>CM051239.1:418116923-419316923 GCA_027917425.1 Gastrophryne carolinensis
TAGTGAGACAAAGCAGGAGATAGAGAGAGAGAGAGAGAGAGAGAGAGAGAGAGAGAGAGAGAGAGAGAGAGAGAGATGGAGAGAGACAAAGCAGGAGAGAGAGAGAGAGAGAGAGAGAGAGAGAGACAGACAAAGCAGGAGAGAGAGAGAGAAAGAGAGAGAGAGAGAGAGAGAGAGAGACAAAGCAGGGAGAGAGAGAGAGAAAGAGAGAGAGAGATATGGAGTGAGACAAAGCAGGAGATAGAGAGAAAGATAGAGAGAGAGATGGAGAGAGAGAGAGAGAGAGAGAGAGAGAGAGAGAGAGACAAAGCAGGAGAGAGAGAGAGAAAGAGAGAGAGAGAGAGAGAGAGAGAGACAAAGCAGGAGAGAGAGAGAGAAAGAGAGAGAGAGATATGGAGTGAGACAAAGCAGGAGATAGAGAGAAAGATAGAGAGAGAGATGGAGAGAGAGAGAGAGAGACAAAGCAGGAGAGAGAGAGAGAGAGAGAGAGATGGAGTGAGACAAAGCAGGAGAGAGAGGGAGAGAGAGAGAGAGAGAGAGAGAGAGAGAGAGAGAGAGAGAGAGAGATGGAGAGAGACCAAGCAGGAGAGAGAGAGAGAGAGAGAGAGAGAGAGAGAGAGAGAGAGAGAGAGAGATGGAGAGAGACAAAGCAGGCGATAGAGAGAAAGATGGAGAGAGAGAGATGGAGAGAGACAAAGCAGGAGAGAGAGAGAGAGAGAGAGAGAGAGAGAGAGAGAGAGAGAGAGAGAGAGAGAGAGAGAGAGAGAGATGGAGAGAGGCAAAGCGAGAGAGAGAGAGAGAGAGAGAGAGAGAGAGAGAGAGAGAGAGAGACCGACCAAGCAGGAGAAGAGATTGAGCAAAAAAGAGAGAAAGCAAGGGAGAGCAATAGCAGTTTGCCATTTTCCCAATAGAATGTCCCTTTTTCTTGTATTCATGTTCTCACCTTGGGAGACATCCTCATCCTCATTCAGCACAATGATACAGATGTGTTTCTTCAGCTGCCGCACGTTGGAGAAGGTTCTGCTGCACTTCCTGCACTCCAGGTTCTCGGGTACGGGCTCGGGTGAGAGGCGGCCATCTTCAGTATCCAGCTGCCCATCCTGAGGACAATGCCCATTGTTCTCTGCTGGCTCTTCCTCTGCGATGGATTTCTTGGTGGAGCCTTTAGGTCGCCCCCTTTTTCTCTTAACAACACACAAATCTAAACATAAAAGAAGGAAAGTCTCACATGGCAAAGATTTCTCATTAGTGGCAGAACGAGCTGGGGGAATGCAAATTAACTTTACACTGTCTTTATTTTTAAAGTGTTCCAGACAGACACTACGTCAAAGTCAACAGCTTCTGTAAAGCCTGGAGTCAGGTCAGATAATTTTTTTATATTACATATTTTTACATTATATTATTATAATTTTTATTTATATTATTATTTTTATTATTATATTATTATATATTTATATTTTGTTTACTATGATAGACAATTTTTTTTATAGCTGCCCTAAAGTCTGAAAAGACATTAAAACCACCAAAGAGCCTCCCTTTCTATTTGGCCCCACATTACGATAGTGAAAATGAAGTCCAAAAACTGGCTTTTAAAGCAGGAACAAAACTCACCGAGGTCAGACCTGAAATTAAAAGATTCTAGAAGATTCCAGGTCCAGGCGCTGGCCTTCCACCGAGACATCCTGAATTGGGATTCCCTGCTGTGTGAAACCCCCTGTAAACACTCACCTTTCCCCGGTCTAATGGCGCTCGTCCAATTAGAGCCAACTGCTTTGACTCCCTTCGAAGCAACACATTGCGATTCGGCGGGCGATAAGGAACTGCCAGGAGCAATATATAAAAGGAGAGAGATAAGTATCTCCCAGAAGCTCACTATCTACCTCTATCTATCACTGCACCATGGCCCCATAACTGGAGAGGCTGCATCACCCCAAACACAGGCCAACCCTGAGGCTCTACAAACTGAGTGGCCACAGCCTGGAGATGGAGACAGGCCGGCACAGGCAGACATACAAGCCACGGGAGAGCCGACTGTGCCGGCTGTGAGCAGGGGGCCCTGGAGGATGAGGCCCACTTCCTGCTACACTGCAGCAACCAGGGACACTTACTTCCAAAGACTCTCCACCCTTATCCCAGATTCCACCTCCATACATAAAGGATAGGAAACTCCACATCCTACTGGGGGAAGAGGAGCCCGCCCAATAGGTCTTCACCTGCCACCATCCGGGAAGAGCATAGGACACCATAGACTGCCATACCCCACCTCTATACTGCCCCCTATATGTCTCCACATTCCACCCACCGGGAGGACAATTAGAATCCATGGACTGTTATACCCCTAAAACGCCCCAATACTCCAACCATTTACTGTCCCCTTTGTGTCGCCAAGTCCCATCAACTGAGAAGAACACAAGACACGGGACTATTATATCCACGAGAAAATCTGGTTTAGTTGGGCATAGGTCAGCCACAACTCGCTAAGCGTAAACCTCTGGGTTCGACCACGCCAATGAGTATTCAAAGATACAGGATTTCAATAAAATTCATTCACATTTTTTATATATTCCCATTCTCTTTCTTCTACTAAGATTGCTGCTGTCAAACTGACTGATTATTCACTGCTAATAAAAATTTGGGTGAAAAATGGCGCAGAAGAAGCCCGTGCAGCGAAATTAGTCCGCCTACAGCCATTTCAATTTTTCTTGCCACTACCTTCAATCAGCATATAGGATATCTCCTATTGAGCTACCTTGAAAGTGAATATCATATGCATACAAGGAATTGTTTTTAAATGGATATGTATCATGTTTGAATGCATTGAGTATCATATCAATATGTGCTTTCTGTAGATTTCATAGTAAATATTTAATTATTTTAGAGAAGTTAACAATAAATGTGAATGAGTTTTATTGAAATCCTGTATCTTTGAATACTCATTGGCGGGGTCGAACCCAGAGGTTTACGCTTAGCGAGTTGTGGCTGACCTATGCCCAACTAAACCAGATTTTCTCTATTTCAAATAAACCCTGGGTCCATAAGAGCATAAATTACTGTGTTGTTTTTCCTGAGGTTAGAGTCACTAAAATAGAGGTGCTATGGTCCCCCATTAGCGGATAACTGTAGACACCTCTTGATTCGTTTTCCGTGTTTTCATGACTACTATATCCACCCCTTTATATCCCACATCAATGCAACGATTCGCACTGTGTGATGTCGGTCTGCCAGGCGTGTCAGATGTGACTGTTTATGCGAGTAAATTCTGACAGCCATAATTTCACTTTTGGATCTATTAAACTTGTGTTTGTGGGCTATTACTAATCTGCTACAAATTTATTGTGAATCATTGATTGTACATGGTTGTTGCAGTTTTGATTATCGATCTGGCGGGGGGGGGGGGGGGGGGTCCCTGTTTAATGATTGTTTATCATAGGGAGATATTCATATGTTACATCTTCATTATCCCTCCCCACCATTGTGGCTGATCCAGCCTGTTGTGTGTGTGTGTGTTTTTTTAGTGATTTTAGCTTGTATATATGTCTGTTGCGGGATGCATGAATAAAGGATATATTTTTTTAGAGAGAAAAATATATTGTTAGTGGTTTGCTGTATAAGGCATTAGTGCCTCTGTGTGCTTTCATGCTGGCTCTGACTACGTCAATCTGGGATGCCCCAACAGAAGGGAACAAAACCCGGGAAAGTAAATTTTTCTGGGTTTTGTTCCATTTTAAAAACAAACAAAAAAAAAAAAAATTGTACCCCTTTCAATGTTGCAGAAAAAGGCTTCCCTCTCTGCTCATTGTCACTGTCAAACTGTTGGGTTCACCAGGAAGCGGCTGTGCCGCTCCATGCATGTGCACCCAGAGAACCCCACTGGTTTGCCGACCCTCACAAGTAGAGCGGGCACCCGTCCAATGAGAGCAGCTTGCCGTGACTGACATTTGGCAGACAGCTCCCTCGAACTTGAACGCCGCATCCCCGGCTGTGCGCACGCTTCCAGGTCCAGCCTATATGAAAAGCTGGGGCAGAATAACAATCAGAGCTAGAGATGAGCGAACTTTTGAAAAATTCGATTCGACTGATTCGCCGAATTTTCCGACAAAAATCGTTTCGACCCGAATAAATTCGCGACGAATCGCTATTAAAAACGGCTATTTCTGAGCCTCCTAGAGCCTCAATAGGGTTGTAAACCATTCTGCTGTAACACGCACAGGATGCGTGCTGGGTTAGTTAAATAATACTTTGAAGAAATATCACATGCAGATCAGAGGCATCGCTAATAGAATCGCAGAGTGGCACAATTGAATTCAAGAGAGTTGAAGTGGCATCACTATGAGGGGCAGGAGCCCAAACATTGCTTTAAAGAGACACTGGAGTTGGCAGCAGCAGGAGCCCAAAAATTGGATGAATCACACCCTGGAGTTGGCAGCAGCAGCAGCAGGAGCCCAAATATTACTTTAAAGAGACCCTGGGGTTGGCTTCGGGAGCCCAAAAATTGGATGAATCACACCCTGGAGTTGGCAGAAGTTGGCAGTAGCAGCAGCAGGAGCCCAAATATTACTTTAAAGAGACCCTGGGGTTGGCTTCAGGAGCCCAAAAATTGGATGAATCACACCCTGGAGTTGGCAGGAGTTGGCAGCAGCAGCAACAGGAGCCCAAACATTAACTTTAAAGAGACCCTGGGGTTGGCTTCAGGAGCCCAAAAATTGGATGAATCACACCCTGGAGTTGGCAGGAGTTGACAGCAGCAGCAGCAGGAGCCCAAATATTACTTTAAAGAGACCCTGGGGTTGGCTTCAGGAGCCCAAAAATTGGATGAATCACACCCTGGAGTTGGCAGGAGTTGGCAGCAGCAGCAACAGGAGCCCAAACATTACTTTAAAGAGACCCTGGGGTTGGCTTCAGGAGCCCAAAAATTGGATGATTCACACCCTGGAGTTGGCAGCAGCAGCAGCAGCAGGAGCCCAAATATTACTTTAAAGAGACACTGGGGTTGGCTTCAGGAGCCCAAAAATTGGATGAATCACATCCTGGAGTTGGCAGAAGTTGGCAGCAGCAGCAGCAGCAGCAGCAGGAGCCCAAATATTACTTTAAAGAGACACTGGGGTTGGCTTCAGGAGCCCAAAAATTGGATGAATCACACCCTGGAGTTGGCAGCAGCAGCAGCAGGAGCCCTAATATTACTTTAAAGAGACCCTGGGGTTGGCTTCAGGAGCCCAAAAATTGGATGAATCACACCCTGGAGTTGGCAGGAGTTGACAGCAGCAGCAGCAGGAGCCCAAATATTACTTTAAAGAGACCCTGGGGTTGGCTTCAGGAGCCCAAAAATTGGATGAATCACACCCTGGAGTTGGCAGGAGTTGGCAGCAGCAGCAACAGGAGCCCAAACATTACTTTAAAGAGACCCTGGGGTTGGCTTCAGGAGCCCAAAAATTGGATGATTCACACCCTGGAGTTGGCAGCAGCAGCAGCAGGAGCCCAAATATTACTTTAAAGAGACACTGGGGTTGGCTTCAGGAGCCCAAAAATTGGATGAATCACATCCTGGAGTTGGCAGAAGTTGGCAGCAGCAGCAGGAGCCCAAATATTACTTTAAAGAGACACTGGGGTTGGCTTCAGGAGCCCAAAAATTGGATGAATCACACCCTGGAGTTGGCAGCAGCAGCAGCAGGAGCCCTAATATTACTTTAAAGAGACCCTGGGGTTGGCTTCAGGAGCCCAAAAATTGGATGAATCACACCCTGGAGTTGGCAGCAGCAGGAGCCCAAATATACACTGGGGTTGGCTTCAGGAGCCCAAAAATTGGATGAATCACACCCTGGAGTTGGCAGCAGCAGCAGCAGGAGCCCAAATATACACTGGAGTTGGCTTCAGGAGCCCAAAAATTGGATGAATCACACCCTGGAGTTGGCAGCAGCAGCAGGAGCCCAAATAATACTTTAAAGAGACACTGGGGTTGGCTTCAGGAGCCCAAAAATTGGATGAATCACACCCTGGAGTTGGCAGCAGCAGGAGCCCAAATATTACTTTAAAGAGACACTGGGGTTGGCTTCAGGAGCCCAAAAATTGGATGAATCACACCCTGGAGTTGGCAGCAGCAGGAGCCCAAATATACACTGGGGTTGGCTTCAGGAGCCCAAAAATTGGATGAATCACACCCTGGAGTTGGCAGCAGCAGCAGCAGCAGGAGCCCAAATATTACTTTAAAGAGACACTGGGGTTGGCTTCAGGAGCCCAAAAATTGGATGAATCACACCCTGGAGTTGGCAGCAGCAGGAGCCCAAATATACACTGGGGTTGGCTTCAGGAGCCCAAAAATTGGATGAATCACACCCTGGAGTTGGCAGCAGCAGCAGGAGCCCAAATATTACTTTAAAGAGACACTGGAGTTGGCTTCAGGAGCCCAAAAATTGGATGATTCACACCCTGGAGTTGGCAGCAGCAGCAGCAGGAGCCCAAATATACACTGGGGTTGGCTTCAGGAGCCCAAAAATTGGATGAATCACACCCTGGAGTTGGCAGCAGCAGCAGCAGGAGCCCAAATATTACTTTAAAGAGACACTGGGGTTGGCTTCAGGAGCCCAAAAATTGGATGAATCACACCCTGGAGTTGGCAGGAGTTGACAGCAGCAGCAGCAGGAGCCCAAATATTACTTTAAAGAGACCCTGGGGTTGGCTTCAGGAGCCCAAAAATTGGATGAATCACATCCTGGAGTTGGCAGAAGTTGGCAGCAGCAGCAGGAGCCCAAACCTTACTTAAAAGAGACACTGGGGTTGGCTTCAGGAGCCCAAAAATTGGATGAATCACACCCTGGAGTTGGCAGCAGCAGGAGCCCAAATATACACTGGGGTTGGCTTCAGGAGCCCAAAAATTGGATGAATCACACCCTGGAGTTGGCAGCAGCAGCAGCAGGAGCCCAAATATACACTGGAGTTGGCTTCAGGAGCCCAAAAATTGGATGAATCACACCCTGGAGTTGGCAGCAGCAGCAGCAGGAGCCCAAATATTACTTTAAAGAGACACTGGGGTTGGCTTCAGGAGCCCAAAAATTGGATGAATCACACCCTGGAGTTGTCAGGAGTTGACAGCAGCAGCAGCAGGAGCCCCAACATTACTTTAAAGAGACACTGGGGTTGGCTTCAGGAGCCCAAAAATTGGATGAATCACACCCTGGAGTTGGCAGCAGCAGGAGCCCAAATATTACTTTAAAGAGACACTGGGGTTGGCTTCAGGAGCCCAAAAATTGTATGATTCACACCCTGGAGTTGGCAGCAGCAGGAGCCCAAATATACACTGGAGTTGGCTTCAGGAGCCCAAAAATTGGATGAATCACACCCTGGAGTTGGCAGAAGTTGGCAGCAGCAGGAGCCCAAACATTACTTTAAAGAGACACTGGGGTTGGCTTCAGGAGCCCAAAAATTGGATGAATCACACCCTGGAGTTGGCAGCAGCAGGAGCCCAAACATTACTTTAAAGAGACACTGGGGTTGGCTTCAGGAGCCCAAAAATTGGATGATTCACACCCTGGAGTTGGCAGCAGCAGCAGGAGCCCAAATATACACTGGAGTTGGCTTCAGGAGCCCAAAAATTGGATGAATCACACCCTGGAGTTGGCAGCAGCAGCAGCAGGAGCCCAAACATTACTTTAAAGAGACCCTGGGGTTGGCTTCAGGAGCCCAAAAATTGGATGAATCACACCCTGTGGAGAGTCATGTGGAGAAAAAGTAGCTTAGTTAGTAATATCTACATAAAATTATGAATAAACAAATGCAAAAGTATTGCCAAAGTGAAGTTTTGTTTGAGGGTGTGTTTCCACCTTTTAATTAAATCAGAAACAAGAAGGTATCATTGCCTCTGACTAATTAGCCCTCAAAAATTCTTGGAATTTTTAATCTGGAATCATGTCTGATCCGTCTTATCCGAAGAATATTAATAAAAAGTAAGAGTAACGTAAAGGATTTTTTATTAATACTTACTTGTGGTCCGATGCGGAGGAATGTCTGTAACTGGAGAGCAGCGCCTTAAATCTGTTTTGCACGATCCATCTTTCTTTAGTGTAGGTCTGGCCCCGTCATCAATCTACTGGAATACATCAGGCATTGTTGGGAGGAAAGCTTGGATGATCCATGCGCCATTCATTTCCACGCAGGGCAGTCTCTGGAAAAAAAAAAAAACTATGTATAAACCAGGGTCTTTTTCATATAAAAACAAATGGTTATTTTTGCTTTTAAACCATATGTTCCACAGCTTTACCAGTCATTGTGTCAGCCAATGAAGCAACTTTGTCTGGAAGTGCTGCAAAAGCAGTCCACTGCATCACAAGTGGCATCTGACACCCCCAGTCAACTGTCTGTTGTCTGTCTTTTATGCTTTGGGTTCAGCTCCACTATCCATTGATGAAGATCTGATAATCATAAAATTCAGCAGCTACTGCCCAGCCAAGAAGTGGAGGAGACACTCGCCTCTTCTTCCACTAGCCGGCAATTAGTGATGAGGAGAGTGTCGTGGGAGGAGGTGTTGCAAGCCGAGGTAGTGGAAGAGGGTCCCTGGAGTCTGCGGCGGTGGCGGCGGCAGCAGCAGCAGATTATTGCGGACTGTTGTTCGGAAAAATCAGCTACTCAGCGATGTGGCAGTGTTTCATGCAGCATCCTGTGGAGAAAAAGTAGGTTAGTTAGTGTATATACATAAAATTATGAATAGACAAATGCAATAGTATTGCCAAAGTGAAGTTTTGTTTGAGGGTGTGTTTCCACCTTGTAATTAAATCAGAAACAACTAGCTATCATTTGCCTCTGAATAATTAGCCCTCAAAAATTCTTGGAATTTTTAATCTTGATGTCTGAGGGATTTCTCCTCTCAGACAGCGTCACCATAAGTCCAGCCTGCTGCATTACACTTGGAAGAACATCTTGTTTGCGCTGCGACAAGGAAGCCAGAGTCATGCGTCCTGACATGGCACACGTGTTCAGTCTAGTTTTTAAGTCTTGCCCCCATCTGAAAGAACAACAGGAAAGAAAGTTAGCATGCACTTCTGGCACTCCTACACCACCAAGCACAACTTTATTGAGCCTCAGCGTCACAACGGTGTACCCCACCATAGTCTGATTTGCGATGTTTCCACCCGTTGGAATTCCACCCTCCATATGCAGGATCCACTATAGCAGTGGTCCCCAACCCTGTCCTCAAGGCCCACCAACAGGCCAGGTTTTGCAGATCTCCACAAAGATGCACAGGTGGAGTAATTAGTGCAGCTGCAGAGCAATAGAGCTGGCTATTTGGAGATCCAAAAAACATGACATGTTGGTGGGCATTGAGGACAGGGTTGAGGACCACTGCACTATAGGAACAGAGAAAAGCCATCACGGATTTCTGGATGATCCAAACGGATAGGGGGACACCCCTGTGTAAATTCAATGTAAACCATTGGCAGCTCATACGTGACACCGACTGTTTGCTCAGGCCCTTTGAGGAAGCTACGTTATTAGTCAGTTGCCAGGACTATGAGATGAACGATGAGATTCCACTGCTTCATGTACTACAACACATGTTGGAAACCATGGCTGGTCAGGGCACTGGAGACATGGCACATACATTTCACAGCCACATGAAGCCTGTGGGGGCTGAAGTGGAGGAGGAGGAGGGGGTGGGGCACAGCAAACCACAGTTTAGGTTTCACAAAATGACCATTTTATCTAGTCATCTGACAGGAGAGGAGGAGCAGGAGCAGCCACAGGAGCTAGAGGGTTGTGAGTAAGGCGAGACAGAGGACCCAGACACACCATGGCAGTTTACAGTGGAGATGGAGACAGGTAGTCCCTCCGAGTCACTTGCACAAATGGCACGATGCATGCTCACATGCATGCGTACTAGTGAGCGCAGAATTGTCTCCATTTGTCAGCGGGAAGACTTCTGGCTCTCCAACTTATTGGACCCTCGCTTCCGGCACAAAATGGGGGCATTTTTTCCGCCCACTGAGAGGGAGGACAAACTGACCTACTACAGAGACATCCCACGTAGTCAGTTGGGCGATGTCTATCTGCGCCATGGCCCATACTCCCGCAGGTCTGACTCGGGGGGGAAGTCTGCGATCACCTTCCACTGCCATGGCTGCTGGGGGGGTGGAAGGAGCAGCAGCAGCAGCTCCATCAGCAGCAGCCTCAGTCTTCAGTCGCTAGTGAGTAGCTTTCTACACCCGCATAGTGAGTCTACTCATGAGCAGCAGGAAGACCTGGAGCTGGACCTCAAACAGCAGGTCATGTCATACCTTGACATGACCATGCCAACACACCTTCAAGATCCACTGGATTTGCTGGAAAAGCTGTACTGGCCGGACAGTAGTTGATTTAGATGGCAACTGGGCTGCTCTATATAACGAAGCAAAATGGCAAATTTACCTCACTATATAAGCTATTGCCCCTCAGATTTACACAGGGGCTGCTCTATATTATGCTGCAAAATGGCAAATTTACCTCACAATATAAGCTATTGCCCCTCAGATTTACACAGGGCCTGCTCTATATTATGCTGCAAAATGGCAAATTAACCTCACAATATAAGCTATTGCCCCTCAGATTTACACAGGGCCTGCTCTATATAACGAAGCAAAATGGCAAATTTACATCACTATATAAGCTATTGCCCCTCAGATTTACACAGGGGCTGCTCTATATTATGCTGCAAAATGGCAAATTAACCTCACAATATAAGCTATTGCAGCTCTATATAAATAAAAATAAATAAATAAAAAAAGGGCCTGTAGAAGCTTATTTATTATAACAGATAGGGTGACATGTGCTGGTTTGGGATGCCCATATGGGCTAGTGTTTTGGCAGCAGTACAAAAACCAATGCAAAATGCAATAGCTTAATAAAGCTGATGCTGATCAACGCTTATTTAGTATAACAGATGGGGTGCAACATGCAGGGTTGGGATGCCCTGCGGCCTGGTGTATTTAAAGCAGACCAAAACCAATTCAAAATGCAATAACTTGTTGTTACTGATTGTAATGCAGGCCATACGCAAGCAGAGAAACTCAGGCTGCAACAGGCCTATTTAGTTTACATGGTTGGGGTAGGTTATCTTACAAATTGGGATACCCCACTGTATATGAAACCGAATATAAATGCACACCCAAAAGTGGACAATCAGCCTCCAAGAGGCCTGCTTAGTTTAAATAAGAGAGCTGCTTAGTATGGTAGGTAGGTTATGTTAGGTTACAGAATGGGATGCCCCAAGCAGACTTGAGATCAGTATATATGCACACAGCAGCAGTGTGTTAGCAGGCTCATACAGGCCAAATTTCTTTAAATAACTGTGCAGCTTACAGTAAATGCAGAGGCTAATGGTATGTTACAGAATGGGATGCCCCCAGCAGACTTGAGATCAGTATATATGCACACAGCAGCAGTGTGTTAGCAGGCTCATACAGGCCAAATTTCTTTAAATAACTGTGCAGCTTACAGTAAATGCAGAGGCTAATGGTATGTTACAGAATGGGATGTCCCAAAAACCAGAGAGCACCTGGCAGGCAGCAGTAAGACTATGCACAGAAAAAGTGTCTTTATCATGCCTAATTTCAATTAGAATAGGTGCAAATGGTTAGGTTCTTAAACAGAGGCTGCTGTAGTCACAGAATGGGATGCCCTAAAAACCAGCAGTAAGTACACCTGGCAGGGACAAGTAGTGCTATGCCCAGCAAAAGTGTCTTTATCAGGCCTAATTTCAATTATAATAAGTGCAAATGGTTATATGGTCTTAAACAGAGGCTGCTGTAGTCACAGAATGGGATGCCCCAAAAAAGATCCAGTAGTGCTATGCCCAGCAAAAGTGTCTTTATCAGGGCTAATTTCAATTATAATAAGTGCAAATGGTTATATGGTCTTAAACAGAGGCTGCTGTAGTCACAGAATGGGATGCCCTGGCAGGGTCCAGAAGTACTATGCCCAGCAAAAGTGTCTTTATCAGGCTAATTTCAAATATAATAAGAGCAAATGGTTATATGGTCTTAAACAGAGGCTGCTGTAGTCACAGAATGGGGTGCCCTGGCAGGGTCCAGAAGTACTATGCCGAGCAAAAGTGTCTTTATCAGGCTAATTTCAAATATAATAAGAGCAAATGGTTATATGGTCTTAAACAGAGGCTGCTGTAGTCACAGAATGGGATGCCCTGGCAGGGTCCAGAAGTACTATGCCCAGCAAAAGTGTCTTTATCAGGCTAATTTCAAATATAATAAGAGCAAATGGTTATATGGTCTTAAACAGAGGCTGCTGTAGTCACAGAATGGGATGCCCTGGCAGGGTCCAGAAGTACTATGCCCAGCAAAAGTGTCTTTATCAGGCCTAATTTCAATTATAATAAGTGCAAATGGTTATATGGTCTTAAACAGAGGCTGCTGTAGTCACAGAATGGGATGCCCTGGCAGGGTCCAGAAGTACTATGCCGAGCAAAAGTGTCTTTATCAGGCTAATTTCAAATATAATAAGAGCAAATGGTTATATGGTCTTAAACAGAGGCTGCTGTAGTCACAGAATGGGATGCCCTGGCAGGGTCCAGAAGTACTATGCCGAGCAAAAGTGTCTTTATCAGGCTAATTTCAAATATAATAAGAGCAAATGGTTATATGGTCTTAAACAGAGGCTGCTGTAGTCACAGAATGGGATGCCCTGGCAGGGTCCAGAAGTACTATGCCCAGCAAAAGTGTCTTTATCAGGCTAATTTCAAATATAATAAGAGCAAATGGTTATATGGTCTTAAACAGAGGCTGCTGTAGTCACAGAATGGGATGCCCTGGCAGGGTCCAGAAGTACTATGCCCAGCAAAAGTGTCTTTATCAGGCTAATTTCAAATATAATAAGAGCAAATGGTTATATGGTCTTAAACAGAGGCTGCTGTAGTCACAGAATGGGATGCCCTGGCAGGGTCCAGAAGTACTATGCCCAGCAAAAGTGTCTTTATCAGGCTAATTTCAAATATAATAAGAGCAAATGGTTATATGGTCTTAAACAGAGGCTGCTGTAGTCACAGAATGGGATGCCTCACAGCAGACTTAAGATCAGTTCAGTATATATGCACAGTTAGTTAGTATAAGCAGCCTGAAAACGCTAACAAAGCCTGTCAGGCTGGATGAAAAAAAAAAAAAAAAACTCCCTGTGACAGGCTGACAGCCTCCGATTTTTCTACCTTTCCCTGTTTTTCGCTGACTTTCTGTCTGTCTCCTGCCTGTCTCCTGCCTGTCTCCAGCCTGTCTCCAGCCTGTCTCCAGCCTGTCTCCAGCCTGTCTCCAGCCTGTCTCCAGCCTGTCTCCAGCCTGTCTCCAGCCTGTCTCCAGCCTGTCTCCAGCCTGTCCCTGCCTGTCCCTGCCTGTCCCTGCCTGTCCCTGCCTGTCCAACTGCGTCACTCCCTCAGCTACACAACGTTCTGTCTCTCACGAATGCAATAGAGAAATGAGGCAGGAAAGCAAGATGGCCGGCCTTAAATACCGCTGTGACGTCACCGGGCTTGCTGGCTGCTGATAGGCTGCATGTGACTGTCCCAGCTTGCACTGGCGCGGGGTTGATGTCTGGACATGTCCCGTCCGCCATCTTAGAATGCCTGTAATGTAAATGAATGGATGTTAAAGGAAAACTTCGAGCGATCGAATCGCGGGGAAATTCGGATCCGATCCAAATCGAATTTTTCCTGAAATTCGGATCGAATCCGGGTTCGTCCGGATCGATTCGCTCATCCCTAATCAGAGCCCTTTGCCGAAATGAAGCAAACACGCCAAAGTGCTGCGACTGGACGAGCACCTGTAAAAAAGTAGTTGTGGTTCGGACTACGGAACGCGTGGGGAACCGTATCTTTTCTTTTCTGTATGGGGGACATCCCGCGGACTCGCCACTTTTAGGTGATGTGTTTTGCTACTTATTAATTAATTGTGACCACTTTGCATTGTATTCCTCTTGCCATATTTTCTCCATTGATTGTATAGCATAGAGATTGCACAGTATATATAGAATGTTTTTATGCACTTCTGGAACTTTATAATTGATCAATTGAGGGGGATATTTTGTGATTGATTTTGATTATATTTAGATTTGTAATAATACTTTCTTAAAATTAATTGACTATCACACTTTTTTTTTGAGGATTATAATAGGATTGCAGGTCAGCATGGGATGCCCCACATAATGAATTGCTTGGGGTAATTTTAGATTATATGTTTGTATGTAATTTTTAATGGGGAATTTAATAAAGATGAGTTTATGAGATACATTTGAGTTTATTGCTCTGCAGAGGGGGCTGCACTTTGGAGCTAATTGGGTGGTTGCTGGAACCCCTATAGGGTAAAATTTATGGACGAGCACCTGTACATGCACCGTTGGAGCGGGAAAGGCGAGTTTCCATCCCAATTGAATATTCCCCAGGGAAAAGCCAGCGGCCGGCCCTGAAATCTTTTAGATTCCACGCAGGCCGCTGGTGGGTTTTGTTCCACTTTAAGGAGCTGAAATTCTTAAACTCTTCATCCAGTCTTAAAGTGGACCAACACCCAGGATTTTGACTATCCTGGGTTTTGGTCCACTTCGGTGGGGCACCCCGATCGGGGGTGCCCCGCTGTCTGAAACCCCCCAGAAAGCCCCAAAAAACTCACCTCTCCCCGCTCCCACGTGACCGCGCCAGCCAATCACAGCGCTCAGAGCCGCTGTGGTATGCGCGTCCAAGGCCGCCTGGACGCGCATACCAGCTCAGCTGGCTCTGAGCGCTGGAGGCCGCGTCTCGTGCTTCCCTCTAACAGGGAGCGCGCTTGCACTGGCCATTCACAAAAGGCCGGCGCGGGTGCGCGCCCTGCTAGAGGGAAGCGCGAGACGCGGCCGCGGCTCTCGCATGCGCCGATGGAACGGGGCTGAGGTAAGGTTTGTGAGCCTCCTGGGGGGTTCCTCCCCGCGGGACATCCCGATTTCGGATGCCCCGCGGGGAGGGATCTGATCGGTCCGGGAATCTTATAGATTTCCGGGCCGATCCCCCCTGGGTGTTGGTCCACTTTAATGTGGACACCATCAAATGAAATCTGAAAGTCTGGACTTTATGTCCATTCTATAACTATACCTTTATTATGCTTCAGTAAACAAGCAAAAAAGGTATGTGTCTCAGTGTCCAAATAATTATGGACCTAAATGTAGGATCACAGATGGCCTGCTCTCATAGCTCTCATAGCAGGCTGGTAAACACAGGCCGAAAAAAGTTATGATACATAAAAGTTTTATGAGTTTTTTGGGAGATGGCAGAAGAAGGGAACCGAGGTCCATCCCAGGTGCAGGGGGTAGTGTCCCACCAGTGTAAGAACAGTCCCCTTGGTCTTTGTCTGGGGGAGGTCATGCCAGAATTTTATGCTGGAAGAACCAAGAACTTGCAGGCCTCAGCAGCACCTCTTTGTGGTTGCCCTGCAACAAGGCCAGCAAGGCCATCTGACATGAACGGACACACATTTCAGCTGCTCATTCTGATTGTAACTTACAATGAATAAATACATATACAGGTCAATTCAATTCAATTCAATTCAATTTTACCGTTCGCCAAGTATATCGTGAGATGAACAAGGAATTCTTTTCGGCATATACACAGTGCAAAAAAGAAAACAGTACAGATAACTACAGTTAAAGTTACAAAGGAAGGGGAACACGGAAGACAGAGATACGGAAGCAGATAATCTCTTATAAAGTCAGAGTATGAGGACCCATCGATTCCAGCTTGATCCTGAGCCTATGATGCCTGGATATTGTTAAAGCGGACCTTCACTCTGAATAAGAGCCTATCTTATATATTTCCCACACCCTGTACATACAGATTGTCCACATTAAAAATCATCCTACCTGCATCTACTGCATGTTATGAGCCTTTAAACATCCAAGATGGCGGCTTATGGAAGCCGCCATCTTATCAGGCAGCCTGCAAACAGGAAGTGCCTCCTGACTGTGCTGCTCTGCATTCTGGGACTGCTGACCTTTTCCTGATCCCAGCTCTGCTCTGTCTGAGCAAAGCACAGCTATAACCCGCCCCCCGTACCTTATCCCACTCCCCTCTCCTCAGTAAGTGTGATGCTTCTGAGTCAAGATGGCGGCACCCGTATCCTAAATTCCTGAACAGAGTTGCAGCCCAGTGGGGGAAAGAATAATAAGTTAGTGACTAAAAATGTAAAATATATTAATTTTAGATGCTGGGGAACCGTTTTTTAAGAGTTTGGGCTTTTCATTAAATCACACTGAAGGTCCGCTTTAAGGATGCGGACGGCCAAAGGAAAGAAACCCTTCCTGGACCTAGAAGTCCTGCAGGCTGGGACCGCAAGACGTCGCCCGGATGGTAAGTAGTGGAATAGGGTGTGTCCAGGGTGGGACGGATCCCGGAGTATCTTTCCAGCTCGCGTCTTGATTCTCTGATGCAGTTCCTGTAGGGAGGGTAAGGGGGCTCCGATTATTCTTTCTGCCGTCTTTATTGTTCTTTGGAGTCTACCCTTGTCCCTGCTTGTAGCTCCTTCGAACCAGACAGAGAAAGAAAAGCACAGAACAGAACCAATGACGGCATTGAAGAAGAGCACAAGCAACTTTTTCAACAGGCCAGCCTTCTTAAGTTGCCTCAGGAAGAAAAGTCTCTGATGTGCTTTCTTCAGTAGAGCCGTGGTGTTCCTTTCCCAGCAGAGGTTGTCGGAGACTGTCACACCTAAGTATTTCGTCTCCCTTTCTCTCTTGATTTCCACCCCCTTGATGGTCAGGGGTGACAGGGGTGCCGGGTTCTTTCTGAAGTCCACTACCATCTCTTGGGTTTTGGAAGGGTTTTATGACCAGGTTGTGTATAGTGCACCAACTGACAAGTTCCTCCACTGATCTTCGGTAGATTTCCTCTTTGCCATTCTTGATCAAACCTATGATGGTTGTGTCATCGGTAGTGTGAATACAAGTGGTATTTATTCATTGTATGTACATAGTTTGTTTAGTGTGCTCTTAAATTATTAACTTAATCTTGAGCTAATTACAATCAGAATGAGCAGATGAAATGTATGTCAGTAAGCGTTTGGTGGCCACAGGGGGCATGTAGAGCTTGCCGGATCCTGGTCCTGTCTCCACATGTCACACCTGACAATCCAGACAAAAGACAAAGGAGTCCAGGATCTCCAGGCCATTATACACAGGACTGCAATTCAAACCTCATTTGCCTTTTCACTCGTAGGACAACTTTCCTTTACCACAATGACAATTTTTGAGGCCATGCCAAACAAATAATCTTTTTGGTAGTAACGGTCAGTAACTCTTTCCCTTCTCTTTTAGTTATGGACTTTTTTCAGCCTCTTTTATGGTAAAGTTCACATGGCATCCTCAGACACTGCAGGGATGCGCTGCTCTCATCCGTTATTCTCTTTTAGGAGTGTGGTAGACATGTTCCTCACAGGAGGGAAGGGACAATTAAAGGCTACTAAAATAATGAGGAAACTCACCCTCTGCGTTCCTCCCGGAGGGGGCAAGCGGCCTGAGTGGGACGATGATGTGATCGGGGCTCAGGCCTTCCTTGGTGTGGTTTTCGGCAACGTGTAGCAGGAGATCGGCGTGATTCGGGGAAAACAAGTTGCACAGTTTGCACATGTAGATGGAGCTCACTCCTAAAAAGTCAAAACAGAAGAAACAGTTAAAAGCGGACCTTCAGCATCATTTATTGAAAAAAACAAAACCTTAAATATTCCCCAGCATCTAAATTTAATATATTTAGCATTTTTAGTCACTTATTATTCTTTCCCTCACCGGCCTGCAACTCTGTTCAGGACTCTAGGATACGGGCGCCGCCATCTTGCCTCAGTAGCATCGCATACTGAGGAGAGGGGTCAAAAGTGCAGGGTAGCGAGCATATATCTGGGGTCAGGAAAAGGTCAGAAATCCCAGAATGCAGAGCGGCACAGTCAGAGGACACCTCCATGAGCCGCCATCTTGGATGTTTAAAGTCTCAGAAAATGCAATAGATGCAGGTAGGATGATTTTTAATGTGGGCAATCTGTATGTAACGGGGGGGGGGGGGGGGGGCATATAAAAGGCTCTTATTCAGGGTGAAGGTCCGCTTTAAATGACTGAACATTTAACATTCAACGAACGCAAAAGTGTAAAACAAAACCACATCAAAACTTTATAGCAGTGGCGTCAATCCCGCTCCTTAAACCAGACCTTCACTCGAAATTAGAGTCTATCTTATATGTTTCCTCCACCCTGTACATACAGATTGCCTACCTGCATCTACTGCCTTTTCTGAGCTTTTAAACATCCAAGATGGCGGGCCATGTAGTCTCAGGCTGCCTGCATACAGGTGTTCTGACTGTGCCACTCTGCATTATGGGATTGCTGTCCTTTTCCTGACGCAAATTCAGCCCTGTCTGAGCAAAGCACAGCTATAACTCACCCCCCTGCACTCGCCCCCTTCAGTATGTGATAATTCTGAGGCAAGATGGCGACGCACACGTATCCTAGAGTCCTAAACATAGTTGCAGCCCAATGAGGGAAAGAATTATAGGTAAGTGACTTAGAACTTTAAATATATTAATTTTAAATGCTGAGGAATAGTTTAAGGGTTTGGGCTTTTCATTAAATGATGCTTAAGGTTCGGTTTAAAGTGTTTGGCAAGTCAAAAGTTAAAACATATATCAGTAGCTTACCTTTCATTAAGTGGCTCCAGCACTCTACTTCCTCATCTGTCTGTCTCCTTTGAGGAAATCCCTTCCTCATTCAGCATTCAGTCCCCACCCCGCTGACCTGGTCCATCAATCAACCTTCAGGGGACCAAGAATGGAAACACCCCCCACTCCCTGCCCAGATGTCCTGATTGGCTGCCTCTCTCGGCAGCTCTGAAACCCCGCCCTCCTCTATCTTCTCACACACATCACAGTGTGTTTACATCACATCGCTGTTGCCACACCCACTGTTTCTCTTCTTTTGTCTCTGTATCTCCAATGCTCTAATACATTTAAAGATAACTTTTTGAAAACGGATTGTAATTTAGGACAGTGCAACGTGTAGCCCGAGACAATGGGACAACAATCGGGCGCTTGTCTTCAGTATAACTTTAATAAGGGAAAGTCCACTTTTGAAAGTGTATTTTTTTGTATGCCAAAACAATGTCCTTAAAGCAGGAGAAAACCCAGGAGACTAGCCCTGGAACCTAAAAGATTCAAGGGCCAGCGGTATTTATACACCTTTTCCCGGTCCAACAGCCCATCTGCATTTGCCATGCATATGTAATTCAGCAGACCGCTCTCATTTTTTTCAAGGGGAGCACGTGCTGCCACATCCCATGCAACTTCGGGCTGTGAGTAAAATGTCAAATCCTCAGGTTTTGTTCCACTTTAAAAGTGGACCAACACCCTCCTGGAGCGGCCCAGGAATCTGTAAGATTCCCAGACCGTTCCGATCCCTCCCCACGGAGCATCCAAAATCAGGATGCCCCGCTGTGTGAAACCCCACCGGAACCCCGCTAACCTTACCTTACTCCCGGTCCAACGGCGCATGCGCGGGCCACATCTCGCGTATCTCTCTAGCACAGCGCAAGCAGAGCAGAGTGGCCGCGCATGCGCCGTAGGAGCGGGGGGAAGTTAGTTTTTTACCAAAATCTGGGGGGTTTCACATAGCGGGGCACCCCCGATCGGGGAAGTGGACCAAAACCCAGGATAGTCAAAATCCTGGGTGTTGGTCCACTTTAAGGGGCAATGCTGGTCTAGTATTTTTTTTCTTATGTTGGTGTGTGTGTGTGTGTGTGTGTGTGTGTGTGTGTGTGTGTGTGTGTGTGTTATAGAAGCAGATTTCATGTGCAATCTGTTGCTATTGGCAACCATACAAGTCTGTACACCAAGATCAACAAGAAGGGAGTCCTGTACACAAAGAACACAGTACAGGACTCGCTTCTCTCTGCTTGTGTATGTTGCCAAAAGCAACAGATACAGAACTCTGCTGCTGGGAATGTGTAAGGTTGAGTGAGCTCCCTCACCTCAGCAGCAGCCATAACAGCAGTGCTCTGTGTGTACAGGCGTAATTTCTCTCTTTTTGGTGTACAGACTTGGTGTACAGTTTCCAATAGCAACAGATACAGAACTCTGCTGTTGGACATGTGTAAGGTTACGCGAGCTCCCTCTCTTCAGCAGTGGCCGTAGCAGCAGCAGCATTCTGTGTGTACAGGGCTCACTTCTCTCTTCTTGGTGTACGGTTTCCAATAGCGGCAGATTGCAGGTAGTGAAAGCTGCTTCCATAAAACACACATTTGCTCAGCACCCTGGGGACATCCTTTTGGCACCCAAAAAAATCGAAAGCAGGCTTTCCCTTCAAAGCAGAACAAAACCAAGGGTGAACGGCCCTGGAATCTAAAAGCTAGCCCCCCCCCCCCCCTCCCCGGGAGATCCTGCTGTGTGAAACCCTCCAAAACTCTTACCTTTCCCTAGTCCAACAGCGCAGGCACGGGCCCTCGTTCAATCATAGCCATTTGCCGCGCCTACGTCATTCAGCAAACTGCTCTGTTTGTTTACAATGGGAAGCGAGAGTGGCCGCATCCCCTGCATTCTCCTGTCCCAGTCATTCAGATAGATTGCGGTGGGAGCACATGCTGCCGATGATGGACCTGGGAATAACCCCCGTTAGACTTACCGGTAACTGATTTTTTAAGAATCCTACAGCATGACCACCTATTAGAAATGGTTAGAAAAAAAGGTGAGTTTTTTGGGGGGCATTCCGGGGGGTTGCAAACAGCAGGGTTTGGGATGCCCCCAGGGCACAGAACGATACCCAGGATAGTCAAAATCCTGGGTTTTGTTCAGCTTTAAAGGGTTGAGAAATGGTTAAGGAGAGCATTCCAGGGCAGTGGAACAATATCTGTGAAGTCCCAGAGCCAAGAGTGGGAGGAAGCGATCGAGGACAGGGGCAGATTATGGACAGAAAGTGATTGGATTGGCATCTGTGGACTAGCAATGAAATATTGGAAGGGCCTTGGCTGCAGAGAGCATTGCAGGTTAGGGTTAGGAGAGTAAAGTGAATTCCTTCAGACAGCAGGAGCCAGTGGCGTGATTGACAGAGAGGCAGCATCCTCCTCCCAGCTACTAAGTACTGAAAAGACAGACGGGAAACAATATAACTAAGGGTAGGGGGGGTGTTACCTTCGCTCAGCCTGGAGACGTCATTGTTGCAGCTATTCTCCACAGAATGCATTTGGCCAGCGACTACGTCTCTCCATAGACATCAGCGGAAACATTGATCGGCGCGCCCTGCAAATACAAGAACTCGTCAGTAATGGCTTATGAGGAATAGGGCAAGTATTATATATCATTTTATTGCTGATGCCCCGGCTTCCCCCTTTAAGATTCTCTGTTCTTAGCAAATGTCACCCTTTATGTCCCCCTGTAGCATTAAGGCTTTCTAGCCATAAACATGCCAGACCTAATCGCCCCAGGAAAGAAAATTACCATCTTTGAGTTAAGCCAAGCGCACATCACAGACTTCCTGCTGATTCTGTTACACCTCTGGGCCGGGAAGGCCCCGATGAGTCTGAAGCCGATGTGACCCCCTGGAGATAGTTCCCTGGCATCAAAGACCAGTGCCTCAGACATCCGGCACCAACACAAATCGGACCGTAGCTGGGCCACTGTGCATCCCAGCACCAAGCCAGATACAGAACCAGGAAACAATATTGTGTATAGCAGCACTGGGAAAAAATTGGTTTATGCTGCACCTGTTGGGAGCGGACCAATGCTCCCTACTGTAGGTATGCTGTTGGGCTATTTGTGGTCCGCTTGGGGATTTGGATCCTCTCTGCAGAAAAAATAGTAACAAGTGCGCTTTGGACTGTTCACGTAAATTGGTTATACGGTTTTTGAACAAGAATAAATTAATGTTTGTAGAGAAATATATAAATAAATATATATATATATATATATATATATATATATTCTTCTTTACTAACAGAAAAGAAAATTGAGGATTAACTAAACAAGGTTAATTCACAATAATTTCCTTTGTCTTAGTTTTAAGGCACATCTGTGCCATCCTCAAACACTCTACACACCCAAAACCAAATAATTAACCAATACTTTACGGAGTTTCAAAATGAAATAGAAAATAGAAACAACTATTCCAAGAAGCTTCGAAACCATTTATTGTAATTTATTCTTGTTCAAAAACTGTATAACCAATTTACGTGAGCAGTCCAAGGCGCACTTGTTACTATTTTTTCTGCAGCAAGGATTCAAATCCCCAAGCGGACCAAAAATAGCCCAACAGCAGATACAGAACCAGAACGGGCCCACAAAACCGCACGTAGAGGTACGATTCTCAGGGCCACAGGACCAGGGGAAAATAAAGAAATGGAGATCTCGGGTTCTGACCCATTTAGGGACTCCATCTTTGGGCTCATCAGATGTCCGGCATCCAGCCCAGTCGTTTAGTGCCATATCCAGAGCCATATGACCCCCCCTGCCCAAAGTTATAACCCCTAAAGGGTTTTAGGTAGTAAAGCAGGTCCCAGAACAGAGGGAGGGAACAGCCTGCCCCACAGAAGGGAGGGGGTGAAAGGGTCCTGAGGCATAAAGGAGATGACCCTGGGCCAGGCTTTTGTCACTTCTTGGGAGGTCACGCTGCAGAGTGCGGGAGGTGCCCGAACCATCTATCACCTCCATGTGAGAGCTCATTATCATCACTACTCTACATCTGCATTGTAAGGTAACTATTGTATCTGTGTGTAACTGTAACCTGTAACCCACTTCTCAGTACGACATTTGTATTCATTCATATTCCATCATAGCCAAATGTTTGTTATCACTGCCTAGTGAGCTCATTGCATTAAAACCTATATTTAACTTGAGCGATCCTTTTGTTGTTCGTCTGTGTGTCCATAGGCTATTGGGCCTGGGAGTCCCGCTAGGCGGGCGAACGAATGGGGCTTTGGAAAAGCGGGCTCTGATTGTTAGTTGGATCATGTGACCCACGGATCCCTGACAGTGCTTCAGGTAACAACTGTGCCCACAAATTGGACAAGTTTGCAGGAGCCCCATTGCTCCCACAGTTCCCAGTCACCTCCCCTTTTAACTACATAGCTCCGCCCAGCTGCTTTCAAATAGATTATTATGGCATAAAGTGGACCAAAACAATATCTCCCGCACTCCTCAGCCCACAGGCAGTAACTTTTGAATGGTTCTGCCATCTTGTCTTCTCTCCTTTCCAAGCAATTTCGCCAAAGTCTCAGATTGCCAGGGGTTGGAGCGGCAGGACCGGCAGTTGCCGGGTTGCATCATGACCCAGCGTCCAGGATTAGCGTTGGGTGAACCCTAACTGCAAAGTAGAGGTTTGTACAGAACTTTGCGAGTTCAGGTTTGGACTTCAGCCTGAAGTCAGTGTTCGAGTTCGGCCCAAACACGGAAAAGCTGGTTGATGGGCTGCTAAACAGCAGAGTGGCAGCAGGAAGCAGCTGTAACTCACCGGAGCCCTGCGATCCGGTCCCTGCTCAGCGCTCCAGCTGTCAAACAGGCAGGGACACAGAAACATAACCGCTGTTCCCCAAGTGAGGACACTGGCAGCTGCCACTAGAATTGCTGGCATTAGGAAAGTCCTCACTCATGGGAGCTGCCGCCATCTTTCTGTAGGCCTGTCTGTAGCATATTTGAAAGTTGGGTTGCGGGCCTCAGATGAGTTACAGCACTTCCTTTTTTTCTTTTTGGTAAACGTCAGCTTTGTGAGACTCACAACCTAGACTGGTTTGGCTGCATCACAAAACTCCTTGTGGGGTGTGCGATTTTGGTTACAGCACTTCCTGCACTCTCAGGCACGGGAGAAGTCTTAAAGCAGGTTTTGTTCCTTGCCCCTGAGGGCATCCAGATTTGGGATGCGCTGCTGTGTGAAACCCCCAGGATCCCCCAGTAAAAGTTTCCTGATCAACGATCCAGCTGCGCATGCGCAGGCTCTCACCCCATCAGCGTGGTTTGTAGTGCATATTAATGATCGACAATATGGCCCTGATTCCACCGAAGTGCGGCAATGTGAGCGGGTGCAAACTCTTTCGCAGTTTCCTTCAGACATGGGAGTGCTCCTGCCCCCAGTCTATCTGAATGGCTGGGCACAGGACCGCGTCTCATCCCAGAGATGCTGAGCATGCGGCCAATGATCTTATCGTTGGTGTGGAAGCCAAAGCAAAGGTCTGTTTTGTGGTAAACTGGTTCACACAGCAGGGCATAACGATTTGGGATGCCCCAGTGGGGGGCGGAGGGGGGGGGGGCAGCTGCCGACCCTGGAGTCTTAAGCTGCCAATGTTGGCTGCGAAGGGTTTTGTTCCACTTTAAAGGCCGGGGAAAGCAGTGATGAATAAGGAGGAGGTCAGTAGAATGTTAGAGGCAGAGCGGAGGTTGGGTCTGGGTTGATATCGCTAGATTAAAGATTTAAAGAGGAGCCCGGCGGGAGAGAGCTTTGTAGGTTACTATAGGGGCAATACTCCCCTATCCCAGAATTAAGGACATCCATTCTTGTTATTAGATATAAAATGATATAGGCTTACTATCATTAGGTCTTATAGCGTAGACAATAAATTATACAATAAAAGTTATGCACATTGGGTAACTATGTAACATAGGCATTAGTAAGTATATAAAATAGAAATTATATAAGGTTGATTATCTGTAATAGACAATGCTGGGCAACTTTTTTGAGCTCTATGTTCCTTATGAATTTTCATGTATTGAATGATTTTAGCAGTTTTACTGGGATGGCAATCACAAGGTTTTTTTTTTCTCTCTCTGCCCTAAAATTAGCCTGCCCCTCCTCCTTTCTTTTGTGGGCTTTGTCCTGAAGGGGGGTGGGGAGTCTGGGAGGGGTGTGGTAGAGATTTGATGTTTTCTTTATATTTAAAGCAAACCCTCACCCTATAAAGGAGCCTATCTTATATGTATCCCCTACGCTGTACATACAGATTACCTATCATCTACTGCATTTTCTGACACTTTAAGCATCCAAGATGGCGGCCCATGGAGGTGCAGGCTGCCTGCAAGCAGGAACTGTCTTCTGACTGTGCTTCTCTGCATTCTGGGACTGTTGCCCTTTTCCTGACCCCAGATCTGCTCTGTCTGTGCAAAGCACAGCTATACCCCCGCTCCCCTGCACCTTTGACCCCTCTCCTCTCCTCAGTAGATGATACTACAGAACCAAGATGGCGGCGCCCATATCCTAAAGTGCTGAACAGAGTTGCAGGCCAGTGAGGGAAAGAATAAACTGTAAGTGTTTGCCAAGGCAGCCTACCATCCTTGGCAAACAGATCCAGATGCTCAAAGAGCCGTAGCCCAGTAAAGGGGAAGCCAGTGAGAGTCTTCTTAGCAGCATTATCAGCCGCCAATGACGCAGCCAAACAGAGCGGCGTATAGCCACCAAAAGGGCAGAAGTCTTACCACACATCCTGACCGCATCATCCATAACAGAAAGAATAAATGCAACAAAATCATAGCAAAGCAGGAGGGATCTATACTCCTCCCCCCTATTGGCATCCGAGGCATTATCCAGAAGGCACTTGAGCTGCCCTTTAATAGCAAGAGCCGTGATGGCAGAAGCGCACACAGGGCGCAGCGCAGTCCCTGCACAACCAAATGCGTGACAGGCCTGTTGATCCACACGCTGGTCCTCACCATCCCTCAGAGTAGAAGTGTCAGGGGAATGCATGACCAAGGTATTGGACAACCCAAGCACGGGAGCATCCACCTCGGGGGGACACGGCCAACGCTTAACCACATCAGGGAAGGGGTACCTCCTATCCCAACTCTTGGGCACCGCGGACAATCTGCTAGGACGTTCCCACTCCTTGAGCACCAAATTATTAAAGTGGTGCTGCTCAGGGAACTCCAAGCGTTGTTTAACAGTGTGAAAAAGCTCTGCTGTTTTTTAGCCGGCACAGGAGGAGTAATACATAGCACTTCAAAAATGTGGGCCAACAGCCAATCAGTATCCTCTGGAGACCATGGATCTTCCCCAAAAGGAGACCCAGTACCACCATAAACCTCCTGCTGTTCCTCAGAGGACTCAGAATCAGAGAAAAGTCCACCCTCTTCTAGGGGGAAAAGGCCAGGGAAGAATGTCCCTCATCCTCCTCAGGAAAAAGGGAAACAGCGGGAGTTAAATGCCGCTTCTTGCCAGAAGCCTTACCGGGGGCAGGCCCAGTAATATGCCTTTCCAGTAATATGCCACCCGCAAAGCCAGGTCAAAATGTGATTCCCCACTAGCATGTACCTCACTAGGGGTCAAATGCAGGTGCATGGGGGGTAGGAGATGTAGAAGGGGGCGCAGAGCTGGGCAGCGTAGCAGGCAACCCAGACTGCAGGGCAAGTACCTTCTGGGCGCAGGGCACACATACCCTGACACCGTCACTCACAGGGGATACCTCACACGCGGCACACAGCTGGGCTTGTCCAAAGGAACCCCAAGCACATTATCCCCAGAAGCCTCCATATGGTGATTAGTATAGACCCAATGGCCAGTATAGGGTTAAGGCTAGCAAGAGCCACCCGGGATGCCCCCTAGGGAAAGTGGGAGGTGAAAGGGGGGGAAGGCCGGGAGAAACCACAGTCACGGTTATTCCGCCTGAAATACATAATAAAAATACATGAAAATTCCCATAGCGCAGCTAAATAGCAATAAAACACAACCCTGAAGGGAACTCACGGACCAAGAGGGCTGATAGCACCAAAGTCCAGACCGGAACAGCAGCGCGCAGCAGCAGCATAGAAGACGAGGGCCCAGCACACCACAGCATCAAAATGGCGCCGCAGCGGACCTTGAGGGGCAGGCCACGAAGGTATGACGCAGAAAGAGTCATCCGCGGGACCCCCCCCCCCCGAAGAGCCGGTCACATGACCCACCAGTGCCATGACAGCGCAGGGAATCGTCTCAGTTACATATCGTTGCCCGCCGCGAAGCGCCGTACAAAGCAGCGCTGTGGCGAGCGCCCATCAATACAGTGACAAAGCACAACTAACAAGTCAAACACCTCTCAGGGCACCACCGCCTACCCCCCTCCCCCAGAGAACTCCCCAGTGAGAGAATGAGGGAGAGAAAGCAGCGGCAGGGGCTCCCAAGGCAGACGCTGAGGAGGGATGGCACAAAATACCTGACAGCAGGGAAGGGCATCCCAGAGGAGGCTCACCATAAGCCTGAACCGACTACCCTTGTATGGTACAGGGATTGCGGCTGGAGCAGCGCTCCCCAAGCACCTGACCCTGGTGCCGTCCTAACTTCACCCGAACCAAGCAGCTGAGGCTGGGAGGCAGTGGGTCCAGAACGGGTGGAAATAGTCCTGCAGGGCCGCAGGCTGGTAAGCCCCGCTCGCCTGCGCAATATAGAGAGCCAATCTTCTATCTTTGCAGTCCAGACTGCAGAAGAAAACTGGGAATTAGTGGGAGGTTCCTGGCCTTTTATAGGGCCGGGAGATGCCACAAGTCTTTTCTGCAGTCCACTGCGCCACCTTGTGGCAGATAACCCAGACATTAGTGAAACAGTACATACTGTATACTTGGAAAATACTCTGTGCGCATCTCAAATGGAGGTCTGTGGGGATGCAGCCATGGCCCCTAAATGTGGGACTGCCACTGAGGTAAGTTTACGGGTGATCAGGGGTGTTTCATGCAGCAAGGTGTCCAAATTGGGATACCCCACAAAATGGAAGATCATCAGCCCTCGAGAGTTATAGACTCGAGGCCTCAGATGGAAGCCCCCAGGCCTATTGGGGGAACTAACAACCTGTTGGTGGTGGCAGCAGCCACTTTGTAACTGAAGCCCGAAAAATCAAGCTACGCGGAGACGACAGAGGCTTTATTTTCTAGGCATTATCAGTGGAGCTTTCATAAAGCACGGCGCGAAGTACAAGACAGCGGCGTAACGCGGAATATATTACCGAACACTCGGTGGCAGCGGACATTTCTTATTTGAATTATATTGACTTTGAATTGAACTGGAAGTTCATCTTCCATCGGAGGCCAGACACCGTTCACAGGGACCAGATATCAACAAATGCGGCGACACCGAGGCCGCGCTTCAGATTGATATCAATTACCGGCAGAACCGCAGACGGCCAGAAACTCTCGCACACATTACCGCCGGCGAGAGAACGTTCTTCCTCGCGCCACTTCTGCTCCCTGTACTGGAAACGCCGGAGCGCAGCACTGTAAAATTGACTTCACATTTTTATTTACTCATTTTTACAACAGAAAAGGAAAGAAAGAGGCTCAACAAGTAATGCAGCGGAGGAGCTCTAAAATGAGTCACAAACAGGCACAAATACACAGTAAACTGATGGTATATAAATAGATAGAGATATATATATTATATTCTGTAGATGAGGGGTGTCTAAGTACATGATGTCTGACTATATAGCATGTGTCTCTATACACAGACATCATGTTCTTAGAGCTTTCCAGTTTCCTCATGGAGTCTCAGGCTGCCTCCAAACAGGAAGTGTCTTCTGACTGTGCCGCTCTGCATTCTGGGATTGCTGTCCATTTCCTGACCCCAGCTCTGCAAAGTACAGCTATAATCTACACCCCTGCAGTTATCTCCCCCTCTCCTCAGTATGTGATGCTTCTGAAGCAAGATGGCGGCGCCCGTATCCTAGAGTCCTGAACAGAGTTGCAGCCCAGCGGGAGAAAAAATACGTAAGTGACTAAAACATAAAATATATTTTTACGTTTTTAAGGGTTTGGGTTTTTCATTAAATTATGCTGAAGGTCTGGTTTAATGCATAAATATGCATCAATGCAACCTTTGGCTGTGATTAATAAGGTCAGGGGTAATCGACCTGTAGCCCGGGAGGTACATAGAGCTCACGGACCCCTGTTGTGTGGATTGAGCGCCGTGTGCTAGGCCAGGAGACTGGTGGAGGTCTTGCGCACTCTTGAGGCTGGGGAGGTACAGGGCGCCCAGGCTTGCGTATGGTCAGCACCGTGCATGGGGATTAAAGTGGCTCAAAACCCATCTTGTTCAGCCCCGGAATCTATAAGATTCCCGGGACGATCGATTCCCTCCCCCCGAGCATCCAAAATCAGGATGCCCGGATGTGTGAGACCCTCCAGGTCATCCTGTTCGCTCACCTTTGTTCCCATTCCAACTGCGCATTCGCGGGCCCGGCCGCATCCCCGCTATCCCTCTAGCAGGGCGCGGGTACGCTCCCTGTTAGAGGAAGGCGGGGCATGCGGCTGCCAGTGCACTTGGAGCCACTGGATTTAGACGACGTCTTAAATGGCGTGACATCAGCGGACTGGACGAGGACCAGGAAGAGGCGAGTTTCTTCGTGCGATCTGGGGGGTTTCACACAGCAGGGCACCTAAATCCTGGGTTTTTGGTCCACTTTAAAGCAAAACAAAGTTGACTTCCCTGGGTTTTGCTCCTTTCCTCAGCAGCATCCCAAATTAGAATGCCCCGCTGCGTGAAACCCACCAGAACGCCCAGTACAACTCGCCTCTTTTTCGTTCCTATTGTGCATGCGTGGATGCAGCCAATCAGAGCCCTTTGCAAATGTCTCATGTGCGTGAGATGGGCATGTGGGAGCACACACTCCCCATTGAATTGAGTGTCATTTGCCGAATGCCCAAGTCGGGGCAGACAGCACTCAGTGGGCGTACACCCGCACATGTGCCCTTGGACTAGGGCGAGGTAAGCAATTACCGGCGCCCCGGGGGGGTTTCACACAGCAGGGAATCCAGACTGAGTATTCCCCAGGGGAAGGCCAGCGGCCGAACCTGGACTCTTAGATTTTACAGCATCGTGCTTTCTATTACTCTCCACACAACTGCCTCTATATCAGACCTGGGCATTGTACGGCCCCCAGGCCACATACAGCCCTTTGATTGGCTCTGACCAGCCCGCGACCAGCGTTCCCTGTAAGGTACGCGGCCATGCGCTGCCGACGCCCCCGCCGATCAGTCCCACCCACTGTCCGCGTACCTGACGCTGGAGATGGAGGTACTCCAGCCACTTGTCTGTGCGTCGCAGGCTGCTGGTACTTGTAGTCCACACCAAATGTGTTACATACGGTACACAGCTCCTGATGGTGCACTGGCTCTCGTAGTCCATTTCTGGCCAGACCAATGCCTTTGGGGGGTGGGGACCATGCTGCAAGATGGGAAGGGTTTCACACAGCCTCTTATCCAAGGCCGACCACTGGTCTCCCCCCCCCCCCGCCCCCGGGCATCACAAATCGGGATGTTCTACTTTTTGAAACCTTTTTTACTCAGTAGCAAAACAAAGCGGACTCCTTCTCTGAAAGCAGAACAAAACCTAGAACGGCCACTGGTCTTCCCCTGGCTGTCCCAGATCAGGATGCCCCACTGTGTGTCTTCCCCTCTTTTTTCCCTTGGTCGGGAGTCCCTAAAAAACGCTCGCTCTCTGTTTCAGAGTTCCCGGTAGTGTTAAATGATTCATTATTAGACTTTACCGAACGTTGGGTGTCGCTATCCCAAAATGACACGGATTTGGTTTTCTGGCGCTTTTTAGAGCTGTTCCTTAATATTGGTTTAGGTCTCCTTGAGCGTCTTTCTGTGCGCCACATCTGCCTGATAGTCCTGCACATCTCTCTGAAATGAAATCACTTTGGTTTCTATAATCTGTCGCTGAAGCTTTTGTAGCCTGTTGTCCATTTGTTGTTTAAACCGGACCTTCAGCGTGATTTAATGAAAAGCCCAAACTCTTAAAAAACGGTTCCCCAGCATCTAAAATTAATATATTTTACATTTTTAGTCACTAACTTATTATTCTTTCCCCCACTGGGCTGCAACTCTGTTCAGGAATTTAGGATACGGGCGCCGCCATCTTGACTCTAGCATCACACTTACTGAGGAGAGGAGAGTGGGATAAGGTACAGGGGGGCAGGTTATAGCTGTGCTTTGCTCAGACAGAGCAGAGCTGGGGTCAGGGAAAGGTCAGCAGTCCCAGAATGCAGAGCAGCACAGTCATTTCCTGTTTGCAGGCACTTCCTGTTTGCAGGCTGCCTGATAAAATGGCGGCTTCCATAAGCCGCCATCTTCGATGTTTAAAGGCTCATAACATGCAGTAGATGCAGGTAGGATGATTTTTAATGTGGGCAATCTGTATGTACAGGGTGTGGGAAACATATAAGATAGGCTCTTATTCAGAGTGAAGGTCCGCTTTAAGCTTGGTGAACTCCTGGGAGCTTTTGTATTTATCCAGCGATTCCCTGATTTCAGTATGTAATCTTTTTACCTCCTCCAAAAATTTGGCTTCTGGTATAATTAATAATTTAATCAACTTTTCTGAGGCCTCAGTAAGTACTGCAAACCATTCCTTTTGAAATTCTTCGTCAAATGCCGATGATGGTGTTTTTTTGAACCTTAAGCCTCTAGGTATCATGTTATTATCCAAGTATTTTTGGAGAGAGGATCTGTCCCACCATAATTTTGTTTCTTTATCCCGCGGTGGGAATGGCTCTAGCTATGTTTGCCGGTGTTTACAATATCTGTAAGTGCCCTTTCACCTGTTGGGCCAGGGGTTTGGATAATGTCCAGGTGGCCACGTTGGATCACTCTGTGAGCAGCAATTGCTATGTTGCCCACGTTCATAATATTGTGCAGTGCGCTCCCGGGGCACTGGAAGGACTACATTAGTTGCTCTTTTACGGACGCCAGCGCACACTATACCGCAGGATGCGGTTTTAATTCCCTTTCGCTTTGCGTACATAGGTGAGCTACCATTGGTCATAACTTGACCAATAGGCTGCTTATTGCTCTGGGGGGGGGGCTATGTGGGGAATCTGGGGACAGGCTGAGGGCTCCAACCTATCAGCGGCCACGGCGGGGCGACGTCATGGGGCCGTTCCGGCCCGGCGCCTCGCTCAGTGCGCAGGAAGAGAAGTTACAGGTCAGTCCCTTTTTCCTTTTCCCTCTTCTACTATAAAAAGAGGTATTTTATTTGGGCACTTTGTATAATTAAGAGCTGTGAACAGCTCGAAACGCGTAACCCGGGTCCTGGTGGTGGGAAGGGGTGCACAGTCGTTATGTTATTTACAATGCTGCTGGAACTTATGGATGGATACCATTTTAAATTTTGAAGTAAAGGCTACGTTTTAACCTCTTACAAGCTGGACAACATAATTTGTACTATGTGAGAACAGAGCTGGGGTCAGGAAAAGGACAACAATCCCAGAATGCGGAGCGTCACGGTCAGAGGATACTTTCTGTCTGCAGGCAGCCTGATGCTCCATGGGCTGCCATCTTGGATGTTAAATGTTTAAAAATACACAATAGGTGCAGGTAGGATGATTTTTAATGTGAGCAATCTGTATGTACAGGGTGTGGGAAAACATACAAGATAGGCTCTTATTCAGGGTGAAGGTCCAGATTAATGTGGGCAATCTGTATGTACAGGGTGGGGGAAACATATAAGTTAGGCTCCTTTTCAGGGTGAAGGCCCGGATTATTGTGGGCAATCTGTATGTACAGGGTGGGGGAAACATATAAGATAGGCTCTTATTCAGGGTGAAGGTCCAGATTAATGTGGGCAATCTGTATGTACAGGGTGGGGGAAACATATAAGATAGGCTCTTATTCAGGGTGAAGGTCCAGATTAATGTGGGCAATCTGTATGTACAGGGTGGGGGAAACATACAAGATAGGCTCCTATTCCGGGTGAAGGTCCGCTTTTAGTGCTGGATAAATTAAAATTTTTATTATTGATGAATTAATTCAATTTGCATAATGAATTATTCTAGCGCTGTGTTTTAGTGAAAGGTTGATCCTTTAAAGTGGACCAACACCCAGGGGGGATCGGCCCGGGAAGATCAGATCCCTCCCCGCGGGGCATCCGAAATTGGGATGTCTCGCGGGGTAAAACCCCCCAGGAAGCCCAAAAACCTCACCTTAACTCTGTTCCAACGACACATGCGCGGGCCGCGTCTCGCGCTTCCCTCTAGCAGGGCGCGCTCCCTGCTAGAGGTAAGAGCGAGACGCGGCCTCCAGTGCTCAGAGCCACTGTGGTTGGACGCCGCTTGTACGTGCATACCACAGCGGCTCTGAGCGCTCTGATTGGACGAGCGCCTGCGTAGGAGCGTGGTGAGGTGAGTGTTTCCGGGCGTTCTGGGGGGTTTCACACAGCGGGGCACCCCCGATCGGACACCGAAGTGGACCAAAACCCAGGATAGCGAAAATCCTGGGTGTTGGTCCACCTTAACGCTATATTTACTGTTTATCCAAATATCTCTTTCACATAAAAGTTGTGGCGCGGCAGCTCACACCGTACGATTGATGGGTAGGGGGAGGCAGGAGTGTGCGCCTGAGGATAGGCTTTAAGAATTCAATAGAAACTCCAGGAAGTTTTATTTCACGCCGGACCTGGAGGCAAATGTAAAGCTGCGTTGAGCACTTTATCAGATTTTAAAGCAAAGGATCACGTGAGCGCCACCAAAATACCACCAGAAGAAACAGTTTTATAGCAACAGAGTTCCTGAAGCATTGTGAGCCGATTACCAAACAGAACATAAATCACAAAAAAGATTTCATATACAAAGCTGCGAGTTTTGCGGGATAAATCACAGGAGGCCAGGGAAAAAAAGTTCCAGAAACTTATCAGCCATGGAGTCCAAGACACGCCCGCGCCCCAGTAATAAAAACAACCTGTGTACTCCGCACCACCCCAATAAGTTATATGTGTGCAGGCCTCCAAACCTGGGCCTAACCACTAAATATTTAGTGGTACCTAAAGGACAGCAAAATTGGAGCCGCCAGACCAAGCCCCCAATGGTCCAGAAAAATGGTGCCGCACCACCTCAATTGTAAAATATATATTTCATCTTTATTAAATTAATTGCAAACATGTACCGCAACATAGAAAAACACACTACATGAAATTAAAAAAACATCACTAAAAGCATTAGATATCGGGATGTCCAAGCTGGCTAGTTATAAATATAATATGATGCAATTAAGATTGATATGATGATGAGTTCACAATATAAAGGATCCAGAATACGAGAAGGGCGGGTGAAGCGGGGTGTGTGACATACTTATAACACCCATTTTACAGGTGAGTATTTCACAAAATGGTATTATTCTAAGTATGTCACACACCCCGCTTCAAGATATCCATAACATGTGGGACATCCAATAGCAGTGTCCATAAAAGGGCGGGGATTCAAAACAAGGTAACAAGGCACAACTTAAACCACAACAGCTTGCAGAACTTTGCGGCCAAAGACAGCATCCGCTGAGGCCCGAACATGTAAAACTTGGAAAAAGTGTGAACAGAGGACCAAGTAGCGGCCTTACAAACTTGCTCAACCGAGGCCTGGTGCTGAAAAGCCCAGGACGCTCCAACCGCACGAGTAGAATGAGCAGTAACACGAAAAGGGGGACTCCTCCCCTTAGCAGAATAGGCCCCAATAATGGCCTGACGAATCCATTTACTAATAGAAGACTTGGCAGGTGCCAAACCCTTCCTAGGCCCAAAGGGTACCACAAAAAAAAGCATCAGTCTTACGAAAGGAAGACGTAACCACCAGATAGTATTTTACAACGCGAACTACATCCAAGGAATGCAGAGCCCTTTCCTTGTCGTTGCTGGGATTAGGACATAGAGAGGGCAGAACAATGTCCTGATTCAGATGAAAGGCAGAAACCACCTTAGGAAGAAAATCCGTCTTGAAACGAAAAACCACCTTGTCCTGATGCCTTTCGAAGTACGGAGCTTTAATGGACAAAGCTGCCAACTCAGAAACACGCCTAACAGAAGTGATAGCCACCAAAAAGGCCACCTTCTGAGTAAGTGAAGACAAGGCAATCTCATTCAAGGGCTCGAACGGAGGACCCTGAAGAGCAGAAAGAACCAAGTTAAAATCCCAAACTGGAACCAACGGCTTCCTAGGAGGCCGAACATGCGTAACCCCTTGGAAAAAAGTCTTGACCTAGGGATGAAGTGCAAAGGACCTTTGAAAGAACACCGCCAGGGCAGAAACCTGCCCCTTCAAGGTACTGAGCTGGAGCCCCAGATCCAGACCATGTTGAAGAAACTCCAGAATCCTGGAAATGGAAAACTCCTTACACGGGAATGACCTACCTTCACACCAGTCAATATAGGACCTCCAGGTCCTATAGTAAACGGTAGAGGAAGACCGCTTCCTGGCACTAATAAGAGTCTGAATCACCGCATCAGAAAGACCTTCCTCCTTCAAGATGGAGGTTTCAGCAGCCACGCCGTCAAAGCCAGCGATGGTAAATTGGGATGGCGTAGCCGACCCTGGGTGAGCAGGTCCGGCAGAAGAGGCAGAACGAACTGATCTTCTGCCAGTCTGACCAGGTCTGCGAACCAAACCTGTCTTGGCCACCTTGGTGCCACCAGAATCGCCAACGCGCCCTCCAGGGCCAGCTTGCGCACCACTCTGGCTACCATTGGAAACGGAGGGAACAGGTAAAGAAACCCCAGATCCCTCCAGTTCATGGACATGGCATCCACCGCCAGGGCCAGTGGATCCTGCGAGAGAGACACAAATACCGGAAGCTTGTGATTGTGACGAGAGGCAAAGAGGTCCACCGCCGGGAGCCCCCACCTGAGGCAGATCGAGCGAAACACCTGGGGACTGAGAGACCACTCCCCCTGGCGAGAGGAGGCCCTGCTCAGAGAGTCCGCCTCCGTGTTCTCCACTCCCGGAATGTAGACTGCTGAGATACACGGGACGTGGCTCTCCGCCCAGTCCAGAATTAACGACACTTCCCTGAGGGCACTCCTGCTGCGAGTCCCTCCCTGGTGATTGATGTAAGCAACCGCCGTCCGATTGTCCGACCGAACCTGAACTGGCAGGCCCTGCAACTGATGAGTCAAGCGAAACAGAACCAACCTGATGGCTCTCAATTCCAGAACATTGATGGGCTCGTGAGCCTCCTGAGGGCCCCACAGACCCTGAAACTGAAGATCCTTTCGGACACCCCCCCAACCTGACAGACTGGCATCTGTCGTGACTGTCTCCCAACACGGTGCCAGAAAGGATCTGCCCTTCAACAGATTGACAGACCCCAGCCACCATTGAAGTGATCGACGAACTCGGGGGGTCATCCAGAAGGACTGATCCAACGATAGTGGAGACTTGTCCCAAACAGTCAACAGATGGAGCTGGAGCGTCCTTGTGTGAAACTGCGCAAAGGGAACTGCCTCGAATGCGGCCACCATCAACCCCACCAGCCTCATCCCTAGCCGGATGGCCGGACGAGGGGCCGACAAGAGAAGCCGAACCAACTCCTGAATCAAAAGAACCTTGGCCTGGGGCAGAAACACCCTGGCCTGCGAAGTATCCAGAGACATTCCCAGAAAGGTCACCACCCTGGACGGGGAAAGAGATGACTTGGGGTAGTTGATCACCCAACCGAATCTCTCCAAAGTGGATACCACCGTTCTGGTGTCCAACTCTGCTTGGCTGAAGGAAGATGCCATAATTAGAAGATCGTCCAAATAGGGCACAATGCGGATACCCTGAACCCTGAGTAGAGCCATCACCCCCGCCAGCACCTTGGTGAAAACCCGAGGAGCCGAGGTAAGACCAAAAGGGAGTGCCACAAACTGAAAATGCCGATCCTCCACCACGAACCTGAGAAACCTCTGGTGTGCTGGAAAAATCGGAACGTGCAGGTAAGCATCATTGATGTCTATGGACGTCAGAAAGTCCCCCTGACGAAGAGAGTGGATAGCCGAACGCAGCGTTTCCATGCGGAATTTCCGCGGCCGGATGAACCTGTTGAGAAACTTCAGATCCAAGATGGGTCGGACCGAACCGTCCTTCTTGGGTACCGTGAACAGATTGGAATAAAAGCCCCTGCCCTGGTCTGAGGGGGGCACTGGGCAAATGACAGCCATGTCCAGAAGATTCTCTACTGCCAACAGGAGCCCCTGCGCGGCCAGAGGTTCCGAAGGCAACCGAGACCTGAAAAATCTGGGAGGGGGCCGGAGCTCGAACTCCAGCTTGTAACCGGAAGACACCACTTCCCAGATCCATCTGTCCGAGACCTCCTGATCCCAGACCTGGGAGAAGTTTCGCAGCCGTCCCCCCACCCGCATGGGTGAGGGCGCCCCCTCATTGCTGAGCCGGCTTAACGGCAGGCTTGGGTTTAGAGCCCCAACTGTAACCTGGACGGGTACGTCCTCTGCCCCTATTCCCGGAATCTCCTCTGGAGGAGGGGAAGGCAAATCCCCTGCCAGATCTGGCCCCACGAAAGGAAGGGGTAAAGGAAAGCGCCCCACGAAAGGGACGGCGTTGTTTCTTGCGTTGAGGTAACCTACCACCCTTGGTGACAGAATCCAATTTCTCTCCAAAGAGCCGTAATCCAACAAAAGGTAGAGCCGTCAGCGACTTTTTGGACATAAAATCGGCCGCCCACTGGCGCAACCAAACAGACCGCCGAATAGTCACCAGCAGAGCCGACGTCCTACCACACATCATCAAAGTGTCATCCAAGGCGGCTAATACAAATGACAAAAACAACTCACACCTTTTAAAGGCCAAGGAACTCGTCACTACCCGGACAAAGCCCGGAAGAAGTCAACAGGTCCCTGACCACGGACCTGGCAGCCACCACCATCAGCGCCGAAGCACAAACGGGCCGCATGGCTGACCCAACGCTGGCAAAGCCTTGACAAGCCATCTGGTCAATGCGTTTATCCTCTCCATCTTTGAGGGTGGAACAATCGGGATTATTTAAAACAGAAGTGTTGGACAACCCCAAAACCGGTGCATCCACCTCGGGGGGGGGATGCCCAACGCTTAACCGTATCCGAAGGGAAGGGATATTTCTTATCCCACCCCTGAGGAATACCAGGGAGCCGAGCCGGCCTGTCCCATTCCTTAGCAATAATTTTGTCAAAGTGTCTTTGATTAGGAAATTCCAAGCGTGGCCTGGATTCCTCGAAAAACTCCCCCTTCTGCTGTGGAGCCTCCTCAGGAGGAGAAATAGCCAAAACCTCAAACATCTGAGCCAGAGCGTTAGGAGTATCCGAGGATCTCCCCAAGTCCTCAAGCTTAGCATCAGCGCCAACAAACTGCTCATCGTCTGAATTATCAGAGTCCTCATAAACCTCCCCTTCCTCTAGCGGGGAATAATCAGAATAATCCAGATTATTAACATCATCAAGGTCATCCACCGGCAGGGCCGGCGACAAGTGCTTTCTCTTAGCCGGAGCCTTACGGGCGACCGAGCTGGAGAGTAATTTTTCAAGGTTGGCCAATCTGGCGCACATCTCAGATTGTAGCTCCCCACCCATGACAACGTCACACGGGGTGCGTATCAAGCTGGGAGGAGGAGATGAAGCGACCGGCGGTGCTGACCCAGACGCCTGGGGTTCGGACTGCCGCGTAATAGTTTGCTGTGCACAAGGTATACACAGAAGTACATCGTCCCCAGTAATGGATACCCCACACAACATACACTTCCGGAATTGCCCCGAGGGGATCCCGAGCCCAGTATCCGGGGATGCCTCCATATGGTGAACTTATAAGTAGTCGCTATGACCAGGGGAATTACGCGTATAAGCAACCCGGGATGCCCCTTTAATGTCCCAAGTGGGAGGATTTGAAGTAGGTAAATTTAACCCAGGGACCCTAGGACCGGGAGAAACCCCCTAAACCTAACGTAGGTCTACCTGAAAGACACAATAGAATAAGCTATGAGCACATGAAAAAGGAGCAACAAGGAATAAAAAAAGATATGGGGCCCGCAGGGCTACTCGCGGTGCTTCCTCCACTCAAGATGGCGTCCGCCCTCACAGGAGCCAGCAGTAGCACGGAGGCAGAGAGGAGCGTGATTGTCCATGGCCCCGCCCCCCCTCCATGTCACAGCCAGGCTCCGCGGCGGCGCCTGCCGAACGGGGGCGGGCCTCGGCGTCCCGCCGAAAGCCCTGTCCCGCCCCCTGTAACACAAGCATGAGGGGAGATCTCCCCTCACAGCACAAGACCCGGCCAAGGACCGGCGCCGCAGCGGTATGCGGCGGCTGCGGCGCCGGTAAAGAAGACAGACAGGATGGAGGGGGGCGGGCCGCGGCGACGCTCCGACGCCCGTCCCCACCCCCCCACTCCGGCATGTGAGGAGACACTCTCCTCACCCGCGCGCCGGTAAGGTGACAGGGGACCGGCGCCGCGGCAATGGCGGTGGCCACGGCGCCGGTACAAAGTAAAAGCGCCGCATAAAGGCGGGCCGCGGCGACGTGCCAGCGCCCGGCCCCGCCTCCAAGCAGAAAGCTGAGGAGAGGGATCTCCTCAGCCGAGCAAAAGACAGTAAAAGCACAATCACACACACTACACCTAAATAAAGGCCCCCCAACACCCCCCCCCCCCCCTCAAGGAGAAGGGCATCCGGAGAGGGGAACACTACCTGGGGCGAAGGGCCGAGGGACAGGGCATCCCAAACCGGGGTCACCAGCCCGGATAACCGCCTACCCTCTGGTACAGGGTCTCACGGTGGAGCTTAGCTCCTGAGCACCTAATGTGCCATTCTACCCTCGCCCAGACCTCAGCCAAGGTTGGGAGGCATGTATAGTAAATAAAAGGGGTATCTGGGCGGAAATAGAAATCAAAGCGGGCCGGGAATAATCCCGGCTACCTCAAGTCCCCCTGTGCAAGGAGGAGGCATCATCTTCTGACTTGCTCGCCGACTGCAGAGATGAAAGACTGGGTAATGAGTGGGAGGTCCCAGGTATTTATGGATCAGGGAGGGGCTTTCTTTTTCCTATCATCTCTGCAGAACGCCCTCTTCAGCCCAACTCACCTACCTTATCTTCGGCGGCGGCCGGCCGCCGCCGCCTCCCTCGCGCCCCTGTAGGCGTGCGCGCCTCCGCGCCGGTTGTCTGCGAATGGCCGGCGCGGGGGCGCGCGCGTTCAAAGTGACGCGAGGGAGGCGGCGGCGGCCGCCGCCGCTTAGACGTTCAAGATCTTCTCTTGTACGTCGGCGCTGGGAGCGGGGAGAGGTGAGTTGTTCGGGGGGTTCGGGGGGGTTTCACACAGCGGGGCACCCCGATCGGGGGTGCCCCACCGAAGTGGACCAAGACCCAGGATAGTCAAAATCCTGGGTGTTGGTCCACTTTAAACCGGACCAACATCCTGGCACAGCTGGAAAAGAAAGGTAGCGGCCATCTTGGAGCTTCCTCTCCCAGCATCTCAGCCGTGCTGCTGCCTGGATTCATCTGACATAACTGACAATGCACAGTAACAGGAAGCCCAGCAGCACTTCCTGTTTGCAGGTGGCCTGCAGATGCATGAGCCGCCATTTTATTTTTTAAATTTACAACAGCAAGAGTTGGAAAAGGGTAAATGAATTTTTATGTGCAGCAATCTAAATTGCCCTGGTGAGGGATGCATATGATCACTGTGTGTTGTGTTTGTCTAGTTTAAGTCATTTTTGACCGTTGGTCAGCTTTAAAGCGGACCTTCACCATGATTTATTGAAAAGCCCAAACCCTTAAACTATTCCCCAGCATCTAAAATTAATATATTTTAAGTTTCTAGTCACTTATTCTTTCCCCCACTGGGCTGCAACTCTGTTCAGGACTTTAGTATAAGGGCGCCGCCATCTTGACTCAGAAGCATCACACTTACTGAGTAGAGGAGAGTGGGATAAAGTACAGGGAGCAGGTTATAGCTGTGCTTTGCTCAGACAGAGCATAGCTGGAGTCAGGAAAAGGTCAGCAATCCCAAAATGCAGAGCAGCACAGTCAGAAGACACTTCCTGTTTGCAGGCTGGCGATGTCCCATCCGCCGCCTTGAATGTTTAAAGGCTCATAACATGCAGTAGATGCAGGTAGGATGATTTTTTAATGTGAGCAATCTGTATGTACAGGGGGGAAACATATAAGATAGGCTCTTATTCAGGGTGAAGGTCCGGATTAATGTGGGCAATCTGTATGTACAGGGTGGGGGAAACATATAAGATAGACTCTTATTCAGGGTGAAGGTCTGGATTAATGTGAGCAATCTGTATGTACAGGGTGTGGAAAACATATAAGATAGACTCATATTCAGGGTGAAGGTCCGGATTAATGTGGACAATCTGTATGGACAGGGTGTGGGAAACATATAAGATAGACTCTTATTCAGAGTGAAGAATGAAGTTCACAGCAGCGAAGGTTGAGAGTCTGACAATAATATTGGTTTTCACAAAGTTTGCGCCTTCAATCTCTATTTGGATGCCCCGCTATGTGAAATCCTCCCGCATCACTCATAAAAACATTTCCCTGGTCCTACGGCGCAAGTGTGGGCTCCCGTCCAAGCAGCGCTGTATGCCATGCATATTAAAGCGGAACAGAGCCCGGTGCGGCTGGCCCTAAAATTTAAAAGGCCCTGCTGTGTAAACCCCCCCCCCCCAAAATTGCCAGTAACAGCTTACCTTTCCCCGGTCCAATGGGCTCTAGACCAATCAGAGCCATTTTCTGTGCCATTTCATTGTCATTTGGCAAATAGCTCCGATTTAAGTGGACCAAAACCTAGGATTTTCACCATCATGGGTTCCGGTCCCTGCCCCTGGGGCACCCCGATTGGGGATGCTCCTCTGTGTGAAACCCGCCAGGTCGTCCGAAACAAACTCATCTCTTCCCAGTCCTACGGCGCATGCGCAGCCGCTCGTCCAAACAGCGGGCTCGGATCCACTCGCGCCCCTTCGTCTAAGGCAAGCGGCTCTGAGCACACTGGCGGCCCCATCCCCCGCACGCCCTTAACGGGGAGGGTGTCCGCCAGGGTGGATAAAAATCAATGTTTTTTTTTAAAAAATCGGATTTTTTTGATTTAAATCGGATTTTCAATAAACTGCTTTTTGAGGAAAATATTTTACCATCCAAAGGTTCTTCCATCATGAGATAAAGCTGAGTTGTTTAACTCAGTAGAATAAAGGCTGTATATGTGTAACATTCACAATGCCATGCTCTTCCAGAGGTTTCTGTAGGATTAGTGGGCAGTTTCTCTCCTATATTATCACAGACGCTCGCTTTACTTACTCCGCAGAGGTCCCAGCCTCTTCTTCACAGCAAAAATGTTACAACATGAACAGAGTTGAGAAAAAGACCTTAATCCTATTGTTCTACAAACCTATGACTAGTGAGCTACAGAGGACAGCAGGGACAGTAGTATTTAAGTTTTTCATGTGTCGGCTGGGCTGACAGTCTAAGTTTCTTAAAATATATATATATGTTGTTTAGCCAAATTAGTTAACAAAACATGGATGTTTGTTTAAGCAAATAACTTATGCTGTAATGTTGTTATTGTTTCAGTTGAATAAATCTATTTAAATTGTTATTAAGGTCAGGATTATTTTTCTCCTTCCTAAGTACAACAGAACAGTGGTGTCCAAATATGAATGATTAACCCATTAAACTGGGGAGAAAAAAGTAATATAAAAAGGGATTCTAAAAATCTTCATCTACTTGCATGTTAAAATAGCAAGAACTAGTTTAGGTAGAAACTTTGATTTAAATCACTGATTTAAATCAAGCCTTACTGACTAGTGATTTAAATCGTGATTTAAATCAGTTAGATTTAAATCAAATCCACCCTGGTGTCCGCGCCGGCCATTCACAAATGTCTAGCGCAGGAATGCGGCCCGGCTCATGTATGCACCCTTGGACTGAAAAAGGTGAGTTTATGGGTGACCTGGGGGGGGTTTCACACAGAGGGGCTTCCCAGGAATAGGCCCAGGAATCTTATAGACTGATCTATGGGTTTTGGACTTGCAATGGGGAGAGACGGTGGCCTCATACCTGCATCTTTGGGCTGTGTGCTCCTGCCCCAGCTATTCAGATGGACTGGGGAGGGAGCGTGCATGCTACTGGGGATATGGCCATATGCAGAACATCAGAGTCATTTGCCTAATGACATAGGCAAAGCAAAACTATTCCGACTGGACGAAAGCTCTTGAATGTGTGCTGTTGGACCAAGAAAAGATAAGCTGTTACCAGCTAACGGGGGGGTCAGCAGGGCACCCTACATCAGGAGGACCCCGGGACACAGAACAAAACCCAGTAGTTGTAATACTAGTAGTCAAATAATCAAAATCTGGGCTTTGAACCGGACCTTCAGCATCATTTAATGAAAAGCCCAAACCCTTAAACTGGACCTTTACCCTAAATAACAGGCTGATTCATTAATAGCGCCAGGTAGCGACAGATGAGCGACAGTAGCGTTATTTTCACAGCGCCCGCTAGTATTCGCTGTGCTTGGCCGTTGTTCGGTTGTTGACAGCGACTCAGTCGGTGTGCGGTAATGTTGAATACGGGGTTAGGAGTCGCTGTTTGACAGGTTCCGCGCTGTATGGGAGCGCATGACAGCGAATGGCCATAGCGAACGGCTCCCAGCATATTCATTAACAAATCCAGCTCCAAAAATTCTCGCGCTGTGAAATGCTTGTTTAAACCCCAGAACGCTGGCGGCGATGGGTTAAAAGTAGTTTTTTAACCCCCAAACAACCATATTTTTTGGAAAAAAAAAAAACATGTTTTTCAAAACATTTTGTAATATGAATACACTAATATCAGACCTGTAATACCTAAAAAAAAAAAAAAAAAAAAAAACACAACATGGCAGAAGTGGTCACAGAATTTTTGACATTTAAAAAAAAAATAATAATAATAATAACAATTAATTATGAATATTTAAAGATTGCTCCATTGAAATGCATTGGAGAGCGCCAGGTAGCGAGAGGTCATACCTGTCGCTGTTCAAGGTCGGACGCTGGCGCTGTGGGCTGAGGCTGGAATAATGATGAATGATTCGCTATCTGGCGCTCTGTCAGTCGCTAAGCAGGATCGGCTTGATAAATGTGTGATTGCGGAGGGGAGCCGGCGTTCTCGTGGCGGTGCCCTTCATTACCGGCCGCTCACCATTCGCTACCTGGCGCTATCCCTTGTTAAATAAGGGCCTAAGAGTCTATCTTATATGTTTCCCCCACCCTGTACATACAGATTGCTCACATTAATCCGGACCTTCACCCTGAATAAGAGCCTGTTTTATATGTTTCCCACACCCTGTACATACAGATTGCTCACATTAAAAATCATCCTACCTGCATCTACTGCATGTTATGAGCCTTTAAACATCCAAGATGGCGGCTCATGGAGTATCAGGCAGCCTGCAGACAGGAAGGGTCTTCTGACTATGCTGCTCTGCATTCTAGGATTGCTTTCCTTTTCCCTGATTCCAGCTGTGCTCTGTCTGTGTAACCCACAGCTATAACCCCGCCTCCTGCACTTTACCTCGCTCTCTTCTCCTCAGTGTGTGTGATGCTTCTGAGTCATGATGGCGGCGCCCGTATCTGAGAGTCCTGAACACAGTTGCAGCCCAGAGGAGGAAAGGATAATAAGTGAGTGACTAAAAATATATTAATTTTAGATGCTGGGGAATAGTTTTTTTTTTTTTTTTTTTTTTTTTTAAGGGTTTGGGATTTTCATTAAATGATGCTGAAGGTCTGGTTTAAACTATTCTCCAGCATCTGAAATGTATATACTTTAAGTTTTTAGTCACTTACTTATTATTCTTTCCTCCACTAGGCTGCAACTGTGTTCAGGACTCTAGGATACGGGCGCCGCCATCTTGACTCGGAAGCGTCACATACGGAGGAGAGCAGAGCTGGGGTCAGGAAGAGAACAGCAATCCCAGAATGCAGAACGACACAGTCAGAAGACACTTCCTGTTTGCAGGCAGCCTGAGACTCCATGGGTGGCCATCATGGATGTTTCAACGACTCATCAACAGTAAGCAAGAGCAGCCTCATCCCCACTTTCCTGTAGACATGGGCACGCTCCTGCACCCAGACTAGCTGACTGGCTGGGTGTGGAAGTGTACCTCAGCCCAAATATGCTGGGGATGTGGGCCAATATTTACATTGCCATGGGAACCGGGGCAAAGGCGAGTTTTGCGGCGACCTGGGGGGGTGCACACAGCAGGGCACTTCCCTTTTGCCCCCCCCCCCCCCCAACAGCTCTTTGTTCAGATTCTGATTGCCGAGCTTCAGCGCGTTCCCTCTATTGTACTGAACACTGAGAGGGCATGCGGAGACGTGGCAGCTTCTCATAAATAGAAGCTGGTGTTGGATGGCAGGGTGCTCGCTCCGCGGAAAAAAAGCGAGTATAGGTGCCTATTCAGTTTATACCTAGCCAGACCCTTAAAAAGGGACCTCATTTTTTTTTTTTATTATTATAGAAACATAGGCGGGTGATGGCAGGAGGAGACCATACAGTCCATCCAGTCTGCTCTTATGTAACTATATGTTCTCTGTATCTTATGTGTATACTGTACGTTCTCTGTATCTTATGTGTATACTGTATGTTCTCTGTATCTTATGTATATACTGTATGCTCTCTGTATCTTATGTGTATACTGTATGTTCTCTGTATCTTATGTGTATACTGTATGTTCTCTGTATCTTATGTGTATACTGTATGTTCTCTGTATCTTATGTGTATACTGTATGTTCTCTGTATCTTATGTATATACTGTATGTTCTCTGTATCTTATGTATATACTGTATGTTCTCTGTATCTTATGTGTATACTGTATGTTCTCTATCTTATGTGTATACTGTATGTTCTCTGTATATTATGTGTATACTGTATGTTCTCTGTATATTATGTATATACTGCATGTTCTCTGTATCTTATGTATATACTGCATGTTCTCTGTATCTTATACGTATACTGTATGTTCTCTGTATCTTATGTATATACTGCATGTTCTCTGTATCTTATACGTATACTGTATGTTCTCTCTATCTTATGTGTATATACTGTATGTTCTCTGTATCTTATGTGTATACTGTATGTTCTCTATCTTATACGTATACTGTATGTTCTCTGTATCTTATGTGTATACTGTATGTTCTCTGTATCTTATGTGTATACTGTATGTTCTCTGTATCTTATGTGTATACTGTATGTTCTCTGTATCTTATGTGTATACTGTATGTTCTCTGTATCTTATGTGTATACTGTATGTTCTCTGTATCTTATGTGTATACTGTATGTTCTCTGTATCTTATGTGTATACTGTATGTTCTCTGTATATTATGTGTATACTGTATGTTCTCTGTATATTATGTGTATACTGTATGTTCTCTGTATATTATGTGTATACTGTATGTTCTCTGTATCTTATGTATATACTGCATGTTCTCTGTATCTTATACGTATACTGTATGTTCTCTCTATCTTATGTGTATATACTGTATGTTCTCTGTATCTTATGTGTATACTGTATGTTCTCTGTATCTTATGTATATACTGCATGTTCTCTGTATCTTATACGTATACTGTATGTTCTCTCTATCTTATACGTATACTGTATGTTCTCTGTATCTTATGTGTATACTGTATGTTCTCTGTATCTTATGTATATACTGCATGTTCTCTGTATCTTATACGTATACTGTATGTTCTCTCTATCTTATACGTATACTGTATGTTCTCTCTATCTTATACGTATACTGTATGTTCTCTCTATCTTATACGTATACTGTATGTTCTCTCTATCTTATGTGTATACTGTATGTTCTCTCTATCTTATGTGTATACTGTATGTTCTCTGTATCTTATGTGTATACTGTATGTTCTCTGTATCTTATGTATATACTGTATGTTCTCTGTATCTTATGTATATACTGTATGTTCTCTCTATCTTATACGTATACTGTATGTTCTCTCTATCTTATACGTATACTGTATGTTCTCTCTATCTTATACGTATACTGTATGTTCTCTCTATCTTATGTGTATACTGTATGTTCTCTCTATCTTATGTGTATACTGTATGTTCTCTCTATCTTATGTGTATACTGTATGTTCTCTCTATCTTATGTGTATACTGTATGTTCTCTCTATCTTATACGTATACTGTATGTTCTCTCTATCTTATACGTATACTGTATGTTCTCTCTATCTTATACGTATACTGTATGTTCTCTCTATCTTATACGTATACTGTATGTTCTCTCTATCTTATGTGTATACTGTATGTTCTCTCTATCTTATACGTATACTGTATGTTCTCTCTATCTTATACGTATACTGTATGTTCTCTCTATCTTATACGTATACTGTATGTTCTCTCTATCTTATACGTATACTGTATGTTCTCTGTATCTTATGTGTATACTGTATGTTCTCTGTATCTTGTGTGTATACTGTATGTTCTCTGTATCTTGTGTGTATACTGTATGTTCTCTGTATCTTATGTGTATACTGTATGTTCTCTGTATACTGTATGTTCTCTGTATCTTATGTGTATACTGTATGTTCTCTGTATCTTATGTGTATACTGTATGTTCTCTGTATCTTATGTCTATACTGTATGTTCTCTGTATCTTATGTATATACTGTATGTTCTCTGTATCTTATGTCTATACTGTATGTTCTCTGTATCTTATGTGTATACTGTATGTTCTCTGTATCTTATGTCTATACTGTATGTTCTCTGTATCTTATGTCTATACTGTATGTTCTCTGTATCTTATGTATATACTGTATGTTCTCTGTATCTTATGTATATACTGTATGTTCTCTGTATCTTATGTGTATACTGTATGTTCTCTGTATACTGTATGTTCTCTGTATCTTATGTGTATACTGTATGTTCTCTGTATCTTATGTGTATACTGTATGTTCTCTGTATCTTATGTGTATACTGTATGTTCTCTGTATCTTATGTGTATACTGTATGTTCTCTGTATCTTATGTGTATACTGTATGTTCTCTGTATCTTATGTGTATACTGTATGTTCTCTTTATCTTAGGATAGATGTGTGCTTATCCCAGACATGTTTAAATTCAGTGACCGTTTGTTTTTCAACTACCTCTGCTGGAAGTCCAGGCATCTACTACTCTCTCTGTAAAATAATATTTTCTAACATTGCTCCTGATCTTCCCTCTGACTAGCTTCAGGTTGGCCCCTTGTTCCACCATTAAAGAGGACCAACACCCAGGGGTGATCGGCCCGGAAATCTATAAGATTCCCGGGCCGATCACCTCCCTCCCCGCGGGACATCCGAGATCGGGATGTCCCGCGGGGTGAAACCCCCCCAAACACCCCAAATCCACTCACCAGTCGGCACTGGGAGCGGGGAGAGGTGAGTTTTTTGGGTGATCGGGGGGGTTTCACACAGCGGGGCACCCCGATCGGGGGTGCCCCACCGAAGTGGACCAAGACCCAGGATAGTCAAAATACTGGGTGTTGGTCCACTTTAAAGGAGCACTATCGCGAAATTGTTTTATATTAAAAATCCATATAACCACTTTAGCTAATTAGGGGAGGGGTCGGGGTCTCTTATGCACCCGAACTGAATAAAACTCCCACCAAGCTTGTGGTTTTCTTCCCCTGGTAAGAATAAAATCCTGGGGTTAAAGGTTTGGTCTATGAGGGGTGACAGAGTCTGTCACCCGAGATGTCCTTTTCCTTTCATTAAAATAAAAAAAACAAGCCTGGCTGGATATTTCTCGATACCGGGTGTATAAGTGACCCCTCCTCCAACCATCCAGCATATTTATATGGATTTTTATTCTTGGGCCATTTTTTTGTGATAGTGCTCCTGTAAGTTTTTTCTTAAAAACACTTCCCTCCTCAACCTTATTGAATTATTTCACATATTTAAAGGTCTCAATCATGTCCCCTCTCTCCCTTCTTTCCTCCAGACTGTACAAATTAAGTTCTTTAAGTCTCTCCTGATAAGTTTTAAGTTTAAGTCCTTCCACCATTTTTGTTGCCGGCCTTTGGACCCGTTCTATTTGAATAATGTCTTTTTGCAGGGGAGGTCTCCAGAACTGCACTCAGTATTCTAGCTGTGGCCTCACCAGGGCTCTATACAGCAGCATCACAACCTCCCTCTTCCTACTGGTGATGCCTTGAGCTATGCAGCCGAGCATCCTGCTTGCTTTTCCCACTGCCTGGCTACACTGTCCAATCATCTTGCAGCTATCAGTAATCAGTATCCCTAAATCTCTCTCCTCCGAGCTCCTGGATAACACAGTGCTGCCCATACGGTGCTCAGAGCAGGGATTCCTTCTACCCAAGTGCAGGATTTTACATTTAGAGACATTAAACTCTAGTTTCCACAGTTTTGACCATCTAATTCCTATTTCGTCAGGTTTTTGGTGTTCTGTCTTATTGTTTTCCTCTTTTGGAATGTAATAATCATTTGTGTAAGGATTGTGCCCCCAGACCTGTGAATTACTTATCACCACTCTGCTTCCATGATTTTCATATTCCTGGGACTTTGTTGTGCTACAGTGGGAGCGGTTTTCATGGTCTTGAGTAAAAAACAATGGACTACAAGTCCCACAATTCTTCCAATGTAACAGGTGAACTCTTTAGCAGCTTTGGCTATGTCTAAGCAGATGGCCATTAACCCTTGTTACTGGAACACTAGACTGTGATCATTCCAAACTTAAACCGGACCTTTAGCATGATTTATTGAAAAGCCCAAACCTTTAAAAAACTATTCCTCATCTAAAATTAATATATTTTAAGTTTTTAAGTCACTTCTTATTCTTTCCCCCACCGGGCTGCAACTCTGTTCAGGACTCTAGGATACGGGGGTGCCGCCATCTTGACTCAGAAGCATCACATAGTAAGTAGCGGAGAGCAGGATAATGTACAGGGGACAAGTTATAGCACAGACAGAGCAGAGTTGGGGTCAGGGAAAAGGACAGTAATCCCAGAATGCAGAGCAACACAGTCAGAAGACACTTCCTGTTTGCAGGCTGCCTGATGCTTCATGAGCCGCCAGGCTCATAACATGCAGTAGATACAGGTAGGATGATTTTCAATGTGAGCAATCTGTATGTACAGGGTGGGGGAAACATATAAGATAGACTCTTATTCAGGGTGAAAGCCCGCTTTAAGAAGTTGAATTTCAGCAGAATGGGTTAAACCTGTCACCCATGCCTTACCCAATCAAATGATTAGCAAGCTATAGTGAGGATGTACTCAAAATCAGCATTTTGGTGTACATAGCTAAGGTAAACACAGTGTTGCCATTTTCTTTTATAACAACACAGACCTGCGTACAAATAGAAAATAAAAAAAAAGCCATCGAAAGTGGAATTACCCTTTAAGTCCACTTGAAGAAAACTGAGTAAATATCAAGACATAAACTGTCTCAGTAATAAATGCTGTAAAAAAAAAATAAAATAAAACACCCCCCTTTTCTGCCGCGGAGGAACAACCTAATTAATTCAAGTGCTAAAGTTTTCATCTGGCAAATAAATTAAATGCGAGACCTGGGGGAAGCTCGGCTGTGAATTATTACAGTAAATAGATTTACAGCGCGGCCCGGCCGCCTCCTCTCGGGTGATTTATTGGGGTGAGGATCTGAATATCACAAGGAGGCCAAGATCTAAAGGTGCAGCACATTCATGGCTGCTGCTGCTTCGTATGGAGCATTATGGGCCGCCATGACAAGTGCCCCGTATCAGAAGGGGCAACACCTTAAACCGGACCTTCAGCTTTACCTAATGAAAAGTGCAAACCCCTAAAAAACTACTCCCCAGCATCTAAAATCAATATATTTTAAGTTTCTAGTTTCTTACTTTTTATTATCTCCCCCGCTGGGCTGCAACTCTGTTCAGGACTCTAGGATACGGGTGCTGCCATCTTGCCTCAGTAGCATCATACACACCGGAGAGGAGAGTGGGGTAAAGTGCAGAGGGGCAGGTTAAAGCTGTGCTTTACTCAAACAGAGCAGAGCTGGGGTCAGGAAAAGGTCAGCAATCCCAGAATGTAGAGCGGCACAGTCAGAAGACACCTTCTGTCTGCCGGCTTCCTGATGCTCCATGAGCCACCATCTTGGATGTTTAAACCGGACCTTCAGCGTGATTTAACGAAAAGCCCAAACTCTTAAAAAACAGTTCCCCAGCATCTAAAATGAATATATTTTACGTTTTTAGTCACTAACTTATTATTCTTTCCCCCACTGGGCTGCAACTCTGTTCAGGAATTTAGGATACGGGCGCCGCCATCTTGACTCAGAAGCATCACACTTACTGAGGAGAGGAGAGTGGGATAAGGTACAGGGGGGGCGGGTTATAGCTGTGCTTTGCTCAGACAGAGCAGAGCTGGGGTCAGGTAAAGGTCAGCAATCCCAGAATGCAGAGCAGCACAGTCAGGAGGCACTTCCTGTTTGCAGGCTACCTGATAAGATGGCGGCTTCCATAAGCCGCCATCTTGGATGTTTAAAGGCTGATAACATGCAGTAGATGCAGGTAGGATGATTTTTAATGTGGACAATCTGTATGTACAGGGTGTGGGAAACATATAAGATAGACTCTTATTCAGAGTGAAGGTCCGCTTTAAAGACTCCGCATATGCATTAGGTGCAGGTAGGACGATGTTTAATGTGGGCAATCTGTATGTACAGGGTGGAGGAAACATATAATATAGGCTCTTATTCAAGGTGAAGGTCCGGTTTAAAGCGCCACAGACACTGAATCTGATCGTCTGGTAAAAAAAATAAAAATAGCACATAAACTGCCCAATGTACGTTTTTATTTATGCAAATGAGGCTCCACCCCAGAGGACGCGCAAGATTTCTTTACTCAAAAAAACTAGAAATATTTTTGGTACACCATTTGCAGTATAATGAACAATATAGAGATGTTCTTATTTAAAAAAAGAAAACATTTTATACAAATTATTAATAAACAAAAATGTTTTACAAATGTACATGCTGCCTGGTGTCCTCTATTAACCCTTTAAAATGGACCAACACCCAGGGGTGATCAGCCAGAGAATCTATAAGATTCCCGGGCCGATCAGATCCCTCCCCACGGGGCATCCGAAATCGGGATGCCCCGCTGTGTGAAACCCCGCAGGACGCCCAGAAACCTTACCTTATCCCCGTTCCAACGGCGCATGCGCGAGCCGGGGCCGCATCTCGCGCTTCTCTCTAGCAGGGCGCGCACCCGCGCCGGCCGTTTGTGAATGGCGGGCGCGCTCGCTGTTAGAAGGAAGCGCGAGAGGCGGCCTCCAGCGCGCTCAGAGCCGATGTGGTTGTCCGTCGCTTGTCCGTACATACCACAACGGCTCTGAGCGCTCTGATTGGACAAGAGCTCGCGTAGGAGCGGGGTGAGGTGAGTTTTTAAGGGCGATCGGGGGGGTTTCACGCAGCGGGGTGCCCCGCTGAAGTGGACCAAAACCCAGGATAGTGAAAATCCTGGGTGTTTGTCAACTTTAAGTGCCAGCCTACCTGGAGATTTTGTCACCCCTCTGTTGCCAGACCATTTTCACTATTTTGTGCTACACATGTTCAACTGTGATTTTTGAAGGGATTTCCCAGGAAAATTATATATTGTTTTTTTTCAGCAGAGTCTGGGCTTTAGCATGAAATGTCTTGTTTGTAATTTTTTAAGTGTATTCTGAATATTTTTGTAATACAAAAATTAAGTTAGTCAATAAAATCTTATTGCGTGTGAAATCCTCATTTCTCCCGTTTACAGCGGTATCACCTATGTATAGGTAGACACCCTTTCCTACCCAGGAAATTCCCTCAAACTGAAACAGCGCTTTAGGAGATTTTCAGATAAAGAAAAAATACAATTCTGTGATTACTCACCTGTAGAATTGTTTTTATGGGTATCCAGCACGGCTTGCTTCATCTGTCAATTCTTCACATTTGGGTAATCCGCCACCAGGTGGCGCAGTCGACTGCAGGAAGACTTGTGGCTCCTCCTGGCCCATAAAAGGCAGGAAATTACCCATAATACCCAGTGTTGAAAAGCAGTAATGCAAGAAGCCGGGCGGCAAAGACCATGGTAATGAAAACACAGCCCCACTAAGAAAAAAAATCTCAAAAATCACCATAAGGCAAAAGAGGATAACAACAACAAGGGAGGGATGAAGCAACCCGTGCTGGATACCCATGAAGACAATTCTACAGGTGAGTAATCACAGAATTTTATTTTTCTGGTATCCAGCACGGGTTGCTTCATCTGTCAATTCTTCACATTTGGGACATCCAAAAGCAGTGTTCAAGAAGAAGGGTGGGATCCCCAGAGAGCAACAGGAGATAGTTCAAGCCACTACGCCTGAAGCACTTTGCGGCCAAAAACAGCATCAGCTGAGGCCCTAACATCAACTTTGTAAAACTTAGAAAAAGTATGAACTGAAGGCCAAGTAGCGGCCTTACAAACCTGTTCAACTGAAGCCTGGTGCTGAAAAGCCCAAGAGGCACCAATAGCTCTAGTGGAGTGAGCTGTAACACGGAAAGGGGGTTCCTTCCCCTTGGCAGAGTACGCTTGCACCACCGCCTGTCTGATCCACTTGCTAATAGTGGATTTGGCTGGAGGCAAGCCCTTCCTAGGCCCAGCAGGGAGAACAAACAGAGAATCCGACCTCCGAAAAGACTCAGAGAAATAATATTTGAGCGCCCTGACCACATCCAGGGAATAAAGGGTCCCTTAGAATTTAAAGGGGCAGGACACAAGGAAGGCAAGACAATGTCCTCATTGAGATGAAAGGCAGAGACAACCTTGGGCAAGAAATCCGGTTTAAGACGGAACACCACCTTATCCTCCTGACGATAAGGAGGTTTCATGGAAAGCGCCGCCAGCTCAGAGACGCAACGCACCGAAGTGATAGCAACCAAAAAAGGCCACCTTAAGAGTCAGAATGGACAGAGCAGCATTGCACAAGGGCTCGAAGGGGGGAACCTGGAGAGCAGAAAGCACCAAGTTCAAATCCCACACCGGTAGCAGGGGCTTACGCGGTGGACGCACATGAGTAACTCCTTGGAAAAACTTCTTGACAAGCCTATGATTGGCGAAGGATCTTTGGAAAAAAATTGCCAAGGCCGAAACCTGTCCCTTGAGGGTACTCAGTTGTAGACCCGACTCTAGACCCTGTTGTAGAAACTCTAAAATCCTGGAAATGGAAAAAGTGCGAGAAGGAAAAGACTTACCGGTAGACACACACCAGGCAATGTAAGCGTGCCAAACCCTGTAATAAATCATAGAAGAGGATTTCTTCCGAGCCTGAACCATGGTACCGACGACAGAAGCCGGCGACCCTTTAACCATCAGGATGGAGGTTTCAGCAGCCAAGCCATTAATGCCAGCGTTTGTAAATTGGGATGGCGTAGCTGTCCCTGAGTGAGGAGCCCTGGATCGTCGGACATGACAAAGTAATCCACCGCCATCTGGACGATGTCCACGAACCATACTCTTCTCAGCCAGCAGGGGGGCACCAGAATGGTCGGTACCCCCTCCTGGGCTATCTTGCGCAGCACATGACCCAGTAGAGGGAAGGGAAGCTTGTGATTGTGACAGGACGCAAACAAATCCACATCCGGCTGACCCCAGCGGCGACAGAGCGCGAAAGATCATGTTGCTGAGAGATCATTCCCCCAGGTGAGACGTCCCCCTGCTCAGGGAGTCTGCCTCCTGGTTCTCCACCCCCGGGATGTAAACCGCCGAGATGCAGAGAGCATTCTCCTCTGCCGAAGACAGGATCAGGGATACCTCCTTGAGGGCTCCCTTGCTCCGAGTCCCGCCCTGATGATTTATGTAGGCGACCGCCATCTGGTTGTCCGAGCGGACCTGGACCGCACAACCCCATAGGTTGGGAGTCAACTGAGAAAGGACCAACCTGATCGTTCTCAGCTCCAGAAGATTGATAGGTACATGAGCCTCCTGCGGACCCCACTGGCCCTGGAACTTCAGCGATTGCCAGAACCCTCCCTCCGTAGTGACGATCTCCCAGCACGGAGGGAGCACTAGCAGATTTCTCGAGTCCTAGCAGATTTCTCGAGTCCAACCACCATGAGAGGGACTGACTGGCCAGGGGGGACAGAACAAATTCCTGCTCCAGAGACTCCTGTGTCCAATCCCAAACGGCCAAAAGATTAAACTGAAGAGGTCTCATGTGGAACTGGGCAAAGGGTACAGCCTCGAAGCAAGACACCATGAGGCCCACCAACTGCATCCCCAGACGGATGGAGGGATGAGGACACGACAGCAGGGACCGCGCCTGCGCCTGAAGAGGAACACCTTGACCCGAGAAGTATCCAGCGTCATGCCCAGGAAGGACCTCACCAATGACGGAATGAGGAAAGACTCGGGATAATTGATCACCCAGCCGAAGGACTTGAGGGTGGAGTGTCGCTCTCGGCCTGTTGAAAAGATTGAGCAGCAATCAACAAGTCGTCCAGGTAAGAGAGAATGCTAATGCCCTGGCCCAGCAGAAGAGCCATAACACCCGCTAACACCTTGGTGAACACTCGAGGAGCTGAAGAGATGCCGAACGGCAAGGCCACAAACTGATAGTGTTGATCCCCCAGGGCGAACCTCAGGAACTTCGGATGTCCTTGGAAGATATGAACGTGCAGATAGGCATCCTTGATGTCCACCGTGGTCATGAAGTCGCCTGGCCGAAGGGAGCTCACCGCCCACCAAAAGGTCTCCATGCGGAAGTGTTTGAACCTGACAAATCTGTTGAGACCCTTCCGGTTCAGGATGGGCCTCAGGGAACCGTCTTTCTTTGGCACAGTGAACAGATTGGCGTAGAATCTACGACCTTGTTCCTGAAGAGGCACAGGACAAACCACTCCAGATGATAGAAGACGTCGGAATGCCAACCTCAGGCCCTGCGTCGTCACGGGGTTTTGGGAGATCCGGGACCGAAGGAATCTCGGGGGCGGCCAAGCTGCCAGCTCTATCTTGTAGCTGGAGGACACCACTCCCTGAATCCACCGGTCCGAGACGTGTTGTCTCCAGACGTAAGCAAAGATCAGAAACCGTCCCCCTACCCGTATGGGTGAGGGCGCCCCCTCATGCTTGAGGGGGCTTGGTGGGGGGTTGGGCTTGGACCCCCAGGAGAGACCGGGGCGATCGCGTGATCTACCCCGTCCCCAAGGGTCTCTGCGACCACCAGGGAAGGAAGAACCGCGTCCCCCACGGGACTTCTTAGCAGCAGCGTCGGCCGCCCACTGCCGCAGCCAGATAGACCGACGTAGGGCGACCGGCAGGGCAGAAGCCCTACTGCCAAGCCGGACAGCATCATCCATGGCAGAGAGCACAAAGGCAATAAAGTCAGTGCAAAGCAAAAGATCCTTATAGTCATCCGCTCGCTTGCGGGATCTGGCGGCCTCAACAAGGCACTTAACCTTCTTCTTGATAGCAATGGCAACAATAGCCACGGCGCAGACCGGGCGAAGACCAGCCCCCACAATTTGAAAGCATGGCAGGCGAGTTGATCCATGCACCGATCAGCATTATCACGTAAGGTAGTGGTGTCCGGAGACAGTATAACGGAAGTATTAGAGAGCACCAGGACAGGAGCGTCCACCTCCGGGGGACAAGACCAAAGGCAGACCAACTCCTCCGAAAAGGGATACCTTCTATTCAGGCCTTTAGGCACTGAAGGCAACCTGTTGGGCCTTTCCCATTCTTTAAAACCATCTTGGAAAAATGTCCCTGCTCCGGAAACACCAGGCGTTGCCTATCAGGGCAAAAAAGTTCACCCTGTGTCTTTTTCGCTGCCTTAGGGGGAGCAATGTGCAAGGTTTCAAAAACCGCAGACAACAGTCTATCCGTATCATCGGGGAGCCAAGTGTCCTCGTCCGAGGAAGACCCAAGGTCACTGTCAAAATCGCCCGGACATTCCCCGGAGGAGTCGGAATCATGGAATAACTCTCCTCCATGGAGTCACAGCCGCCAAAGGTATCAAAAACATCATCATCATCGGCAAGGAGAGGATAAGCCGGTTCCAAATGCCTCTTCTTACTAGAGGCCTTGCAGGCGGCCGGGCGGGCCAACTGCCGCTCAAGGCTGGCCACGCGCAGCGCCAGGTACGAATGGGACCCCCTGCTAGCTTCCCCCTCGCTGGGGGATAAATGCAGGCGAAGGAAGGAGGCCTGTCTGAAAAACACAAGAAAGGGCCAATGAGCATCCCACAGCACATGCACAGCACCTGAATAACACATAAAATACAATTAAGCAGGACCAGACTCACGGACCAGCGGAGGGGACTCCCGAACTCCTTGACCCGGAATGACAGCAGACCGGATCGGGTGACAGCAGGCAGGAGCAAGGGGGCGTCCGTGCGAGGGAAACACGAACCGGCCCAGCAGCAGACCGGAGCAGAAGACCCGCAGCCGAGCGCGGGAGCAACCTAAAATGGCGCCGGTCACTGAGAACCTCGAGGGGCGGGCTGCGCAATGATGACGCAGATCGCGTCATCGCGCGGCTCCGCCCCCCGGCAACGCGCGAAGACTCCGGGGGCGCAGGGAGACACACAGTGAAGAATGGAACAGCTAAGTGGAACAAAACACAGACACATGTCACAATGACAAAAATAATAAAGCTTGTGGGATGAACAAGTCCAGAGTGGTTTCTCCGCCCCCCCCCATCTAGGCCCACCATTAGCCTAAGGCCGGCTACCCTTTGGGTACAGGGTCTGCGGCCCAGAACATAGCTCTATGAACACCCGACCCCAGGTGTTCCCCTACCTTCACCTGAACCGTCAGCCAGGGCTGGGAGGCAGAAAAGAGTCAGGAACAGGTGGGAATAGGCCTGCAGGGCCGACGGGCTTGGGATGCCCCGCTCACCTGCGAAAAACCAGAGAGAGAAAATCTTCTGTCTTTGCAGTCAGGACTGCAGAAAAACTCTGGGTATTATGAGTAATTTCCTGCCCCGGGAGGAGCCACAAGTCTTCCTGCAGTCGACTGCGCCACCTGGTGGTGGATTACCCAAATGTGAAGAAATGACAGATGAAGAAACCCGTGCTGGGTGCCAGAAAACAGCCCTTTACATTGTGTGCGTCAGGCATTTGTGAATGGCCGGCGCGGGAACGCTCCCTGTTAGAGGGAAGCGGGGGATGCGCCCATCAGCACGCTCGGAGCCGCCAGCCTTAGATGAAGGCTTAGACGACGCGACGTCAGCGGCTCTGAGCGCACTGATTGGCCGAGCGGCCTCGCAGGACCGGGAAGAGGTGAATTGGCTTCGGCGACCTGGGGGGGGGTGGGGGGCGGGGGGAGGACCAAAACCCAGTATAGTCAAAATCCTGAGTTTTGGTCAACATTAATGGTTGTTGGTCCCACAGACAGCACATGAAAACAAGCTCGGGGGGCATCCAGAATGCTGGAGTCCCATGACTGGCCACCGGTTGGTTACATGGGTCATGGTCACCTTCTCTGCGCTGGCCACATAAACGCTCTGCCCACGTGTGCGCCAGCAGCCAATTGTGCAGGCTCGAGGTGAAGGTAAGCATGTGGGGCGTTCTGGGGGGGGGGGGGCTCCAGCATTCTGGATGCTCCCTAGCTTGTTATTATGCGCTGCCAGTGGGACCAACACCCTTTAAAGAAAAATACCCGCACAAGGCCTTTCTGAATGACTGTCAGGGGCACGCCCACAGCTAGAGGATGGGGTGGCGATGTGGCCGGGGGCACGCGCTCCATTTAGATTTCCTTTGACGCTCAGTGTTCCCCTTTAAGACTGGAGTTCTGCTTTAAAAGTGGACCACACCAAGATTTTTACTATCCTTCCCCATCCTTGCCTCATTGTCTGAAACGCTCCATATTGCCCACTCCACTAACCTTTCCAACATTACCAAGGTGTATACAGGGGGCTCTTGTCCAATCAGAGCTTTATACCGTGCATACTGAATGGCTGGGCGCGGGAGTTTGCAGAGCTGCAGGGATCCGGCAGCGCCCCCCCCCCCCCCCAATTTTAATCATTGCTGTAAATGTTTTTGGCTACTACTTCAGAACAAAATAAAAAAGGTAGCACTCCTACACAAAGTAAATATTTCAGCCTAAAGGCATAGGAGACCTTTAGGAAGGTTGCTAGTGCCACCTAGCGGCCGAATAGTGGTTGTGCACCCACGTGAAGTACAGACTGTAGATAAAAATATAGAAAGATAAATACTATGGCCTCGATTCAATAAGAGTTGAATGAAATTCTCATGGTAGTAAAAAATTTACTTCATGAGAAAAAAACCTGAGAGTCACTGTTACTGAATCACCAGATTTAAAAGACAAAGAAAGTCAATGGCAGCTTTTACTACAGTGTAGTAAGGAGTAAACATTTCTCTACTTTTCTTAGAAGTAAAAAGTGCCATTGACTTTCATTGTTTTCTGGTGTTTGCTGGTGATTCAGTAACAGTGCCATTCTCAGGCTTTTTTCTCATGAATTGAATTTTTTACTACCATGAGAATTTTATTCCAAGTATGTCTCACACCCCGCTTTGGAAGTATTAATTACACGTGGGTTATGGTCCAGTAGAGGGCGAACTTCTGCAGAGATGACTAGAAAAAAAGAAGCCCCTCCCGGTCCATAAATACCTGGGACCTCCCACACATTCCCCAGTCTTCGTCTCTGCAGACGGCGAGCAAGTCAGAAGATGGCTGTCTCCTTTCTTTGCAGGTAAGCCGGGTTTATACCCGGCCAATTTATCCCCATTTCTGCCCGGATCTTGTTTTAAATAGATTTCTATGCCTCCCAGCCTCGGCTGTAGGTCCGTGCGAGGGTAGGTTACACCTTAGTGGTGTACTAACTAGGAGCCATGCTCCTCTGTGAGACCCCCCCCAACAAGGAGTAGGCGGATACCAGGTTCGGGATCCTGGTTTGGGATGCCCTGTCCGTTTGGTCCCTGCACCGCATTAGGCGGCTTGGGTGCCCCCCCACCTGTTGCTCCCTGTGCCTGGATCATGGGGGGGAGGGCTGTCCCTCCCTTTTATTTTTATTTCAGCTTGCCCTGGCCGGATATTTTTGATTGTTATGTGTGTGAGTGAGTGTATGTGGGTGCTTCACATTGCCAGGCCGCGTCTGGTGGACGGCGACCTGGAGTCCGGGCCGGCTCCGCGGCATGCTGGGAGCGCGGCCATTGTTCCTTCTCCTCAGTTAGGAGCCAATGGTTGGGAACCGCGATTCCTCTTCCTTACAGGAGGGGGCGGGGCCAAGTGCTGGCCCTCCCCTATTCTTTCACTTGGCATTGCTGCTGCCGCTGGTGTGGTCCGGCCGCCATTTTGCTTGGTCCTAACTGTGAGTGCCCTGCGGGGCTTGTATGCTTATCCTTTTGTCTGATTGTACATAGGAATGTGTATGGGGGTGCCTTGTAGGCTGCATGTTTGGTTGTTATAGACCTTTAGGTATATATATTATATATATTTATACATACATTTATAGATATATTTGTGTGTCTGTGTTAATGGCCCTTTTTGCTTATGGTACCCCTTTTTTATTATGTCTTCCAGAGGGATTACCTTCCTTGTTAGTTAAAAGGGGGTTCTCTCCCAGTCCTTAGGTCCCTCATTCAAAATTGGGGCTTTACAAATCCTCCCACTAACGGACGTTAAGGGGCATTCCGGGTGGCATACTAGCGTGATTCCCACTGGTCATTGCAACTACCATAAAGAAAAATCACCGTATGGAGGCTTCCCAGGATACCGGGCTCAGGATCCCTTTGGGGCAATCCCGGCAGTGTGTGGTTTGTGGGGTATCCCTTGCGGGGGATAATGTGGTTATTTGCATTCCATGTGCTCAGCAGGCCATTACGCGGCAGTCCGGGTCCCAGGCGTCTGGGTCAGCGCCGCCGGCCTCATCACCTACACCCCCACTTTGACCCCAAGTGATGTAATCATTAGCGGGGAGTCGCAATCTGATGTCTGTGCTAGATTGACCAACATTGAAAAATTGATTGCTAGCTCTCTAGCTGGAAGGCCCAGCTAAGAGAAGGCATTTGGCACCGGCTGTGCCGGGTTTTGATTATGAGGAATATGACTCCTTTGACTGGTCTGATTATTCCCCGCTGGAAGAAGGGGAATTGTTTTCAGAATCTGAAGGCTCCGAGGATCAGCAGTTCCTGGATGCGGATGCTGGGCAGGAGCGTGGGGATACTGTTCATACCCTCAGACTTCTGGCCCATATTTTTGAGGTGCTTGCTATTTCCCCTCCTGTGGAGGCCCCTCTGCAAAAGGGGGAATTTTTTGGGGCCACTAAGCCTCGCTTGGAGTTTCCGGATCAGAAGCATTTTGACAAATTGATTCTTAAGGAATGGGAATCGGTGTCCCTCAGGGGTGGGATAGGAAGTATCCCTTTCCTGTGGACACGGTGAAGCGTTGGTCGTCACCCCCAGAGGTTGACGCTCTGGTTCTGGGTTTGTCCAACACATCGGTTGTGCACTCTCCAGACTCCACTACTCTGAAGGATAGTGAGGACCGACGTCTTGATCAAATGGCGTCACATGCCTTTGCCAGTGTGGGTTCGGCCTTGCGTCCTGTGTGTGCTTCAGCTCTCACGGCTGTGGCTACCAGATCTGCAATTAGGGGCCTGTTGAATGGTCCCCATCTTAACACGGCTAGTGATGATTTTGCAGCACTTTCGCGGTGTGATTTGTTCATGACCTTTGTCTTATCAGCTTTGGATGATACAATATGCATGTGTAGTAGAACCTCGGCTTTGCTTGAGGCTATATGCCAATCGGTTTGGTTGCGCCAATGGGCGGCCGATATTGCGGCAAAGAAGGCGCTTAAAGGGCTACCTTTCTTGGGTATGCGTCTGTTTGGAGTTAAATTGGACTCGGTGGCGAAAGGAGGAAAATTGCCACAACGCAAAAAGCAGTGCCAGTCTTTTCGGGGTGCAGGCTCCTTTAATCCTTCCTTGCGTGGCTCTCGAGCAAGCAGGGGAGTTGCTTACTCTGCATTCAGAGGCGATTCCTGGGGTAGGGGCAGAGGACGTGCCCGTCCCGGGACTGCCTGGGGTACCAAGCCCAAGGCTGCTGCCAAACCCTCTCAGCAATGAGGGGGTGCCCTCACCCTCACGGGTGGGGGGACGGTTAAGGCTCTTCGCCCAGGTCTGGACCCGGGCGGTCACGGACAAGTGGATCCTGGAAGTGGTCTCTTCCGGGTACAAGCTGGAGTTAGAGTTCCAGCCTCCTTCCAGATTCCTCAGGTCTCGGGTTCCTTCGGACCCCCGGGCCGCGCAGGGGCTTTTATTGGCAGTACAAAACCTTCGGGACATGGGGGTAGTCTGCCCGGTGCTCTCCACAGAGAGAGGCCGGTGTTATTACTCCAACCTTTTTACAGTCCCCAAAAAAGGATGGCTCCACAAGACCCATTCTGGATCTAAAGATTCTCAACAGGTTCATCAGAACCAAGAAATTTCGCATGGAGACTCTGCGCTCGGCCATCAACTCTCTTCGTCCAGGGGACTTTATGACGTCCATAGACATCAAGGACGCTTACCTTCATGTGCCGATCTTTCCGGGACACCAACGGTTTCTCAGGTTTGTGGTGGGAGATCAGCACTATAAGTTTGTGGCTCTTCCTTTTGGGCTGACCTCGGCACCAAGGGTGTTCACCAAGGTGTTGGCGGGTATAATGGCCCTTCTCAGAGCCAAGGGCATTCGCGTTGTGCCGTATCTGGACGACCTTCTCATCACGGCATCCTCTCTCGGTCAAGCGGAGCTGGACACCAAGTTGGTGGTGTCAACTCTGGAGAGGTTCGGTTGGGTGATCAACTACCCCCAAGTCTTCTCTCTTCCCGTCAAGGGAGGTTTCCTTTCTGGGCATGAATCTGGATACCATTCAGACCAGGGTGTTCCTACCTCCGTCGAAGGTGGAGATGGTTCAAGATCTGATACGTCTTCTTCTGTCCATCCCTCGCTCGTCCATCCGTCAATTAATGAGGCTGGTGGGATTGATGGTGGCCTGTTTCGAGGCGGTTCCCTTTCCTCAGTTTCACATGAGGCCTCTTCAACTCCATCTGTTATCGGCTTGGGACAGAGGCCCTCTGTCCTTGGATCAGTCATTTGTGATGTCTCCCCTGGTCCGGCAGTCTCTTCAGTGGTGGCTGGAACCGAGGAATTTACTGGGGGGGGGGGGGCAGATCTTTTCTGGCCCCTTGTTGGGAGACGCTCAACACGGATGCCAGCCTGTCGGGCTGGGGGGGGTTTCTGGAAGGAACATCAGTTCCAGGGGATGTGGGGTCCTCAGGAGGCGCACATCCCCATCAATGTCCTGGAGCTGAGGACAATTCGGTTGGTGCTGTCGCACGTGACGCATCATCTCCAAGGCTTACTGGTTCAGGTTCGATCAGACAATCGGACTGCTGTTGCTTACATCAATCACCAAGGAGGGACTCGCAGCCAGAGTGCCCTCCGGGAGGTGTCTATGATTCTTGCTTGGGCCGAGAGCACTGTTCCGTGCATCTCGGCAGTCTACATTCCAGGGATGGAGAACCTGGAAGCGGACTCCCTGAGCAGAGGGACCTCTCGCCGGGGGGAATGGTCCCTCAGCAACAAGATTTCTATCCCTCTGTCGCAGGTGGGGGGAGTCCGGAGGTGGATCTGTTTGCCTCTCATCACAATCACAAGCTTCTGGCATTTGTATCTCTGTCCAAGGACCCTCTGGCTCTGGCAGTGGATGCCATGTCTCTGTCCTGGCGGGAGCTCGGTCTCCTGTATCCGTTTCCTCCCTTTCCCATGGTGGGCAAGGTGGTACACAAGCTGGCTCAAGAGGGTGTGCCAGCAATCCTGGTGGCCCCAAGGTGGCCAAGACAGGTGTAGTTCGCAGACGTCGTCCGGCTGGCGGTCGATCAATTCAGGCTGTCTCTGGTTCCGGATCTGATCACACAAGGTCAGCTTTGTTACCCCAATTTACAAACGCTGGCTTTGACGGCGTGGCTGCTGAAACCTTCATCTTAAAGGAAAAGGGTTTGTCTGAAGCCGTTGTCCAGACTCTTGTCAGGGCTAGGACCTACATTGATTGGTGTGAGGCTAGGGCCTTTCCTTGTCGGGTGTTTTCCATTCCTTGGATTTTGGAGTTTCTTCAGCATGGTCTGGACATGGGTTTTCAGCTTAGCACTCTTAAAGTGGACCAACACCCAGGATTTTGACTATCCTGGGTCTTGGTCCACTTCGGTGGGGCACCCCCGATCGGGGTGCCCCGCTGTGTGAAACCCCCCCTAACCCCCCGAAAAACTCACCTCTTTCCGCTCCCAGCGCCGACGTACAAGCCTGGTCCAGGAACGTCTAAGCGGCTGCCGCCGCCGCCGCCTCCCGCGCGTCCCTTTTGACGCGCGCGCGCCCGCGTCGGCCATTCGCAGACGGCCGGCGCGGGCGCGCGCACGGCTACAGGGGCGCGAGGGAGGCGGCGGCGGCCGGCCGCCGCCGAAGATCAGGTAAGGTTTTTCGGGGGTTTTGGGGGGGTTACACCCCGCGGGACATCCCGATCTCGGATGTCCCGCGGGGTGGGGGGTGATCGGCCCGGGAATCTTATAGATTCCCGGGCCGATCACCCGTGGGTGTTGGTCCACTTTAAGGGACATGTGTCCGCTCTGGCGATTTTCTTTCAGAGATCCTTCGCTCTTCATCCTTTGGTAAAAGACCTTTTTTCAGGGGGTCACTCATGTGCGCCCTCCTCGCAAACCCATGTTGCCTGTTTGGGATTTAAATTTGGTGTTGTCTGCCCTTCAGAGTCCTCCTTTCGAACCAGTGCAGGATTCTGCACTATCCATTTTCACCTTAAAAGTTGCCTTTTTGGTGGCTATCACCTCTGTTCGACGTGTTTCTGAGTTGGCGGCTCTGTCCATTCAGGCCCCCTACTTTGAGACACATCAGGACAAGGTGGTTTTCCGTTTTAAACCAGACTTCTTGCCAAAGGTTGTCTCTGCCTTGCACCTCAATCAGGACATTGTGCTTCCTTCATTGTGTCCTAAACCTAGCAATGACAAGGAGAGGGCTTTGCACTCTCTGGACGTCGTTAGATGTGTAAGTACTATCTGGTGGCTACTTCACCATTCCGGAAGACGGACGCCTTGTTTGTGGTGCCCTCTGGGCCCAAGAAGGGTTTGGCGTCCGTCAAGTCTATCATTAGTAAATGGATTCGTCAGGCCGTTATTAGGGCCTATTCTGCTAAGGGGAGGGATCCCCCTTTCCAGATCACTGCTCATTCTACTCGTGCTGTTGGGGCTTCCTGGGCTTTCCAGCACCAGGCCTCTGTTGAACAAGTTTGTAAGGCTGCTACTTGGTCTTCTGTTCATACTTTTTCCAAGTTTTATAAGGTTGATATGCGGGCCTCAGCGGATGCTGTTTTTGGCCGCAAAGTTCTGCAAGCTGCAGTGGTTTAATTTGTGCACTATTGCCTGTTGGGATCCCCACCCTTTTTGGACACTGCTATTGGATGTCCCACGTGTAATTAATACTTCCGAAGCAGGGTGTGAGACATACTTGGAAAAATACCATTTTGTGATTACTCACCTGTAAAATGGGTATTATAAGTATGTCTCACACCCTGCTTCGTCCCACCCTGAGTTGTATCTCTTATTGAATCAAGGCCTATAGATAAAACTCAACTAGTGGATAGGTCCAATAAAGATATGTGGGGAAAAAATGTCCTGCTCTGGCTGCCCCAAGTCAGCAGATGCTACTTCACCCCGTATGTGAGAAAAAAAGGGTACAGCAGACTATTCCGGCAACGCCGGGTTGTTAAAATAAAAAAAAAAAAAAAAAAAAAAAAAATGAAAAACTAAAATAACAAAATTGGCCGTTGACTAACCATCTTCAGACCACTTTGTCCAGTGGTTCCCCCAGAGAGGAAACACAAAGAACTGAGGGAGACAGGAAGAGGTGGGGCTTTTAATCCCTGTCCAGTTGGGGTTTCCTCACAGGGGGTGGAGCCTTCTCTTCGTGTGGTCAGACTAAAGTATGAAATGGAAAAATGATAGATTATAAATTATAAAAAAAAAACAAACAAACGAGATAGCAATCTCTGACATGCTCAAGGAGAAGTGCAAGGCCGCATCTACCTTTAAGTGATCCTACACACCCCCCCTCAGCGGAGCACCCTGGTTTGTGATGCCCCGCTGTGTGATTTGGCCATTAAAGCAGATGGAAACCCATTTCTGGGTCAAGTGCTCATCTTCTGCCCCCATGGCCCAAGCAGCTGTTAGCTCAGGAGTGGCCCTGTTTTCAAAGAAGCGGGTTTCCAACGCCAAAGCCATGCCCCCATGGAACTTTATGAGAGGGACGATTCCCTGTCAAAAGTGCAGTTTTGACGAGGTGTATTTTGGCTGGCAGCATCCCCAGCACGCTGTTGGGGTGCGGACACTCCCACGCCCAGCCATTCAGAAAGGCCGGGTGTGGGAGCATGCATGGTCGCAGAAAGGCAGGGAAGCCGGTGTAGGATGCCCCAGGGGCAGGCTAGAAGCCGCACCTGGAATCTTTTAGATTCCAGGGCAAGGCTGCAAGAGTTTTGACCCTCTTCAAACTCATCTCTGCTCGGTCCAACAAAGCATACGCGGCCTCTCGTCCAATCAGCTGCAATTCTGGTTGCATATATTAAAGTGGACCAACACCCAGGTTTTTGACTATCCTGGGTTTTGGTCCACTTCGGCGGGGCACCCCGATCGGGGGTGCCCCGCTGTGTGAAACCCCCCAGAAACCCCAATAAACTCACCTCTCCCCGCTCCCACGTGACTGCCCGGTCCAATCCCCGCCAACCATCCAGGCGGGGAACAGGAACGTCCAAGCGGCTTCCGCCGCCGCCGCCTCCCTCGCGTCACTTTCGGCGCGCGCGTGCCCGTGCCGGCCATTCACAGACGGCCGGCGCGGGGGCGCGCACGCCTAGAGGGGCGCGAGGGAGGCGGCGGCGGAAGATAAGGTAGGTGATTTGGGGTGTTTGGGGGGGTTTCACCCCGCGGGACATCCCGATCTCGGATGTCCCGCGGGGTGGGAGGTGATCGGTCTGGGAATCTTATAGATTTCCGGGCCGATCACCTCTCGGTGTTGGTCCACTTTAATGTGCGGCTGGAGAAGCTGAATGGAATGCCAGCCGCACACATCGGCGGCGCGCAGCATCACTCGCATCATTCGGCTGTCCGCACCCACGCACAGTCATTCAGAGGCAATGGGCGTGGCCACACACAGCCAAAAGTGGATGCGAGTGATGCCGGCTGCGGGTGAACTGAGGGGTTTCATACAGGGGAGGGAATCAGACAGATCTGTAATCTCAGACTCCAGGCTGGTTTTGGTCCACTTTAATGCAGAGGCTACCTTGGGGCAGATTACAGCGCTGCACAAAGGGCGCGCTGCTGCTGCGGCCATCCCGGGGACTAAGCAGCATACAAATCTTACAGACGGATGTTGGCTTGGCGGGAACTCAACTATAGAGACCCAGAGGAAAAGAAATCAGGGAGGGTGATCATCTTATCTGTGGAGCATCCCAATTTGGGATGCCCCGCTATGTGAAATCCCCGCAATCGCCTGGTATATTCCTATACCATCCCCACTATGCTCTTAGCCGCAGTGCTTACCCGCACCAGGCAATTCTGAATGGCTGGCGCATGTACGCAAGGGAGTGGCCTGCGCTCATCTTTCCTAGCTCATCTGACTTCAGGTTAGCTAAGCAAGGAATGAATGGAGCGCTAATTGGCTAGCGACCCATGTATGTGCCGTGGGATTGCCAGAAGGTGAGTTTTTAGGGGGCGATCCGATTTTACATCCCGGGCATTTCTCTGTAAAGAGGAACAAAAACTTCAGACTTGTTCAAGATCCCATTTTGGCACTCCACATTGCAGCATCCCTACTTACAGAGCAGCACACCAACCTGGGCTCCCAGAACTAGTATTCATTCATTGCCATGCACCAATCTGATAGGAAAGAAGAGGACCGGCACTCCACTTTGGAGTGCCGGTCCTCTTCTTTCCTATTGGATATATAGCGGCGCCACCGCGGTCCTGGCACCCGCCGAATGCAAATTGTAAGTGTGCACCAGCCACAGAGAAAGACATGCACCAATCTGCTGCCCACTATCGGAGCCCGCAACTGCGCTGCAGGAATGAGGAAGGAAAGAATCTGGTCAGTCCAAGGGGTTTCACACATGGGGGCACGCCCCCTCTATTCACTGCAGAGGAGGGGTCGTGTCACGACCTGGCATGTCCCCTCTACTGCAGTCAATGGAGTGGGCGGGGCAATGTGACCGATGGCAGGGAGGGGCGCCCCATTCAGAATGCAGATGCGATTGACTATAAGCGCCTGGCGGACTCAGACCTAGTATTCAGGTAAGGCCAGACTAGGAGTGATCATTTGCAGGGAGAGCAAAGGAGACTATGAAGCTTTATATTTTTTAGCCTGGACAATAAATTTAAAGTGGACCAAAACCAGGGTGGATAAAAATCAATGTTTTTTTAAAAAAAATTAAAAAAAAAAATCGGATTTTTTGGATTTAAATCGGATTTTTTTTCAATAAACTGCTTTTTGAGGAAAATATTTTACCATCCAAAGGTTCTTCCATCATGAGATAAAGCTGAGTTGTTTAACTCAGTAGAATAAAGGCTGTATATGTGTAACATTCACAATGCCATGCTCTTCCAGAGGTTTCTGTAGGATTAGTGGGCAGTTTCTCTCCTATATTATCACAGACGCTCGCTTTACTTACGCAGTTCTCAAAACTGAATTGGACTCCGCAGAGGTCCCAGCCTCTTCTTCACAGCAAAAATGTTACAACATGAACAGAGTTGAGAAAAAGACCTTAATCCTATTGTTCTACAAACCTATGACTAGTGAGCTACAGAGGACAGCAGGGACAGTAGGATTTAAGTTTTTCATGTGTCGGCTGGGCTGACAGTCTAAGTTTCTTAAAATATATATATATTTTGTTTAGCCAAATTAGTTAACAAAACATGGATGTTTGTTTAAGCAAATAACTTATGCTGTAATGTTGTTATTGTTTCAGTTGAATAAATCTATTTAAATTGTTATTAAGGTCAGGATTATTTTTCTCCTTCCTAAGTACAACAGAACAGTGGTGTCCAAATATGAATGATTAACCCATTAAACTGGGGAGAAAAAAGTAATATAAAAAGGGATTCTAAAAATCTTCATCTACTTGCATGTTAAAATAGCAAGAACTAGTTTAGGTAGAAACTTTGATTTAAATCACTGATTTAAATCAAGCCTTACTGACTAGTGATTTAAATCGTGATTTAAATCGTGATTTAAATCAGTTAGATTTAAATCAAATCCACCCTGACCAAAACCAAGGATTTTGACTATCCTGGGTTTCAGTCCTTGCCCCCGGGGCACCCCGATCGGAGGTGCCTCGCTATGTTAAAGCCCTCAGGTCACCCAAACTAACTCAGCTCTCTCCAAACCTACTGCGCATGGGAAGCCTCCAGTCCAATGAGAGCATTCGGATCCTCTCCCGCCCACTCATCTAAGGATTATCTAAGTCTAGCCGAGTCCCAACGAGCCGACCCGAGTGCGTCAGCCGCCGCATGCCCGCTACCCTCTAACAGGGAGTGTGCCGTGCCGGCCATTCAGAAATGCCCAGCGCAGGCTCTGCTAAAGGCATAGCAGGGAGTGGCGCTGCTCGCGCATGCGCTGTTGGATCGGGGAGAAGATGAGTTTACTGGGCGACCTTGAGGGTTTTACATATCTGGATGCCCAGGGGGAACCAAGTATGCCTGCACTGGATTCTGGGAGAGGTAAGGCTTTTGTCTTTGTAAACCCGCCCCCCCCCCCCCCCCAGGGGACTTTTGCTTTAAAGCAGACCTGCACCCCCGATCTGGCTGCTTCACCCTGGCGATGCAAGAATAGCATTGATCCAAGGGGGTTTCACACAGTAGGGCATCCCAAATAGGTACATACCACGTCTTGTACACTCCAAGGTTGGTCTCAAAGGGTTTCGATCCACTTTAAAGTGGACCAACACCCAGGATTTTGACTATCCTGGGTCTTGGTCCACTTCGGTGGGGCACCCCCGATCGGGGTGCCCCGCTGTGTGAAGCCCCCCCTAACCCCCCGAATAACTCACCTCTCCCCGCTCCCAGCGCCAACGTACAAGGAACGTCTAAGCGGCGGCCGCCGCCGCCGCCTCCCTCGCGTCACTTTCGGCGCGCGCGCGCCCCCGCCGGCCATTCGCAGACGGCCGGCGCGGGTGCGCGCACGCCTACAGGGGCGCGAGGGAGGCGGCGGCGGCCGGCCGCCGCCGAAGATAAGGTAGGTGAGTTGGGGTGTTTGGGGGGGGTTTCACCCCGCGGGACATCCCGATCTCGGATGTCCCGCGGGGTGGGGGGTGATCGGCCCGGGAATCTTATAGATTCCCGGGCCGATCACCCGTGGATGTTGGTCCACTTTAAAATGGACCAAAACCCGGGATTTTTACGGAGCGGTTAACAGAAAAAAAAACCTTACCTGGTCCCCGAAACCCAGCTTTACCTGCTGCCATTTAGAGCCATCTTGGTGAGGCCACACATCCCCTACTCCCACCTGTTAACTTGAATAAGTGCCAGGGCCAGTCTTCACTGGGGCTGCTACCTTAAGCGCAGAAGACGGCGCTGGATTCCTGCACAACGTAAGGTGTTTACTTTACTTGGCCTGCCTCCTTAGTGCGGGGGGGGGGGGGGGTACACATTGGGCAAATTGTCTACCGCTTTTGCCCCATTAACTTTCTCTTTCACAAGCCCAGCTCTCCTCTATTTAAGTGCACACCCACGCAAGGCCTTTTTGAATGGCTGGCAGGGGCTCGCCCAGAGCTACAGGATTTTACTATTCTGGGTTTTGGTTTTCTGCGTTGATCAGAAAACTGCCGCTGTTTCACACCATTTGATGTTCTTCAAGCGCCATCTAGTGGTAAAAGTCTATTACTACACATGGTTCTCGGGTGGCACAGCTAACATTACTACACATGGAGCAGAAGTACAGTCAAGAGCAGCTGGAACAAAACAAGGAAAGGATCACCATCAGGGCTTCATCCTGCAAATCAAACCCTCACAGAAAACGGCAGCGCACAGCCATAGGGGGATGCAGAGGGGCCACCGGCAAATTCCGAGCAGGGGCTAAGCTCCCATTCAGCGTTCCTAAAACACTCGGACGTATCACGTCTACAAAGCTTGTGAAAATCATCGGTTTTGGGATGTCCCACTGTGTGTAATCACAGCAATCGCCAACTAAACTCTCCTAGGTGCTAATCACACCGTGCATGCACGGGACATGGCTGCATCCCCGGCTTCCCTCCATCTGAGGTATGTACCCACACCATCCTTTAGTCAATGGCTGGTGCTGTTATTCCTCACAGATAGAGGAAAGTGAGGGAGATTTGGCAAGCAGCGTGCTCACGGGAGAGAACACAGCGGGGTGTCCCAAATTGGGATGCCCAACCAGAGAGAAAACCACCATTAGACTTACCGGTAAGGGCTTTTTCAGGAATCCTTCAGCGTGACCGCTTATTACTCTCCATGTGGTCATGCTGAAGGATGACTTGGAAAAACACAGGTTATTATACCTCTTAAATAGTGTTGGGAGACTTCAGAACCGAACACGGACCATCAACCAAGTCCACAGCAGCAGGAAGCTGCTGTACAACTTACCTAAGCCCCGTAATCCCATCGGTATTCGGCGTTCTGTCAAAATGTCTACAGTCAGGGCTTTAGAAAGATGGCCGCCCCCATAAGCGAGGACACTTGTAGCAGCTTACAATGTGGTGTCCTCACTTATGGGGGTGGCCATTTTTCTGGAGCCCCGGCTATGAACATTTTGACAGCTGAACGCTGACCGACGGATCCTGTGGCACATGTAATTGTACAGCTGCTTCCTACTGCTGCACTGTGTATCAAAAGACCCCCCTTGACCCGCCCTGTCATTTTTGGGTCCCAATGTTCGGATCAGGTTCCCCGGGAGAGAAGCCAGCGAGGAACAAGTCAAAAACAAGAAAAGCCTTACAGCAGTATCAGGTATTATATAGGATCGAGGGATGACTGGAGCACCAGGGGGTTCAGGGACAGAATAGGCGACAGGACCCGTTTGTGACAGCAGAAGAATCGCAAAGGAGATGGGGTGCAGACAAGGAGCCGGGGACCTGTCAGCAATGGAGAAAGATCAGGTTCAGCAGAAAGATCAGGAAGCAGCAAAGGAACTGTTGGAGGCAGAAAACGGACCAGGCGGTGGGGTGCAGTGGAGGCAGTCAAGATTATAGGACCTGACAGGAAAAGACTACACAGCAGCATTAGATGACCTGTCTGAGACAGGGGAGACCAATCGATAGCAGCAGAGGAGCTGTTGGGGGGCAGGGGGATCAAAGGACCAGGTGGTGGGGTTTAGAGGAGCTGACAAGGAGCAGAGAACCTGTCCGTGATGGAGAAAGAGCAGAATCAGCAGAGGACCTGTTGTGGCGGAGGGGTTGAAGGACCAGGAGGTGGGGGTGCAGAGGACCCGTGACAGACAGGGAAAGACCAGGCAGAAGCAGCAAAGGACCTGTTGGGGGCAAGGGGATCGAAGGACCAGGAGGTGGGGCGCAGAGGACCTGTCAATGACAGAGAAAGACCAGAACCAGTAGAACACCTGTTGGAGGCAGGCGAGACTGGAGGACCAGGTGGTGGTATGTGGAGGAAGCAGTCAAGGGCTGAGGACCTGTCAGACAAAGCCTACCCAGCAGCAGGTCCTCTGCACCCCCACCTCCTGGTCTTTCGGTTTTCCCTCCGCCCCCAAACAGATCCTCTGCTGATTTTGGTCTTTCTCTGCCACTGACAGATCCTCGGCTCCTCGTCGCCTCATCTGCACCCCGCCACCGGGTCCTTTGGCCTCCCCTGTCTCAGACAGGTCCTCAGCTCCTAACTGGCTCACCTGCCCCCTACCTCATGGTTCTTCAATCCCCCTGCCCCTAAAGGGTCCTCTGCTGCTTTTGTCTGATCTGCACCCCACCACCTGGTCCTTTGGTCTCCCCTCGGCATAGACAGGTCCTTCAGACAGGAAGAGGTGATGGGGTGCAGAGAAGCCGAGGACTTATCTGAGACATGAGAGAGTGAAGGAACATGTGGTAGGGTGCAGACAGATGTAAGCAGCAGAGGACCCTTTAGGAGCAGGGGGATGGAGGGGCCAGAAAGTGGGTGCAGACGTGCTGGCGAGGAGCTGATGACCTGTCTGAGACAGGGGAGACCGGAGGACCAGGAGGTGGGGGTGCAGAGGAGACGACAAGGAGCTGAGGACCTGTCAGTTACAGACAAGAAGCAGCAGAGAACCTGTTGGGGGCGGGGGGCAGAGGACCTGTCAGTAACAGAGAAAGACCAGGCAGAACAGCAGAGGACCAGGAGGTGGGGTTCAGACCAGACGAAAGCAGCAGAGGATCTGTTGGGGGGTGGCATCAAAGGACCAGGTGGTGGAGGTTGCAGAGGACCTGTCAGTGACAGATAAAAAATGGGCGGAAGCAGCAGAGGACCCGTCTGTCACAGGTGGAGAAAGGAGGACCAGGTGATGGGGTGCAGACCAGACAAAAAAGAGGACCTGTCGGACCTGCCGGGAAATCAAAGGACTAGGAGGTGGGGTGCAAACAGGCCGGACAAAGAGCTAAGGACCTGTCTGAGACAGTGGAGACCGGAGGACCAGGTGATGGGGTGCAGATCAGATGAAAGCAGCAGAGGACCTGTTGGGGGCCAGGGGGTGGGAGCCAAAGGCCCAGGAGGTGCAGAGGTGACAGAGAAAGTCCAGGCAGAAGCAGCAGAGGACCTGTCTGAGACAGGGGAGACCGGAGGACCAGGTGATGGGGTGCAGATCAGATGAAAGCAGCAGAGGACCTGTCTGAGACAGGGGAGACCGGAGGACCAGGTGATAGGGGTGCAGATGAGCAGAGGACCTGTCTGAGACAGGGGAGACTGGAGGACCAGGTGATAGGGGTGCAGATGAGCAGAGGACCTGTCTGAGACAGGGGAGACCGGAGGACCAGGTGATAGGGGTGCAGATGAGCAGAGGACCTGTCTGAGACAGGGGAGACCGGAGGATCAGGTGATAAGGGTGCAGATGAGCAGAGGACCTGTCTAAGACAGGGGAGACCGGAGGACCAGGTGATGGGGGTGCAGATGAGCCAGCGAGGAGCTGAGGTCCTGTCTGAGATGGGGAGACCGGAGGACCAGGTGATGGGGTGCAGATCAGATGAAAGCAGCAGAGGACCTGTCTGAGACAGGGGAGACCGGAGGACCAGGTGATGGGGTGAAGATCAGATGAAAGCAGCAGAGGACCTGTTGGGGGCCAGGGGGTGGGAGCCAAAGGCCCAGGAGGTGCAGAGGTGACAGAGAAAGTCCAGGCAGAAGCAGCAGAGGACCTGTCTGAGACAGGGGAGACCGGAGGACTAGGTGATGGGGTGCAGATGAGCCAGGGAGGAGCTGAGGTCCTGTCTGAGATGGGGAGACCGGAGGACCAGGTGATAGGGGTGCAGATCAGATGAAAGCAGCAGAGGACCTGTCAGACAGGGGAGACCGGAGGACCAGGTGATAGGGGTGCAGATGAGCAGAGGACCTGTCTGAGACAGGGGAGACCGGAGGACCAGGTGATAGGGGTGCAGATGAGCAGAGGACCTGTCTGAGACAGGGGAGACCGGAGGACCAGGTGATGGGGTGCAGATCAGATGAAAGCAGCAGAGGACCTGTTGGGGGCCAGGGGGTGGGAGCCAAAGGCCCAGGAGGTGCAGAGGTGACAGAGAAAGTCCAGGCAGAAGCAGCAGAGGACCTGTCTGAGACAGGGGAGACCGGAGGACCAGGTGATGGGGGTGCAGATGAGCCAGCAAGGAGCTGAGGTCCTGTCTGAGATGGGGAGACCGGAGGACCAGGTGATGGGGTGCAGATCAGATGAAAGCAGCAGAGGACCTGTCTGAGACAGGGGAGACCGGAGGACCAGGTGATAGGGGTGCAGATGAGCCAGCGAGGAGTTGAGGACCTGTCTGAGACAGTGGAGACCAGAGGACCAGGTGATAGGGTGTAGACCAGATGAAAGCAGCAGAGGACCTGTTGGAGGGCAGGGGGTGGGAGCCAAAGGCCCAGGAGGTGCAGAGGTGACAGAGAAAGTCCAGGCAGAAGCAGCAGAGGACCTGTCTGAGACAAGGGAGACCGGAGGACCAGGTGATAGGGGTGCAGATGAGCAGAGGACCTGTCTGAGACAGGGGAGACTGGAGGACCAGGTGATAGGGGTGCAGATGAGCAGAGGACCTGTCTGAGACAGGGGAGACCGGAGGACCAGGTGATAGGGGTGCAGATGAGCCAGCGAGGAGCTGAGGACCTGTCTGAGACAGGGGAGACCGGAGGACCAGGTGATGGGGGTGCAGATGAGCCAGCGAGGAGCTGAGGTCCTGTCTGAGATGGGGAGACCGGAGGACCAGGTGATAGGTGTGCAGATGAGCAGAGGACCTGTCTGAGACAGGGGAGACCGGAGGACCAGGTGATAGGGTGCAGACCAAATGAAAGCTGCAGAGGACATGTTGGGGGCCAGGGGGTGGGAATCAAAGGACCAGGAGGTGCAGAGGTGACAGAGAAAGACCAGGCCGAAGCAGCAGAGGACCATTCTGAGACGAGGAGACCAGAGGATCAGGTGATGGGGTGCAGACAAGACAAAAGTAGCAGAGGACCTGTTGGGGCAGAGACATGGAAGGACCAGGAGGTGGGGTGCAGATGAGCCAGTGAGGAGCAGAGGACCTGTGTGTGAGCCCGGCAGCAGCAAAGGAGGCCCCAGAGGACCAGGTGATGGGGGGGCAGGCAAGCCAGCGAGGAGTAGCAGGGGTGGTGGAGAGCCAATGGAGGTGTCACCGATGATACAGAGGCGGGGAGTATACAGAGGGTTGCAATGCAGTGGCGGTCTAGTGCAAATCTTAAAGTGGTCCTTCAATCTGAATAAGAGCCTATTATATATGTTTCTCCACCCTGTACATACAGATTGCTCACATTAATCCGGACCTTCACCCTGAATAAGAGCCTATCTTATATGTTTCCCCCACCCTGTACATACAGATTGCCCACATTAATCCAGACCTTCACCCTGAATAAGAGCCTCTCTTATATGTTTCCCCCACCCTGTACATACAGATTGCCCACATTAATCCAGACCTTCACCCTGAATAAGAGCCTCTCTTATATGTTTCCCCCACCCTGTACATACAGATTGCCCACTTTAAAAATAATCCTACTTGCATCTACTGCATGTTATAAACCTTTAAACATCCAAGATGGCGGCTCATGGAACATCAGGCAGCCTGCAAACAGGAAGTGCCTTCTGGCTGTGCTGCTCTGCATTCTGGGATTGCTGACCTTTTCCTGACCCCAGCTCTGCTCTGTCTGAGCAAAGCACAGCTATAACCCGCCCTCCAGTACTTTATCCCACTCTCCTCAGTAAGTGTGATGCTTCTGAGTCAAAATGGCGGCGTCCGTATCCTAAAGTCCTGAACAGAGTTGCAGCCCAGTGGGGGAAAGAACAATAAGTAAATGACTAAAAAAAACTTAAAATATATTAACTTTAGATGCTGGGGAATTGTTTAAGGGTTTGGGCTTTTCAATAGTTCATGGTTAAGGTCCGCTTTACATTATCCCATTGGCCATCTATAGGCTGCGCTGCGTCTGTGGACCAATCGCTGTATGTAACGCAAGTAGCCAGTGTCAGGATACCTCTAAGTCTGCACATGCGCTGTGGGATTGAGATGAATATATGGGAAAACCAGGGGGCATCCCAAATTGACCCATTGGTGAGCAATTCATATCTAATGAACAGGAAGCTCCCAAAACATAGGAAGCCCTTTAAAAAAATAAGAAGTCTGTCTCCACCAATCAAATATCTGCTTCCATTGGGCAAATAGGAAGGCTGGAAGTTGCCATGTCAGCCAGCATCCCTTTCCCCATGCACACACTGACTTGCCTGTCCCGTCATGCTCCCGCCATCGCCTTCAACGGCGCCATAGCAACCAGTTCCGCGCTATCTTCTCACTTGACATAGGAACAAACACCTGACGGACCGGAAGCAGCCGGTGTTGCCGCTAACGCTTCCCCGCCGCTTGCATACGCGCTGTCCAGTCACAGCTCTGTGTATACACGCTCCACCAATCCGCGAAGCCGCTCTCACACGCCTCAGGAGCGGTCTGTGCTTTTCTCGCGCTATGATTAGACAGAAGCTGCAGGGAGGCGTGACCACCTTACTGTCACTTGAGGACGAAAATCCCGCCAGAAATGTCTTCAGATTTGCCGGTTGACAAATAGAGGCAACGCCATGCTGCTGGAGACGTGTGTTCGAGATTAAAGCAAAAGGACTACGAAAAAATGGGTACGAAGGCACGGACTAATTTTTGGTCACCACATCACTTGAAAAAGGGTTTGTCAGTGTCTTCTGGCGGCCATATTGTCGAAGTCTAGGATTGCTATACTGCTGTCATCTACAGAATGATGGCTGCCGAGAGAGGAACATTTTCCAAAATGTTGTCATGTCAACATGGTTTTGCAAACTTTCTTTCTTTATTGCGAACGTTTAGAACAGGGGTATCTTAAACCGGACCTTCAGCATGATTTAGTGAAAAGCCCAAACCCTTAAAAAAGATTCCCCAGCATCTAAAATTAATATATTTTAAGTTTTCTGTCTCTTTTTATTCTTTCCTCCAACGGGCTGCAACTCTGTTCAACACTCTAGGATACAAGAGCCGCCATCTTGACTCAGAAGCATCACATACTGAGGAGAGCGGGATAAAGTACAGGGGTGGGGTTATAGTTGTGCTTTGCTCAGACAGAGCAGAGCTGGGGTCAGAGCAACACATTCAGAAGACACTTCCTGTTTGCAGGCTGCCTGATGCTCCATGAGCTGCCATCATGGATATTTAAAAGCTCATAACATGCAGTAGGTGCAGGTAGGATGATTTTTAATGTGAGCAATCTGTATGTACAGGGTGTGGGAAACATATAAGATAGGCTCTTATTCAGGGTGAAGGTCCGGATTAATGTGAGCAATCTGTATGTACAGGGCGGGGGAAACATATAAGACAGGCTGTTATTCAGGGTGAAGGTCCGGATTAATGTGAGCAATCTGTATGTACAGGGTGTGGGAAACATATAAGATAGGCTCTTATTCAGGGTGAAGGTCCGGATTAATGTGAGCAATCTGTATGTACAGGGTGGGGGAAATATATAAGATAGGCATACCTCCCAACTGTCCCGATTTTCGCGGGATTGTCCCGATTTTTTTAACAAATCCCGCGGTCCCGGGTGTTACTATGATGTCCCGGGACACCCTGCAATGTGCCCAGGCAGGGCCCCCACGACACGGGTGGCGCCTTCTAATTAGTTTACACTGACTGGCCCGGCGGCCGGCAGCAGATTAAACAATGGCCAGCGCTTGATTAAAGAATGACAGCGTGCGTGGTGGTGGTGGGGGGGGGGGGGGCGGAGGTCGGCTGGGCGGGCGGGGGCTAGGTTAACTTACAGCAGGCTGGCACGTCTGAAGGCATTGCTGAAGCCAGGAGGAGCTGCGGGGCGGGGCAGTCATTCTTATGGGCGGAGTCTATTGTGCAGGCAGCAGACTTAGATTTAGTCTAGACCCCGCCCAGAAAGACATCTGCCCCGCCCCCTACTCCCAGATTGGCTGAGACCACTTAGTGCTGGGAGTGATGGAATAGGATGGGGCGGGGCTGAGCTGCATAGTGAGGCTGCAGCCTGGCACGTAGCCCAGATCATCCTTCCTCCATCACCTGGATAGCAGCATGTATGACCCCGTTCTGGCTTTTATACATGTTTACTATTAAGTTATATCATCAATCTGCACCCCCTCACCCCCCTCCACAGCAGTCAACCCTCACCTTAAAGTCAGTGGACCAACAAACACCCAGGATTTTCACTATCCTGGTGTTTGGTCCAATTCCCCGGGGCACCCCGAGCAGGGATGCCCCGCTGCGTGAAACCCCCCAGATCGCTCGTATCAACTCACCTGACCGCGGTCCTATGGCGCATGCACAGGCATTCGTCCAATCAGCACGCTCGGAGCCGGAGCAGGCTGTTATTCAGGGTGAAGATCCGGATTAATGTGAACTATCTGTATGTACAGAGCAGGGGAAACATATAACATAGGCTCTTATTCAGGGTGAGGGTCCGGATTAATGTGAGCAATCTGTATGTACAGGGCGGGGGAAACATATAAGATAGGCTCTTATTCAGGGTGAAGATCCGCTTTAAAGCTGAAAAATACAGAATTGTGACTATCCTGGTTTTGTTTGCCTGCCCCAGGGCATACCTCCCAACTTCTCAGGGAGGGAAAGAGGGATATTTGTTAAATTAAGCCACACCCCCTCATTGATTGATGGATAGGAGATAGGTTACAATAATAGAAACACTTTGAATAGGCAAATGAATCATTTATTGATGCAGATCTTCATGTTACACCTTAGAGGGACAAATGAGAACAACGAGGGACAGGGGGACATGGGCTAAAAAGAGGGACAGGCCCTCCAAATCAGGGACACTTGTTTGCTTGCCCCAGGGGCATCACATTTTGGCATGCCTCACTGTGTAAATTCCCCCCCCCCCCATATCATCTTTTAATGATCGGCAGATTACTCCGTAGCAATCAGGAGAGCGAATGACCACAAGCCCAGCAGCATGCTCCCGTCCCCAGCCTATATAAATGAGGGGCAGGAGTGCAGAAACACAGTTCAAAGATGCCAGGAAGAAGGTGAGTTTTGCTGTGATGGGGGGGGAGCAACAGCAGTGACCGGCCCTGGAATCTTGTATATTTGAGGGACAGCTGCGTTGGGTTTTGTTCCACTGTAACGAGGAACAACACATGAGTTTCACTTTCCTGTGTGTTGTTCCTCTCTGTGGCAGCATCCTGAATTGGGATGCCCCCGTGTGCAAGCCCCATACACTTACCTTGTCTCCCGGTCCAATGGCACATGCGCGAGCTGAGGCCGCATCCCGCTATTCCTCTAGCAGCGTGTGTGCCCGTGCCAGGCATTTGTGAATGGCCGGTCCAAACACCCTGTTAGAGGGAAGCGGGGATGTGGCTGTCGGCCTCAGACAAGGGCTTAGATGACGTGATGTCAGCGGCTCCGATTTCACCGATTGGACGAGCGGCCACGCAAGCACTGAAGGACCGGGAAAAGGTGAGTCCTACTTAAAATCCTGACTAATAATACGAATTCTAATGACTACTGAAAATCCTGGAAAGTGGAACCAATCCCCCAGGGCATCCTGAATGGGGATGTCCTGTTAAACTCACCTCTTCCTGGTCCTATGGCACAGGCAGGGCTGGAGTTTATGTGGGCCCTTGGGCGGCATGGTCTCAGTGGGCCCCTTTGTGGTGAAGAGTCGCATCACATCACCGAGGGACGCCCCAAATCCAGATGCCCCCTAAGGATCATGCTATTTGGACCAAAACTCTAGTTTTGGTCTACTTTGAAGTACATCAAACCCCTTTAAACCTGACCTCTGAGTCTAATAATACTTACACGTGGGATATCCAATAGCAGTGTCCATAAATAGGGTGGGATCCCCAACAAAAAAGGCACAGCAGACAGTCAAAGGCACTGTCACCTGCAACCTTGCTACCAAGAGCTACGCGAGCAAAGGCTCCAACGTCCATCTAATAAAAACCTTAGAGAAGGTATAAACAGAAAACAAGTAGCGGTCCAGGAACTAGGTCAACCAAAACCTGGCGCTGAAGGGCCCAAAGAACCAGGGCACCAATAGAATCAGAAAAAAGAAAGGAGAAGATTTTTCCCCTTAAAAGAACAGGCCTGAGAAACAGCCCGACCAGTCCAAACTCTAAGAGTAGTCTTGGCAGAAGCCAAAACTTTTCTTAGGACCAGAAGGAACAACCCATCCAAGAAAAAAACCAGGCCAAGGGGCTTCGTAACCCCCGAAAGCAGATGAGATCAGGCACATGCGGATGGAAACGCCCGGAAACCCCAGAGGGCATCAGTGCCCCTAAAGGACAAGAGACCATCCAGGAAAAGCTTCGAACACCTGTTGAGGGAATGTAAACCCCCTTTAATGCAGCGTTACAAGGGATAATAGTCCGGAAGAAAGACAATGTGCTGACTACATAAGCATAAAACACCACCTTAGGCAGAAGGACCAGCTTAAAGCGGAACACCACCTCATCAAGGAGTAAATATCAATAAACAAGGGCTAGCTAAACAGAGCCGCCCGCTCAGGCACACGTCTGACTGAAGTGACAGCCCCCAGACGGACAACTGGAAGTTAAGAACAAACAGACAGCATCCGGAATAGTTCCAAAGAGAACACCCCACAAAGGCACACAGACCAAAAGGCAATCCCCAAGAGGCTCATAGAATTACGCGGGGAATGCACACAAGTAATCCCCAAAAGAAGCTCAACCAAGGAAAGAGTGAGCAAAAGACTTCTACGGGAAGACGAACAGGACAGAACCTGAACCTTCAGAGCATCGAGATGGAAGCCAACTCCAACCCATGCAGCAACAAGCTATAACCCTGAGAACAGAGAGCACCCAACAGGGAAGCCCTAGACTCACACCAATCAACATGGGAATGCTATACTCCGTAATAGACAGAGGAAGAAGGAAAGACTTGGTCCTAGACTTCCCATAGTCACAGTCACCAAGAAGGTAAGCCTGACTACATCAAGCTGGAGGAATCAGCCGTCAGGTCGTCTTAGACCCGAACCTGTAGATTGGGGCGACATAAAAAAGGCCCTGAGTGAGCAGATCAGCACACCTGAAAGCACGTACAGGTCCACAGTCCTCAGCACCACGACTGCAAACCACACTCCCATAGGCCACCAGAATCCCTGGTCCCCCTTTCCAGAGTAACTTGTGCAGATCCCCGCCTAGCAGGTGAATGAAGATAAGACATAAACATAGCGTGTCCAGGCACAACTCAAGAAGGCCTCACGACCACAGTCAGGAATACTCGGACAGAGAAAAGAAGGCCGAGAACTAGTGATAGTGACGGGCCCTCAACAGGACCACACAAGTTGGATCACAAAGAGACCAAAAGGATTATGCACATCCTGTCTCAGGACATCCAGAGGGGCGAATACCACCGACGGGCAGGGAACGTAGTCCTTCTCCCAGATCAGGAACAGATACCTTCCAGGAGAATCAATCTGCTCCGAGTCCCAAGCAGATAATCAATACCGGTCACTGTCAGCAGACAGACCAAGAGCCCTCGAGGAGGGGTAGGCCAGGCATATAGAGCCACCCCGAAAGTGTTGCAAAAACCAAAAGATGAATGGGCCCCCCAAGGGCCCTACCTCGGAACCACAGGGGGTTTTAGAAGGAAACTCCTCTCCCTGTCAACCTGATAGATATGACATCCATCTACAGGAAAAAAAACGCAACGAAGGGGTGCCCCCTGACTGGTTCCTTGAGTGCGACAGTCTCATAAGAAAACCACCTTACCAAGAGGGAAGGTACACAGACCCAGCTCCAGAGAAAATGGAATCTGACCAGCATTACCAAAATAAGTAGCAGAAGAGCCCAAGGGCACTGAGTAAAAGTCTGGGCAGCCACCAAAGGGCCACCAGCTGCAATCCTGCCAGGTGCAGAACGGGGACAGCAATGAGGGACAGAGCCCATATAACCAGATTGTCCACTCGAATGTCAATGAAGACGGTTCTAGCCTGAGCCAAATCCAACCCCAGAATGGAATACCAAATAAGGGGACACAAGAGGAAATGAGGTGATAGAGCATCCAACCCAGGACTCCCAAAGGACACCACCAGCCGAGTAACCAACTTGGCCTGACGTAGAGATTGGGAAACAAGGACGGACGACCGGGTAGTTCGTCACGCGGACGCCCCTGGGTCTCAGCAGAGACATCACCCCCGTCAGTGCCTTGGCGAGCACTCTGGGAGCAGAAGAGAGGCCAGATAACAAGGCCACAATCAACAGTGTTGGACCTCCAACACAACCTGTAAGAGCCTCAGTGTCCATAAATGCACAGTGGAAATGAACTAAGCATCTTAGATCTCCACAAACGGCAAGAGTCCCCTGGGCGTAGGACGCTGTCGGCCCAATCCAGAGAAAACCATGCAGAAACTGCCAGTGAATGTAAAATTGTCGAACCTATGGAAGTCCAGAATGGACTAGACTGCCTCATCCCTTTGTAGGAAATGTGTTAAAAAGGTAAAGTAAAACCCTTGCCTCTGCCTAAGGGCAACCTGCAAGTGGCCCCAGACCCTGCAGGCCGAGCAAGGCCTGCACAAACACCTGAAGAGAGACAGGGAGCAAAAAGGCACCCTGACAATCACGAGAAGGGACCGCCCAACAACTCTATCCTGCTTCCAGAGGAAACTACCTCCTGAATCCACCAGAAAGAGGCATGATGCCTCCTTATAGGAGCAAGGTGCTGCGGCCATCCCCTCACCCAGCAGGGCGAGGGCGTCCCATCATGCTTGGGGAGTTTTGGTGAAAGATTTGGACTTAGTCCTGCCGGAGGGCCAGGGCGTTGTCTGCCAACCCTGGGACAGGAATCTACACCAAATAGCTGGAAGCACACCCATGGTTCCTGTTTGACACTAACATAGGGGGGAGGAGGGGTGCTCCTGCCCCGAGGAGGCCGAGACAGCCTTCTGCGTAGGGGTGTTTTGCCTTTTTTTCCAAAAAGGTCCAGACGGGCCCCAAATAGGCGTCGCCCTTTAAAGGGGAGCCCAGTCTTTTTTGTAGCATCGTCAACACCCCACTGTCCCAGCCAGAGCAAGCGACGTATAGCTACCACAAGGGCAGAAGTTCTTGCACACATCCTAATGGTGTCATCCAGCGCTAAAAGGATAAACCTTACAAATACATCGCAACTGGAGAGTACGTTAAATACCTCCCAGGGAAGATCCTCAGGCTGATGGTCAATCATCTTTCTGATGAGGGTTCTAGCGGCCACTGCAGTGATGGCCGTGGCACAGACCAGGTGCAGCGCCGTCCCTGCACAAGAAAAGGCGTGGGAAGCCAGCCTATCAATGCACCGGTCCTCAGCATCCCGAAGGGTACGATAAGGAGTTGTAATGAAGGGGGGGGTTAAGAACCCCTATGATTGGTGCATCCACCACGGGAGGTGACGACCAACTGTTAACCACATCAGGGGGAAACGGGTATTTCCAATCCCAGTCCCCTGGAACCCCCGGAAGTTTACTAGGGGATTCCCATTCTTTGAGTACGAGAGCCTGGAAATGATCCTGCTCCAGAAATTCCAAGCACGGTGTCGCTGTATGGAAACGCTCTCCTCGAGGCCTGGGAACCTCACCAGAGGGAGAGATAGACAATACCTCAAAGATTTTTATCAGCAATTCATCAGTGTCACACAGGCCCCAGGAACCAGGAACAGTATCATCATGACTCCTCCCTGTCCTAACCCTGAGGAATACCTGGGAGCCGAGCAGGCCTCTCCCATTCCTTAGCAATAATTCCATCAAAATGCTTTTGATTAGGGAATTCCAAGCGTGGCCTGGATTCCTCGAAAAACTCCCCCTTTTGCTGTGGAACTGCCTCAGGAGGAGAAATAGCCAAAACCTCAAACATCTGAGCCAGAACATTAGGAGTATCCGAGGATCTCCCCCACGTCCCGCTCTGTATCAGCGCCAACAAACTGCTGATCGTCTGAATTATCCGATTCCTCATATACCTCCCCTTCCTCCAGTGGGGAGTAATCGGACCAATCCAGGTTATCAACATCATCCAGGTCAACCACCGGCGAGGCCGGTGACAAGTGCTTTCTCTTAGCCGGAGCCTTTCGGGCCTCCGTGCTGGAGAATAATTTTTCCAAGTTGGCCAATCTGGCGCACATCTCAGATTGCAGCTCCCCACCCATGACCACGTCACACGGGATACGTATCAAGCTAAGAGGGAGAGGAGAAGCGACCGGCGGTGCTGACCCAGACGACTGGGGTCCGGACTGCCGCGAAATAGTCTGCTGTGCACATGGTATACACAGAAGTACATCATCCCCAGTAAGGGATGCCCCACACACCATACACTTCCGGGATTGCCCCGAGGGGAGCCCGAGCCCAGTATCCGGGGATGCCTCCATACGGTGAACTTATAGTTAGTCGCTATGACCAAGGGAATCACGCATATAAGCAACCCGGGATGCCCCTTTAATGTCACAAGTGGGAGGATTTGGAATAAGTCAATTTTAACCCAGGGACCCTAGGACCGGGAGAAACCCCCTAAAAACCTAATGTAGGTCTACCTGGAAGACATAACAGAAAAACAGTATAAGTAAAAGACAGCACAATAGGTAAAAATATAATATATATATATATATATATATATATATATATATATATATATATATAGATATATATAGAAGGGGCCCATAGGGCCACTCACTGTGTCCTCCTTTGCAAGGAAAATGGTGTCTACCACCTCAGAGCCGAGGGAGCAGCAGCAGCATCATACAGAGGCCGAGAGAAGGGGGCGTGGCCAGCGCGGAGCGCGCGATGACCATAGCTCCGCCCCCCTTCCAGGACGGAGACCAGGCTCCGCAGTGGTGCCTGCCGCACGGGGGCGGGCCGCGGCGTCCCGCCTAAAGCCCGGCCCCGCCCCCTGTACCCAGCGCGTGAGGGGAGATCTTCCCTCACCACCGCAATGCCGCCATGACAGGGACCGGCGCCGGTAACGGAGAAAAGAGGACAGGGGGCGGACCACAGCGACGCACCAACGCCCGGGCCCGCCCCCCGTACCCAGCGCGTGAGGGGAGATCTCCCCTCACAACTGCTCCGCCATGACAGAGACCGGCGCCGGTTAAGACAAAATATAAGACAGGGGGGTGGGCCGCGGCGAAGCCGCCCGGCCCCGCCCCCTACTAACCATTTCTGAGGGGAAAAGTTCCCCTCAGCCATGCCGTCGTGAGGAGACGGCGCCGCGGCGGCCGCCGACCTCCACTGAATTAAAGTGCACCAAACACTACACACATGAATAAAAGGGCTAACACATAAATGACGGCCCCCGATCCCCCCCCCCCCCCCCTCTGAGGAGAAGGGCATCCGGAGAGGGGCACATCACCTAGGGGGAAATGGCCGAGGGACAGGGCAACCCAAACTAGGGTCACCAGCCCGGATAACCGCCTACCCTCTAGTACAGGGTCTCACGGTGGAGCATTAGCTCCTGAGCACCAAAAGGTGCCATTCTACCGGGAGGCATGTGTGGGGATTATCAAGGTATCCGGGCAGAAATAGAGAAAAAAGCGGGCCGGGAGTCATCCCGGCTACCTGAAATCCCCCTGTGCAAGGAGGAGGCATCATCTTCTGACTTGCTCGCCGTCTGCAGAGATGAAAGACTGGGGAATGAGTGGGAGGTCCCAGGTATTTATGGACCGGGAGGGGCTTTTTCCTGTCATCTCTGCAGATCGCCCTCTACAGGTCGGTATAACCCACGTGTTATGGATATCTTGAAGCGGGGTGTGTGACATACTTAGAATATCTGGGGATTTGTGGGAGGTCCCCAGGTATATGAAGGGCCGGGAGGAACCTGTTTTTGCATGTCTGCAGTGCACAGCGCCCTCTGGTGGAGGATTACCCAAGTGTAAGTAAGTATTATATCTGGAGCAGGACGTACTGTATACTTAGAATAAAGTTTTTTTATGGGTGATTTACACACCTCCGATTAGAGAAGCCCCCAGAGCAAGGAACACAAGTCGGGATAGTCAAAATCCCAGGTTTTGTTCTGCTTTAAAGCTGAACAAAGCCCACCAGTAGCCAGCATGGAATCTAAAAGATCCTTCAACCACAGCTGTGGAGCAGCCAATCAGCTTGCATGGCCGCCAGCTACTCGTAGTCATGTATTAAAGAGGGAGCCCAGTAATGATGACCGGAGTTCCTCTTTAAAGTGTACCAAAACTCATGCCGATCGGACCAGAATCTACAAGATTCACATGCCGATCAAACCCCTCCCCGGGGCATCCAAAATTGGGATGCCCCCGCTGTGTGACTGCCCCCAGGTCGCCCATACACTTACCTTGTTTCCCAGTCCAATGACGCTATCCCTCTAGCAGGGAGGGTGCCCGCTCCAGGTATTTGTAAAAGGCTGACATGGGCACACTCCCTGTTAGAGGGTAGTAGGGGACGCGCCTGCAGCCGCTCGCCTTGAACAAAGGCTTAGACGAAGGGATGTCAGTGGATCCGAGCGCGCTGATTGGATGAGCGGGCGCACATGCGCTGTAGGACTGGGAAGAGGTGAGTTGCCATCAACGATCTGGGGGGGGGTTCACACAGCAGGGCACCCCTAAGTGGAGTGCCCTGCGGGAAAGGACCAAAATCCTGGGCAAAACTGTGTTGCTGAAGTGGATTTCCTAGCCTTCACTAAACCCCCAACTCTAGTTTCTGACTACAAATCCCAGAATCCTTCGAAAATTCAAAATTGTAATTATCCTTTAAGCTGCAAGGCATTAGGTTTATAAACAATAACTATTAATAAATAAGGTTAATAAACCAGGCAGACTAATTAACTTGGTCAGGTGACAGCCCAGATGAATAAAGCCGTGGGTCAGCTGACCCTTAAGTTTGATGCTTTATTGGGGGTCCCCCCCCCCCCATGATCTAGTTTTATGATCTAGAATGTGAAAAAGAGAGAGCGAGGAAATGTGGGAGAGAGGGAGGGAATGTGAAAAAGAGAGAGCGAGGAAATGTGGGAGAGAGGGAGGGAATGTGAAAAAGAGAGAGCGAGGAAATGTGGGAAGGGGAGGGAGGGAGGGAGAAAGGAAATGTGGGAAGGGGAGGGAGGGAGGGAGGGAGAAAGGAAATGTGGGAAGGGGAGGGAGGGAGGGAGGGAGAAAGGAAATGTGGGAAGGGGAGGGAGGGAGGGAGGGAGAGAGAAAGGAAATGTGGGAAGGGGAGGGAGGGAGGGAGGGAGAGAGAAAGGAAATGTGGGAAGGGGAGGGAGGGAGGGAGGGAGAGAGAAAGGAAATGTGGGAAGGGGAGGGAGGGAGGGAGGGAGAGAGAAAGGAAATGTGGGAAGGGGAGGGAGGGAGGGAGAGAGAAAGGAAATGTGGGAAGGGGAGGGAGGGAGGGAGGGAGAAAGGAAATGTGGGAAGGGGGGGGAGGGAGGGAGGGAGGAAGAAAGGAAGAAAATGTGGGAAGGGGAGGGAGGGAGGGAGGGAGGGAGGGAGGAAGAAAATGTGGGAAGGGGAGGGAGGGAGGGAGGGAGGGAGGGAGGAAGAAAATGTGGGAAGGGGAGGGAGGGAGGGAGGGAGGAAGGAAATGTGGGAAGGGGAGGGAGGGAGGAAGGAAATGTGGGAAGGGGAGGGAGGGAGGGAGGAAGGAAATGTGGGAAGGGGAGGGAGGGAGGGAGGGAGGAAGGAAATGTGGGAAGGGGAGGGAGGGAGGGAGGGAGGAAGGAAATGTGGGAAGGGGAGGGAGGGAGGGAGGGAGGAAGGAAATGTGGGAAGGGGAGGGAGGGAGGAAGGAAATGTGGGAAAGGGAGGGAGGGAGGAAGGAAATGTGGGAAAGGGAGGGAGGGAGGAAGGAAATGTGGGAAAGGGAGGGAGGAAGGAAATGTGGGGGAGGGAGGGAGGAAGGAAATGTGGGAAAGGGAGGGAGGGAGGGAGGAAATGTGGGAAAGGGAGGGAGGGAGGGAGGAAATGTGGGAAAGGGAGGGAGGAAATGTGGGAAAGGGAGGGAGGAAATGTGGGAAAGGGAGGGAGGAAATGTGGGAAAGGGAGGGAGGAAATGTGGGAAAGGGAGGGAGGAAATGTGGGAAAGGGAGGGAGGAAATGTGGGAAAGGGAGGGAGGAAATGTGGGGGAGGGAGGAAGGAAATGTGGGAAAGGGAGGGAGGGAGGGAGGAAGGAAATGTGGGAAAGGGAGGGAGGGAGGGAGGAAGGAAATGTGGGAAAGGGAGGGAGGGAGGGAGGAAGGAAATGTGGGAAAGGGAGGGAGGGAGGGAGGAAGGAAATGTGGGAAAGGGAGGGAGGGAGGGAGGAAGGAAATGTGGGAAAGGGAGGGAGGGAGGGAGGAAGGAAATGTGGGAAAGGGAGGGAGGGAGGGAGGAAGGAAATGTGGGAAAGGGAGGGAGGGAGGAAATGTGGGAAAGGGAGGGAGGGAGGGAGGGAGGAAGGAAATGTGGGAAAGGGAGGGAGGGAGGGAGGGAGGAAGGAAATGTGGGAAAGGGAGGGAGGGAGGGAGGGAGGAAGGAAATGTGGGAAAGGGAGGGAGGGGAGGGAGGAAGGAAATGTGGGAGAGGGAGGGAAGAAGGAAAATGTGGGAGAGGGAGGGAGGAAGGAAATGTGGGAGAGGGAGGGAGGGAGGAAGGAAATGTGGCAAAGGGAGGGAGGGAGGGAGGGAGGAAGGAAATGTGCAAAGGGAGGGAGGGAGGAAATGTGAGAAGGGAGGGAGGGAGGGAGGAAATGTGGGAAAGGGAGGGAGGAAATGTGGGAAAGGGAGGGAGGGAGGGAGGAAATGTGAGAAAGGAGGGAGGGAGGGAGGAAATGTGGGAAAGGGAGGGAGGAAATGTGGGGAAAGGGAGGGAGGGAGGGAGGAAATGTGGGAAAGGGAGGGAGGGATGGAGGGAAATGTGGGAAAGGGAGGGAGGATGGGAAATGTGGGAAAGGGAGGGAGGAAATGTGGGAAAGGGAGGGAGGAGGGAGGGAGGAAATGTGGGAAAGGGAGGGAGGGAGGGAGGGAGGAAATGTGGAAAGGGGATGGGAGGGAGGGAGGGAGGAAATGTGGAAAGGGAGGGAGGGAGGAAATGTGGGAAAGGGAGGGAGGAGGGAGGGAGGAAATGTGGAAAGGGAGGGAGGAGGAGGGAAATGTGGGAAAGGGAGGGGAGGAAATGTGGGGAAGGGAGGAGGAAGGAAATGTGGGAAGGAGGAGGAGGAAGTGGGAAAGGGAGGGAGGAAGGAAATGTGGGAAAGGGAGGGAGGGAGGGAGGAAGGAAATGTGGGAAAGGGAGGGAGGAGGGAGGAAGGAAATGTGGGAAAGGGAGGGAGGGAGGGAGGAAGGAAATGTGGGAAAGGGAGGGAGGGAGGGAGGAAGGAAATGTGGGAAAGGGAGGGAGGGGAGGGAGGAAGGAAATGTGGAAAGGGAGGGAGGGAGGGAGGAAGGAATGTGGGAAAGGGAGGGAGGGAGGGGAGGGAGGAAGGAAATGTGGGAAGGGAGGAGGGTGGGAGGAAGGAAATGTGGGAAAGGGAGGGAGGGAGGGAGGAAGGAAATGTGGGAAAGGGAGGGAGGGAGGGAGGAAGGAAATGTGGGAAAGGGAGGGAGGGAGGGAGGAGGAAATGTGGGAAAGGGAGGAGGGAGGAAGGAAGGAAATGTGGGAAAGGGAGGGAGGGAGGAAATGTGGGAAGGGAGGGAGGGAGGAAATGTGGGAAAGGGAGGGAGGGAGGAGGAAGGAAATGTGGGAAAGGGAGGGAGGGAGGGAGGAAGGAAATGTGGGAAAGGGAGGAGGGAGGAGGAAGGAAATGTGGGAAAGGGAGGGAGGGAGGAGGAAGGAAATGTGGGAAAGGGAGGGAGGGAGGGAGGAAGGAAATGTGGGAAAGGAGGGGGGGAGGAGGAAGGAAATGTGGGAAAGGGAGGGAGGGAGAAATGTGGGAAGGGAGGGAGGAGGAAATGTGGAGAAAGGGAGGGAGGGAGGGAGGAAGGAAATGTGGGAAAGGGAGGGAGGGAGGAAGGAAATGTGGGAAAGGGAGGGAGGGAGGGAGGGAGGAAGGAATGTGGGAAAGGGAGGGAGGGAGGGAGGAAGGAAATGTGGGAAAGGGAGGGAGGGAGGGAGGGAGGGGGAGGAGAATGTGGGAAAGGAGGGAGGGAGGGAGGACGGAAATGTGGGAAAGGGAGGGAGGGAGGGAGGGAGGAGGAAATGTGGGGAAAGGGAGGGAGGGAGGGAGGAGGAAATGTGGGAAAGGGAGGGAGGGAGGGAGGAGGAAATGTGGAAAGGGAGGGAGGGAGGGAGAGGAAATGTGGAAAGGGAGGGAGGGAGGAGGAGAAATGGGAAGGGAGGGAGGAAATGTGGGAAGGGAGGGAGGAGAAATGTGGGAAAGGGAGGGAGGGAGGAAATGTGGGGAAAGGGAGGGGAGGGAGGGAGGGAGGAAATGTGGGAAAGGGAGGGAGGGAGGAGGGAGGAAATGTGGGAAAGGGAGGAGGAAGAGATGTGGGAGGGAGGAAGGAAATGTGGGAAAGGGAGGGAGGGAGGAGGAAATGTGGGAAAGGGAGGGAGGAAGGAATATGTGGGAAAGGGAGGGAGGAGGAAATGTGGGAAAGGGAGGGAGGGAGGAAATGTGGGAAAGGGAGGGAGGGAGGAAATGTGGGAAAGGGAGGAATGTGGGAAGGGAGGGAGGAGGAAATGTGGGAAAGGGAGGGAGGGAGGAGGAGGAAATGTGGGAAAGGGAGGGAGGGAATGGAGGGAGAAATGGGAGGGAGGGAGGGAGAATGTGGAAAGGGAGGGAGGGAAATGTGGAAAGGGAGGGAGGAAAAGTGGAGGAAGGGAGGGAGGGAGGAAGGAAATGTGGGAAAGGGAGGGAGGAGGAGGAAATGTGGGAAGGGAGGGAGGAAATGTGGGAAAGGGAGGGAGGGGGAGGAAAGGGGGAAAGGGAGGGAGGGAGGAAATGTGGGAAAGGGAGGGAATGTGGGAAAGGGAGGGAGGGAGGAATGTGGGAAAGGGAGGGAGGGGGAGGAGGGAAATGTGGGAAGGGAGGGAGGGAATGTGGGAAAGGGAGGGAGGAGGAAATGTGGGAATAGGGAGGGAGGGAGGGGAGGGAAATGTGGGAAAAGGGAGAGGGAGGAGGAATGTGGGAAAGGGGGAGGGAGGAATGTGGGTAAGGGGAGGGAGGAGGAATGTGGGAAAGGGAGGAGGGAGGATGTCGGAAAGGGAAGGGAGGGAGGGAATGTGGGAAAGGGAGGAAATGTGGGAAAGGGAGGGAGGAGGGAGGAAGGCATGTGGAAAGGGAGGGAGGGAGGGCATGTGGGAAAGGGAGGGAGGGAGGGCATGTGGGAAAGGGAGGGAGGGAGGGAATGTGGAAAGGGAGGGAGGGAGGGCATGTGGGAAAGGGAGGGAGGGAGGGCATGTGGGAAAGGGAGGGAGGGAGGCATGTGGGAAAGGGAGGGAGGGAGGGCGGAAATGTGGGAAAGGGAGGGAGGAGGGCGGAAATGTGGGAAAGGGAGGGAGGAGGGCGGAAATGTGGGAAAGGGAGGGAGGGAGGGCGGAAATGTGGGAAGGGAGGCGGAATGTGGGAAAGGGAGGGCGGAAATGTGGGAAAGGGAGGGAGGGAGGGCGGAAATGTGGGAAAGGGAGGGAGGGAGGGCGGAAATGTGGGAAAGGAGGAGGGAGGGAGGAAATGTGGGAAAGGGAGGGAGGGAGGAGGAAATGTGGGAAAGGGAGGAGGGAGGGAGGAAATGTGGGAAAGGAGGGAGGGAGGGAGGAGGAAATGTGGGAAAGGAGGAGGAAGAAAGTGGAAGGGAGGAGGAAGGAAATGTGGAAAGGGAGGAGGAAGGAAATGTGGGAAAGGGAGGGAGGGAGGAAGGAAATGTGGGAAAGGAGGGAGGGAGGAAGGAAATGTGGGAAAGGGAGGGAGGGAGGGAGGAAGGAAATGTGGGAAAGGGAGGGAGGGAGGGAGGGAGGAAGGAAATGTGGGAAAGGGAGGGAGGGAGGGAGGGAGGAAGGAAATGTGGGAAAGGGAGGGAGGAAATGTGGGAAAGGGAGGGAGGGAGGAAATGTGGGAAAGGGAGGGAGGGAGGAAATGTGGGAAAGGGAGGGAGGGAGGAAATGTGGGAAAGGGAGGGAGGGAGGAAATGTGGGAAAGGGAGGGAGGGAGGAAATGTGGGAAAGGGAGGGAGGGAGGAAATGTGGGAAAGGGAGGGAGGGAGGGAGGAAATGTGGGAAAGGGAGGGAGGGAGGAAATGTGGGAAAGGGAGGGAGGGAGGGAGGGAGGAAATGTGGGAAAGGGAGGGAGGGAGGGAGGGAGGAAATGTGGGAAAGGGAGGGAGGGAGGGAGGGAGGAAATGTGGGAAAGGGAGGGAGGGAGGGAGGGAGGAAATGTGGGAAAGGGAGGGAGGGAGGAAATGTGGGAAAGGGAGGGAGGGAGGGAGGGAGGGAGGAAATGTGGGAAAGGGAGGGAGGGAGGAAGGAAATGTGGGAAAGGGAGGGAGGGAGGGAGGAAGGAAATGTGGGAAAGGGAGGGAGGGAGGGAGGAAATGTGGGAAAGGGAGGGAGGGAGGGAGGAAATGTGGGAAAGGGAGGGAGGGAGGAAATGTGGGAAAGGGAGGGAGGGAGGAAATGTGGGAAAGGGAGGGAGGGAGGAAATGTGGGAAAGGGAGGAAATGTGGGAAAGGGAGGGAGGGAGGAAATGTGGGAAAGGGAGGGAGGGAGGGCATGTGGGAAAGGGAGGGAGGGAGGGCATGTGGGAAAGGGAGGGAGGGAGGGAGGGCATGTGGGAAAGGGAGGGAGGGAGGGCATGTGGGAAAGGGAGGGAGGGAGGGCATGTGGGAAAGGGAGGGAGGGAGGGCATGTGGGAAAGGGAGGGAGGGAGGGCATGTGGGAAAGGGAGGGAGGGAGGGCATGTGGGAAAGGGAGGGAGGGAGGGCATGTGGGAAAGGGAGGGAGGGAGGGAGGGCGGGCATGTGGGAAAGGGAGGGAGGGAGGGAGGGAATGTGGGAAAGGGAGCATGTAAAAAAAAAAAAAAAAAAAAAAAAAAAAGCGGGGAGAACGTGAAAATACAATTCTGTGATTACTCACCTGTAGAATTGGTATTATGAGTGTATAGTACGTCCTGCTCCAAATAGAATACTTACAAGTGGGTCTGCTGGACTGCAGAGACATCGAAAATAGGCTCCTCCCGGCCCCTCAAATACCCGGGGACCTCCCACAAATCCCGAGCTTTGAAAAGCAGTTAACGAGAAGCCGGGAGAATTAAACAACCCAAACTATCAACTATAACACTGATAACAATCACCATACAGGGGATCCAAGATAATGCAAAAACCAAGGGTGGGTTGGAGCAGGACGTACCGTATACTCATAATACCAATTCTACAGGTGAGTAATCACAGAATTGTATTATTCTTAGTATACAGTATGTCCTGCTCCAGATATAGTACTTACACTTGGGACATCCAATAGCAGTGTTCATAAAGTAGGGTGGGATCCCCAAGAAAAAAATAGCAGCAGACAGTTTAAACCACTGCCACCTGCAGAACCTTTCGGCCAAAAGCAGCATCAGCTGAGGCCCTAACATCAACCTTGTAAAACTTTGAAAAAAGGTATGAACAGAAGACCAAGTAGCAGTCTTGCAAACTTGCTCAACAGAAGCCTGGTGCTGAAAAGCCCAAGAGGCACCAATAGCACAAGTGGAATGAACAGTAAGGCGGAAGGGAGGATTCTTCCCCTTAGCAGAGTAGGCCTGAATCACAGCCTGACGGATCCATTTGCTGATAGTAGACTTGGCAGGAGCCAAACCCTTCCTAGGACCAGAAGGGACCACAAAAGAGCACCAGTTTACCTGAAAGGTGCAGTAGCCACCAGATAGTACTTCAGACACCTAACCACATCCAAAGAATGCAAAACCCTCTCAGCATTGCTAGGATTAAGGCACAAAGGAGGAAGAACAATATCCTGATTCAAATGAAAGACAGAAACTACCTTAGGCAGAAAGTCAGGCTTGAAACAAATCACCACCTTGTCCTGGTGCCTCTCATAGTAGGGGGCTGAATGGAAAGCGCGGCCAACTCAGACACTCGCCTGACAGAGGTGATAGCAACCAGAAACACAACCTTGAGCGCAAGAATGGCCAGGGCAGCATCCTGCACAGGTTCAAAGGGAGCACCCTGCAAGGCTGACAGAACCAAGTTCAAATCCCAAACAGTCACCATAGGCTTACGTGGAGGGCGCACATGCATGACCCCCTGGAAAAAAGTCCTGATCAGAGAATGCTGAGCAAAGGACTTCTGGAAGAAAATAGCCAGGGCAGAAACCTGACCCTTCAGAGTACTGAGTTGGAGCCCCATCTCCAACCCATGCTGCAGGAACTCCAAAATCCTGGGAATAGAGAACACCCGACAGGGAAGAGACTCACACCAGTCAATGTAGGCACGCCAAACCCAGTAATAAATGGAAGAGGAAGACTTCTTCCTAGCTTTAATCAAAGTATCCAGAACCGAGGAAGACAGCCCCTTCTCCATCAAGATGGAGGTTTCAGCAGCCAAGCCGTCAAAGCCAGAGTTTGTAAATTGGGATGGCGTAGTGAGCCCTGAGTGAGCAGATCTGGCACCAAGGGCAGAACGTACTGATCTACTGCCAGCTGCACCACGTCTGCGAACCACACTCTTCTTGGCCACCTGGGGGCCACCAGAATTGCTGGCACCCCTTCCAGAGCAATATTGCGCAGAGCCCTGCCCAGCAGGGGAATTGGAGGGAAGACATACAGGAACTGAAAGGTCTGCCATGACATTGCTAGCGCATCCGAGGTCAAGGCCAGAGGATCCTGGGACAGAGAGAAAAAAAGCTGGGAGCTTGTGTTTGTGGCGGGACGCAAACAGATCCGGTTGGCCCCAACGGTGACACAGGGATTGAAACACCCTGCTGCAGAGGGACCATTCTCCTTGGCGAGAGGTCCCCCTGCTCAGAGAGTCAGCCAGGTGATTTTCCACCCCCGGGATGTACACAGCTGAAATGCAGGGGACATTGGCCTCCGCCCAAGTCAGGATCAGACACTTCCTGGAGGGCCCCCTTGCTCCGGGTCCCTCCCTGATGATTGATGTAGGCAACTGCCGTCTGGTTGTCCGAAGCGCACCTGAACAGGCAGGCCCCGAAGGTGAGTAGTCAAGTGAGCCAGAACTAACCTGATTGCCCGTAGTTCCAAGACATTGATAGGTGTGTGGGCCTCCTGAGGGACCCCACCTCCCCTGGAACCGCAGGGACTTCCAGAAACCCCCCCAACCTGACAGACTGGCATCCGTAGTGACCGTCTCCCAGGGAGGGGTAAGAAAGGATCTGCCCCCCAACAGGTTCCTTGAGTCCATCCACCACAAGAGGGACCTCCTGACCCGAGGGGGAGAGCACACAGACCCCGTCCAGGGACGCTGGGTCCTTGTCCCACACTGACAATAGGTGAAGTTGCAGAGGCCTCAAGTGGAACTGAGCATAAGGGACAGCTTCGAAGCATGCCACCATCAGGCCCACCAGCTGCATCCCCTGCCTGATGGAGGGATGAGGACAAGATAAGAGGAACTGAGCCTGTGCAATCAGACTGTCCACCTTCTGTTGAGGAAGGAAAATCCCTGCCTGAACTGTGTCCATGACCTGGGAACACAGGAACATGAAGATAAGCATCTTTGATGTCCACAGAAGTCATGAAATCCCCTTGGCGCAGGGAACTGATGGCAGAGCGCAGAGTTTCCATGCGAAAATGCCTGCCCTGGACAAATTTGTTGAGGATCTTCAAGTCCAGGATGGTCCTGACTGAACCATCTTTTTTGGGTACTGTGAATAGGTTGGAATAAAAGCCCTTGCCTTTTTCTCTTAAGGGGACCTGGCAGATGACCCCCAGCTCCAGGAGGCATTGCACTGCTTGCACTAGCTCCTGAGCTGACACAGGGTCCTGAGGAATCTGGGATCTGTTGAATCTTGGAGGGGGATCGGCAGCAAACTCCAACTTGTAACCGGAGGACAATACCTCCTGAATCCACCGGTCTGAGACATGAAGCCTCCAGACGTGTGTGCTGGGTATGGTGTGAAGGGTGCCCCATCATGCCTGAGGGGGCTTGGGGGATGATTTTGCTCTGGGACCCCAGGAGGGGCCAGGACGTCCATGTCCTCTGCCCCTGCCCCAGATATCTCCCCGGGTCCCAGGAAAGGAAACCCCCCTCCCCTGTCTGGCACCACGGTAAGGGAAGGAGAAGGAACCCTGACCCCGAAAGGGCCGAGATTTCCGCCTGCGCTGGGGTAACCTGAGTCCCTTAGCAAAAAGGTCCAGGCGGTCCCCAAACAGGCACAGTCCTTTAAAGGGAAAACCAGTGAGGGCCTTCTTGGCAGCGTTGTCAGCAGCCCACTGGCGCAGCCAAACAGAGCGGCGTATGGCCACCACAAGGGCAGAAGTTCTGGCACACATTCTGATGGTGTCATCCACGGCTGATAGGACAAAATTTACAAAAACATCACAACTGGAGAGTGCATTGAACACCTCACAAGGCAAGTCATCAGGGGCACTATCAAGTATATTTCTGATAAGGGTTCTAGTGGCCACAGCAATAATGGCAGAGGCACAGACCGGGCGCAGCGCCGTCCCCGCACATGCAAAGGCGTGGGATGCCAGCTGGTCAATGCACCGGTCCTCAGCATCCCGCAGGGTAGTAGAGTCAGGGAAATGCATGACAGAGGTGTTAGATAGCCCTAGGATCGGGGCATCCACCTCGGGGGGAGGGGGGAAGACCAACACTTCACCACCTCAGCAGGAAAGGGATACTTCCTATCCCAACTTTTTGGAACCCCGGGAAGTTTACTGGGGCGCTCCCATTCCTTGAGCACAAGGTTATGGAAATGTGCCTGCTCAGGAAATTCCAAACGTGATTTTGCTGTATGGAAAAGCTCCCTTCTTTGCCTGGGAGCCGCAACAGGGAAAGAGATGGACAGAACCTCAAAAATCTGGGTCAATAATCTGTCAGTGTCATCCGGGGCCCAGGGGTCAGAGCCAGAATAGTCATGAGCCAGAGTTAGAAAACAGCTCCCCTTCATCAGACGGGGTATAGTCACAAAGATTCCAAAACTCCTCAGTTTCCATAGGGAAAATAGTGACATTAGGCGTTAAGTGCCACTTTTTCGCAGGGGCCTTACGCACCAAGGTATTAGCAATTAACTTCTCAACACTAGCCAGTCTAGAAGACACATCAGGCTGAGAATCCCCACCTGTATGCAACTCAGTAGGAGTGAGATTTAAGCTTGGGGGAGTAGGCGAAGTAAAACGAGGTGCAGCCACTGGCAGGCCAGATTGCAACGCAAGCACCTGCTCAGCACAGGTTATACAGACCCGAGCCTTGTCAGCATCAGCATGAGGCTACCCACACGCTACACACAGCCGGTCTTGTCCCACAGGGACCCCGGTAACATTATCCTGGGATGCCTCCATATGGGGATTATAGCGGCGCTATATGCCGATAGGGAATAACGCTATATAGCAACCCCGGATGCCCCAATAACCCGCTAGGGAAGTGGGAGTATTAACAAGGCCTACTAGTTATATAACTAATAAAGGGCCGGGAGAAGCCAAAAAGGGTTCGCCCCACCTGAAAGACATAAGAAGACAAGACCGTAAGCACACAGTAATGGAAGAATATAAAGCCCGCCCGCGAGGGCACTTACGGGCCGCGGTAGGTAGAGGTCCGTCGCGCATGGGCCAACCAAGCAGGTTAAAGATGGCGTCGGTAAACCTCGAGGGGCAGGCCGGTATCAGCGATGACGCGGAGCGCGCCATAGACGGGCCCCCCCCCCCGAAGAGTGTGAAGCCAGGACGTGACAAGCAGCCAATGACGGCGCACCAGCGCCTGAGGTAATGCCTCCAAGCGCGGAACAAAGTGTGACAAAGAGCACGCAACGGCGGCAAATATGAAAGACAGTAAAAGGAAGCCAGCGCGGCGGCTGACACAAAACAGACAGAATAAATATAAAGTGTAAAACACAGAATGCATAGCATACACACACCCCCCCCCCCCCCCCTCTTTTCCCCCGAAGGCTACAAGGAGAATGAGGGAGGACAGCGGCCACTTAAATAGGGCCCACCGATAGGCAGGGACACTAGTGCGGGAGCGGAATCCCATAGAGGCTCTCCATAAGCCTGAGCCGCCTACCCTTTGGTGGGAGATTGCGGAGGAGCAGCGCTCCTAAGCACCTAACAGCGGTGCAGCCTACCATCACCAGACCAGCGCAGCCAAGGCTGGGAGGCATATTACTAGTGGAACGGGTGGGAATAGTCCCGCTCACCTGCGAGTAAAGAGCCATTTCTCGTCCTTCGCAGCCAGACTGCAGTCCCCAGGTATTTGAGGGGCTGGGAGGAGCCTATTTTCGATGTCTCTGCAGTCCAGCGCCATCTGGCGGAGTATTACCCACTTGTAAGTATTCTATTTGGAGCAGGACGTACTGTATACTAAGAATAAAGAGAGAGCTAAAGAGAGGGAAAGCAAGAGGGCACGTGAAAGAGAGGGAGGTAGGGCGCGTGAAAAAGTGGCAGTGGGGAACGGATAAAGATAGAGGGAATGTGGGAAAGAGAGAGAGAGAGGAGGGAATGTGGGAAAGAGAGAGAGAGAGGAGGGAATGTGGGAAAGAGAGAGAGAGAGGAGGGAATGTGGGAAAGAGAGAGAGAGAGAGAGAGAGAGAGAGAGAGAGAGAGAGGAGGGAATGTGGGAAAGAGAGAGAGAGAGAGAGAGAGAGGAGGGAATGTGGGAAAGAGAGAGAGAGAGAGGAGGGAATGTGGGAAAGAGAGAGAGAGAGAGGAGGGAATGTGGGAAAGAGAGAGAGAGGAGGGAATGAGAGAGAGAGAGAGGAGGGAATGAGAGAGAGAGAGAGAGAGAGAGAGAGAGAGAGAGAGAGAGAGAGAGAGAGAGAGAGAATGAATGTGGGAGAGAGAGAGAGAGAGAGAGAGAGAGAGAGAGAGAGAGAGAGAGAGAGAGAGAGAGAGAGAGAGAGAGAGGAGGGAATGTGGGAAAGAGAGAGAGAGAGAGAGAGAGAGAGAGAGAGAGAGAGAGAGAGAGAGAGAGAGAGAGAGAGAGAGAGAGAGGAGGGAATGTGGGAAAGAGAGAGAGAGAGAGGAGGGAATATGGGAAAGAGAGAGAGAGAGGAGGGAATGTGGGAAAGAGAGAGAGAGAGAGGAGGGAATGTGGGAAAGAGAGAGAGAGAGAGGAGGGAATGTGGGAAAGAGAGAGAGAGAGAGGAGGGAATGTGGGAAAGAGAGAGAGAGAGAGAGGAGGGAATGTGGGAAAGAGAGAGAGAGAGAGAGAGAGAGAGAGAGGAGGGAATGTGGGAAAGAGAGAGAGAGAAGGAGGGAATGTGGGAAAGAGAGAGAGAGAAGGAGGGAATGTGGGAAAGAGAGAGAGAGAAGGAGGGAATGTGGGAAAGAGAGAGAGAGAAGGAGGGAATGTGGGAAAGAGACAGAGAGAAGGAGGGAATGTGGGAAAGAGTGAGAAGGAGGGAATGTGGGAAAGAGAGAGGAGGGAATGTGGGAAAGAGAGAGAGAGGAGGGAATGTGGAAGACAAAGATAGAAGGCCTAGTTTCTCTTCTTGTAGGGTCTTACAGATTGCAGGTAGTGATAACTGCTTCCATAAAACACACAATGCCAGATGAGCACACGGAGGACAATATTTCTGGTACACAATAATTGACACTTTTAAAAGCTCCTTCGAAAGTAGACTTTCCCTTGAAGAACTTTTTTTTTTTTTGTTACAGGGCATTGTCTTTATTTAGCCTCCGTTTCCTTGTATTCTTGTTTCGCAAACAGCGGGATAATGTCGCCTGTAATGGTGGAGTTTGGGGAATGTTTTGGCTGAGCGGCTCTGGAAGAGGAAGGGTGGGACATCAAACAGGGGCCTGAAGAGGGTTCTGGAAAAAAAATCCTGAAGAGCACTCCAGACAGATTGGAGCCGGGAGAGATCAAAGTGCCGCACAATGTGCACATTGTCATCAGGCCGCCACTGGCTCCGGCTCCATGAGGACACGGCAGAGGTGCACATTGCAGGCTCCTTGCTGCGGGTGGTGTACAACTCTCACCATGCCCAGGTGTTTTCACCTCATTATTCCCCAGGTGTAACATGCAGATGAGCATCAATAAATGATTCATTTGCCTATTCAAAGTGTTTCTATGGTTGTAACCGTTACATAGATCTCCTATCTATCCCTAAATGAGGCTTCATTTATAGTGGACTAAAACCCACGGTGATCAGCCCAGGAAACTATAAGACTCCCGCGCCGATCGATTTCCTGCCCCCAGGGGAACCAAAATCGGGATGATCGCTGTGTGAAACCCCCCCAGGTCGCCCATACACTTACCTTCTTTCCCGATCCAACGGTGCATGCGCAAGCCGCAGCCCCTCTATCCCTCTAGCAGGGTGCGTGCCCACACCAGGCATTTGTGAATTGCTTGATGCAGGTACGCTCCCCGTAAGGGGGTAGAAGGGGATGCGGTCGTCAGCATGCTCCAGCAGCTCGCCTTAGACGTGACATCAGCAAATCCAAGTGAGCGGATTGGACAAGCGGCTGCGTATAAGACCAGGAAGAGGTGAGTTGGTTACGGCGATTTGGGGGATTTCACACAGCAGAGCACCCCCGATCGGGGTGCCCCAGGGGGCAAGAACAAAAACCCAGGATTTTGATTATCCTGGGTTTTGGTCCTTCCCCCAGGGCACCTCGATCAGCGGTGCCCCGCTATGTGAAAGCCCCCAGATCTCCCACATCAACTCACCCTGGTCCTATGGCGACTGCGCTGCCGCTCGGCCAATCAACGCGCTCGGGGCCGCTGAGTTATGGATGGCTAAACCGACGTCTTAGCACAGCGGCTCCAAGGGTGCTGATGGCCGCATCACACGCTTCCCTCTAACGGGGAGCATGCCCTTTGTGAATGGCCGGCGGAGGCACGCACCCTGCTAGAGGGATAACGGGGATGCGGCCAGGGCCCGCGCATGCATCGTTGGACCGGGAAGTAAGGCAATGGAATGGATCAGCCCAGGAATCTTATAGATTCCCAGGCCGATCCAGATCGGTTTCAGTCCACTTTAACAAAGTCCCCCTTTCCAACTCTGAAAATTTGGTAGGTATTTTCTTCATGTCAACAAAGCAGATCCAAAAATTACAATTCAGAAGCACCAGCAATATGTGTAAACCTAATTGGTGGCAATGTGCATGCTAAGTTACTGTAGAAAGGAAAGTATTAAAGGGGATGAACCCCCCCGGGGTAGAACTGAGGAAAGGCAATTTTTTCTTGGCAACCTGGAGGGGGGGGGGGGGGTTCACACAGCAGGGCATCACAAATTGGGATGCCGCAGGGCCGAAAATCAAAACCCATGATAGTCAAAATCTCAGGTTTTGGTCCACTTTAGGTGCTCTGCCTATTTATCACTTTTCCTCAAATCCATTGAATAAAAATAAAGAACATTCTCATCACGTGTCACTTCCAAAGGATACTGAATGTGGGCACAACCTTTTCACAGAACTACCAATACATTTAAAAGAACGGGATAAAACACATGGGTAATCCTAGAGCAGATTTTAGCCATTATGACAATTTATTATTGAGTGGAAATATAAAGCATTTGCACTTTAGCCAAATTCAATTGACACGCGCTGGATCATGGCGCATAGGGTGGCTGTATAGTGTAATTGAAAGACGCTTCCCAGCACCATCTGCTCCCCAATCAGCTCCCATTACCTGTTTAAGAGATGTTTAATGACATCAAACAGCGCCGAAGTGTCTTCAGGTATCTAGCCGCAATCTACTGCCAACAAGGCTGTGCTTTCATGACATTAAAAATTAGAAACACATCACTCAACTTTGGTCAATGTTCAGGACACATAAAAGCGGAAGAAAACCCGGAGAATGTGACTTTCCCCAGTTTTATTCCATGCCCCCATGGCATACAGAATTGGGATGCCCAGCTGTGTAAACCCCCCACCCCCAGTAAAACTCACCTCTCCTTGTCCAATCCAAGCCCTTTGCCGAAGGAAGTTAACATGGCAAAGGGTGTGGGTCTCCACTGAGGCACCCACATCGCCCAAAGTAGGCTGAGGGTATGGGTTTTGTGCCGATTTAACCTAAAAGTATTGCAAAAAAGCAATTCTGTGAGTACTCATCTGTAGAATTGTTTTTGTTCTTGCATGGCACGGCCCGCTTGGGTATTCATTACAATTGGGTTATTCCACCACTAGGTGGCACAGTGGTAAGGCAGAAAGCTGTGGCGTGTCCCGGCTCCCTATAAAAACGGGATTAACCAACAAGTTCCCAGCGTAGACGAGCAGTGGACAAGAAGCCGGGAGGGAATAAAGGTAAGAATGTAGAAAAGGTAAAAAAAAAAAAAAAAACTATTTAACTTGGAACAATCACCATAAAGAGGCAACCAAGAACAAACGATAACAAGGGTGGAGCGAAGCGGGCCGTGCCATGCCAGAACAAAAAATTCTACAGGTGAGTACTCACAGAATTGCTTTTTTTTTTTAATGCATGGCACGGCCCGCTTCGGTATTCATTACAGTTGGAACATCCAAAAGCAGTGTCCAGAATAGGGTGGGATCCTCAAAGAGCAACAACCAGTAGTTCAAGTCACTACCGCCTGAAGCACCTTGCGGCCAAAAGCAGCATCCGCTGAGGCCTTAACATCAACTTTGTAGAACTTGGAAAAAGTATGACCCGAAGACCAAGTAGCGGCCTTGCAAACTTGTTCAACAGAAGCCTTGGTGCTGAAAAGCCCAAAAGGCTTCAATGAGCAGTCACCCTAAAGGGAGGGTTCTTTCCCTTGGCAGAATAGGCTTGAACCACCGCCTGACGGATCCACTTGCTGATAGTGGATTTAGCCAGGCAAACCCTTCCTAGGCCCAGAAGAGAGAACGAACAGAGCATCAGACTTTCTGAAAGTCTCAGTGGCAACCAAATAGAACTTCAAAGCCCTGACCACATCCAGAGAATGCAGAGTCTTCTCCTTGGAATTAGCAGGATTAGGACACAAGGAAGACAATACAATGTCCTGATTGCGATGAAAGGCAGACACAACCTTAGGCAAGAAATCAGGCTTAAGCCGAAAAACCACCTTATCCTGATGCCATTCAAAATAAGGAGGCTTGATGGACAGCGTCGCTAGCTCAGAAACTCGCCTTACAGAAGTGATAGCCAGGCAAGGCGGCCTCACGGATAGGCTCAAAGAAAGGCCCCTGCATAGCAGACACCACCAGATTCAGATCCCATACTGCTAGTAAAGGCTTACGGGGTGAACGCACATGAGAAACACCCTGGAAAAAAGTTTTAACCAGCCGGTGATTGGCAAAAGATCTTTGGAAAAAAATTGCCAGAGCTGAAACATGGCCTTTGAGGGTACTAAGTTGAAGGCCCAAATCCAAACCATGTTGCAAGAATTCCAAAATCCTGGGAATAGAAAACACCCGACAGGGAAAAGACTTGGACTCACACCAGACAATGTAAGCATGCCAGACCCTGTAATAGATGGAAGACGAGGACTTCTTTCTAGCCCTAATCATGGTAACAACAGAAGCAGGTAACCCTTTTTCCATCAAGATGGAGGTTTCAGCAGCCAAGCCGTTAAAGCCAGCGTTTGTAAACTGGGGTGGCAAAGCTGCCCTTGGGTGAGGAGATCTGGATCCTTGGGCAAGACGTACCGGTCTACTGCCAACTGCACGACGTCTGCGAACGAAACCCTTCTTGGCCAACAAGGGGCCACCAGGATGGCTGGTACTCGCTCCTGGACTATCTTGCGTATGACCCTGCCCAGGAGAGGAAACGGAGGGAACACAGAGAAGCCGAAACTCCGTCCAAGGTATTGCCAGGGCATCCGTGGCCAAGGCCAGAGGATCCTGAGACAGAAACAAATCTGGGAAGTTTGTGATTGTGACGGGACGCAAACAAGTCCACGTCCAGCTGACCCCAGCGGTGACACAGGGAGAGAAACACCCGGTTGTTGAGGGACCATTCCCCCAGACGAGACGCCCCCCTGTTCAGGGAGTCCGCCTCCTGGTTCTCCACCCCCGGAATGTAGACTGCTGAGATGCAGGGAACATTCTGTTCCACCCAAGACAGTATCAGGGACACTACCTTGAAGGCTCCCTTGCTCCGAGTTCCTCCCTGATGATTGATGTAGGCAACCACCGTCTGGTTGTCTGAGCGGATCTAAACAGCCCGACCCTGAAGATGGGTGGTTAGGCAAGAAAGAACCAACCTGATCGCCCTCAGTTCCAAGACGTTGATGGAAGCGTGAGCCTTTTGTGGGCCCCACCAGCCCTGGAAACTCAGGGACTTCCAGAAGCCTCCCCAACCTGTCAGACTGGCATCTGTGGTGACTGTCTCCCAGTACGGGGGCAGGAAGGTCCTGCCCCCAAGAAGGTTCCTTGAGTCCAGCCACCAACAGAGGGACCGTCTGGCCAGAGGAGACAGAGCAAACTCCTGATCCAAGGACGCAGGATCTCGATCCCAAACGGACAAGAGGTGTAACTGAAGAGGTCTCATATGAAACTGAGCAAAGGGGACTGCCTCGAAGCAGGACACCATCAGGCCCACCAACTGCATCCCCTGACGGATGTAGGGATGAGGACACGACAGCAGAGCCCGAGCCTGCAGCTGAAGACCCTCCACCTTCTGCTGAGGAAGGAACACCTTGACCTGAGAGGTATCCAGAGTCATGCCCAGAAAGGACCTCACCAAGTACAAGGACAGAGAAGACTTGGGATAGTTGATCACCCAGCCGAAGGACTGTAGAGTGGAGATCACCCTCTTGAGTGTCCTGCTCGGCCTGAGAAAAGGAGTTGGCCACAATCAGGATATCGTCCAGGTAAGGAATGATGCAGATGCCCTCGTTCCGTAGCAGCGCCATCACTCCCGCCAGTACCTTGGTGAACACCCGAGGTGCCGAGGTGATACCGAAGGGTAGAGCCACAAACTGATAATGCTGATCCTCAAGCACAAACCTTAGAAATCTCTGATGACCTGTGAAGATAGGCACATGAAGATAAGCATCCTTGATGTCCACAGTGGTCATGAAGTCGCCCGGGCGAAGGGTACCGACTGCCGAGCGCAGCGTCTCCATGCGAAAATGCTTGAATCTGACAAATTTGTTGAGGCCCTTTAGATTCAGAATGGGCCTCAGCGAGCCGTCCTTTTTTGGGACCGTGAAAAGATTGGAATAGTACCCCTGACCCCTTTCTAGATGGGGCACCGGACAAATGACTCCTGACTAACAGGCATTGAACCACCAGACGCAACCCCTGAGCAGACAGGGGGTTTAAAGACATACGGGACCTGATGAATCTTGGGGGCGGCCAGGCTGCAAACCGGAGGACACTACCTCCTGTATCCATCGGTCTGAGACGTGAAGCCTCCAGACGTGAGCAAATAGCCGAAGCCGTCTCCCCACCCGGATGGGTGAGGGCGCCCCTTCATGCCCGAGGGAGCTTGGGAGAGGGATTGGGCTTGGAGTTCCAGGAGAGACCGGGACGACCACGGGCCTGCCACGGCCCCAATAATATCTACGACCACTGTGGAGGAGGGATCCCCGGCCTCCTCTGGGAACACGGAAGGAAGGGAGGGGGGCAGAGGACCCCCGAAAGGGCCGAGACTGCCTCCTACGCTGAGGCAGCCGGCCATCCTTGGCTAGAGCATCAAGACGCTCCCCAAATAGCCACAGCCCCGCGAAGGGGGGTCTAGTGAGAGCTTTCTTAGCAGCAGCATCAGCTGCCCACTGGCGCAACCAGACAGAGCGGCGCATAGCCACCAAGGGGGGGGGGGGGGGCGCAGAGGCCCTAGCATTCAGCCGCACAGCATCATCCATAGCAGTAAGGATAAAGGCTACAAAATCAGAGCAAACCATGAGGATTCTAAACTCCTCCTCCCCCCCCCCCCCCCCACTAGCTGAGGCACCAACCAGGAGGCGTTTGAGCAGAGACTTAAGAGCAACAGCCGTAATAGCTGCAGCACAGGTCGGGCGCAAGCCAGCCCCCACACATGTAAAGGCATGACAGGCCAGCTGATCCATGCGCCTGTCCTCATGACCGAAGTGTTGGACAAGCCTAGCACAGGAGCGTCCACTTCAGGGGGAACTGACCACCTCTTGACAAGATCAGCAGGAAAGGGATACCTCTTATTTAAACCCTTGGACACAGCAGGCAGCCTGTGAGGACGTTCCCATTCTTTAAGCACCATAGTGGTGAAATGTCCTTGCTGGGAACTCCAGATGCTGTTTAACAGGACGAAACAGCTCCCAGTTTCCTTTCAGCCTCCACGGGGGGGGGGGGGGGGGGGGGGTGCAGGCAATGTGTAAGATTTCAAAAATGTGATACAGTAAATTACCAGTGTCCTCAGGATTCCATGAATTCCCAGACTCAGGGTCACTGTTACAAACCTCCTGCTGGTCCCCAGAGAAGTCAGAGTCCTGAGGCAGTTCTCCTTCCTCCAGGGAATAATGTCCAGCAGTGACATCAAATACCTCATATTCCACAGTAGGGCATGAGGGAGTAGAAGTCAGGTGCCGCTTCTTGCCAGGGGCCTTCCTAGGAACAGTCCTGGCAAGCTGCCTCTCAATACTGGCCCCCCGCAGAGCCAGGTGTGACTCCCTGCTAATGTCCCCCTCACTGGGGCCCAATTGCAGGAGCGGGGGGTAGGTGAAGCCGAGGGATGCGTCAAGCAAAGCCACCCGGGATGCCCCCAGAGTCAGTGAAGGGGGAAAAGAGGGGGAGGAAGGAGTGGAGCCGGGACAAACCACAACCCAAGGGTATCCCACCTGAAAGACATAAGTAAAAAAGGCACATGAGCATCCCGCAGCACATACACCCCAATGCAATAAAAAAAAAACCCCAAGGGGGACTCACGGACCAAAGGATAAGGCAACACACCGTAGTAAGTAGCGCCGCAGCCAGAAAGGGAGAAATCCAGCCGCGCAGTTTGCCTAAAATGGCGCCAGCAGAAATACCTCAAGAGGCGAGCAGCGAGGGGGCAACGCGATGCGAGTCAGCACCCGGTCCCGCCCCCCACCAAAGAGCGTGACACGTGACCCGGCCAGCGACATGACAAAGCAAAATCACCTCAGGTTATAGTGCCCACAGCCGCGGAACGCAGTACAAGGTGGCGCGGCCTCAAAAAACAAAACAAAGAAAAACACCAAATATCGCCACTCACCACTACCACCCCCCGAAGTCTGAGGGGGGGGGGGGGGGAAGAGAGACAGACAAGCCCAAGGCAGCGGCGAGCAGCCATGGCGGGGAGGGGGACCCCAAAAGGAAATAAGGGGACCATTCCCCAACAACTTACCCCCTCAGAAGCCAAAACTCTGCATCCCTATTAGGCGCACCATGAAGCCTTATGGCCGGCTACCCTTTGTGGTACAGGGTCTGCGGCTTGGAGCAGCGCTCCAAGAGGACTTGACCCTAGTGCTCTTCTACCTTCACCCGATCTGTCAGCCGAGGCTGGGAGGCAGTGAGGGTCCAGAAATGGATGGAAATAGACATGCAGGGCCGCAGGCTTGGTTGTTCGCTCACCTGCGCAAGAGAGAGCGCCATCTTCTAACTTCGCAGTGTCACTGCAGAGGAAACTCTGGGAACTTGTTGGTTAATCCCGTTTTTATAGGGAGCCGGGACACGCCACAGCTTTCTGCAGTACCACTGCGCCACCTAGTGGCGGAATAACCCAACTGTAATGAATACCGAAGCGGGCCATGCCATGCATTAAAGAAAAGCTTGCATAGGAAGAGGTGACGCAAGCAGTGGATGGCAGAGGTGTGTAGAGGTAAAACAGGAGGAGGTAAGGTGGGAAGAAGGGGGCAGAGGTGAGGTAGGAAGAGGGGAGTTTGGCAGGTGGGTGGAAGTAGGGCGAGTTAAGGGGAGCCAAGGTGAGGCAGGCAGAAGTGGAACAGGAAAAGGTTAGCAGAGGTGAGATGAGAAGTGATGGCCAGAGGAGGTGCAGAGGTGGCTGGAGACAGGTAAAGGTGAGGTGAAATAGGAAGAGATATGATGGACAGAGGGGAGGTGGGAGGAGGTGCCCCGGCTAATAGAGGCACATTAAACTTTAAAGAGGAACAACATACCCGATTTTTACTTTGGTATGTTCCACTCAATGGGGTCATCCCAAATTGGGATATGTGTGTGTATGCCCCTAGGTCACTCACCTTCCTGTCACTCCTGCAACGCAGACTTGGGCGAGAGTGCCGATTGGCTGAGCTCAACCAATCATCCCGCCACTCACCTCCTAGCCATCACTTGCCCACCACACACATTCAGAAAGGCTGGGCACAGGTGCACGCACAGCTAGGGGTGTGCCGGGATGTGGCCATGGTGCAGATATGCGGCAAAGGCTCTGGGACAAGGTGAGTGAAATGGGGCTTCTGGGGGGGTGGGGGGGGGGGGGAGGTTTACACAGCAGGGAATCACAATTCAGGATGCTCCAAGGAGTAAAACTCAGATGGCCCTGGAGTCTTTTAGACTCAAGGGCATCCAATGTTCCTTTTTAACCCTCTAACAGTCCTAGTAAAGCAGAAAAAACATCCCAAAAAGTCCTGATTTCCTGCAAAGAAGGAGTCACACCCACATAACAATTGTATCAACACGGCATATCCAATCTTTACGATTCCTCTGCAGAATGATGGGGCGGCGTCCTCGTGTGCGGAGTCAGGACAGGCCAGTTAGGGTAAGCATCCAGCACCCAGCCCTGCACATGTTACAGCTGAGTGTAGGATGTTTACACCAACTAACACTGCACAGTGCTGAGAGGTCGGGTCCGGGCAGCTTACGCGTGTTTATACACATCCTGGCTGGAAGACGCAGAGATGGAGCACAGAAAGCCAGGGAACGGCGAGAGGATGGAGCAAGAACTGCCATACAGGAGTGTAAACTTTAAATATTTATACAGAAAGCTCTGTCCAGGGGGGGAAAAAATAAAAAAATAAATAAAAAAAGAAGGAGCCAGCGCTTTGATAGTTCCCGGTTTCTAGGACTGGGCCTCATTGTGTCCCGGCACATCCACTCTGCGCCATTGCATAGACCACCTCTGTTGCTTTGAATAGAGCTGTAAGCTCCAGGAACTGTGGCCAGAGCTGGGGGAGTGAAGCAAGCAATTAGATGGACGAGCTCCAAATAGAAGCCCCAGGTCCGTGTAGGTTGCAGGACCTGAGCTTAGAAACCAGTTTTCAAGAATAGGACACTACACTGGCTGCTGGATCGGGCATGAGGGTGAGTATTTTCACCAAGGACAGTCCCTCTAAAGCAGCTATACTCAACTGGCGGACTGAGGTGTGAATGTGGACCTCGACATCAGATTTCCGGCCCTGGCCCCTGTCTTGTCAGCCCTGCACTCGGTTGCTTCTGTGTTGCCGGGCTCAGAGCTGCCCCGTTGATCGGCATTGTAGTGCTTAGTCTCCCTGCCAGTGTCATGGCTCCCTGGCATTGCAATATGAAGAACTACACGGGTAGGAAGGGGCATTTCAAGGAACAAGCAGCCATTTTTAGTTTAGCCTGGGGAATCTATAGCCCCTCCCCCAGCATGCTGATCTATCCACCCCCCCGTGACATTCCTCCACCCAGACCTTCACCTCTCACCGGATGCCTTTACAAGAAGTGGTTGAGCACCCCTGCTCTGAAGGGTGAAATAAGCCTGGAGAGTTCCTGAACACTATAGTGTTTCCCCCTTACAGAAGCTGAAAGCCCAAACCCCAAACATTGTACTCACCTATTCTGCATGCATTACGGCCCCATGTAACCACCAGAAACCAATGAGGGTTGCACAGTGATTTGCTCCTCCAATCAGCTTCTTCGGCCATGTAAATTAATGTGCCGTTATTAACACGCAGCTGGAGAAGCGAAAAGGAAATTGAATCCTATCTGCACTTGCGACTGGTGCATAGCATCCCCTGCATCCCTCAGCTGGCATCCATTAAATTGCAGGGGACACAGCCACGCAGAAACCATGAAAGATGAGAAATGCAAGCTGCACATGCACCGTGGGCTCGTTGGAAAGGTAAGCAAAATGGACGACTGGTGGGGTTTCATGTAAAGAATTTGGATGCCCCAGGGGTGGTTGTCTAACTAGAACTAGTGCCTTTTAGACACTAGGTCCGTTTTTTACCTCTTTAAGGAGGACCAAAAACACCAAATTTTTACTTTATTGGGTTTTGATTTTGATCTGATTTGCGATGTCCCACAGTTCACATGAAAACTCACCTCTTCCTGGTCCCCACGCGAGCCACTCACCAAATGAGCACCCCCCATCAGTGCAGATTTGCTTTGCACACTGCAGTGCAGTAAAGGAGATCTAAATGGAGTGAGCACCCCCGCTGTGCCCTCAGCTAGAGGTATGCCAGGGATGCAGCCTCAGCGAGAGAGAAGAGGTAGGTAAATTGGGCAACCCAGGTGGGGGGGGGGGGGGGGGCTGTCCCTCATGTCTATAAGACTCCATTGGAAGGGGGGGGGGGGGGTTGCACCACTTTTTAATGAAATTTTCGAAAGTGTATATTTTTTGTGCCCAGAGGAAGTCACATTTTTTTATCCTATGTTAGAAAATCTGCAGTTTTCACTACCAGAAACTGTTGCTATTGGTAACCATTCCACCAAGTGCAAGAAGAGAAGAGCGAGTCCTGTACACAGAACACTGCTGCTATTGGCATAGAGCGGGCAACACACTGTGGCCTCAGCAACCAGGGGAGGGAGCCAGGGCGTGGGGTACTTTTGAATACTGGAATGTCCCTTTAAAGCGTGTTGAAACCCTCGCAGCCTTACATTTGAATCCTGCCCCCAGGGCCACCTACACCGGATGCCCTGCTGTGTGAACCCCGCGGGGCTCCGAGGATCTTACCTGATCCCGGCGGGTCCTGCAACATGATTTCCACCAGTGACCGCATCTCCAGCTTCTTTGCGCCGCAGGAGCGCACACGTCTGAACAGCATTCCGGGGATGCAGCCAGTGTCAGTGGCACTTTTGAGAGAGCCAACAGGAAAAAGCCCGGTTTTCCTTGAAAACTGGGCCACCCACGAGCCAACAGCAGTGGCCGGCTGCTCAGGACGGCGGGGGGGTGACGTTGACTGAAAGATGAGCGGTGGACCCAGAAATGGGTTTACATCTGCTTTAAAGTGGACCAACACCCAGGATTTTGACTATCCTGGGTCTTGGTCCACTTCGGGGTGCCCCGCTGTGTGAAACCCCCCTGATCACCCGAAAAACTCACCTCTCCCCGCGCCGACGGACAAGCGTTTTGACAGCCGCGGACAAGCGGCTCCTCCGCCGCCGCATCCCACACGTCACTCTTGACGCGCGCGCGCCCGTGCCGGCCATTCACAGACGGCCGGCGCGCCCACGTCTAGAGGGGAGCGAGGGAGGCGGCGGAAGACAAGGTAAGGGGATTTGGGGTGTTTGGGGGGGTTTCACCCCGCGGGACATCCCGATCTCGGATGTCCCGCAGGGAGGGAGGTGATCGGCCCGGGAATCTTATAGATTCCCGGGCCGATCACAGGAGGGTGATGGACCACTTTAAGAGCTCAGAGGCAGTGCCTAGCAAACAAGCTCTGTTGTAAATAGAGCTTTGCTCCGCTGCTGAGGAGTGGGAGCTCACTCACATTTACACATGCCCAGCAGCAGTGTTCTGTGTGTACAGGACTCACTTCTCTCTTGGTGCACGTTGCCAATGTCAACAGATTGAAGGTAGTGAAAACTGCTTCCATAAAACACACATTTACTAAAATAAAAAAAAATACTACATCAGCTCAACAGCTTGAGCACATCTTTTTGGCACAAAAAATCCCAGTTAGACTTACCGCTAACTGCTTTTCTATGAATGCTTCATGACGATCCTTAGTTCCTCCCAGGGGGGTGGAGCCTCCCTCTCTGTGGGTTGTCATGAAGGATGATGGGAGAAAAATATACAAAAATGCCATCAAAAGCGGACTTTACCCTTCAAATGATTTCAAGCAAGAGTCCTAAAAATGAATGTATCTAGGAAGGTGATGTCCGAAGCTCCCTGCAAGAATGGGACATGATGATGGCACCCTACGCAGGACTCTACAGCATTGGCATCTAAGTCCCTGAGGGAGGCCCAACAAGGGAGCAGAAATCTCGCGAGCCCATTTTGGCTGCTGCCAGACATAAGGTCACTCGGGGGAATTACTTACAGGGCTCCCAGGAGAGCGGTCTCTGGAGAGGTTCGACCTTTACAGCCGGTAGCAGCAAACATCAGACTGAAAGCTCAACACAGGCCTCAAAGCTTCCAGTCGGGGATGTTTACAGCAACAGACTACAAACTGCACCGCTGTCGCCTCATCTGCGCCACCACCGCCACGCCCCTGCCGAGAGAAAGGAAGACACGCGACATCAAGAAGGCAGAACATAGACAGATACATAACCATATAGAACAGTAAACCTGCACTTGTGCACAGGGTCCTATTGGGCCCTATACAGCAGCAATGTCTGGGCCCCATTGATGGCTTGGTCCCAAGTTAAACTAAGACTCTGTCCCCAGGGCAGTTAGAGTTACCTTAAAATTCAGACCATATAGAAAGCAAAAACTCTAGCGTCTAGGGTCCCAGCCATCACATTATATGTTATGGTGGCCCAGACACAACAAAGGCTGTATAGAGACTGGGCCCCGCTATAACCTGTGTGTGATGGTTGGGGGTTTTAGTTTGAACCAGCCATAAAAAGGAAACAAAAAAAAAAAAAAATGAGACTAGGGGCACTGCCATCACGTTATAGGTTATGGAGGGGCCCAAACAAAACATAAGCTCTGTATATCGCCTATGTGTGGAGGCTTGACCCCTAGTTTGAACTGGGCCCCAAGGTAAACCACCCTGTGGGATGGGGGCAGACACCCTCATTTATCATCAATGCCAGAAGCGATATTGTGCACAAGGGTATCCCTGTGTGTGCGCAAACAAGAATGCCCAGTAAAGTGGATCAGCTCCCAGGAGAGTAAAAGTAGGTAAAATCTATAAGATTCCTAAGCCGATCGATTCCTTCCCCCTGGAGCATCCAAAATTTGGATGCCCCGCTGTGTGAAACCCCCCCAGGACACCACATAAACTTCGGCCGCATCCCCGCTATCCCTCTAGCAGGGCGTGTGCCTGCGTCAGGCATTTTTGAATGGCTGGTGTGGGCACGCTCCGTTAGAGGGAAGTAGGGGATGTGGCCGCCAGCGCGCTCGGAGCAGATGGCCTTAGAGAAGGCTTAGACGTGACGTCAGCGGCTCCAAGCATACAGATTGGACGAACGACCGCGCACGCGCCGTAGGACCGGGAAGAGGTGAGTTCAGTCAGGCGATCTGGGGGGTTTCACACAGCTGAGCTGGGAACCCTGGGGGAAAGGACCGAAACCCAGGATAGTCAAAATCCTGGGTTTTGCTCCATTTTAAAGCAGCCTAAGCCTGAGCTGCAGTGCAGGACCTCAAGGAAAGCTGCGGACTGCTGGTCTGTCGCCGGCCAGTGATCTGAAGCTTCAGACGGGTTTGTGTAGTGCGATTTACCAAACTTCATGTCCTCTGGGCTTTTTTTGTTTTTTTTTTGAGTTTTGGTCCGCTTCAAACAATAAATCACAAACCTGCCGCAGACTTTAAAGTGGACTTGTCTGGAGGGCCACTGTAACATCAAAGAAGCAAACTCTAGACAAGTAGCAGATAGATAACATTTCCTTGACCCTTACCTGTAGCTGAAGTGAAGGATCATGGGAACAGATTTAACAAAGACACAAAAGGACTCTACCTGTGCCAATGATTGGAAGGAGTGATGTAATCGGGCATTGTAATAATCACTGCGACATTCTTTGGTCGGCTTCTTATCAGCTGCTCTGAGTGACTGATTACGACCACGAAAGAAAAAAAAAAAAACAAAAGTCTAGTGAGACGGCTCCTACAATGAAGAACAGGAGAAAAAGAAATATATATTATATATACATACACACAGTCATGGCTGTAAATGTTGGCACCACTGGGAAAAAAAATTATAATATAATATATTTATATTTATATTAAAGTGGACCAAAACTCTGCACAGCCAATGCTATATTCTGATGCCGCGGAATGCCTCGCTGAGAGACCCACCCCCCCCCCCCCCCCGAAAAAAATCTCCGCAAATGTTATCTCAATCCTTGCTCCCATGGAGCATACATTTATAAAACAATACAAATAGTTTAAATTATAAAACAAACTTTATAAATTATTTTATTGATGCCTTTTAAAATACATTTTTGTCAATTATTTTTACAGCTCTTATTTATATTCTCACCATTATTGTATAATAAAATGACGTGCATCATGTTATCGTAAAATAAAAAAAATGGATTACATTTTAAACAAGTTATTATAAACCTTTAATTATTATGAACCCTGTAGCATCTAGTTTGTATTGGTCCCTGTACTATATGTTTTACTTTGCCTGTAATTATACCTTGAAAAGCGCTACGGAACATAATAAAATATTTGCGCTATATAAAAAACACGATAATAATAAATTATACTTTATCTTATTCAAGGACTTTCAAAAAGAAAAGTTTTGTAGATTTTATTTTTTTACAGCTTTTATTTTTTGTACATTTATTCTCATTCTATAATAAAATGGCATGCATCGTTATTGTAAAATAAAATGATTATATTAAAATATACACCCTGCGCGGAGACAATTTCCTTAAGATGCAATCTGGAGCATAATTATTTTGTCTTTGACAAATGTTATTATAGACAGGGGATGGGAGTGGCAATGGGCGCTAGGTGTGCCCCCTCAAACGCCAACCTATTTTTGGGTGGTGGGAGAGGGAAATCCTGAATAACAACGATCTAACTATTAAATTGACGTCATATTCATCCACAGAGAGCATTACATTCCAGGACTTATGCCTTTCCCTGAAGCCAGATGGAACTATAGAGAGCACTCTGCACCGCAAAGATACCGCCACCAATAGCCTTCTTCATTTTGATAGCTCACATCCAAGTCATTTGAAAAGAGGGATTCCAGTGGGTAAATCCCTACGAGTAAGACGTAACTGTACCACAAATAAGGAATTTGAGAGACAGGCGGAAAGCCTGCAAAGGAGATTCAGAGCTCGGGGGTATCCAAAGAACACACTGGCAATAGCAATGAGGAGGGCACGTACCTCAAACCGTACGGATCTGTTAAAGAAAGAGAAACGGTTTATCCAGAGAAAAGTCCTAGTTGTCACTAGGTTTAACCAACAATGGGGAGCGATCAGAACCATCTTATCACGCCACTGGGACATTTTGAAGAGCGACAGATCTGGCCGGTTGGATACCTGACTCACCACGGTTGATAGCAAGAAGGGCCAGGAACATCAGGGATCAACTCATTTCTCACGGTCAGAGGAGACTTGGCTCTCAACTTTAAGTAGTAAAGGATCCACCCCATGTGGCTCATGCTCGATCTGCAAGCACATGTTGAAAACCAAAGAGGTAACCAATATCTTCACAGACTATAGCTTTAGATTGAGGGACTTTATAAATTGTAATACCAAGTCAGTTATATATTTAATTAAATGTTCTTGCCCCAAATTTTATATAGGGGAGACAAAAAATGCATTGAAAAATAGGATAAAATTGCATCTTTCGCATCTTATCGCATCTTACGAATATCCGGTTGGCAGCTCGGGACCAAGACAAAGGTAAGACACTGACACCAGTAGCCAAACATTTCCTGACCCAGCACAATTCACAGGTCCAAGACCTGGTAGCAGTGAGACTGCAGAAAGTAACATTGGGCCCACGGGGTGGGAATTTGAAGAACAAATTATTAAAGGAGAATTGAAGTGGATCCACAGTTTAGACACAGCCGGGGCTTGAATGAAGATATCTCCTTCATGCCCTTTTTGTAACAAAGTGAATGTTGGTGGAGATAAAAACTTGAGGAAATCACCTCAAGGGGATGTACTTGGATTGGTTGGCTTCTTTTAGAGTCTTCTAGTCCTCCTAAACTTGTGGGTGTCACATGTATAATGGTGGTGGTATGAGGGCCTTGATTGAATTTCACAAATGGGTTAATATTTAGGTGTGTTGTGGGCTTCAATAGATTAATTTTTGGTGTGGGCTTATGGGGGTGGAGCACTTTTTTGTTGCACTAACCACAGGTCTGTTTTTTATTTGAGGAGCATTGGGGTTGGACAATGGAGACTCAACAATACAGCAACCAACAAGATGAAGACCATCCCCTAGTAATATCGGAGGTGTGGATAGTATACCAACTGCAAATTTAGGCAAAGAATATCGAGCTTGGACCAAGATGATCTGATAAGACCATAGCCAATGGGGCAGAGCCCACTACTAAGAACATCGGAGGAATGAAGAGTATGCCAATTTAAAATAGAGAAGGAATGCCAAAAGGCCTGGAAAGCAGCATAAGTGCTACGGAGAGAAGGGTGCCTAGAAAATGGAAAGAGAATCAAAAGAAACACTATCTAAAATATTTTTTTTTATTTTTTTTTTTTAGGCCAGAAGAGGATTACACTCATAACCTAAATTGTGGTTTCTGGCAGGCTGACATCTTAGGGTGTCTATCGGGGGGATTAATGTCCCCCGCACTATGTTGATGTACACAGTTTAGTATCTTGCTCACCATAACTTGTAATAGAAATGATTAGTAAAAAATAATATATATGTGACATATAACGTTATGAAAGGAGAATTGTACTTTGATCATAGACCCTGCTCACTTATATAGATACAGTATGTGGTAATCGTTTGTTACTAAGTGTATAGCCAGCAATAATACATAAAGTGATGGTTAATGAGAAGCCAATAATATAGTTGTCACCAGATTACACCCTGCTAAAACTGCATTCTCCCCTGTAGAAGGCGGGCCGCTTGTGGCAGTAACGTCTCTCTCCCTGCCCGGAGAACCCTCCTCCCCTTTTGCTGATGACGGTGGCCGGGTCATCAGGGGGCGTGTCCGCCAGGCTGTGTCCCAGACGCCGGATTTCCAGCGGGGGACGCTGTACGGTGGGCGGCGGTGGCATGGGGCTATAAAGGAGGCAATATGTGAGTAAAGATTCACCCCCTCTTGAAGCTGTGGGCGCACGGCAGATCGCGTGGGGGCAGCGATGTGGCCTCTGTGGACCTCTATCTTGTACATGGCGGTATTTAACCCATTTTCTTTATAATGGTTGATTTAACTGTACCTTTTTGCAAGCCCTTGCCTCACATGTATCTTACATTGGAATGATTTATTGTCTGGTTTTGCACATATATATCTTATTGATGTTCTGCACATTAGCGCTAACCACTTTATTCCCCATGGACATTAGTTGGGTTGGGATTAGGGTCCAGTAATTTAACCATGCACTTTAGGGTCTAGGCCTAGGGTCTGATATTCTTTGAGATTATTATTCATTAATTATATATTTGTTTCACCAAGATCATCATCGTAAAGGGGCAGTGTCACTTAGAGTGGCTTGCATAATCTTTGATTGACATAATATATTTATCTTTACCGCCAGTACAATTATTTAGTATCATTGTCATTGTATATTGTAATATTTTTGCTGCATCAATTTATACGTACTGTTTAACAATTTTTGAGCATACTCAGAGGTCATTTATTAGTGGTTTTAAATGTCTTGTGTATGTTTTCATGTTGTTTTAGTCTTAATGGTGATATACAATAAATTAATTTGGTTTTTTTTTTTTATACATAAGCCTGGTGGAGTGCCCAATTTTTCTTTGAATTCTATGTGCTTTTATGGATAACTTGTGGTGTTTCTGGAATTCAAGGTGCACCCACCAGGGCAGTATATCATATAGTAGTGGTGCCTTTACAACTAAGTCCTAATAAACTCTATGTTGTGTAACAGGCAGTGATGTGTTAGTGGCGCCGGGGCGGGTTGGCGGGCAGATGAGGGCACCTGTAGCCATTTATTAAGAGTCACCTAGAAGGCTGCTGACTGGTCATGTGCTAAGATTTCACGGATGACAAGCTCAGGCGCCATGGAAACGGCTGACTTGCCGCAGGCCGGAATGGCGAGTCCGTAGCGCGAACTTATTAACCGACAAACTGCTCAGAAGGGATTTGGCATTAAAAACGCACTCATTTAAACTCACAACTGCCCTTGGGAAGGTCACGCACCCGCTCAATGGGTGACCGCCATTGTTCTTGATTAATGAGGCTAATTACGGTATTATTATTACTGGCAATCTTAAAAACGCCATCAACTTCCGCATTGCGCTGTACTAGGTAGAAATGACAGAAATAACTATTAAAATAAGCAAGGGTTTATGGGTCAGAGGCTGAGCACAGGCGTCTCACATGACCTCCCTGGAAACCGCTCAGGGTTGATGTGCAAACCTGATTGGACAACGGAGGTTATATGACTGGCAGTCAAACAAGGGAACAAGTGCGACTAATGTTCTCATTTATCCAGGTCATGAATCAAGGCAACTGGACTTTTTTTTTTTTTCTTAAACCAAACCTTCACCATGATTTAATGAAAAGCCCAAACCCTTAAACTATTCCCCAGCATCTAAAATTAATATATTTAAAGTTTTTAGTCACTTTTTATTGTTTCCCCCACCAGGCTGCAACACTGTTCAGGACTCTAGGATACGGGCGCCTCCATCTTGCCTCAGAAGCATCACATACTGAGGAGAATGAAATAATGTACAGGGGGTGGGGTTATAGCTGTGCTTTGCACAGACAGAGCAGAGCTGGGGTCAGGGAAAGGACAGCAATCCCAGAATGCAGGGCTGCACAGTCAGAAGACACTTCCTGTTTTCAGGCTGCCTGATGCTCCATGAGCCTCCATCTTGGATGTTTAAAGGCTCATAACATGCAGTAGATGCAGGTAGGATGATTTTTAATGTGGGCAATCTGTATGTACAGGGTGAGGGAAACATATAAGGCTCTTATTCAAAGTGAAGGTCCGCTTTAAAGACCGTTAATCCTACAGATCTACTGGTGTACAATAGGAGCGAGGAGCTTACCATCTAGTAATAAAGCAGAACAAAACCCAGCTATTTGCCATTCCCGGCATTTGTTTGCAAGCGGGATGCCCCGCTATGTGAAAGCCCCAACACCAGAAGCCCCCAAAAAAAATAAAGACTCCAACTCACCTTTCCCTGGTCCTACAGCGCATGCGCGGCCTCCCATCCAATCAGTGGGCATGGACTGCGCTGAAGTGACCTGAAGTGTCTAGGCTTGTCTGAGAATTCGGCTCCAGCCTAATCAAGCCGAGTTTGCGTCAGTATCCCAACTGCCCTCTAACAGGTAGCGTGCCCGCTATCCACAAATGCTTGACGCGGGCGTGCACCCTGCTAAAGGTATAACAGGGAGCGGGCGCTAATCGCACCGCTGGGTCAGGGGAAAAAATACAATTCTGTGATTACTCACCTGTAGAATTGGTATTATGAGTATACAGTACGTCCTGCTCCAAATCTAATACTTACACTTGGGATATACTCCGCCAGATGGCGCTGGACTGCAGAGACATCGAAAAAAGGCTCCTCCCGGCCCCTCAAATACCCAGGGACCTCCCACAAATCCCCAGCATTGAAAAGCAGTTAAGGAGAAGCCGGGAGAATTAAACAATCCAAACTATCAACTATAACAATAACAATCACCATACAGGGGATCCAAGAAAATGCAAACCAAGGGTGGGTTGGAGCAGGATGTACTGTATACTCATAATACCAATTCTACAGGTGAGTAATCACAGAATTGTATTATTCTTAGTATACAGTACATCCTGCTCCAAATCTAATACTTACACTTGGGACATCCAATAGCAGTGTTCATAAAGTAGGGTGGGATCCCCAAGAAAATTCAGCAGCAGGCAGTTTAAACCACTGCCGCCTGCAGAACCTTTCGGCCAAAAACAGCATCAGCTGAGGCCCTAACATCAACCTTGTAAAACTTTGAAAAGGTATGAACAGAAGACCAAGTAGCGGTCTTGCAAACTTGTTCAACAGAAGCCTGGTGCTGAAAAGCCCAAGAGGCACCAATAGCACGAGTGGAATGAGCAGTAAGGCGGAAGGGAGGATTCTTCCCCTTAGCAGAATAGGCCGGAATCACAGCCTGACGAATCCACTTGCTGATAGTAGACTTGGCAGGAGCCAAACCCTTCCTAGGACCAGAAGGGACCACAAAAAGAGCATCAGTTTACCTGAAAGGTGCAGTAGCCACCAGATAGTACTTCAGACACCTAACCACATCCAAAGAGTGCAAAACTCTCTCCTTAGCATTGCTAGGATTAGGGCACAATGAAGGAAGAACAATGTCCTGATTCAAATGAAAAGCAGACACTACCTTAGGCAGAAAATCAGGTTTGAAACGAAACACCACCTTGTCCTGGTGCCTCTCATAGTAGGGGGGCTGAATGGACAGCGCCGCCAACTCAGACACACGCCTGACAGAAGTGATAGCCACCAGAAACACAACCTTGAGCGTAAGAATGGCCAAGGCAGCACCCTGCACAGGTTCAAAGGGAGCACCCTGCAAGGCTGACAGAACCAAGTTCAAATCCCAAACAGGCACCACAGGCTTACGTGGGGGACGCACATGAGTGACCCCCTGGAAAAAAGTCCTGATCAGAGAATGCTGAGCAAAGGACTCTGGAAAAAAAATAGCCAGGGCAGAAACCTGACCCTTCAGAGTACTGAGTTGGAGCCCCATCTCCAACCCATGCTGCAGGAACTCCAGAATCCTGGGAATAGAGAACACACGACAGGGAAGAGACTTAGACTCACCCCAGTCAATGTAGGCACGCCAAACCCAGTAATAAATGGAAGAGGAAGACTTCTTCATAGCTTCAATCAAAGTATCCACAACTGAGGAAGACAGCCCCTTCTCCATCAAGATGGAGGTTTCAGCAGCCAAGCCGTCAAAGCCAGAGTTTGTAAATTGGGATGGCGTAGTGAGCCCTGAGTGAGCAGATCTGGCACCAAGGGCAGAGCGTACTGATCTACTGCCAGCTGTACCATGTCTGCGAACCACACTCTTCTTGGCCACCAGAACCACACTCTTCTTGGGCACCCCTTCCAGAGCAATCTTGCGCAGAACCCTGCCCAGGGGAATTGGGGGGGGGGGGGGTTGATGATTGATGTAGGCAACTGCCGTCTGGTTGTCCGAGCGCACCTGAACAGGCAGGCCCTGAAGAGGAGTAGTCAAGCGAGCCAGAACTAACCTGATCGCTCGCAGCTGCCTCCCAACAGGTTCCTTGAGTCCATCCACCACAAGAGGGACCTCCTGACCAGGGGGGAGAGCACACAGACCCTGTCCAGGGACGCTGGGTCCTTGTCCCATACAGACAATAGGTGAAGTTGCAGAGGCCTCAAGTGGAACTGAGCATAAAGGACCGCTTCGAAGCACGCCACCATCAGGCCCACCAGCTGCATCCCCTGCCTGATGGAGGGATGGGGACAAGCTAGGAGGGACTGGGCCTGTGCAATCAGACTGTCCACCTTCTGCTGAGGAAGGAAGATCCTTGCCTGAACTGTATCCAGATTCATCCAGAATCAGGGGAATGCATGACAGAGGTGTTAGATAGGCCTAGGATCGCGGCATCCACCTCGGGGGAGGGCGGGGGGGATGGGGGGCGGGATGACCAACATTTAACCACCTCAGCAGGAAAGGGGTACTTCCTATCCCAACTCTTTGGAACCCCGGGAAGTTTAATGGAGCGCTCCCATTCCTTGAGCACAAGGCTATGGAAATGTGCCTGCTCTGGAAATTCCAAACGTGATCTTGCTGTATGGAAAAGCTCCCCTCTTTGCCTGGGAGCCTCAACAGGGAGAGAGATAGACAGAACCTCAAAAATCTGGGTCAATAATCTGTCAGTGTCATCCGGGGCCCAGGGGTCAGAGCCAGAATCGTCATGACCCCTTGGTCTCTCATCAGATGAGCCTGAATCAGAAAAGAGCTCCCCTTCATCAGACGGGGTATAGCCACAAAGATTCCAAAACTCCTCAGTTCCCATTGGGAAAACAGTAACATTAGGTGTCAAGTGCTGCTTCTTACCAGGGCCCTTACGCGCTAAAGACCTCGCAATAATCTGTTCAACAGTAGCCAGTCTAGAAGACACATCAGGCTGAGAATCCCCACTAGTATGCAACTCAACAGGAGTGAGATTTAAACTTGGGGGAGTAGGTGAAGTAGGTGAAGTGGAATAACGATAGGGAATAACGCTATATAGCAACCCTGGATGCCCCAATAACCCGCTAGGGACGTGGGAGTATAATTTTTACAAGGCCTACAAGTAATATACTAAAAACAGGGCCGGGAGAAGTCAAGAAGGGTTCGTCCCGCCTGAAAGACATAAGCAGACAAGACCTTAAAGGAGCAGTATCGCGAATTTTTCTTGGTGACTTATATTTAAATGGTACTTTGAATGTAGGTAAGTGTTGGAGTAAGAAATACAAATGTAGAAAAAAATGATGACTGTGTTGAGCAGCTGGAGACTAATAGCTCATGTTTATGTCTTGTCAGTGTCGGGAGCCGACACTCTGGCCTGTTCCACACTGAGGAGAGGGGTGCAACAATGTATCAGTTCCACTGAGGAGAATGTATCAAAGTATCAGCAGTTCAGTGCTGGCAGCCATCCAGCATCAGATAACATTGCAACATTGCCCGGCCAGAACTTATATATCTAAAACAGAGAGAAAAGCTCTAGAAGTCATTTAGCTGATTTTGACAGTTTTCCCTTCATGTTGGCTCTGCTGCAGAATCTTTCAGTTTACCATTTTCTCTTTCATATTCTTATTTTTCATTTTTCCATATGATCTTTCTTTCAGCTTTGTGTGTTTTGAGCAAAGCCCAACCCAGGATTTTCACTATCTGGAGTTTTGTTTTGTGCCCCTAGGGGCATCCTGACTTGGGATGCCCTGATATGTGAAATCCCCAAGTTCGCCTGTGAAAACTTACCTTTCCCTGTCCCACAGCGCATGCGCGGGCTCTCATCCAATCAGCGCTGTTTGCATGCAGATGGGGAGCCTGAGCAGTAACCTTCCTGGCCGCCCGGCCTGTCTAAATGACTATCTGCATGAGCGCGCCAGAAAAATGGGGGCATCTGTGGTTATCCAGGGGTCGTTTCACACAGTGGGCATCCGGATTTAGGATGCCCAAGGGGGAAGGTCAATGGCCGGGTCTTATAGACTTCAGGGTCGGCCACTCAGTGTTTTGTTCCACTTTAATACCTTTAGATTTTCCTGCACAGTTATTCAGAGAAGAATTTCAGTCATTTTCAGTCAGTTTAGTTTATTTTGTATAGATTTTACACATTTGAGTCACCTGGTCTCATAACAAAAGCAGCACCTCACACACACACAGCCGTTACCACTGATTACAGTGTCAGCCTCTGAGGTAAAGTGTTGCTAGGAGACCAGTGGGCTAAATGAAGCAGCTCACTATATACAACCCAGCAGATCCCCCTATTCAGCAAATGGACTGAGCCATTGGCATTATGCAATTTAAAAGAGAGGCATATATTTTTTTCTTTTTCTATCGCCAGATTATTTATACACATGTTATAAGCTATTGTTTGGCTATTTAATTATTTATCTTTTTTAATGCAAATTTCGCGATACTGCTCCTTTAAGTACATCGTACCAAAAGTGAAGCAGACCAATCCGCCCGCGAGGGCACTTACGGACCGCGGTAGGTAGGAGTCCGTCACGCATAGGCCAACCAAGTCAGAAAAGATGGCGTCGGTATACCTCGAGGGGCGGGGCAGTAATAGTGATGACGCGGAACGAAGCCAATGATGGTGCACCCGCACCTGAGGAAATGCCGCAGCCAAGCGCGGAACCAAGTCAGTGTGCGGCGGCGGCAATTTTAAAAGCAATAAAGACAAGTCAGAGCGGCGGCTGACACAAGAATAAAGACATGTGAAAAGTGAAAGCACAGACTGCATAACATACATACATACACCCCCCCCCCCTTTTCCCCCAAAGACTACAAGGAGGATGAGGGAGGACGGCAGCCACTTAAATAGGGCCCACCGATAGGCAGGGGCAAGGGGCAACAGTGCAGGAGGGGCATCCCATACAGGCTCACCATGAGCCTGAACCACCTACCCTTTGGTGGGGGATTGCGGTGGAGCAGCGCTCCTAAGCACCAACGGCGGTGCTGCCTACCTTCACCCGACCAGCGCAGCCAAGGCTGGGAGGCATATTACTAGTGGAACGGGTGGGAATAGTCCTACAGGGCCGCAGGTTAATAACCCCGCTCACCTGCGAGTAGAGAGCCAATTTCTCGTCCTTCGCAGCCAGACTGCAGAGAAATTCTGGGGATTTGTGGGAGGTCCCCGGGTATTTGAGGGGCCGGGAGGAGCCTATTTTCTATGTCTCTGCAGTCCAGCGCCATCTGGCGGAGTATATCCCAACTGTAAGTATTAGATTTGGAGCAGGACGTACTGTATACCAAGAATAATGAGTTAACCGGGCGACCTGGGGGATTTCACACAGCGGTGCATCCCGAATCCGAGAATCAAGAGGAGGCCCTGGATTTTGAGGAACTTTAAAGTGGGCCAAAACACAGGGGCGCCCCTCTGTGTGAAACCCCCCAGGTTGCCCAATCTGACTCACCCTTCCCCGGTCCTACGGCGCACGTGCAGGCTCTCGTCCAATCAGCGCGCTCGGATCCTATCTCGCCCCTTCGTCTAAGGCGAGCGGATCTGAGCCCGCTGGCGGCAGCACCCCCTGCTACCCTCCTAACAGGGAGTGTGCCAGCACCGGTCATTAACAAAGGCCTGGCACAGGCAAATGAACTGCTAGAGGGATAGCGGGGATGCAGCTGCTGCTCGCGCATAAACCGTTGGACCAAGAAACAAGGCGAGTTTCCGGGCGACCTGGGGGGGGTTCACACAGCGGGGCATCCCAATTCTGGATTCTCCGGGGGGGAGGGAATCTAGCAGCTCTGGAATCTTATAGATTCCAGGGCCATTGGGGTGTGCGTTTTGGTCCTCTTTAAAGTCAATGAGAGCCGTTGGCCAAAAGAGGTGAACACAGCAAACGTCTCTCATTGGCTGAACACCCCTGCACAAGTGCCGTTGGAACGGGGAAGAGGCGAGTTGTTTGGGGCTTTCTGGGGGGTTCCAATTGGGATGCCCCTGGGAGGGGGGGGGGGGGGGGGGGGACAAAATCAGGAAAGTCAAATTCCTGGATTTTGTTTCGCTTTAGGAAGAAGTGATTATTTCTTTCTTATTAATGAGGTACAGATTAGTGTAGTGTTGTATAATGAGGCAGCAGCACAGTGCGCACACACACACGATTCCTAAGAGGTTAAACCAGGACGCGGCTCTTACCTGCGGGCTGAGTATCAGTCACATGACACGGCACAAAACACGTTCCTCCGGAAAGCCGCTCTCCCTGGCGCACAACGGAGACATTGTGTCACGCCTGGCATCCCGACCTGCAACACAATGGTGCACTGTCACACTCACTAGAGGGGGGGGGTGCAGTACAAGGCAACGTTCAGAGACCCTTCCCTCACCCGATTCTGCCGCACAGGAACCTGGCATTCTTAGGACTATAAAGCGTACCTTAAAGCGAGGGTCCGGGCAGCAGCTGGGCCCCATGCTCTAGGTCCAGCATCGTGCAAGCACCTGGAAATTCATAGAAAGCTTGTCCACCATTCTCAAGCCAACTGGTAGACAAGACTCCGCCCCATTCATCAACGTCTTTCTGCTGCCTTTTTTCAAATTCAGCCCCCATTCACCCATTAAACTCGCCTCTCCAACGGCGCAGACACGGTTCTCCTCCAATCAGCATCTCCACCCGCGCGTAATAATGTGTGGCTGGAGAAGCTAAATGGAATCTGCAGGCACTCGCAGTGCGACCACCCATGCAAAGGGGGTGCGAATAATGCGATGTCCAGCTGTGCATGTGTCGCAGGCTCGAGAGAGAGGTAAGAACTCCAGGTGAACTGCAGGGTTTCACACAGTGGGGCATCCTACTTCGGGATGCCCCAAGGGATTCTGTCTGAGACTCCAGGGATGAACACCCCCCTTGAGTCTATAAAGTGCACCTTAAAGTGAGGGTCCGGGCAGCAGCCGGGCCCCTTGCTCTAGGTCCTGCATCGTGCAAGCACCTGGAAATTCTTAGAAAGCTTTTCCACCATTCTCAAACCAACTGGTGGACAAGACTCTGCCCCAATTCATCAATGTCTTTCTGCTGCCTTATTTCAAATTCAACCTCCATTCGCCACGCACAGGACCCCGGCATTCTTAAGACTATAAAGTGGACCTTAAAGCGAGGGTCCGGGCAGCAGCTGGGCCCCTTGCTCTAGGTCCTGCATCGTGCAAGCACCTGGAAATTGGATGCCCCAAGGGATTCTGTCTGAGACCCCAGGGACGAACACCCCCCTTGAGTCTATAAGACTCTTGGGGGGGGGGAGTTGTTCTATCTATTTATGCAGCATCCTGAATTAGAATTGCCCCACTGTGTGAAATTACCCCAGATCGCCCCATTCACTCATCACATCCCCAGCATACTTCTAGATAGGCGCGCACCCGCGCCAGGCCTTTCTGGATGGGCAGCCGGGCATGCCCACAGCTAGAGGCAGGGGGGCAGCGGCACTGGCTCCATTCAGATTTCCTTGCCATGCCGGCTTCAAAGAAAATCTCCATTCGTCTAAGGGCTCCTACTGAAATGAATAGGGAGCATGTGCTGCCGCATCCTATCTGAATGGCTGGGGTGCGCATGCAGAGACGCGGTAGTGCACGCTCCCTATTCAAAACAATGAGATTTGTCTGCCGAATTATGTAGTCACGGCAGACAGCTCTCATTGGACGAAAGCCCACGTGCCGCTGGGAGTGGGGAAAGGCGAGTTTTTACGGGCACCCTGGTGGGGGGGGGGGGTTCACACAGAGGGGCATCCCCATTCTGGTTGCCCTCTATTATATGATAGGCTGCAGGAAAAGACATAAATTACTAAAATAATTAATTTTTTTTAAACACTTCCCACTTAAAGCAGAACTAAATCCACTGGGGCCAGCCCTGGAATCTAAATTTTTTTGTTTTTAGAAATGCAGGGCTGGCAACAGTGGGTTGCCATCTGGATGCCATGCTGTGGGAATCCCCCAGGTCGCTCCATACACTTACCTTCTTTCTCGATCCAATGGCGCATGTGCGAGCTGCAGCAGCATCCCTGCTATCTCTCTAGCAGGGCACGTGCCCGCGCCAGGCATTTGTGAATAGCCGGCCCCCTCATAGAGAGTAGCGGGGAATGCGACTGTCAGCAAGCTCAGAGCCGCTTGCCTTAGGCGGCGTGACATCAGCGGATCCAAGCGCTCTGACCAAAACCCAGGATAGGCAAAATCACGGCAAAATCATCGCACTTTAAGTGCAGGAAAACAAGGCGAGCTCTCCGCCTTGGGCTGTAGGGTTGAGCTGCACAAACAGGAGAGACAGCAAGCAAAGTGGTGCAGCAGCAGGTCAGTGCCGTCACTACAGGGCCGCGGTTTACGCTTGTGTTTATACTGCGGGGGCCTGGCACCGGGCCATGGAGCACATGTACAGGGCTTTTTTTTATTATTATATTTATTAATAATAATTTATTATTATTTTATTCTTTCCAGAACGTCCTTCACAAAAACAGGATACTAGCAGGAAAGACAGCAAGCAAAGTGGTGCAGCAGCAGGTCAGTGCCGTCACTACAGGATCTCTTTAAGCCGGGCCGCGGTTTACGCTTGTGTTTATACTGTGGGGGCCTGGCACCGGGCCATGGAGCACATGCACAGGGCTTTTTTTTATTATGATTATATTTATTAATTTATTATTATTTTATTCTTTCTAGAACGTCCTTCACAAAAGCAGGATACTAGCAGGAAAGACAGCAAGCAAAGTGGTGCAGCAGCAGGTCAGTGCATTTATTGCCGTCACTACAGGTCCTCTTTACGCCAGGCCACAGTTTACGCTTGTGTTTAAACTGCGAGGGCCTGGCATTGGGCCATGGAGCACATGCACAGGGCTTTTTTTTTTTTTTTTTATTCTTTCTAAAATGTCCTTCACAAGAGTGGGATACTAGCAGGATGAGATTCCAGTCGGCTTCATTTCCTTACCCGCCCCGCCCAGCACGGCCACATCCCCCCCCCCCCCCCCCCCATCTCCTAACCAGCACAGAAGATATGAAAGAAAACTGTTTTTAAGCAGACCTAAACCCCAAATTGTCGCCCTATTTCCTCCAGGCATCGCATTTCTGCATGCCCACCTGCAGATAAGTTCCTGGAAATTGCCCCGAATGAGCCGCTATTCTCCCCTTTCTGCACTCGCCCAGGTTTGGCAGCAGCCGTGAGGAAGCCGCTAAGTGGGCACACGTGTTATCTGTGGGGTCGGGCACTCATCCTAGCGTAAAAGGGTGGAAAGGGCGAGTAGTAATGCCCCCATTTCAGATATTCACAAGGACCAAGTACTGGATGGGCAACCCAGATGAGGAGATGTGGTTTAATGCGGAACATAACCTTTCCGGGTTTTGTTTTGTGCCCCGCTATGTGAAAGCCCCCAAGTTCGCCCAGGAAAACTCACCTCTCCACGCTCCAACGGCACATGTGCGGGCTCTTGTCCAGTGAGAGCCGCCCGCTGGAACTTTGTCATTCGGCAGAAGACTCATTGACTTGAATGGGGAGCAGAACTCGCCGGCTCCCTATTCAAGTCGATGCCAAATGACATGTTACAGCGGGCGGCTCTCACTGGAGAGAGGTGAGTTTTTATGGGTGAATGAAGGGGGAATTTCTGACAGAGGGGCATCTCGACTTAGGATGCCCCAGCAAAAAGCAAGTGACCGGCCCTGGAATCCCCCAGATCACCCACACAACTCCCCTTTTTGCCCTTACCATAGCGCATGTGCAGGCTCTCATCCAATCAGCGCTCTGTGCCGTGCATACTAATCGCTATATAAATGGCTGGCTGCGATGGCAGACAGGAAACAGCTGCATGCATGTGTGGCAGCAGTAATGCTTCCTTAAAGTGGACATGGGTTTTGGTCCTCCCCCCCCCCCCCCCCCGGGGGAACCCCAATTGGGGGTGCCCCGCTATGTAAATCCCCCCAGATCGCCCGCATCAACTCACCGCAGTCCTACGGCGCATGCACGGGCGCTCGTCCAATCAACGTGCTGAGCGTCTTAGCTCAGTCGCTCCGAGTGCGCTGGCTTCCCTCTAACAAGGAGCGCACCCGCGCCCTGCTAGGGGGAAGCACGAGATGCCGCTGCCCGCGCATGCACTGTTGGACCGGGATTCAGGTAAGGTTTGCGGGCGTCCTGGGGAGTCTCACACAGCGGGGTATCCCGATCTTGAATCTTATAGATTCCCGGGCCGATCCTGCTGGGTTTTGGTCCACTTTAAGAGCAGCAGCTGACTGGTGCATCCTCCGATCGTGCCGCCGCCGCTCATTCACAAATGCCTGGCGCGGGCATGCGAACTGCTAAAGTAAATCGGAGGATGCAGCCTCAGGGCCGCTGCTCTTAGATGCGCCGTGGGACCGGGATAAAGTGAGTTGCCCTAGGCGATCTGGGGGGGTTTCACACAGCAGGGCACCCCCAATCAGGGTTCCCCCGGAGAAAGGACCTAAACCCAGGATAGTAAAAATCTTGGGTTTTTGTCCACTTTAAACTGAACACCCTCCCCCCCCCCCCCCCCCCAGTTCAGTATGGGGATTATGGTACTTTTAAAGAGCAATAAAAACAGTAGTGAGGGGTCAGGAGCATGTTGCAGAGGGTCAGTGACCCCCCCCCCCCCATACCACAGTAAGAGTAGGGAGCAGAAAGGCAGTGAGGGGTGGTATGATGCTGCTGTGGAAGTTCAGTGCCTCCCCCTCAAGCAGTGAGCTGTCTACTAGGTGAAGGTGAAGCTGCAACACCCACCCTCCCCCCTACACACACAGGCCAATGATTATTTCCAGTACTTCTAAGGGTTAGAAAGGGTTTGGGATGTTGCTGCAGAGAGACAGTGGGCCCCCTCCAGATGTGTGCTGCTAGGGCCAGACAATACACCATGAAGGTGCTGGAGCTTCAAAGGGCCACCAGTCAGTAGGAGCTATGTGGTACTTACAGAGGACAATAAGGACAGTCAAGTTTATAATGCAGAGGGTCAGCAGCCACCCATCCCCCCACACTGAGGGTTTACAGAATTTCTAGGGGGTTAGAAAGGGTCTGGGATGTTGCTGCAGAGAGCCAGTGGGCCCCCTCTAGATGTATGCTGCTAGGGCCAGACAATAAACCATGAAGGTGCTGGAGCTTCGGAGGGCCACCAGTCAGTAGGAGGTTTGTGGTACTTACAGAGGACAATAATAAGGACAGTGGTTAAGAGTCAGGTTTATAATGCAGAGGGGCAGAGGGGCAGTGGCCACCCATCCCCCCCCCCACACTGAGGGTTTACAGAATTTCTAGGGGGTTAGAAAGAGTCTGGGGTGTTGCTGCAGAGAGCCAGTGGGCCCCCTCCAGATGTATGCTGCTAGGGCCAGACAATACACAGTAAAGTTGGTGGAGCTGCAGAGGGCCAGTGACCCCACACTCAGTAGGGGGTACTTACAGAAGATAATAAGGACAGTGGTTAGTGTCCGATTTATAATGCAGAGGGTCTCCAACAATGGGAAACATGGGAAATAAAGCACTTGCAGGAGGAAGATAGATCAGCAAGGAGTTGGAATGAGGCTACAACACACGCTCATAGAGCTGCAGAGGAGCGCCACTCTCCCGCCAGTCAGTGGGGGGTATATGCAGGGCTGTATTTAGGATTCATGCTGCCCTAGGCACTTTTTGACCACGCTCCCCTTCACGGTGTTAAAGCGGACCTCACAGCAAAATAGACTGGAGCTGTACTCACCTTTTAAAGTGGACCAACACCCTGAGGCGATCGGCCCGGGAATCTATAAGATTCCCGGGTCGATCACCTCACACACCGCGGGACATCCGAGATCGGGATGTCCCGCGGGGTGTAAACCCCCCAAAACCCCCGTAAAACCTCGCCGCCTCACTCGCACTCCTCTAGACGTGCGCGCGCCGCGCGGGAGGCGCCGACGGGCAAGCTGCTTGTCCGTCGCTGTCAATCAGCTTGTCACGTGGGAGCGGGGAGAGGTGAGTTTTGGGGGCTTTCTGGGGGGTTTCACACAGCGGGGCACCCCCGATCGGGGTGCCCCGGGGAAGTGGGCCAATACCCAGGATAGTCAAAATCCTGGGTGTTGGTCCACTTTAAGTACAGAAGCATCACAAGTTGGGATGCCCTGCTGCACACCTTCCCAAAGCCTGAGATCTGGCAGCGTATTGCTTATACCCAGTGGTCGTGGAAGCCGATTGGCTCCTGGCTGTCATATGATTGACAGCTGTAGGAGGGAATGTGGAGGTGGTGTTGCAACTGCTGGGTCTTGAGCTGCCAGGGAGGACAAGGGGAAAGCAAAAAGGGGGGTGCACTTAGCAGAACCATGGGGCAGAATGGAAAGAAAGTGTGCAGGAAAAAGAAGGGTGGGTAGCAAGAAGAGAGAGGACCATTAGCAGTAGAAAGAGACTATGGAGGGCAGCATGAAGGGAAGGGAAGCAGAAAGAAAAGAGGAGAGTGAGCTGCAGGGAGATGGTGGGAAGCAGGAGGAAAAGTTGGTGGCACAGTGAGCAGTGAAAAGAATGTACAGTGGGATAGTGGGCAGCGAGAAGAAGAGACGATAATGTGTGGCAGGAAGAGTGCACAGTGGGCAGCAGGTGGTGGTGGACAGCAAGAGGCAGGAACAGTGGAAAGTAGGTGGAAAGGATAGTGGGCCTCAGGAAGTGCACAGTGGGCAGCAGGAAGAGATGGTGGTGGACAGCAAGAGGCAGGAACAGTGGGAAGTAGGTGGAAAGGATAGTGGGCCTCAGGAAGTGCACAGTGGGCAGCAGGTGGTGGTGGACAGCAAGAGGCAGGAACAGTGGGAAGTAGGTGGAAAGGATAGCGGTCCTCAGGAAGTGCACAGGGGGCAGCAGGTGGTGATGGACAGCAAGAGGCAGGAACAGTGGGAAGTAGGTGAAAAGGATAGTGGGCCTCAGGAAGTGCACAGTGGGTAGAAGGAGGAAGGGACAGTGGACAGCAGAAGGGGAGGATAAAAAGAAATTGAGCAGCAGAAATAGGGAAGAGTGGGCAGCAGCAGGAGTAGATGGTGAAACAGTGAGCAGTTGAAAGAGGAAACAGTGGCTAGCATGAAGAGATGATGGTGGGCTGCAGGAGGAGTGTACAGTGGGACAATGAGCAGCAGAACAGAGGATGGTGGCCAGCAGGAGGGAAGGATGGTGGCCAGCAGGAGGGAAGGATGGTGAGAAAAAGAGCAGCAGATGACCATAGACAGCAGGAGGAGTGGACAGTGGGCAGCATGAGGAGAAATGGTGAGCAGCAAGAGGACAGTGGGGAAGAGGAAAAGAAGATATGGAGCAGCAGGAGGAAAGGATGGTGGGGCAGTGGGCATCAGAAGACAGGGTTGCTGGCAGCAGGAGGAAAGGATATTGGTCAGTAGGAATAAAGCATGGTCAGATGTTAGGAAATGAGAAGAAAAATTGGTTAGGAAGAGTACAGTATGGGCAGCAGTATGAGGGTAAGGAAAAAAACAGCAGACAGTGATGGGAAGCAGCATGGTGGGAAGATTGCAGATATTAAGACACTGGCTGTTTAATCCATGTGAGTTTAGGCAGCAGCAGGTTCCAACTATACAAAGCAGCACCGCCATCCCCTGCGCTTCAACTCTGAATTTTCACTCTGTCTCGGGAGACAAGAGCCGTGAGACTCAGGAATGCAGTGAGGGAAATAGGAACAAGGCAAGGAGGGAGCACAGACAGACTTTACCTTTGCAGGACGGCTTAGTAGTAAAGCTGGCTCCGCTGGCATGTCTCACATGAAAGGAGCATGCTGCCCCTGCCCCCATGTTGGCCCCATGTCTCGCTGTCACTGTTGTTTTTACCGCAGGGGAACACTAAACAGCTCTTCAGTTCCGGCTCACTAAGCCTTGCTGCTGCTTCTTAGCTGTGTCCGTGGCCGGGCATCAGTTAACAAATGCTGTCAGCGGCAGGCGAATGGACTGTGAAAGATGGGTGCTGGGCGCCATTAGAACATACAGTATACAGCAGCAGTTACTGCGAGTGGCACCTCTAAAATCACTGATGTGGGTGCCTGTGCCATGTGTGACTGCTTGTTGTTACCTGTGACAGACACAGCCAGGCTTGCAGAATCTACGAGCGGCCCCTGCGGTAGCAAGAGAAAACTCCCGGCTTCTCCATGCTGGAGTGACATCAGCAGTGGGTGGAGCCAGCCAGGGTCGCTCATACCGCCTGATAACGCTGAGCACGGAAGTACATGGAGGTGCGAGGGAGCGGGGTCATAGTGCCCAGATCATGTAGCTCCCGGGCTGCGGCCCGTAATGATTTAACTTAGATAATTAATGACAAAAAAAAAAAAATACAAAACAGTAATGCCACATCAATGCGCCCCAGTCAGCTAGATCCCGCCCTAGGCACGGGCCTAGAATTGCCTTAAGGTAGATACGGCCCTGGGTATATGTGGATCCTACAAACCACAATACGGCTGCCAGGATGATGCTGCTGAGTCTCATTGGGTCCCCCATCACAGTAATTGTGGGGTATAAACTATATGCAGCGGGCCAGTGACCTCACCCTCAGTAAGTAGGGGGTTATAACAAAGAACAGCAAGGACAGTAGGGTGGTCAGGAAGATGCCGCAAAGGCTCCCCCACCAGGACCCTCTGCATATAGTTGAGGTATAAAGTATATGCAGAGAGCCATTGACCCCCCCCCAATAAGAGTATGGAGTGCTTGCAAAGTTCAATAAGGGCAATGTGGGGGTGAGGGGTTAGGATGATGCTGCACAGAGGCTCTGTGGGTGGGTCCCCCACCAGGGTAAGAATGGTAAGTATTGGGTTTAAAGTATATTCAGTAGAGGGTATAGGGTTATTACAGAGAACAATAATGAGAGTAGGGGTCAGGATGATAATGCAGAGGCTTAGTGGTCCCCCCCCACCATGGTAATCATGGGGTATAAAGTCTATGAAGAGGCTCAGTGAGCTCCTCCTGTAGAGGGAATGTGGTGCATACAGATAAGTGAGGGGATGTGATGCTTCTGCTGCAGAGGGTCAGTGAGCGCTTCACCAAGGTAAGCATGGGGTATAAAGCATATGCAGAGGGTCAGTGAACCCCCCACCCCATCATGTGATGCTGCAGAGGGTCAGCAAGCTCCCCCTGTGGGGGGTGGATGTGGTACATACTGAGGACAGAGCACTGAGGGGACGTGATGCCGCTGCAAAGGGTCAGTGGGCTCCCCCTGTAGCAGGAATGTAGTGCATACACAGCAGTGAAGGGATGTGATGCTGCTGCAGAGGGTCAGTGGGCTCCCCCTGTAGGGGGGTGTGGTACATACAGAGCAGTGAGGGGACGTGATGCTGCTGCAAAGGGTCATTTGGAGGGGGGTGGTATATACAGGGCACAGAGCAGGGAGAGGGTGTGATGCTGCTGCAAAGGGTCAGTGGGCTCCCAATTTAGCATTAGCAGGAATGCGGTGCATACAGAGCAGTGAGAGGATGTGATGCTGCTGCAGAGGGTCAGTGGGCTCCCCCTATAGGTGGGGGAATGTGGTGCATACAAGGCATAGAGCAGTGAGATGTGATGCAGAGGGTCGATGTGATGCAGAGGGTCAGTGGGCTCCCCCTGTAGGTGGAGGGATGTGGTGCATACAGGGCACAGAGCAGTGAGGGGATGTGATGCTGCTGCAGAGGGTCAGTGGGCTCCCCCTATAGGTGGGGGAATGTGGTGCATACAGGGCACAGAGCAGCGAGGGGATGTGATGCTGCTGCAGAGGGTCAGTGGGCTCCCCCTGTAGGTGAGGGAATGTGGTGCATGCAGTGCACAGAGCAGCGAGGGGATGTGATGCTGCTGCAGAGGGTCAGTGGGCTCCCCCTATAGGTGGAGGGATGTGGTGCATACAGGGCACAGAGCAGTGAGATGTGATGCAGAGGGTCAGTGGGCTCCCCCTGTAGGTGGGGGATGTGGTGCTGCTGCAGAGGGTCAGTGGGCTCCCCCTATAGGTGGGGGAATGTGGTGCATACAGGGCACAGAGCAGTGAGATGTGATGCAGAGGGTCAGTGGGCTCCCCCTATAGGTGGGGGAATGTGGTGCATACAGGGCACAGAGCAGTGAGATGTGATGCAGAGGGTCAGTGGGCTCCCCCTGAGGGTGGGGGATGTGATGCTGCTGCAGAGGGTCAGTGGGCTCCCCTGTAGGTGGGGGAATGTGGTGCATACAGGGCACAGAGCAGTGAGATGTGATGCAGAGGGTCAGTGGGCTCCCCCTGTAGGTGGGGGAATGTGGTGCATACAGGGCACAGAGCAGTGAGGGGATGTGATGCTGCTGCAGAGGGTCAGTGGGCTCCCCCTATAGGTGGAGGGATGTGGTGCATACAGGGCACAGAGCAGTGAGATGTGATGCAGAGGGTCAGTGGGCTCCCCCTGTAGGTGGGGGATGTGGTGCTGCTGCAGAGGGTCAGTGGGCTCCCCCTATAGGTGGAGGGATGTGGTGCATACAGGGCACAGAGCAGTGAGATGTGATGCAGAGGGTCAGTGGGCTCCCCCTGAGGGTGGGGGATGTGGTGCTGCTGCAGAGGGTCAGTGGGCTCCCCCTATAGGTGGGGGAATGTGGTGCATACAGGGCACAGAGCAGTGAGATGTGATGCAGAGGGTCAGTGGGCTTCCCCTGTAGGTGGGGGAATGTGGTGCATACAGGGCACAGAGCAGTGAGATGTGATGCAGAGGGTCAGTGGGCTCCCCCTGTGGGTGGGGGATGTGATGCTGCTGCAGAGGGTCAGCAGATATAGGGGGGGCAGATGCAGTGAGCGCTCCTCCTCCCCCCGCGCTGTCAGTGGAAGTTTGTGACCTTCAGGTGCCTCCTCCCGGGTCAGGCTGCGGGCGGGTGGGCCGCTCTCCCCCTTCTCTTATCCCCGCGGCACGGTTCTCACCTCCTCCAGGTCCCGGGGCTCCGGCCTCCGTCTCTCTGTCTGCCGGGCGCCGGCCAGACACGGCTCACACCGGAAGCGGCAGCGCTCACCCCTCTCTCACTCCGCCGGACTCTTCTTCACCGTCTGCGGACACGCCCACCGCGCTCTTAGCGGCCAATCGCCACAAACGCCGGAATTACCCAATCACAGAGCGCGGTTGGTTTCGTCAGAGCCGACGTTATCTGTGATTGGCTGTTCCTTTTGATGTCCACCTTACTGTTTTGCTGTCCGCTGCTCAGGGCGCCGCCATGTTGGAGCCTGACAATCAGCACACGCGCAGAATGGCCTCGATTCAATTTTCTCATGGTAGTAAAATATCAATTCATGAGAAAAAAGACTGAGAATTTCAGTGTTGCTGAATCACTAGCTAAGAAAACAATGAAAGTCAATGGCACTTTTTTACTACTAAGAAAAGTAGAGAATTGTTTAAAGTGGACCAACACCCAGGATTTTGACTATCCTGGGTCTTGGTCCACTTCGGTGGGGCACCCCCGATCGGGGTGCCCCGCTGTGTGAAACCCCCCCTAACCCCCCGAAAAACTCACCTCTCCCCGCTCCCAGCGCCGACGTACAAGGGAAGATCTGGAACGTCTAAGCGGCGGCCGCCGCCTCCCTCGCGTCACTTTTGACGGGCGCGCGCCCGCGCCGGCCATTCGCAGGCGGCTGGCGCGGAGGCGCGCACGCCTACAGGGGCGCGAGGGAGGCGGCGGCGGCCGGCCGCCGCCGAAGATAAGGTAGGTGAGTTGGGGTGTTTGGGGGGGGTTTCACCCCGCGGGACATCCCGATCTCGGATGTCCCGCGGGGTGGGGGGTGATCGGCCCGGGAATCTTATAGATTCCCGGGCCGATCACCCGTGGGTGTTGGTCCACTTTAAAGTGGACCAACACCCAGGATTTTCACTATCCTGGGTTTTGGTCCACTTCAGCGGGGCACCCCGATCGGAGGTGCCCCGCTGCATGAAACCGCCCAGAACGCCTGAAAAAACTCACCTCACCCAGCTCCTATGGCGCATGCGCGACCAATCAGTGCGCTCGGTGCTGCTGTGGTATGGGTGTCCAAGCGACATACAACCACAGCGGCTCCGAGCATGCTGGCAGCCGCATATCGCGCTTCCCTCTAACGGTGCGCGCCCGCGCCGGGCATTAACAAATGGCCCGTGTGGGCACGCCGCCTGCTAGAGAGAAGCGCGAGATGCGGCCCACGCATGCGCCGTTGGATCGGGAGTAAGGTAAGGTGAATTGGGCGTCCTGGGGGCTTTCACTCAGCCAGGCATCCCGATTTTGGATGCCCCGCAGGCAGGGATCTGATCTTATAGATTCCCGGGCCGATCAGGCAGGGTGTTGGTCCACTTTAAGCCTTTCTACACTGTAGTAAAAGCTACCATTGACTTTCGTTGTCTTTTTATCTAGTGATTCAGTAACAGTGAAATTCTCAGGCTTTTTTCTCATGAATTGAATCTTTTACTACCATAAGAATTTTTTTCTACCTTTATTGAATCGAGGCCAATGTCTTCCTCTTTGGCGAATCTGGCATCTGCATACCTCCAAACTTTTTACAGGGGGGAAAGAGGGACAATTGATAAATAAAGCCACGCCTCCTCATTGAGGAAGATAGTACCAGTTACGACAATATAAACACTTTGAAAAGGCAAATTAATCATTTATTGGTGCAGATCTGCATGTTACACCTCTAAGAGGGACCAATGAGAACAATGGGGGACAGGGGACGTGGACGTTCACTCTGAATAAGAGTCTATCGTATATGTTCCCCACACCCTGTACATACAGATTGCCCACATTAAAAATCATCCTACCTGCATCTACTGCATGTTATGAGCCTTTGAACATCCAAGATGGCGGCTCATGGAACATTAGGAAGTGCCTTCTGACTGTACTGCTCTGCATTCTGGGATTGCTGACCTTTTCCTGGCCCCAGCTCTGCTCTGTCTGAGCAAAGCACAGCTATAACCCGCCCCCCTGTACTATATCCCCTCTCCTCAGTATGTGTGATGCTTCTGAGTCAAGATGGTGGGGTTAAGGGTTTGGGCTTTTCAATAAATCATGGTGAAGGTCCGGTTTAAATTAAGCCACGCTCCCTCAATTCCCTCCCTCATTTGGGATGGACAGGAGAAGATAGGTTGTAACAGTTACAAAAATAGAAACACTTTGAATCGGCAAATGACTCATTTGTTGATGCAGATCTGCATGTTACACCTCAAAGAGGGACAAAGGAGAACAACGAGGGACAGGGGAACATGGATTCAAAAGAGGGACAGTCCCTCCAAATCAGGGACACTTGGGAGGTATGCAACAGTAGAAACAATTTGAATAGGCAAATTAATCATTTATTGCTGCATGTTACACCTCAAAGAGGGACCAATGAGAACAATGAGGGACAGTCACTCTAAATCAGGGACAGTTGGGAGGTATTTATCTGTGTTTGGTTGTTGGTGGGGGAGACAAAATGAGGTTTCAGCGGACACATGGGGATGGACACATGGTGGATGGTGTCAGGGACAGGACACATGGTGGAGGATGTCCACACTGGGGCTTCCACACTGGCCTATCTGGTTTACAATGATCCAAAAGACAATCAGCTCTGATTGGACGAGAGCCCCCTCATAAGCCATTGGAGTGAGAAAAAAAGGCCCTGGGAGGTTCCACAGAGCGGGGCATTCTGATTTGTGATACCTCAGGGGAAAGCCAGCGACTGTCTCTGGAATCTTTAGAATTCTGGCCGCCGGTGAGTTTTGTTCCGCATTAAAGGACAACAATCATTTGCCAGTTGGGCTGGTGACGGGCTAAATATATTTACATCACAGGCACTTCTCGGCCTCTCAGCTGATAAATTTGTTGCACTCTGCTACAGTGTATCACCAGTCGGCTGTGTTTACTCTGTGTTTACTCTGCAGTCGAAGAATGTAACAGATTTATAAGCTGAGAGGCAGAGAAGTGTCTGTAATGAAAATTGATTCTGCCTGATACCAGGCCTGGCAAATTAGTTTAAAGTGGAACAAATCCGTGGATTCCCGTGTTTTGTTCCTTGCCCATGGGCCGTCCCAAATTGGGATGCCCCGCTGTGTGAAACCCCCCAGTTTCCCCAGTAAGAGCCCATGCACCTTTGGACCGAGGAAAGGAAAAGCGTTACTATTGGCGCCTTGGGGGGTTTCACACAGCCTGGCATCCCAATCTGGGAGGCGCCGTAAGAAAGTCAGGGACAGGCCCTGGAATCCTTTAGATTCCAGGGTGGCCACTGCTGGGTTTTGTCCGGTTTTAAAACAAATGGGATATCCTCCAGAGCTCGGCAATACATAATGGCCTCGATTCAATAAAGGTAGATAAAATTTCTCATGGTAGTAAAAAATTTAATTCATGAGAAAAAAGCCTGAGAATGTCCCTGTTAATGAATCACTAGATAAAAAGACAATGAAAGTCAATGGCAGCTTTTACTACAGTGTATAAAGGAGTAAACCGTTCTCTACTTTTCTTAGGAGTAAAAAAGTGTCATTGACTTTCATTGTTTTCTCAGCTGGTGATTCAGCAACAGTGACATTCTCAGGCTTTTTTCTCATGAATTGAATCTTTTACTACCATGAGAATTTTTTTCTACCTTTATTGAATCAAGGCCAATGTCTTTGATCTTCGCTGAGGTCATGTTTTAGGTTCACAAGGGGTCCCATTGTAAAGGAACAAACACACCACGACAAGTGTCCCATCACAACCCAGACAGAAGGCTAACTTTTTGGTGATGTATTGATCTTTATTATTATTATTAGTACTCTATGATTGCCAGTATGCCATTGTGACGGCTGACGCTGTTTTCCTTGCACTTTGCACTTTAGTAGCCCAGGCCTGTGTTTGCCCATTTTGCACATGCACTAGCACTTTCATTGTCACAGCTGCATAGCATTTCTCATGAGATTTTTTCCCTTGTTAATTGGCACCACTAGTTTCTTTGCTGCTTCCTAGATTTCTTTGCACACCTTATTATAGGTTATGCCTTGTATGCACTCACAAGCACATATTCACTTATTCACTTTTTCTTAGCGTCTTGCCGTCCATGGAGTCATTCAGGCATATTTCATTATCCTTATCCGGTTTTATTCAGTACATATTGATTTTAGAGAAATCTTACTGAATATATTTAACAGTAGATGGTATTTAGCCCCAGTGATTTCCTCCTGCCCCTCCTCCAGCCATTATATGTTTTTATGTTTTTAATTGTACTGATGTAATTGTTGGTATTGTAATGTAATTTATGTTATTGTGCACCGGGAATGTGTATTCCAGTGACTTAATAAATGCAGTAATATTTTTAACCTCTTAAAGCGGACCTTCACTCTGAATAAGAGCCTATCTTATATGTTTCCCCCACCTTGTACATACAGATTGCCCACATTAAAAATCATCCTACCTGCATCTACTGCATGTTATGAGCCTTTAAACATCCAAGATGGTGGCTTATGGAACATCAGGCAGCCTGCAAACAGGAAGTGCCTTCTGACTGTGCTGCTCTGCATTCTGAGATTGCTGACCTTTTCCTGACTCCAGTTCTGATCTGTCTGAGCAAAGCACAGCTATAACCCGCCCCCTGTACTTTATCGCACTCTCCTCTCCTCAGTAAGTGTGATGCTTCTGAATCAAAATGGTGGCGCCCGTATCCTAAAGTCCTTAACAGAGTTGCAGCCCAGTGGGGGAAAGAATAATAAGTAAGTGACTAAAAAATTAAAATATATTAATTTTGGATGCTGGGGAATCGCTTTTTAAGGGTTTGGGCTTTTCAATAAATCATGCTGAAGGTCCGGTTTAAGTGAGTGCTGCCATTGTTCTGGGATCAATTGGGGACAGCTCCAGAGTCCCATTGGTCCATAATTATTGCTGTGCACTTTTCCCAGGGCCTGCACCCGACTTGATTTAGGCTGTGCTCATCCGTTTCTTTTGTAGTTTTGTGAACCCAGACAGAAGGTACACACATACCTTCCAAGTGTCCCTGATTTGGAGGGACTGACCCCCTTTTGAGTCAGTGTCCCCCCCCCCCGTCCCTTGTTGTTCTCATTTGTCCCTCTTTGAGGTGTAACATGCTGATCTGCAGCAATAAATGATTAATTTGCCTATTTAAAGTGTTTCTATTGTTGTAACTGTTACACCCTATCTCCTATCCATCCCTCAATGAGGGGGCGTGGCATAATTTAACAATTGTCCCCCTTTCCCCCCCTGATAAGTTGGTTGGTATGATGATCTGTTGTGAACCTGATGATTGTTTGAGGATATGATCAGACCTCTCTGGCACATGAGAAGAATTGAATGTCACCTTCATGGCGGCAGCAGACCGGTCTGACCAGTTTAGCAAGTTAGATGCAGATAATAGCATTACATAATGCTGGCACATGCCAAACACTATCCAAACCCTTTCACTGCCAGCGACTGATCATACCCTGGAATAAGCTCTATACTAAAGCACACCAAAACCTCACCCCACTGTATGAAACCCCCAAAATTAAAGCGATAAACTCACCAGCTGCCTCAATCCCATGGTACATCCCTTCTCTGTCAGTCCTGCAGGCACCTGCTGTGGGCACAGAGCTGTGCATGCAACCTGGGAGTAAATTCAGGCAATTTCAGGGGGTTTTAAACAGTAGGACATCCCAATTCGGGATGTCCTAAGGGGGTCTTCATCTGGTCCTAGAATCTATTAGACACCAGAGATGAGGTTTTGGTAAGATTTAAAGCAATTCAACACCCATTATTTGGGTGCGCACATAGTCCCTTCCAAATCTCATTTGTGCTTAAAGTGGACCAACACCCAGGATTTTGACTATCCAGGGTATTGGTCCACTTCCCCGGAGCACCCCGATCGGGGATGCCCGGCTGCATGAAACACACAAATGGCCGGCCACAGCCATCGGGATGCAGGTACGGTGATCCCGATCTTGGATGCCCCGCAGGGAGGGATTGGATCAGCCGATCCTTCAGGGTGTTGGTCCACTTTAAAGTGAACCAAAACTGAGGCCTAACTACTCCAGGGCTGATTGACTCCCTCCCCCAGGGGCATCAAGATTCGGGATGCCTTGCTGTGTGATCCCCTGATCCAATAGCACATGTGCAAGCAGTGGCTGCTCCCTGCTATACCTTTAGCATTTGCGAATGGCCAGTGCAGGCACGCTCCCTGTCAGCGGGTAGCAGGGAAGCGCCTGTCGGCGCACTTGGCTGGAGCCAAGACCCTAGACTAGCCTAGATGGGTTTGTGTCAGTGCAGTCGAGAGTGCTAATTGGACCAGAGACTGCGCATGCGCCGTAGGATCGGGGAAAGGTCAATACATAATAGCCTCGATTCAGAGACACATTCGTCCGGATTTCCGTAGCTGTCTGTTTTGGTGGGTGTTTGTCATTTTTTTGCTTTTTTTCGTCCATTTTTCATTCGTACGAATGTTCGGGAATGCATTTCCGTTAGTTCGGATCATTTTCCAAACAAAATCGAAAATTTTCCGTTCGTTCAGATAACTTCTGTTGCTGGGATGGGTTTCTGTCTGATTCAGAGAGCTGATTTCCGACGGACCACCACCCTATAAATCCGTTTCATTTCCGATCCACTTATGGGACCTTTGAGGGCTCGGATTGCTATTGTTGAACATGTTTTGCGGCTATGTGGAGGAGTCTGCGTGCCTTTAGCACCAAGGTATTGCATGTATCAGCATGGCCGAGGCCATAAATTGTATAGCAATGCATACCTGAATCAATACATTTCATGTATGCTTTATAGATGCATTTTAATGCTGACCTTAATTAGTCCTTAGCATGTAAACCTTTATTTTCCCACACATCCATATAATTGCTATAGTTTTTTAGACTTATGTCCTTTGTGAATTATATTTGGATTGTTGAACTTGAATCTTAATTTGTTGTAGGAGTTATTGTTTTAGTCGGTTACCTTTTGCTTTGTGTAATTTTTTTTTTTGGTTGCAGGAACCGCAAGATGTGCCACTCGCACAACATACAAGCAGTGTTTGGTCCAGCTATGCGATTCCTTCTTGCAGGGCATCCAGGGTCGTCCCATGATGCTTATATATTGCAGAGCTCCGGCTTATTTCGTCAGTTTGAGTCAGGAGAATTATCTGGTAGATGGCTCCTGGGTAAGTTTGCTCACATTCCATCTATCCATTTTCACTGTATGGCAATGAATATAGTTGATGACTCATGACTTAACCTATTGCTGTTTTTAGCCCTTGATGACATGTTAAACAATATTGTAGCTTAGAATGTGTATTTTATGTTATTATTTTTAAATTCTTTCAGGGGATTCTGGATATCCACTCCTGCCCTTGCTCCTGATGGCCGTTCTTTGCCTGCAGAACCTCAACAAGGTTATACCAATAATTTAATTTAAGTTTTTTAACAGGGACCACACGTGCCAGAGTGGCACAACTGAGTGTCAGGGTTCTTCAGTTGGTGGGCGAGATGCAGGAGCTGCGCAACTCGTTGGGGACCACAGATGAAGAATAATGTTCTGTGGCCTGCCATTGGTATGTATTTTGTTTTTTATAGTTATAAAAATTAGAAATTTTCTAAATTTTTCTAAATTTTATATTTTATGATGGAATCCAAAAGAAAATGTTACAGTGTAATTTCATTTACAAAATACATTAACACAAAACTAATGGGCCCAGAAATATTTAAAGATGAATATTCACATGACCGAGAAGTGATTTGGGTGAGCTTTAAGGTTCCAAAAGGGAAGATGGAGGATAGTGCTAAGTGGTTTGGGTGAGCTTTAAGGTTCCAAAAGGGAAGATGGAGGATAGTGCTAAGTGATTTAGCTAAACGTTGTAGTAGAAGTGAGGGTGGCAAATATGTAGGCAAGCATTTTAATGAGTTAATTTTGTAGTGCGCAGGCGCAAGATCGTAAGGATTTCCGTCTGGACGAATATTTATTGAAAAAGGGAAACAGAATCGAACGGGAAACGTAAAGGATTCGTTGGAGGATACGATGGGAAAAGGGCAAAAACGAAAGCCTACGTTGTAACATGTGAAAATGAAACGGAAAAGTCTGGATGGAAAATGACATCCTCGTATTCGTAATCTGCCGTACGAACGTACGGAAACTTTACAGAAGGATTTCAATGCATGCATAGAATCGCTTGTACGCTCATACGAGAACGGAAACATTTCACAAAAAAAAAACGGATCAGAACTATAACGGAAGTTTTTTTTTGTCTCTCTGGAACGAGGCCAATGTCTTTGATCTTCGCTGAGGTCATGTTTTAGGTTCACAAGGGGTCCCATTGTAAAGGAACAAACACACCACGACAAGTGTCCCATCACAACCCAGACAGAAGGCTTGGGGCAGCTGTAACTTTTTGGTGATGTATTGATCTTTATTATTATTAGTACTCTGTGATTGCCAGTATGCCATTGTGACGGCCGACGCTGTTTTCCTTGCACATTGCACTTTAGTAGCCCAGACCTTTGTTTGCCCATTTTGCACATGCACTAGCACTTTCATTGTCAAAGCTGCATAGCATTTCTCCTTGAGATTTCTTCCCTTGTTAATTGGCACCACTAGTTTCTTTGCTGCTTCCTTGATTTCTTTGCACACCTTATTCTAGGTTATGCCTTGTATGCACTCACAAGCACATTGCACTTTGAATCTTTATTCACTTTTTCTTAGCGTCTTGCTGTCCACGGAGTCATTCAGGCATATTTAATTATGATTATCCGGTTTTATTCAGTACAGATTGATTTTACAGAAATCTTACTGATTCTCTCCCCCCGGGGCATCCAAAACGGGGATGCTCCACTGTGTGAAACCCACCAGGTTGCCCCATACACGTACTTTCATTCCCGGTCCAAAGCCACATGTGCGAGCCGCGGCCGCATCCCTGCTATCCCTCTAGCAGGGTGTGGGCACGCTCCCTGCTAGAGGGATAGCAGGGATGCGGTAGCGGCTCGCGCATGCCCTCTACTGTTAGAGGGTAGCGGGGGATGCGTCCGCCAGCGCGGTCTGAGTCACTGGCCTTAGACGACGTGGCGTCAGCGGCGATCTGGGGGGGTTTCACAGGGGGAAAGGACCAAAACCCAGCATAGTCAAAATCCTGGGTTTTGGTCCACTTTAAAGCTGAAGTCCAAGCTTTTTGTAACCCCAACCCCCCCCTTCCCCCTGATTTGGGCATTAATATAATACTAACCTGATCGCTGCAGTCCTCGCTTTTTGCCAACAGAGGCAGGTCTCTCAGTACAGTCACACTGCTGCACGGAATTGAGGGGATTGACCTGTCACTCAAGGTCTCAGCTTCAACTTCCCCCCCTTTTCAGGAGGCATTATTTTATTATTAATTTTAAATACCACTTTTGATAGTAATACAAAGTCCCTCCTGAGTCCAGCAGCGAGTCAGAGAGTGGTGTTACATTAGCCGGTCGGGCCTCCTTTTCACTTTGTGTAGCCATTGCTGTACCTCTGGACTCGCCCTCCGCCCCACACAGAACTCCCTGTTTCTGGCCCGGTGACCTATTTCCTCTTTAAATAGAGATTAATATGGCCGCTGCCAGGTCGCTCCTTTCAGGAATGTGTGGCTTTGACTTGCCGCTGATTTATGAGGGAACAGCGAGATAACAAGGTGACCTCCAGGTCTGCGCTGTTGTGCTGTACCTGCGCCAGGTGAGCGGGTACACGGCGTTCAACCGTAAGATAGCAAAGCACGCTCCCTCCTTCTACTGTGCCTCACATCACATGCTGCCAAGAAACTGCTCAGCAATGTCACTGGTTTTCCAGCCGGGAGGTAAAATCATCCGGGCGCAGGTTCAGTAAATGTCTATGGGTGTGTTTTAGATACAAAAATGTGGCTTTGAAATTTTTGGGGCCTAAAGTTCTGAAATATTGTCACCTACAGCCCCATCGGCATCCAATAAATGCCCCCCACTCCTTGCCAGCATTGAATAACCCCTCACCAATATCGAATAACCCCCTCCCTTCCCTCACTAGCATCGAATAAACCCCTCCCTTCCCTCACTAGCATCGAATAAACCCCTCCCTTCCCTCACTAGCATCGAATAACCCCTTTCCTTCTCTCACTAGCATCGAATAACCCCCTCCCTTCCCTCACTAGCATCGAATAACCCCCTCCCTTCCCTCACTAGCATCGAATAACCCTCTCCCTTCCCTCACTAGCATCGAATAACCCCATCCCTTCCCTCACTAGCATCGAATAACCCCCTCCCTTCCCTCACTAGCATCGAATAAACCCCTCCCTTCCCTTACTAGCATCGAATAACCCCTTCCCTTCCCTCACTAGCATCGAATAAACCCCTCCCTTCCCTTACTAGCATCGAATAAACCCCTCCCTTCCCTCACTAGCATCGAATAACCCCCTCCCTTCCCTCACTAGCATCGAATAACCCCCTGCCTTCCCTCACTAGCATCGAATAACCCCATCCCTTCTCTCACTAGCATCGAATAACCCCTTCCCTTCCCTCACTAGCATCGAATAAACCCCTCCCTTCCCTTACTAGCATCGAATAAACCCCTCCCTTCCCTCACTAGCATCGAATAACCCCCTCCCTTCCCTCACTAGCATCGAATAACCCCCTGCCTTCCCTCACTAGCATCGAATAACCCCATCCCTTCTCTCACTAGCATCGAATAACCCCTTCCCTTCCCTCACTAGTATCGAATAACCCCTTCCCTTCTCTCACTAGCATCGAATAACCCCTTTCCCTTAACTCACTAGCATCGAATAACCCCTTCCCTCACTAGCATCAAATAACCCCCTCCCTTCCCTCACTAGCATCGAATAACCCCCTCCCTTCCCTCACTAGCATCGAATAACCCCTTCCCTTACTAGCATCGAATAACCCCTTCCCTCACTAGCATCGAATAACCCCTTCCCTTCCCTCACTAGCATCGAATAACCCCCTCCCTTCCCTCACTAGAATCGAATAACCCCTTTCCTTCCCTCACCAGCATCGAATAACCCCCTCCCTTCCCTCACTAGCATCGAATAACCCCTTCCCTTCCCTCACTAGTATCGAATAACCCCTTCCTTTCTCTCACTAGCATCAAATAACCCCTTTCCCTTCCCTCACTAGCATCGAATAACCCCCTCCCTTCCCTCACTAGCATCGAATAACCCCCTGCCTCCCCTCACCAGCATCAAGTAACCCCCTCCCTCCCCTCACTAGCATCGAATAACCCCCTCCCTTCCCTCACTAGCATCGAATAACCCCCTCCCTTCCCTCACTAGCCTAGAATAACCCCCTTCCCTTCCCTCACTAGCATCAAATAACCCCCTCCCTTCCCTCACTAGCATCGAATAGCCCCCTCCCTTACCTCACTAGCATCGAATCCCCCCCTCCCTCCCCTCACTAGCATCAAATAACCCCTTCCCTTCCCTCACTAGCATCAAATAACCCCTTTCTCTTCCCTCACTAGCATCGAATAACCCCCTCCCTATCATTGAATAACCCCTTCCCTCTCCTCGCTAGCATTAAATAACCCCCCTCCCCTCACTAGCATTGAATAACCCCCTCCCTCCCCTCATTAGCATTGAATAACCCCCTCCCTCCCCTCACCAGCATCGAATAACCCCCCTCCCTCTCCTCACTAGCATTGAATAACCCCCTCCCTCTCCTCACCAGCATCGAATACCCCCCTCCCTCCCCTCACTAGCTTCGAATAACCCCCTCCCCTCTCCAGCATTGAATAACCCCCTCCCTCCCCTCTCCAGCATTGAATAACCCCCTCCCTCCCCTCACCAGCATTGAATAACCCCCTCTCTCCCCTCACCAGCATCGAATAACCCCCTCCCCTCTCCAGCATTGAATAACCCCCTCCCTCCCCTCACCAGCATTGAATAACCCCCTCCCTCCCCTCACCAGCATTGAATAACACCCTCCCTTCCCTCACCAGCATCGAATAACCCCCCTCTCCTCACTAGCATTGAATAACCCCTTCCCTTCCCTAACCAGCATCGAATAACCCCCCTCCCCTCACTAGCATTGAATAACCCCCTCCCTCCCCTCACCAGCATTGAATAAGCCCCTCCCTCCCCTCACTAGCATTGAATAACCCCCTCCCTCCCCTCACCAGCATTGAATTACCCCCCTCCCTCCCCTCACTAGCATTGAATAACCCCCTCCCTCCCCTCACTAGCATTGAATAGCCCCCCTCCCTCCCCTCACCAGCATCGAATAACCCCCTCCCTCCCCTTCATCCAAGAGCTCGTCTAAAGCGAGCAGATCTGAGTGTGCTGGCGCCCGCATACCCCGCTACCCTTTAACAAGGAGCGTGCCCGCGCCGCCCATTCGCAAATGCCTGGTGCGGCTACGCGCCCTGCTAAAGGGATAGCGAGGATACCGCCGCTGCTCACTCATGCGCTGTTGGACCGGTAAAGAAGGTGAGTTTTTGGGTAACCTGGGGGGTTTGACACAGCGGAGCATCCTGAATCTGGATGTCCCGGAAAGAGCGAGTATACCTGCCCTGGAGTTTCATAGATTCCATGGTGGGTTTTGAGGTCTACTGTAAAGCACATTGCATGACATCCCTGTGCCATACTGTCATATCATTACAAGAGTTCCAAAAGCTTCCTAATCATTCACTTGACCCAAATAATGAATCATGAATTCCTCTCTGGGTAGCCTCCCTTTAGCAGGGACCATGAATGACATTCCAGCGGCTGTACAGAATGGCTCTTGTGGTGGGGAGGAAATCGGGCCTGGAACAGCCAGTATTCCAGAGCACAACAGGAAGGCGTCACCTCCGCTTAAAAATCGACAACTCCGAAAAAGCAGAGCAGCTCTAACTCATGGATGCAAAGCGTGGTTTCATACTCGGAGCTGAACCCAAGTTCAAAGAGCAGGAAGTCTTCAGACACAATGGCCATTGTTAGGCAGAAAGCGGGCGGTAGCGTACACTTGTGGCTCTGAGCTCTATTTTCTATCTATATACTCTACCAAGTATGTTACATTGTGACAGCGCCCACTCAGCTTGCCATGTGTACACTGCCAAAAAAATAGCACATCTGAGTATACAGTGCGTTAAAAACCTGTTGAACTTTTCTACATTTTTAAATGTTACAGCCACAAACTTTAAGATTTGATGTAATAGAGCAACACAATGTAGCAAGTATATGTGACGTGTAAAGATAATGATACATGCTTTTCCACATTTTTAAATAAAAAACTGAAAAGTGTGGCATGTATCTGCATTCAGCCCCCTGTACTCTCATACCTCTATATACAATTCATTTTGACTTATTGCCTTCAGCTATTGCTCCCAATTTATCTATTGCATTGTATGTCCCAAATGGGGCTCTCTGAGATTAGAGTTAGGACTGCACCCCACAGAGGCACCTTGGCGTTTGGTGGTGCAGCTTAAGCTACTTCTGCAGATGTGTGTGACCGAGTCCTCTGTTTTTAACCAGATTTAGAGACAGATTTTTAGGTTGGTCCGCAAGCTAACAGGGTTGAGTGCTGTGGCTCCTTTAAGACTTGTGTATCCTAATTGCCCTGCTAAAGTGCACCTCCCAGGTTAGTTATGAAATGGTCTGAGCGGCTGCCACCCCTCCTTTGTTTCATTTAAATTAATGGGGACCAGAGAACTCTGTGATCCAAAAATGGCTGTAAAATTGTGGTAGTAAGGCGTAGAGGACTGCAACATGGGGGTAATAACAGGGAAATTGCCCTGCAAAGAATGGGGTAGAGAAAGTACTTAAACCGGACCTTCACCATGAATAAGAGTCTATCTTGTATCTTTCCACCACCTTGTACATACAGATTGCCCAAATGAAAAATCATCCTACCTGCACCTTGCGCCATTTCCAAGCTTTTAAACATCTAAGATGGTGGCACATATAGTTTCAGGCATCCTGCAGACAGTATGGGCATGGCTGTGGTTTCTATGTGGTAAAAGCTGGCTGATGGGCTCAGCAACCCATCAACCAACTTTTCAGGGTTCGGTCGATCGCCATACCTCAACCCAGGCTTCTAGCTGTAGTCTGTGTTCAGGCTCGCCCATCCCTTCCAGGAAACACACCACACAGCTCAGGGATAATGTTTTGTTGAAGTGTATTGCAGGGTTCAGTAATAGTGTTGAGTGAATCCCCCAAGGTTCAGGTTCGGCAAGTTCGGGCAAACTTTATGTAAAAGTTTGGTTTGAGGACCCGAACCTGGTTCCCATTGAAATCAATGGGGACCTAAATGTATGAAAGCACTGTCACTGAGCACTATTGACTATTTGGGGTTAGGATTAGGCATGAGCAAACCCCCTATAGTTCAGGTTCAGCAAGTTCGGCCAAACTTTGTACAAAAGTACAAACCCGAATCATGGTCCCCAAACAAAAAAAAAAAATTCTCCTCGCCTTCCTTGCTCTTCAAGGAGACAGGGGCGTGCTTTATCACTGTCTGCATGCAGCCGCAGATGTGCACATGGAGGTGTTTGTACCAGAGCAGGCTCTTTATCTGTCGTACTGCTCAACAGCGACACCTAGTGTTCGGCACACTGCAATCGCACGAAGCCTAGAGCGTAAGCTCTTGGCCTTGATTTTACTTCCGGGTTTCCTGGGTCTGAATGGACAAGAAGTGACCTCACTCAGACTCAGACACATTCCTCCCTGCTCTAATTGTCAGCCCTATTTAAAAGAACAGCTGGCCTGCATCCAATGCTGTGTTATCAGCTTACTTCTTGGATTCTGTTTTCCTGATTCCTGAGTTCCTGATCTGATTACCTGGATTTACCCTCGGATGGATGACTTGGTTTTTTATTTGGATTCTCTCACTGGACTTTGCCTGTTTGCTGCCAGCCTCTGAACTCAGACTTATTCTTGGACATTGCCTGTCTGCCGCTAGCCCCTGAACCCGGATTCATCCATTGGACTTTGCTTGTCTGCTGCCAGCCCTGAATTGGTCTTTTGGATTTATTTGCTTAGCTTCACCCCCACACCTGGAGCTCACTCAGCCCTTTCTTGGTTGTAGCCGGAAAGCTTGACAAAAAATTATAGGGGGTGTGTGTATGGGGGAGGGGGGTTCGCAGAGTGTGCAGCTGGAAGCGCACTGTAACTTACCCGAGCCCCACAATATGGTCCCTGCTTCCGCCGCGCCGGCTTGCAAATGGTTTCAGAGTGGGTCCAAAGAAAGATGGCTGCCGCTCTCCCATTAGTGAGGACACATCTTGTGCCAGCAAAATGTCAGGTAAGTTACAAGTGCTTCCAGCTGCACACCTTGCTTAGGTGAAGCTGGTTGATGGGCTGAACCCGAACAACTTCTGGTTGATGTCTGTGTTTCGGTTTGGGAACTCGAACTCGCAAAGTTCGGTACGGACCCTAACTTTGTGGTTTAATCCCAACACTAGTTAGGATTAGGTTGGGGTTGGTTCCTCTTTTCGGGAGGTTGACCAATTTTGCGCCTATTTTTGCCCCTAGTAGTAATTACCTGTTAAGTGTTTATAGTTCATAGTTTATTAGTACATTATGGTTCATACAAAATGTTTTTCCTTTTGCATAGTGCCATATATCGTGATGTGCAAATCATATACAGTGATTAGAATGTGGGTAACACAAGTAACAATCAATTATAAAATTACGATTAAAGCATGCCCTGACACCGTGTTGCCCAGGTAACTGGACAGGTTGGTGGTTAGGGTATGTGGAGTAGTGGGCACGGGCGTGCCCTACTTCCCATAAAGTCCTTTTCTTATTTCCCTGTTTGTGGCAAGTTGTCAGGTTTAGGGTTCAATATCCTTGTTTGTAGCAAGTTGCATGATTGCGTCTTATTTCCCTGTTTGTAGCAAGTTGTCAGGTTTAGGGTTCAATATCCCTCGTTTGTAGCAAGTTGCATGACTGCATCCACGTTTCGCTCCGAAGAGCTTCCTCAGTGCAGTGGTTCTAGTGAGAGTACATGGGGGATAAGTGAGTATATTGGTCATAACGGGTACAATGAAAGCCCCTTGGTGGGGTAAAAACAGTAAATACAGTAACTTACAGTTTATGCGTGGGCTGTCACCTGCTAACCTTAGTGTGGTCTCGCTGTTTCCAGGGGATGTCTTCCCTTCTGTGGGGAGACAGTGCCCATTAAGCCAGTTGTTTGCCTATATGGGCGAGGTAAGGGGTTGTAGGGAAGTAGGGCACGCCCGTGCCCACTACTCCACATACCCTAAACACCAACCTGTCCAGTTACCTGGGCAACATGGTGTCAGGGCATGCTTTAATCGTAATTTTATAATTGATTGTTACTTGTGTTACCCACATTCTAATCACTGTATATGATTTGCACATCACGATATATGGCACTATGCAAAAGGAAAAAAAATTTGTATGAACCATAATGTACTAATAAAATATGAACTATAAACACTTAACAGGTAATTACTACTAGGGCCAAAAATAGGCGCAAAATTGGTCAACCTCCCGAAAAGACGAACCAACCCCAACCTTTTCCACTAAGTCCCTGACCTCAGGTCAGAAGCGCCTATAGCCCCAACTAACTATTCTAACTTTATTCCCTCCCCCCCCACCTCGGGCCCAACATACCTCCTCCCCCGTCCCTGTCCCCCCTCCCCCCCCCCAGTAAATCTAGTTAGGATTAGTCGAGCCTCATGGAGCTCACTGGGTAAAAACACTTGAGCTTTGCTGCTGCCTTTAAAGTTTACAAATTCTTCTGATGTCTGAGGATTTCGAGTAAGCTCTTGAAAATAAGGAATTTCACCGTCCTGCATTCTACAGAAAAGGCTGATATCAATGTTGGAACTGCAGTCCTATGGGCCCCAGATAAAACCCTAGACTGAGGGTCCCTCAATACATTATATACAAAAATATTATGCATTCCGTATCACGGCCTACAACCTCCCACCCCCACCAATCAGCTTCCCCTCCCCCAATCAGTCATATTTTCCTTTCTCCCCAACCAATCAGCATTCTCCCCCCCCCCCAAAAAAAACAATCCATCCCTCCTCATGCTCACACCACAAACTGCCAGCACACACGCCAATCAGCCATCCACCACCCTTGCCATATAATCACTCACTTCTAATCCACCATCCACCACCCTCCACAAGCACATACCCCGCAATTAGCCAGCCACCCACACGCCAGTCCGTCATCCACCCACACTCCCAATTTGGCCCCTGTGGAACTTCCAAGCACTGCAGTGCTGTATTTTGCTGAAAAAAATGTTAGACTTAGGCACTGTCAGACACAGTTTGAGCTGTGGCTTCTGGTTCTCTGCCTCTTGGAGACATGCGCCAGATTAGTTGAGTATAGCCAACTGCAGGGCTTGGAGGGGGCAGTGTTCTGCTTAGGGATGGTTTTACACAGAACGTGTCCCAGAGCAAAATTTAGCAGTGGGACCCCAAGTGTTTAGTTTAACTCATGCAGCAGAGTGGTTCACCCCTGTGGGGACCAGGTTAAGTTGCATTATTGTTTATTGTGCTCATCAGAACTGCCATCAAATATTTCTTCTCAGAGCCTCTTCCATTCATTCATCACCATCTGCTGAACTAAAAATATTCTCAGAAATGTTTGGGAATCACGGCCACGTGACCCGGTCAGATGGGAAATCACTTCTAAGCTCTTATGGCAATTCATTTCATTCATTTTCTCAGGGCTTAGTTATGGGGGCCCTGGGCAATTGCCAAGTTTGCCAACAACCACTAACGCCAGCCCTGGTTCTGCTTAAGGAAGGCCACAACCAGCCCTCTCCTGGTGACATCCTGAACTGGGATGTCCCGCTGTGTGAAACATAAACGCCATTTGCCTGCAACTCTTACCTGTCCAATAAACACACGGCTCATGTGTGGCCAGCAATGGCATCACTCGCATCTTCTTTCGGCTGTGCGCCATGACGGATTATGAGGGGAACACAAGGGGCGTGAGCCTGGGGCCTCCACTGCTTACCCTGCAAAGGGGGCCTCCACCAAACTTTGGGTTATGTTTTGGTCCAGGAGACTTTTCAGTCTTTGATCAGATGGGCAGTGGGGCCAGCAACAAAGCATCAGCGGCAATGCCCCCCCCCCCCCCCAGCCATTTTTATTTTGGGAAAACCTGCAGCCAAAGCCACCACAGGGCAGGATGGAGAGTCTAGAGCAGCAAAGCTGGGTGCGTGCAGAGCTGTCAATCGGCGGCCACTCACTGCACATAAGCCACCAAGCACAGCCGCTGGCAGCTCAATGCAGGGAACTGTTTTCTGCTGGACCAGCCGGGCAACTACATTACCCCCCACCCAGAATGGCAAAGCAGGAGTTCCCGAGCAGCACGCACCCGCACAATGAACTCCATCTGACCTTCCAGTAAGTAGGCGGGTGCCAGACAACCACCAATCAGTTACTTGACTGGACTATTATTTTAAAGGAAAAGAAAATACTGTATCTGGGGCCTCCAGCAGATTTTGTGCCCAGGGGCCTCCACCACACTTAATCCGGCCCTGGCTGTGTGCGACCGCACAGAGCTAAAGGATGCAAGTTATGCCGCAAGCATTTACTCCACTGGCAATTTTAAAGTAGACCAAAACCTAGAATTTTGACTATCCTGGGTTTTGGTCCTTTCCCTTGGGGCATGCCAATCGAGGGTGCCCTGCTGTGTGAAACTCCCCAAGTTGCCTAAGGCAACTCACCTCTTCCCAGTCCTACAGCGTATGCACTGCCACACGTCCAATCAGCGTTCTCTGAGCTGCTGACATCACGTCGTCTAAGAGCGGCAACACCAAGCACGCTGACGCATCCTCGCTTCCCTCCAACAGGGAGCTGCTCGCACTGGTTATTCACAAATGCCTGGCGTGGGCACGCGCCCTGCTAGAGGGATAGCGGGGATGCGGCCGTGGCTCGTGTATGCGCCGTTGGACTGGAAAACAAGGTAAGTGAATGGGGCGACTTGGAGGGTTTCACACAGCAAAATCGGGATGCCCCGGGGGGGGGAATCGATCGGCCCAGGAATCTTATAGATTCCATGGTTGATCGGCGTGGGTTTTGGTCCACCACTTTAACTCCCTCAGCTTCATCCAATTATAAACACCCACCTCTTTTATGCAGGGCAGTACTAGTCCCCCTTTAATGATGGGCATTGGAGAAGGGGATGATTAATAAATAATTTTCAGAAACTATTTAATTCTGAAAGTTGTGACTTGCGCATGTGCACTCCGACCCTTCCTTTATTTTCCCAAATCAGCCCTAAATAGCTCATTCATTTTCGGCGCTGAGAGCAGCTGTTACCGTCCTTCCCATCCATGTCGTCTATTTTGGACACAGATGGCTGACCCTTCCAGTTTCCCATCACAGTTGTGCTTTTAATAAGCCTGAATTTTTACGTGGCACAGGGCATCCCTAACAAGCGTCCCCTCCTCTGCCACTTCCCTCCCGTCCCCTCCAAAGCCTCATTTTACTGCCCTGATCTCCGCTTTGTTAGCCAGAAACAAGAGGCGGTGTTGTGTTGCGAGCAGATTTGATGATGCCTGGTGGCATTCTCGCTTGCTGGCAGGATACATCATAACTGTTTGTAATGATGGCAATGAAATCAGATCTATAAAAATCCAGGAAGGCCGCTCGGAGCTGGCGGAGGCCACAATAGGAGAGAAGATAAGTGCGCGCCATCCATCAATCCCTCAATAAAGTCTGCACACGGTGTACCTATCCCTGCCGCCACTCTTGTGTCATTGTGTTCCTTCTATCAGGCTGATTCATTACTAACGCTAGGTAGCGACAGATGAGCGTCTGTAGTGAAGATTTCAGAGCGCCCGCTAGTAGTCGCTGTGCTCGGCCATGGTTAGTTGTTTTAGAGTGCCTCAGACGCTGGCCGGCATTGATGAATATGTTGTGTGAGTCCAAAATCCCTAGAGATCGGCCCTGGAATCTATAAGGGACCCCTGTGGCTTCGGATGGTGCTGATTTATTAGCCATGACAATGCTCTTCTGTGGTCAGAGACAGCTTTGGGATCACTGTGACTTCCCGTGCTTTTATACTCTACACTTTAAAGCGGACCAACAGTGAGGGTGTTGGTGGCCAGCAGCACTGCCACTATATAACAGTCTGGGGAGGATGCCCCCCCCCCCCCCCGACACATAACCTGCCAGGATGCCCGTAAATCTCACCTTCAGCTCGCTCCTCCAGTGCTGTGATTGGCAGAACATATGGTGCCCATGCCCGTGTGAGTGCCAGGCAGCCAATTGCAGCGCTCGATTCCTGGCGGGGGAGCAAGGTTAAGGTGAGATTTACAGGCATCCAGACTGTCATATAGCGGCGCTGATGGCAGCCACCAACATCCTTGCCAGAGGCCACCAGACTTTTAAGTGGACCAAAACCCACAGAGATCAACCCAGTATTCCAAGGCCACTTGATTCCCTCCCCCTGGGGCATCCAGAATCGGGATGACAATCTGTGTGAATCTCCCCAGGTTGCCCAGAAACTCACCTTTATTTCCGGTCCAACGGCGCATGTGCGAGCCATGTCCGCATCCCCGATATCCCTCTAGCAGGGCCAGGCATTTGTGAATGTCCGGTGTGGGCACGCTCCCTGTTAGAGGGAAGCGGAGGATGCTGCCGCCAGTGAGCTGATCGGGCGAGAGGCTGCGCATGCGCCGTAGGACCGGGGAACCCGATTAGAGTGCCCCAGGGACAAGGAGCAAAACCCAGGATAGTCAAAATCTTGGGTTTTGGTCCACTTTAAGCATACCTCCAAAGTGTCCCTGATTTGGAGGGACTGTCCCTCTTTTGAGTCCATGTCCTCGTCCCTCGTTGTTCTCCTTAGTCCCTCTTTGAGGTGTAACATGAAGATCTGCAGCAATAAATGACTCATTCGCCTCTCCAAGGTGTTTCTATTGTTGTAACTGTTACATCCTATCTCCTAGCCATCCCTCAATGAGGGGGCGTGGCCTAATTTAACAACTGTCCCTATTTCCAACCCTGAAAAGTTCTGCTTCTTTGACAACCTCTGTGAAATCCTCAGTGGAGGATGTGGTCCTTCCTGTCAATCTGACCTTCTGCTTTCTGTCTCATAAATGAAGTCCCATAGAAGCCGCTACTACCTTCCAAGAAAAACACAGCAGAGAGCGCCACCTGCTGGGCCCATCTTTCCTGAGCTCCCCAGTCAGGAGCCTTCATTGCCGGTCTCTCTTGTTGCCACAGAGGTGTGTTAATTGCTCCGCAGACATGGATAAGTAAGGTTAAAGGAACATCCTAGGTAAAGGGTTAACCTGCTATCTGCTTGCCCCATGCTGGCCGTCAGAGGCTGCATCTCCTATACGCCAGCACTTTGCAGCTCTTATAATCCCTATAGAACTTGCTCCCGTCAGCTGACACATTGTTCTAAGTTCTTCTCAGTCTCCGAAATGAACTGACGTCTGAAGGGACGGAGCCATACATGTATGAGTCATCATCTGCTGCTGAGGAGGTCCTGCAGGAGGGAGGGAGTTCACTGGGGAATATAAATCAGACTGAATGAAGGATGGATGAAAGGTGCTGCCCCTGACAGCCAACATGGGGAGAGCAGAAAGTAGCATCATTACAAGGGACTGTAAACCCCACGGCAATATTAAAGTGGACCAAAACCCAGGATTTTGACCCGATCAGGGGTGTGAAACCCCCCCAGGTTGCCCGAACAAACTCACCTCTTTCTGGGCCTATGGTGCATGCGCGGCCGTTCATCCAATTAGCGCGCGGCGCAGGCACTTGCCCTGCTAAAGGGAGAGCGGGGATGCGACTGCTGTTCACGCATGCTCCATTGGACCGGGAAAGAAGGTGAGTTTCCGTGCGACCTGGGGGGTTTCACACAGTGGGGCATCCCAAATCTGGATGCCCCGGGAGGGAAGGAGTATGCCTGCCCTGGAGTCTTATAGATTCTGGGGTGACTTTTGATTCACTTTAAGCAATTCTCCAAAGGACACGTAGCACAAACCTCAATACTGACTGTTTGTGATCCCTCCTCCTCATCCTTTAGACTGTAAGCTCCTCGGGGGCGGGGCTCTCTCTCCTATTGTATCTTGTATTCAGAATATTCATTTTATACTCTGTAACACTGCATTTGTAATAGTCTATGTACTGTATGTTTCTACCCTGTCTGTAATTACTACTTTGTACAGCACTACGGAAGATGATGGCGCTATATAAATAAAAATACAAGATGATGGTGCTATATAAATAAACAATAATAATAATAGAAGATGATGACTCTATATAAATAACCAATAATAATAATAATAATAGAAGATGATGGCGCTATATAAATAACCAATAATAATAATAGAAGATGATGACGCTATATAAATAAAAAATAAAAATAGAAGATGATGGTGCTATATAAATAACCAATAATAATAATAATAATAGAAGATGATGACTCTATATAAATAACCAATAATAATAATAATAGAAGATGATGGTGCTACATAAATAACCAATAATAATAATAATAGAAGATGATGGCACTATATAAATAACCAATAATAATAATAATAGAAGATGATGGTGCTACATAAATAACCAATAATAATAATAATAATAGAAGATGATGGCACTATATAAATAACCAATAATAATAATAATAGAAGATGATGACGCTATATAAATAAAAAATAAAAATAGAAGATGATGGTGCTATATAAATAACCAATAATAATAATAATAATAGAAGATGATGACTCTATATAAATAACCAATAATAATAATAATAGAAGATGATGGTGCTACATAAATAACCAATAATACTAATAATAGAAGATGATGGCGCTATATAAATAACCAATAATAATAATAGAAGATGATGCCGCTATATAAATAAACAATAAAAATAATAATAGAAGATGATGACGCTATATAAATAAACAATAAAAATAATAATAGAAGATGATGCCGCTATATAAATAAACAATAACAATAATAATAGAAGATGATGACTCTATATAAATAACCAATAATAATAATAATAATAGTAGATGATGACGCTATATAAATAAACAATAAAAATAATAATAGAAGATGATGGCGCTATATAAATAACCAATAATAATAATAGAAGATGATGACGCTATATAAATAAAAAATAAAAATAGAAGATGATGGTGCTATATAAATAACCAATAATAATAATAATAATAGAAGATGATGACTCTATATAAATAACCAATAATAATAATAATAGAAGATGATGGTGCTACATAAATAACCAATAATAATAATAATAGAAGATGATGGCACTATATAAATAACCAATAATAATAATAGAAGATGATGGTTAGGGATGAGCGAATCGATCCGGACGAACCCGGATTCGATCCGAATTTCAGGAAAAATTCGATTCGGATCGAATCCGAATTTCCCCGCGATTCGATCACTCGAAGTTTTCCTTTAACATCCATTCATTTACATTACAGGCATTCTAAGATGGCGGGCGGGACATGTCTGGACATGTATCCCGCGCCAGTGCAAGCTGGGGCAGTCACATGCAGCCTATCAGCAGCCAGCAAGCCCGGTGACGTCACACAGCGGTATTTAACGGCGGCCATCTTGCTTTTCCTCATTTCTCTATTGCATTCGTGACAGACAGACAGAACGCTGTGTAGCTGAGGCAGTTAGACAGGCTGGAGACAGGGACAGACAGGGACAGGCTGGAGACAGGCAGGAGACAGGCAGGAGACAGACAGGAGACAGACAGAAAGCCAGGGAAAGGTAGGAAAAACGGAGCTGGCTGACAGGGAGATTTTTTTTTTTTCATCCAGCCTTTGTTAGCGTTTTCAGGCTGCTTATAGTAACTAACTGTGCATATATACTGAACTGATCTTAAGTCTGCTGTGAGGCATCCCATTCTGTGACTAAAGCAGCCTCTGTTTAAGACCATATAAGCATTTGCTCTTATCATATTTGAAATTAGGCCTGATAAAGACACTTTTGCTGGCCAAAGCACTACTGTACCCTGCCAGCTCGATTCCTGCCCGGGGCATCCCATTCTGTGACTAAAGCAGCCTCTGTTTAAGACCATATAAGCATTTGCTCTTATCATATTTGAAATTAGCCTGATAAAGACACTTTTGCTGGCCAAAGCACTACTGTACCCTGCCAGCTCGATTCCTGCCCGGGGCATCCCATTCTGTGACTAAAGCAGCCTCTGTTTAAGACCATATAAGCATTTGCTCTTATCATATTTGAAATTAGGCCTGATAAAGACACTTTTGCTGGCCAAAGCACTACTGTACCCTGCCAGCTCGATTCCTGCCCGGGGCATCCCATTCTGTGACTAAAGCAGCCTCTGTTTAAGACCATATAAGCATTTGCTCTTATCATATTTGAAATTAGCCTGATAAAGACACTTTTGCTGGCCAAAGCACTACTGTACCCTGCCAGCTCGATTCCTGCCCGGGGCATCCCATTCTGTGACTAAAGCAGCCTCTGTTTAAGACCATATAAGCATTTGCTCTTATCATATTTGAAATTAGGCCTGATAAAGACACTTTTGCTGGCCAAAGCACTACTGTACCCTGCCAGCTCGATTCCTGCCCGGGGCATCCCATTCTGTGACTAAAGCAGCCTCTGTTTAAGACCATATAAGCATTTGCTCTTATCATATTTGAAATTAGCCTGATAAAGACACTTTTGCTGGCCAAAGCACTACTGTACCCTGCCAGCTCAATTCCTGCCCGGGGCATCCCATTCTGTGACTAAAGCAGCCTCTGTTTAAGACCATATAAGCATTTGCTCTTATCATATTTGAAATTAGGCCTGATAAAGACACTTTTGCTGGCCAAAGCACTACTGTACCCTGCCAGCTCGATTCCTGCCCGGGGCATCCCATTCTGTGACTACAGCAGCCTCTGTTTAAGACCATATAAGCATTTGCTCTTATCATATTTGAAATTAGCCTGATAAAGACACTTTTGCTGGCCAAAGCACTACTGTACCCTGCCAGCTCGATTCCTGCCCGGGGCATCCCATTCTGTGACTAAAGCAGCCTCTGTTTAAGACCATATAAGCATTTGCTCTTATCATATTTGAAATTAGCCTGATAAAGACACTTTTGCTGGCCAAAGCACTACTGTACCCTGCCAGCTCGATTCCTGCCCGGGGCATCCCATTCTGTGACTACAGCAGCCTCTGTTTAAGACCATATAAGCATTTGCTCTTATCATATTTGAAATTAGCCTGATAAAGACACTTTTGCTGGCCAAAGCACTACTGTACCCTGCCAGCTCGATTCCTGCCCGGGGCATCCCATTCTGTGACTAAAGCAGCCTCTGTTTAAGACCATATAAGCATTTGCTCTTATCATATTTGAAATTAGGCCTGATAAAGACACTTTTGCTGGCCAAAGCACTACTGTACCCTGCCAGCTCGATTCCTGCCCGGGGCATCCCATTCTGTGACTAAAGCAGCCTCTGTTTAAGACCATATAAGCATTTGCTCTTATCATATTTGAAATTAGCCTGATAAAGACACTTTTGCTGGCCAAAGCACTACTGTACCCTGCCAGCTCGATTCCTGCCCGGGGCATCCCATTCTGTGACTAAAGCAGCCTCTGTTTAAGACCATATAAGCATTTGCTCTTATCATATTTGAAATTAGGCCTGATAAAGACACTTTTGCTGGCCAAAGCACTACTGTACCCTGCCAGCTCGATTCCTGCCCGGGGCATCCCATTCTGTGACTAAAGCAGCCTCTGTTTAAGACCATATAAGCATTTGCTCTTATCATATTTGAAATTAGGCCTGATAAAGACACTTTTGCTGGCCAAAGCACTACTGTACCCTGCCAGCTCGATTCCTGCCCGGGGCATCCCATTCTGTGACTAAAGCAGCCTCTGTTTAAGACCATATAAGCATTTGCTCTTATCATATTTGAAATTAGCCTGATAAAGACACTTTTGCTGGCCAAAGCACTACTGTACCCTGCCAGCTCGATTCCTGCCCGGGGCATCCCATTCTGTGACTAAAGCAGCCTCTGTTTAAGACCATATAAGCATTTGCTCTTATCATATTTGAAATTAGGCCTGATAAAGACACTTTTGCTGGCCAAAGCACTACTGTACCCTGCCAGCTCGATTCCTGCCCGGGGCATCCCATTCTGTGACTACAGCAGCCTCTGTTTAAGACCATATAAGCATTTGCTCTTATCATATTTGAAATTAGCCTGATAAAGACACTTTTGCTGGCCAAAGCACTACTGTACCCTGCCAGCTCGATTCCTGCCCGGGGCATCCCATTCTGTGACTAAAGCAGCCTCTGTTTAAGACCATATAAGCATTTGCTCTTATCATATTTGAAATTAGCCTGATAAAGACACTTTTGCTGGCCAAAGCACTACTGTACCCTGCCAGCTCGATTCCTGCCCGGGGCATCCCATTCTGTGACTACAGCAGCCTCTGTTTAAGACCATATAAGCATTTGCTCTTATCATATTTGAAATTAGCCTGATAAAGACACTTTTGCTGGCCAAAGCACTACTGTACCCTGCCAGCTCGATTCCTGCCCGGGGCATCCCATTCTGTGACTAAAGCAGCCTCTGTTTAAGACCATATAAGCATTTGCTCTTATCATATTTGAAATTAGGCCTGATAAAGACACTTTTGCTGGCCAAAGCACTACTGTACCCTGCCAGCTCGATTCCTGCCCGGGGCATCCCATTCTGTGACTAAAGCAGCCTCTGTTTAAGACCATATAAGCATTTGCTCTTATCATATTTGAAATTAGCCTGATAAAGACACTTTTGCTGGCCAAAGCACTACTGTACCCTGCCAGCTCGATTCCTGCCCGGGGCATCCCATTCTGTGACTAAAGCAGCCTCTGTTTAAGACCATATAAGCATTTGCTCTTATCATATTTGAAATTAGCCTGATAAAGACACTTTTGCTGGCCAAAGCACTACTGTACCCTGCCAGCTCGATTCCTGCCCGGGGCATCCCATTCTGTGACTAAAGCAGCCTCTGTTTAAGACCATATAAGCATTTGCTCTTATCATATTTGAAATTAGGCCTGATAAAGACACTTTTGCTGGCCAAAGCACTACTGTACCCTGCCAGCTCGATTCCTGCCCGGGGCATCCCATTCTGTGACTAAAGCAGCCTCTGTTTAAGACCATATAAGCATTTGCTCTTATCATATTTGAAATTAGGCCTGATAAAGACACTTTTGCTGGCCAAAGCACTACTGTACCCTGCCAGCTCGATTCCTGCCCGGGGCATCCCATTCTGTGACTAAAGCAGCCTCTGTTTAAGACCATATAAGCATTTGCTCTTATCATATTTGAAATTAGCCTGATAAAGACACTTTTGCTGGCCAAAGCACTACTGTACCCTGCCAGCTCGATTCCTGCCCGGGGCATCCCATTCTGTGACTAAAGCAGCCTCTGTTTAAGACCATATAAGCATTTGCTCTTATCATATTTGAAATTAGGCCTGATAAAGACACTTTTGCTGGCCAAAGCACTACTGTACCCTGCCAGCTCGATTCCTGCCCGGGGCATCCCATTCTGTGACTACAGCAGCCTCTGTTTAAGACCATATAAGCATTTGCTCTTATCATATTTGAAATTAGCCTGATAAAGACACTTTTGCTGGCCAAAGCACTACTGTACCCTGCCAGCTCGATTCCTGCCCGGGGCATCCCATTCTGTGACTAAAGCAGCCTCTGTTTAAGACCATATAAGCATTTGCTCTTATCATATTTGAAATTAGGCCTGATAAAGACACTTTTGCTGGCCAAAGCACTACTGTACCCTGCCAGCTCGATTCCTGCCCGGGGCATCCCATTCTGTGACTAAAGCAGCCTCTGTTTAAGACCATATAAGCATTTGCTCTTATCATATTTGAAATTAGCCTGATAAAGACACTTTTGCTGGCCAAAGCACTACTGTACCCTGCCAGCTCGATTCCTGCCCGGGGCATCCCATTCTGTGACTAAAGCAGCCTCTGTTTAAGACCATATAAGCATTTGCTCTTATCATATTTGAAATTAGGCCTGATAAAGACACTTTTGCTGGCCAAAGCCCTACTGTACCCTGCCAGCTCGATTCCTGCCCGGGGCATCCCATTCTGTGACTAAAGCAGCCTCTGTTTAAGACCATATAAGCATTTGCTCTTATCATATTTGAAATTAGGCCTGATAAAGACACTTTTGCTGGCCAAAGCACTACTGTACCCTGCCAGCTCGATTCCTGCCCGGGGCATCCCATTCTGTGACTACAGCAGCCTCTGTTTAAGACCATATAAGCATTTGCTCTTATCATATTTGAAATTAGCCTGATAAAGACACTTTTGCTGGCCAAAGCACTACTGTACCCTGCCAGCTCGATTCCTGCCCGGGGCATCCCATTCTGTGACTAAAGCAGCCTCTGTTTAAGACCATATAAGCATTTGCTCTTATCATATTTGAAATTAGGCCTGATAAAGACACTTTTGCTGGCCAAAGCACTACTGTACCCTGCCAGCTCGATTCCTGCCCGGGGCATCCCATTCTGTGACTAAAGCAGCCTCTGTTTAAGACCATATAAGCATTTGCTCTTATCATATTTGAAATTAGGCCTGATAAAGACACTTTTGCTGGCCAAAGCACTACTGTACCCTGCCAGCTCGATTCCTGCCCGGGGCATCCCATTCTGTGACTAAAGCAGCCTCTGTTTAAGACCATATAAGCATTTGCTCTTATCATATTTGAAATTAGCCTGATAAAGACACTTTTGCTGGCCAAAGCACTACTGTACCCTGCCAGCTCGATTCCTGCCCGGGGCATCCCATTCTGTGACTAAAGCAGCCTCTGTTTAAGACCATATAAGCATTTGCTCTTATCATATTTGAAATTAGGCCTGATAAAGACACTTTTGCTGGCCAAAGCACTACTGTACCCTGCCAGCTCGATTCCTGCCCGGGGCATCCCATTCTGTGACTACAGCAGCCTCTGTTTAAGACCATATAAGCATTTGCTCTTATCATATTTGAAATTAGCCTGATAAAGACACTTTTGCTGGCCAAAGCACTACTGTACCCTGCCAGCTCGATTCCTGCCCGGGGCATCCCATTCTGTGACTAAAGCAGCCTCTGTTTAAGACCATATAAGCATTTGCTCTTATCATATTTGAAATTAGGCCTGATGAAGACACTTTTGCTGGCCAAAGCACTACTGTACCCTGCCAGCTCGATTCCTGCCCGGGGCATCCCATTCTGTGACTAAAGCAGCCTCTGTTTAAGACCATATAAGCATTTGCTCTTATCATATTTGAAATTAGGCCTGATAAAGACACTTTTGCTGGCCAAAGCACTACTGTACCCTGCCAGCTCGATTCCTGCCCGGGGCATCCCATTCTGTGACTAAAGCAGCCTCTGTTTAAGACCATATAAGCATTTGCTCTTATCATATTTGAAATTAGGCCTGATAAAGACACTTTTGCTGGCCAAAGCACTACTGTACCCTGCCAGCTCGATTCCTGCCCGGGGCATCCCATTCTGTGACTAAAGCAGCCTCTGTTTAAGACCATATAAGCATTTGCTCTTATCATATTTGAAATTAGGCCTGATAAAGACACTTTTGCTGGCCAAAGCACTACTGGACCCTGCCAGCTCGATTCCTGCCCGGGGCATCCCATTCTGTGACTACAGCAGCCTCTGTTTAAGACCATATAAGCATTTGCTCTTATCATATTTGAAATTAGGCCTGATAAAGACACTTTTGCTGGCCAAAGCACTACTGGACCCTGCCAGCTCGATTCCTGCCCGGGGCATCCCATTCTGTGACTAAAGCAGCCTCTGTTTAAGACCATATAAGCATTTGCTCTTATTATATTTATATTATAAGACACTTTTGCTGGGCATAGGCTTACTGCTGCCTGCCAGGTGCACTTCTGTTGAGGCATCCCATTCTGTAACATAGCATACCCCTCTTTATTTACACTAAGCAGCTCTCTTATTTACACTAAGCAGGCCTGTTGGAGGCTGAGTGTTACTGCTCACTTTTGGTGTGCATTATATTCTGTTTCATATAGACCCACCGCTGCCCGGGGTTTTTTTAAATATCACCTACTACCACGCCAGTTAGACTATGTCGGGCAGACAAGTGCCTGGAAGTGAAAAGAGGAGTGGCAGAGGCCAAGATTCCGCAGGCAGAGCTCGCATCAGACTGGGGGCCAGTAGCAGCAGGAGTCACGCTGAGAGACCTAATCTGCCAGTATCTGCTAGCGGTCGGGTCTCCACCAGTAACGCATCTGCCGTGGTAGATTGGTTGACGCGCTCATCAACAACATCATCACAACTTACGTCTGAGACCCCCAGTCTAGGGTCGGTAGGTTCCTCTGACACAACCCTGAGTTGGCATGCCCCGAGAGCAGTCCCTGTCCTCCCATTGCCTCTGGCCTACGCCGTTCCCTCCCCCAGCGACGTATCCTATGCTTTGGGTTCAGCTCCACTCTTTAGTGAGGAGGACCATCAGATAGAGGACAGTCAGCAGCTACTGCCCAGCCAAGAAATGGAGGTGGCTTCTTTAGCTAGGCAGACAAATAGTGATGTGGACAGTGTCGTGGGTGCTGCGAGCGTTCCAGCTCCTGCGCCAGACACTGTTGACGAATCCACGAACATCAGTGACGTACAGCCACAACCCGGTGATGATGATGATGATGACGATGAAGCCGATCGCGCTTGGGAGCCGGGTGATGAAGGGGCTTCATCGTCATCATCAGGAGAAGAGGGGTGCAGGTTGCCCCGGAGTCAGCAGCTGAGGCAGCAAGGTGGTAGCAGTCAGCATGGGGGCACAATTCCAAAGGCTGGAGCCGGCCGGGGCCGGGGCCGGGGTAGAGCACCTGCTGTGCGGCAGTCTACCTTATCGGGAGGTAGTGGAGCAGGGGTTCCTGGAGTTGGCAACAGCAGCAGTGAATCAGTGAGGCCAGGGGGTGGGAAAAGTAGCTACTCGGCAGTGTGGCAGTTTTTCCTGAGGCATCCGCAGGAGGGTAACATGGCCACATGCAAGATATGTAGGCAAAAGGTGAAGCGTGGCCAGGGTCCAAATGTTGGCACCACGGCCCTGCGTCAACATATGATGCGTCACCATAAAACGACCTGGGAGAACCGAGGCTCCCAAGGGGTGGTCCAGTCTGCTTCCTCACCAAGTGAGCTCCCAATTTCTGCCAGCCAAGGCTCCAGCACCTCAGCCGAAGGCAGCTGTGCGTCATACCCATCCTCTGTCGCTCCTGCTCCTCCTCCTCCAAGTCATGCATCCCGCCAGCAATCCATCAGCGAAGCCATGTCCAAGAGACAGCAGTATGCGCCCACTCATCCTACGGCGCAGAAGCTGAATGTGCTCCTGTCCAAGTTGCTGGTGCTGCAGTCGCTCCCTTTTCAGGTGGTGGAATCTGCACCTTTCAGAGAACTGATGGCTTGTGCCGAGCCGAGGTGGAGAGTCCCAAGCCGTCATTTCTTTGCCAAGAAGGCAGTACCAGCGCTGCACACTTTTGTTGAACAGAAGGTGGGCCAGTCCTTGAGCCTGTCGGTGTGTAGCAAAATACATGGCAGCGCCGACATCTGGAGCTGTAACTACGGTCAGGGGCAGTACATGTCGTTTACGGCCCACTGGGTGAATGTGGTCCCTTTGCAGCAGCAACTTGGACAGGTCACGCCGCTTCGGCCTCCGCGCTCTCTGCCCATTGGGCCTGTGACACCGTGCGACTCGGCCTCCTCATCCTCCGCCATCTCCTCACCCTCCACTGTAGGCTCAAGTCTCAGTGCCCCTCCAGTCTACCATGTGTGCAGGGCACGGAGGTGTCACGCAGTGCTTCACATGGTTTGTCTTGGCGAACGGAGTCACACAGGGGAGGAACTGCTTAAATGTATTCATCAGGAAATCCAAACATGGCTTACTCCGAGAAAACTTAAAATGGGAATCATGGTTACCGACAATGGGAAGAACATTTTGTCTGCGCTGCGCCAAGGAAGCCTGACCCATGCCCCCTGCATGGCTCACGTCTTCAATCTGGTTGTCAAGCGGTTTCTGAAGTGTTCCCCCCATCTGCAGGACATCCTAACAACTTCACGGAAACTTTGCATGCACTTCAGCCACTCCTACACTGCCAAACACACCCTTCTTGAGCTACAGCGTCAGAATGGTATCCCCCAACATAGTCTGATTTGCGATGTTTCCACCCGTTGGAATTCCACCCTTCACATGTTGGACCGATTATATGAACAGAGAAAAGCCATCACGGATTTCCTGATGATCCAAGCAGATAGGGGGACTCCCCTGTGTAACTTCAATGTCAACCAGTGGCAGCTCATACGTGACACCTGCCGTTTGCTCAGGCCCTTTGAGGAAGCCACTTTATTTGTCAGTCGGCAGGATTACGGGATGAACGACGTGATTCCACTGCTTCATGTACTACAGCACATGTTGGAAACCATGGCTGGTCAGGGCACTGGAGACATGGCGTTTACATCTTACGGCCACATGAACCCCCTTGGAGCTGAACTGGAGGAGGAGGAGGAGGAAGAGGAGGAGGAGGAGTTGCCCAGCGAAACACAGTTTAGGCTTGGCGAAATGGCTGGTTTATCTAGTCAGCGGACAGGAGAGGAGGAGCAGGAGCAGCCAGAGGAGCTAGAGGTTTTTGAGGAAGGAGAGACAGAGGACCCGGGCACACCGTGGCAGTATGCAGTGGAGATGGAGACAGGTAGTCCATCCGAGTCACTTGCACAAATGGCACGAAGCATGCTCACGTGCTTGCGTAGTGACCCCAGAATTGTTTCCATCTGTCGGCGGGATGACTTCTGGCTGTCCACCTTATTGGACCCTCGCTTCCGGCACAAAATGGGGGCATTTTTTAAACCCACCGAGAGGGAGGACAAACTCAACTACTACAAAGACATTCTACGTAGGCAGTTGGCCGATGCCTATCTGCGCCATGGTCCATACTCTCGCAGGTCTGACTCGAGGGGACCTCTGCGCTCACCTTCCACTGCCATGGCCGCTGGGGGGGTTGGCAGCAGCAGCAGCAGAAGCTCCATCAGCAGCAGCAGCCTCAGTCTTCAGTCGCTAATGAGTAGCTTTCTACACCCGCATAGTGAGGCTACTCATGAGCAGCAGGAAGACCTGGAGCAGGACCTGAACCAGCAGGTCATGTCATACTTTGACATGACCATGCCAACACACCTTGAGGATCCGCTGGACTTCTGGGCAGCCAAACTTGATTTGTGGCCGCAACTAGCAGAGTTTGCCCTGGAAAAGCTGTCCTGCCCGGCAAGTAGCGTGCCATCTGAGCGGGTGTTTAGTGCGGCGGGGGCCATAGTTACGGCGAGGAGAACTCGTCTGTCAACTAAAAATGTGGAGAGACTCACCTTTGTCAAAATGAATCAGGGATGGATCAGCCAGGATTTCCACCCACCAATGCCTGATGCATGCGACTAGATTCAGCATGGTGCCACGTTTTACACTTTCCAAATGGTGCAAAACATATTTATGTCTTTAGGCCATTTTTTGGGCTCCTGCTGCTGCTACTGTCAACTCCTGCCAACTCCAGGGTGTGATTCATCCAATTTTTGGGCTCCTGAAGCCAACTCCAGTGTATATTTGGGCTCCTGCTGCTGCTACTGTCAACTCCTGCCAACTCCAGGCTGTGATTCATCCAATTTTTGGGCTCCTGAAGCCAACTCCAGTGTATATTTGGGCTCCTGCTGCTGCTACTGTCAACTCCTGCCAACTCCAGGGTGTGATTCATCCAATTTTTGGGCTCCTGAAGCCAACTCCAGTGTATATTTGGGCTCCTGCTGCTGCTGCTGCCAACTTCTGCCAACTCCAGGGTGTGATTCATCCAATTTTTGGGCTCCTGAAGCCAACTCCAGTGTATATTTGGGCTCCTGCTGCTGCTGCTGCCAACTCCTGCCAACTCCAGGGTGTGATTCATCCAATTTTTGGGCTCCTGAGGCCAACTCCAGTGTATATTTGGGCTCCTGCTGCTGCTACTGTCAACTCCTGCCAACTCCAGGCTGTGATTCATCCAATTTTTGGGCTCCTGAAGCCAACTCCAGTGTATATTTGGGCTCCTGCTGCTGCTACTGTCAACTCCTGCCAACTCCAGGGTGTGATTCATCCAATTTTTGGGCTCCTGAAGCCAACTCCAGTGTATATTTGGGCTCCTGCTGCTGCTGCTGCCAACTTCTGCCAACTCCAGGGTGTGATTCATCCAATTTTTGGGCTCCTGAAGCCAACTCCAGTGTATATTTGGGCTCCTGCTGCTGCTGCTGCCAACTTCTGCCAACTCCAGGCTGTGATTCATCCAATTTTTGGGCTCCTGAAGCCAACTCCAGTGTATATTTGGGCTCCTGCTGCTGCTGCTGTCAACTCCTGCCAACTCCAGGGTGTGATTCATCCAATTTTTGGGCTCCTGAAGCCAACTCCAGTGTATATTTGGGCTCCTGCTGCTGCTGCTGCCAACTCCTGCCAACTCCAGGGTGTGATTCATCCAATTTTTGGGCTCCTGAGGCCAACTCCAGTGTATATTTGGGCTCCTGCTGCTGCTGCTGTCAACTCCTGCCAACTCCAGGGTGTGATTCATCCAATTTTTGGGCTCCTGAAGCCAACTCCAGTGTATATTTGGGCTCCTGCTGCTGCTGCTGCCAACTTCTGCCAACTCCAGGGTGTGATTCATCCAATTTTTGGGCTCCTGAAGCCAACTCCAGTGTATATTTGGGCTCCTGCTGCTGTCAACTCCTGCCAACTCCAGGGTGTGATTCATCCAATTTTTGGGCTCCTGAAGCCAACTCCAGTGTATATTTGGGCTCCTGCTGCTGCTGCTGTCAACTCCTGCCAACTCCAGGGTGTGATTCATCCAATTTTTGGGCTCCTGAAGCCAACTCCAGTGTATATTTGGGCTCCTGCTGCTGCTGCTGCCAACTTCTGCCAACTCCAGGGTGTGATTCATCCAATTTTTGGGCTCCTGAAGCCAACTCCAGTGTATATTTGGGCTCCTGCTGCTGCTGCTGCCAACTTCTGCCAACTCCAGGGTGTGATTCATCCAATTTTTGGGCTCCTGAAGCCAACTCCAGTGTATATTTGGGCTCCTGCTGCTGCTGCTGCCAACTTCTGCCAACTCCAGGGTGTGATTCATCCAATTTTTGGGCTCCTGAAGCCAACTCCAGTGTATATTTGGGCTCCTGCTGCTGCTGCTGCCAACTTCTGCCAACTCCAGGGTGTGATTCATCCAATTTTTGGGCTCCTGAAGCCAACTCCAGTGTATATTTGGGCTCCTGCTGCTGCTGCTGCCAACTTCTGCCAACTCCAGGGTGTGATTCATCCAATTTTTGGGCTCCTGAAGCCAACTCCAGTGTATATTTGGGCTCCTGCTGCTGCTACTGTCAACTCCTGCCAACTCCAGGCTGTGATTCATCCAATTTTTGGGCTCCTGAAGCCAACTCCAGTGTATATTTGGGCTCCTGCTGCTGCTACTGTCAACTCCTGCCAACTCCAGGGTGTGATTCATCCAATTTTTGGGCTCCTGAAGCCAACTCCAGTGTATATTTGGGCTCCTGCTGCTGCTGCTGCCAACTTCTGCCAACTCCAGGGTGTGATTCATCCAATTTTTGGGCTCCTGAAGCCAACTCCAGTGTATATTTGGGCTCCTGCTGCTGCTGCTGCCAACTTCTGCCAACTCCAGGCTGTGATTCATCCAATTTTTGGGCTCCTGAAGCCAACTCCAGTGTATATTTGGGCTCCTGCTGCTGCTGCTGTCAACTCCTGCCAACTCCAGGGTGTGATTCATCCAATTTTTGGGCTCCTGAAGCCAACTCCAGTGTATATTTGGGCTCCTGCTGCTGCTGCTGCCAACTCCTGCCAACTCCAGGGTGTGATTCATCCAATTTTTGGGCTCCTGAGGCCAACTCCAGTGTATATTTGGGCTCCTGCTGCTGCTGCTGTCAACTCCTGCCAACTCCAGGGTGTGATTCATCCAATTTTTGGGCTCCTGAAGCCAACTCCAGTGTATATTTGGGCTCCTGCTGCTGCTGCTGCCAACTTCTGCCAACTCCAGGGTGTGATTCATCCAATTTTTGGGCTCCTGAGGCCAACTCCAGTGTATATTTGGGCTCCTTCTGCCCCTCATAGTGATGCCACTTCAACTCTCTGCAATTGTGCCGCTCTGCGATTCTATTAGCGATGCCTCTGATCTGCATGTGATATTTCTTAAAAGTATTATTTAACTAACCCAGCACGCATCCTGTGCGTGTTACAGCAAGGCTGAATGGTTTACAACCCTATTGAGGCTGTAGGAGGCTCAGAAATAGCCGTTTTTAATAGCGATTCGTCGCGAATTTATTCGGGTCGAAACGATTTTTGTCGGAAAATTCGGCGAATCAGTCGAATCGAATTTTTCAAAAGTTCGCTCATCTCTAATGATGGTGCTACATAAATAACCAATAATAATAATAATAATAGAAGATGATGGCACTATATAAATAACCAATAATAATAATAATAGAAGATGATGGTGCTACATAAATAACCAATAATAATAATAATAGAAGATGATGGCGCTATATAAATAACCAATAATAATAATAGAAGATGATGCCGCTATATAAATAAACAATAAAAATAATAATAGAAGATGATGACTCTATATAAATAACCAATAATAATAATAGAAGATCATGACGCTATATAAATAAACAATAAAAATAGTAATAGAAGATGATGCCGCTATATAAATAAACAATAACAATAATAATAGAAGATGATGACTCTATATAAATAACCAATAATAATAATAATAATAGTAGATGATGACACTATATAAATAAACAATAAAAATAATAATAGAAGATGATGGCGCTATATAAATAACCAATAATAATAATAGAAGATGATGACGCTATATAAATAAAAAATCAAAATAGAAGATGATGGTGCTATATAAATAACCAATAATAATAATAATAATAGAAGATGATGACTCTATATAAATAACCAATAATAATAATAATAGAAGATGATGACGCTATATAAATAAACAATAAAAATAATAATAGAAGATGATGCCGCTATATAAATAAACAATAACAATAATAATAGAAGATGATGACTCTATATAAATAACCAATAATAATAATAATAATAATAATAATAATAATAGATGATGACGCTATATAAATAAACAATAAAAATAATAATAGAAGATGATGGCGCTATATAAATAACCAATAATAATAATAGAAGATGATGACGCTATATAAATAAAAAATAAAAATAGAAGATGATGGTGCTATATAAATAACCAATAATAATAATAATAATAGAAGATGATGACTCTATATAAATAACCAATAATAATAATAGAAGATGATGGTGCTACATAAATAACCAATAATAATAATAATAGAAGATGATGGCACTATATAAATAACCAATAATAATAATAGAAGATGATGGTGCTACACAAATAACCAATAATAATAATAATAATAATAGAAGATGATGGCACTATATAAATAACCAATAATAATAATAACAGAAGATGATGGTGCTACATAAATAACCAATAATAATAATAATAGAAGATGATGGCGCTATATAAATAACCAATAATAATAATAGAAGATGATGCCGCTATATAAATAAACAATAAAAATAATAATAGAAGATGATGACTCTATATAAATAACCAATAATAATAATAATAATAGTAGATGATGGTGCTACATAAATAATCAATAATAATAATAATAGAAGATGATGGCACTATATAAATAACCAATAATAATAATAGAAGATCATGACGCTATATAAATAAACAATAAAAATAATAATAGAAGATCATGACGCTATATAAATAAACAATAAAAATAATAATAGAAGATGATGACGCTATATAAATAAACAATAAAAATAATAATAGAAGATGATGCCGCTATATAAATAAACAATAACAATAATAATAGAAGATGATGACGCTATATAAATAACCAATAATAATAATAATAGTAGATGATGACGCTATATAAATAAACAATAACAATAATAATAGAAGATGATGCCGCTATATAAATAAACAATAACAATAATAATAGAAGATGATGACGCTATATAAATAAACAATAAAAATAATAATAGAAGATGATGACGCTATATAAATAAACAATAAAAATAATAATAGAAGATGATGCCGCTATATAAATAAACAATAACAATAATAATAGAAGATGATGACTCTATATAAATAACCAATAATAATAATAATAATAATAATAATAGTAGATGATGACGCTATATAAATAAACAATAAAAATAATAATAGAAGATGATGCCGCTATATAAATAAACAATAACAATAATAATAGAAGATGATGACTCTATATAAATAACCAATAATAATAATAATAATAATAATAGTAGATGACGGTGCTACATAAATAATCAATAATAATAATAATAGAAGATGATGGCACTATATAAATAACCAATAATAATAATAGAAGATCATGACGCTATATAAATAAACAATAAAAATAATAATAGAAGATCATGACGCTATATAATTAAACAATAAAAATAATAATAGAAGATGATGACGCTATATAAATAAACAATAAAAATAATAATAGAAGATGATGGTGCTATATAAATAAACAATAAAAATAATAAAAGAAGAGGGTCGCTCTATATAAATAAACAATAAAAATAATAATAGAAGATAATGGCGCTATATAAATAAACAATAATAATAATAGAAGATGATGGTGCTATATAAATAAACAATAATAATAATCATAGAATGTTCAACCCTATTACCATACCTACCAACTTTTCAGGGTAGGAAAGAGGGACATTTGTTAAATTAAGCCACACCCCCTCATTGAGGGATGGATAGGAGATTACAACAATATAAACACTTTAAATATGCAAATGAATAAATGAATTGCTGCAGATCTGCATTTTACACCTCAAAGAGGGACAAATGAGAACAACGAGGGGCAGGCGGACATGGACTCAAAAAAGGGACAATTCCTCCAAATCAGGGACATTTGGGAGGTATGCTTTTACTAATATACGGACACTCTCTTTAGAAAGTTCTGCACCTCTCTTGGAGGAAGGTGACCGTAGTCCCGGCAAGACATTGCCTGATCAGTGCCCCCTGCTGGGAGAGTCACAAACCTCCCGGATAATCAGCTATAGATATAATCCAATACTGCAAGTTTGGGTCAGGACCATTTTTTTCAGCTTCGCTCTGGGTTGTTATTAGAGGCGAGTGTCGGAAAAAGCCACTTCCAGCCTGGAGAGATCAGGAGGGACTCGGGGGTAAGTGTGATGTAAGGAGCTGATGAGGTGTGTGACTGCAGCCGAGGGCTTTGCACAAAGCCGCTATAATCTCCTATTATTACCAGGAGCCCGGCCGCCGCTGCCGCCGCCGTTGTGTGAAATGATTATGATCTGTGTCCTTCACAAAATATTGAGCGCGGAGTAATCCCTAAATCAATATATTTATCAGAAATAAATGTGAAGCCGCAGAACTAAGAGTCCTTAACTTTCTATTAAATATATCCCAGATTTCATTGCCGCACAGCGGCGCCATAAACCGCCATTTACCTGCATCAGCTATTCAATTCAACAATTTAACAGCGTAACTTTCACATTAATTCAATTTAAAGTGGACCAAAACCCAGGATTTTGACTATCCTGGGTTTTGATCTTTGCACCCCCAGGCATCTTGATCGGGGGTGGACCGCTGTGTGAAACCCCCCCAGGTTGCCCAATTTCTCTTATCCGGTCCCATGGCGCATGTGCAGCCCTCTTGTACAATCAGCGTGCTCGGATCCACTCCAGCCCCTTCGTCCAGGAGCTCGTCAAATGCGTACCCGCGTCGGCCATCACAAATGCCTGTCGCGAACACATGCATCCTGCTAAAGGGATAGCGGGGATGCGCCCGCGGCTCGGCATTGCGCCATTGGACCGGGAACGAAGGTGAATTTTCGGGCAACCTGGGGGGTTTGACACAGCGGAGCATCCCGAATCTTATGTCCCTGGGGAGTGAGTATGCCTGCCCTGGAGTCTCATAAACTCCAGGGTGGGTTTTGGTCCACTTTATTAAAACTTAAAGTGGACCAAAACCCAGGATTTTGACTATTCTGGGTTTTGGTCCTCCCCCCCCCCGGGGCACCCCCGATCAGTGCTGTCCCTGAAAGCCAGCATGGGGAGAGCAGAAAGCAGCATTATTTGAAGGGACTGTAACCCCATGGCAATATTAAAGTGGACCAAAACCCAGGATTTTGACTATCTTAGGTTTTGGTCTTTGCCCCCTGATCGGGGATGCCCCGCTGTGTGAAACCCCCAGGTCGCCCGATGTCACTCACGCTTCCCTGGTCCTATGACGCATGCACAGCCTTTGGTCCAATCAGCGCGCTCGGATCTGCTCCCGCCCCTTCATCAAAAAGCTTGTCTAATACCAGCAGATATTTAACTCTTTAACAAGGAGTGTGCCCACGCCGACCATCTACAAATGCCTGGTGCATGCACGCATCCTGCTAAAGAGATAGCAGGCAAGCGACCGCCGTTCGCACATGCGCCGTTGGACCAAGAAAGAAGGTAAGTTTCCAAGCGACCTGGGGGGTTTCACACAGTGGGACATCCCAAATCTGGATGCCCAGGTCCAACGACGCATGCACAAGGTGCGGACACTTCTCCACTATCCCTCTAGCAGGGCGTGTGCCCGCGCCAAGCATTTGTGCATGACCTGTTAGAGGGAAGCGGGGGATGCGGCCGACAGTGCGTTTGGATCCGCTCGCATTAGACAAAGGCTTAGATGAAGGGACGTCAGCGGATCCGAGCGCGCTGATTGGATGAGCGGCCGCAAATGCACCGTAGGACCGGTAAGAGATGAGTTTGTTCGGGCGACCTAGGGGGTTTGACACAGCGGGACATCTTGATTTTAGATGCCCCGGGGAAGGGAATCAATCGGCCCGGGAATCTTATAGATTCTGGGGACAATCAAGCTGGGTTTAGTCCACTTTAACTCATCTTTCACCAGTCCTATAGCGCATGTTGCATATGTAATGCTTGGCAAATGACCCTACTTGCCACAGTCGGGAGTGAGAGTGGCCGCATCCCCAACCTATCTGAATGGCTGGGGGCGGGAGCGCGCACACAGCCCAAAGCCATACCCTCTAACTTTTCAGGGTGGGAAAGAGGAACATTTGTTAAATTAGGCCACGCCCCCTCATTGATTGATAGATAGGAGATAGGATGTAACAGTTACAACAATAGAAACACTTTGAATAGGCAAATGAATCATTTATTGCTGCAGATCTGCATGTTACACCTCAAAGAGGGACAAATGAGAACAACGAGGGACATGGACTCAAAAGAAGGACAGTCCCTCTAAATCAGGGACACTTGGGAGGTATGCCCAAAGCTTCTAGGCTGGGCTGCTGGTGTTTACATCAGTATAGGAGCAAGGAAGGGGAGTTCTGCTTCACTCCGGGGTTGGGGTGTCCTGATTAGGGATGCCCCAGGGGAAAGCCAGCAGCTGACCCTGGAATCTTTTAGATTTCAGGGTCGACCATGTTGGGTTTTGTTCCACTTTAAAAAAAACATGATGCATACCTACCAACTTTTCAGGGTGAAAAAGAGGGGCATTTGTTACATTAGGCCACGCCCCCTCATTGAGGGATGGATAGGAGATAAGTTGTAACAGTTACAACAATTTAAACATAGGCAATAGGCAAATGAATCATTTATTCTTAGTATACAGTACGTCCAGCTCCAAATCTAATACTTACACTTGGGATATACTCTGCCAGATGGCGCTGGACTGCAGAGACATTGAAAATAGGCTCCTCCCGGCCCCCTCAAATACCCAGGGACCTCCCACAAATCCCCAGAATTTCTCTGCAGTCTGGCTGCGAAGGACGAGAAATAGCTCTCTACTCGCAGGTGAGCGGGATTATTAACCTGCGGCCTTGTAGGACTATTCCCACCCGTTCCACTAGTAATATGCCTCCCAGCCTTGGCTGCGCTGGTCGGGTGAAGGTAGGCAGCACCGCTGTTAGGTGCTTAGGAGCGCTGCTCCACCGCAATCCCCCACCAAAGAGTAGGCGGTTCAGGCTTATGGTGAGCCTCTATGGGATGCCCCTCCCGCACTAGTGCCCCCTTGCCCCTGCCCATCGGTGGGCCCTGTTTAAGTGGCCGCTGTCCTCCCTCATCCTCCTTGTAGCCTTCGGGGGAAAAGAGGGGGGGGGTGTAAATATGTATGCTATGCATTCTGTGTTTTACACCTTTTTTCCATTCTGTTTAGTCTTGTGTCAGCCGCCTGACTGGCTTGTCTTTAATGTCTTTTTAAAATTGCCGCCACCGCCGCCGCGCGCTGACTTGGTTCCGCGCTTGGCGGCGGCATTACCTCAGGCGCTAGTGCGCCATCATTGGCTGCTTGTACGTTCTGGCTTCGCGCTCTTCGGGGGGGGGGGGCCCGTCTATGTCGCGCTCCGCATCATCGCTCATACCTGCCTGCCCCTCGAGGTATAGCGACGCCATCTTTATCCTGCTTGGTTGGCCCATGCGCGACGGACCCCTACCTACCGCGGTCTGTAAGTGCCCTCGCGGGCGGCTTTATATCTTTCACTTTTGTTACTGTGTGCTTACAGGTCTTGCCTGCTTATGTCTTTCAGGTGGGGCGAACCCTTTTGACTTCTCCCGGCCCTGTATTAGTATATAACTCCCACTTCCCTAGCGGGTTATTGGGACATCCGGGGTTGCTATATAGCGTTATTCCCTATCGGCGTATAGCGCCGCTATAATCACCATATGGAGGCATCCCAGGATAATGTGACCGGGGTCCCTTCGGGACAAGACCGGCTGTGTGTAGCGTGTGGGCAGCCTCATGCTGACTCTGACAAGGCGCGGGTCTGTGTACCCTGTGCTGAGCAGGTGCTTGCATTGCAATCTGGCCTTCCAGTGGCTGCACCTCGTTTCACTTCACCTACTCCCCCAAGCTTAAATCTCACTCCTACTGAGTTGCATACTAGTGGGGATTCTCAGCCTGATGTGTCTTCTAGACTGGCTACTGTTGAGCAGTTGATTGCTAAGTCCTTAGCGCGTAAGGCCCCTGCTAAGAAGCGGCACTTGACACCTAATGTCACTGTTTTCCCTATGGGAACTGAGGAGTTTTGGAATCTTTGTGGCTATACCCCATCTGATGAAGGGAAGCTCTTTTCTGATTCAGGCTCATCTGATGAGAGACCAAGGGGTCATGACGATTCTGGCTCTGACCCCTGGGCCCCGGATGACACTGACAGATTATTGACCCAGATTTTTGAGGTTCTGTCCATCTCTCTCCCTGTTGCGGCTCCCAGGCAAAGAGGGGAGCTTTTCCATACAGCAAAATCACGTTTGGAATTTCCCGAGCAGGCACATTTCCATAACCTTGTGCTCAAGGAATGGGAGCTCCCCAGTAAAATTCCCCGGGTTCCAAAAAGTTGGGATAGGAAGTATCCCTTTCCGGCTGAGGTGGTTAAATGTTGGTCATCCCCCCGAAGTGGATGCCCCGATCCTAGGGCTATCTTACACCTCTGTCATGCATTCCCCTGACTCTACTACCCTGCGAGATGCTGAGGACCGGCGCATTGACCTGCTGGCCTCCCACGCCTTTGCATGTGAGGGGACGGCGCTGCGCCCAGTCTGTGCCTCTGCCATTACTGCTGTGGCCACTAGAACCCTTATCAGAAATATGCTTGATAGTGCCCCTGATGATTTGCCTTGTGAGGTGTTTAATGCACTCTCCAGTTGTGATGTTTTTGTAAATTTTGTCCTCTCAGCATTGGATGACACCATCAGAATGTGTGCCAGAACTTCTGTCCTTGTGGTGGCTATACGCCACTCGGTTTGGCTGCGCCAGTGGGCTGCTGACAACGCTGCCAAGAAGGCCCTCACTAGGTTTCCCTTTAAAGGACTACGCCTGTTTGGGGACCGCCTGGACCTTTTTGCTAAGGGAGGCAGGTTACCCCGGCGCAGGCGGCAATCTCGGCCCTTTCGGGGTCAGGGTTCCTTCTCCTCCCCTTACCGTGGTGCAAGACAGGGAAGGGGGGTTTCCTTTCCTGGGGCCCGGGGAGATTTCTGGGGTAGAGGCAGAGGACGTGGACATCCTGGCTCCTCCTGTGGTCCCAAAGCAAAATCTCTCCCAAGCCCCCTCAGGCATGATGGGGCGCCCTCACCCATCCGGGTGGGGGGACGGCTGCAGCACTTCGCTCACGTCTGGAGGCTTCATGTCTCAGACCGGTGGATTCAGGAGGTAGTGTCCTCCGGTTACAAGTTGGAGTTTGCTGCCGATCCCCCTCCAAGATTCATCAGATCCCGGATTCCTCAGGACCCTGTGTCAGCTCAGGAGCTAGTGCAAGCAGTGCAAGGCCTCCTGGAGCTGGGGGTCATCTGCCAGGTCCCCTTAAGAGAAAAAGGCAAGGGCTTTTATTCCAACCTATTCACAGTACCCAAAAAAGATGGTTCTGTCTGGCCCATCCTGGACAGGATCCTCAACAAGTTTGTCAGGGGCAGGCACTTTCGCATGGAGACTCTGCTCTCTGCCATCAGTTCCCTGCGCCAAGGGGATTTCATGACTTCTGTGGACATCAAAGATGCTTATCTTCATATTCCTGTGTTCCCAGGTCATCAAAGGTTCCTCAGGTTCGCTCTGATGGATCAACACTACCAGTTTGTGGCCTTGCCGTTCGGCCTCACTTCAGCTCCCAGGGTGTTCACCAAGGTGCTGGCTGGCGTGATGTCTCAGCTCAGATGTCAGGGCGTCTGCGTGCTTCCCTATCTGGACGACATTCTCATCACTTCCCAGTCTCTACATCAGGCAGAGTTGGATACTCAGCTGGTGGTGTCCACTCTGGAGTCATTTGGATGGGTGATTAACCACCCCAAGTCCTCACTGTCCCCTTCCTTGGTAACTCCATTCCTAGGAATGAATCTGGATACAGTTCAGGCAAGGATCTTCCTTCCTCAACAGAGGGTGAACGGTCTGATTGCACAGGCTCAGTCCCTCCTAGCTTGTCCCCATCCCTCCATCAGGCAGGGGATGCAGCTAGTGGGCCTGATGGTGGCATGCTTCGAAGCGGTCCCTTATGTTCAGTTCCACTTGAGGCCCCTGCAAACTTCACCTATTGTCAGTATAGGACAAGGACCCAGCGTCCCTGGACAAGGTCTGTGTGCTCTCCCCCCTGGTCAGGAGGTCCCTCTCGTGGTGGATGGACTCAAGGAACCTGTTGGGGGGCAGATCCTTTCTTGCCCCTTCCTGGGAGACGGTAACCATGGATGCCAGTCTGTCAGGTTGGGGGGGGGGGTTTCTGGAAGTCCCTGCGGTTCCAGGGGAAGTGGGGCCCTCAGGAGGCCCACACACCTATCAATGTCTTGGAACTGCAGGCGATCAGGCTAGTTCTGGCTCACTTGACTACTCACCTTCGGGGCCTGCCTGTTCAGGTAGCGTCCCTGATCCTGACTTGGGCGGAGGCCAATGTCCCCTGCATATCAGCTGTGTACATCCCGGGGGTGGAAAATCGCCTGGCGGACTCTCTGAGCAGGCGGACCTCTCGCCAGGGAGAATGGTCCCTATGCAGCAGGGTGTTTCAATCTCACCGTTGGGGTCAACCAGATGTGGATCTGTTTGCGTCCCTCCACAATCACAAGCTCCCAGCTGTTGTCTCTCTGTCCCAGGATCCTCTGGCCTTGACCTCGGATGCTTTAGCAAAGTCATGGCAGGACCTCCATTCCCCCTGCTGGGCAGGGTTCTGCGCAAGATTGCTCTGGAAGGGGTGCCAGCAATTCTGGTGGCCCCCAGGTGGCCAAGAAGAGTGTGGTTCGCATACGTGGTGCAGCTGGCAGTAGATCAGTACGCTCTGCCCTTGGTGCCAGATCTGCTCACTCAGGGTTCATTACGCCATCCCAGTTTACAAACTCTGGCTTTGACGGCTTGGCTGCTGAAACCTCCATCTTGATGGAGCAAGGGCTGTCTTCCTCGGTTGTGGATACTTTGATTAAAGCTAGGAAGAAGTCTTCCTCTTCCATTTATTACAGGGTTTGGCGTGCCTACATTAACTGGTGTGAGTCTAAGTCTCTTCCCTGTCGTGTGTTCTCTATTCCCAGGATTCTGGAGTTCCTGCAGCATGGGTTGGAGATGGGGCTCCAACTCAGTACTCTGAAGGGTCAGGTTTCTGCCCTGGCTATTTTCTTCCAGAAGTCCTTTGCTCAGCACCCTCTGATCAGGACTTTTTTCCAGGGGGTCACTCATGTGTGGTCACTCAAGCCTATGGTGCCTGTTTGGGATCTGAACTTGGTTCTGTCAGCCTTGCAGGGTGCTCCCTTTGAACCTGTGCAGGATGCTGCCTTGGCCACTCTTACGCTCAAGGTTGTGTTTCTGGTGGCTATCACTTCAGTCAGGCGTGTGTCTGAGTTGGCCGCGCTTTCCATTCAGCCCCCTACTATGAGAGACACCAGGACAAGGTGGTGTTTCGTTTCAAACCTCACTTTCTGCCTAAGGTAGTGTCTGTCTTTCATTTGAATCAGGATGTTTTTCCTTAGCAATGCTAAGGAGAGGGTTTTGCCCTCTTTGGACGTGGTTAGGTGTCTGAAATACTATCTGGTGGCTACTGCACCTTTCAGGAACACTGATGCTCTTTTTGTGGTCCCTTCTGGTCCTAGGAAGGGTTTGGCTCCTGCCAAGTCTACTATCAGCAAGTGGATTCGTCAGGCTGTGATTCAGGCCTATTCTGCTAAGGGGAAGAATCCTCCCTTCCGCCTTACTGCTCATTCCACTCGTGCTATTGGTGCCTCTTGGGCTTTTCAGCACCAGGCTTCTGTTGAACAAGTTTGCAAGGCCGCTACTTGGTCTTCTGTTCATACCTTTTTTACAAGGTTGATGTTAGGGCCTCAGCTGATGCTGCTTTTGGCCGAAAGGTTCTGCAGACGGCAGTGGTTTAAACTGTCTGCTGCTGATTTTTATTGGGGATCCCACCCTACTTTATGGACACTGCTATTGGATGTCACAAGTGTAAGTATTAGATTTGGAGCAGGACGTACTGTATACTAAGAATAATACAATTCTGTGATTACTCACCTGTAGAATTGGTATTATGAGTATACAGTACGTCCTGCTCCAACCCACCCTTGGTTTGCATTTTCTTGGATCCCCTGTATGGTGATTGTCATCATTGTTATAGTGGATAGTTTGGATTGTTTAATGCTCCCGGCTTCTCCTTAACTGCTTTTCAATGCTGGGGATTTGTGGGAGGTCCCTGGGGATTTGAGGGTCCGGAGGAGCCTATTTTCGATGTCTCTGCAGTTCAGTGCCATCTGGCGGAGTATATCTCAAGTGTAAGTATTAGATTTGGAGCAGGACGTACTGTATACTCATAATACCAATTCTACAGGTGAGTAATCACAGAATTGTATTATTGTTGCAGATCTGCATGTTACACCTCAAAGGGGGACAAATGGGAACAACGTAGGACAGGGGGACATGGACTTAAAAGAGGGACAGTCCCTCCAAATCAGGGACAGTTGGGAGGTATGCCCAAAGCTGCTGGCGATGTGGCTGCTGGTGTTTACATCAGAGTAGGAGCCAGGAAGAAGGTGAGTTTTGGTTCACTCTGGGGGTTGGGTATACTGATTAGGGATGCCACAGGGGAAGGCCAGCAGCTGACCCTGGTCGACCACGCTGGGTTTTGTTCCACTTTAAAAAAACATGACCATACCTACCAGCTTTTCAGGGTGGGAAAGAGGGGCATTTGTTACAATAGGCCACGCCCCCTCATTGAGGGATGGATAGGAGATAGGATGTAACATTTACAACAATATAAACACTTTGAATAGGCAAATGAATCATTTAATGCTGCAGATCTCCATGTTACATATCAAAGAGGGACAAATGAGAACAGCAAGGGACACAGGGACATGGACTTAAAAGAGGGACTGTCCCTCCTAATCAGGGACACTTGGTAGTATGATGACAGCATGCAGTGGTGCCCCACGCCAAGCTGAACCACCTATGAACTAGTAGACCAAAAAAATGCAATTCTGTGAGTACTCACCTGTAGAATTGTTTTTGGTAGTGTCCTGTTCAGGTCGCTCCATTACTGACATGTGGGTAATCCGCCACAAGGTGTCGCAGTGACTGCAAGATGAAAATCGAAGCTTCTCCCGGCTCATATAAGGCAGCTGTCTCCCAAAATTCCCCAGTGGTTCAAAAGCAGTAAAACAGAGACATGCCGGGAGGCCAGGAAACCATGTTACATCACATAGCTTCAGCATGTACTCTCTCAAGAAAAAAAACAACTACAACAATAATCACCATAACAGGCAAAGGAGATAACAGAACAAGGGTGGGATGCAGTGACCTGGACAGGATACTACCAAAAACAATTCTACAGGTGAGTACTCACAGAATTGTATTTTTCCCAGTGTCCTGTTCAGGTCGCTCCATTACTGACATGTGGGACATCTAAAAGCAGTGTCCAAAAGAAAGGTGGGATCCCCAGTGAGCAACAGCACGCAGTTCATGACACTACCGCCTGAAGCACCTTACGGCCAAAAACAGCATCAGCTGAGGCCCTAACATCATAAAGCCACATTGCACAAGGGCTCAAAGGGAGGACCCTGGAGAGCAGAAAGCACCAAGTTCAAATCCCACACCGGTAACAAAGGCTTAAGCAGTGGACGTACATGGGTAACTCCGTGGAAAAAAGTCTTGATAAGTCTATGATTGGCGAAAGATCTTTGGAAAAAAATAGCCAGGGCCGAAACCTGACCCTTGAGGGTACTTAGCTGGAGACCCGAATCCAATCCATGTTGTAAGAACTCCAAAATCCTAGAAAAGGAGAATGTGTGACAGGGAAGACCACTGGGCTCACACCAGGCAATGTAAGCGTGCCAGACTCTGTAATAAATCATGGAAGAAGATTTCTTCCGAGCCTGAATCATGGTACGCACGACCGGGGCAGACAGCCCTTTCTCCATCAGGATGGAGGTTTCAGCAGCCAAGCCGTCAAAGCCAGCGTTTGTAAATTGAGGTGGCGTAGCAGCCCCTGAGTGAGAAGCCCTGGATCGTTGGGCATGACGTAGTGATCCACTGACATCCGAACTATGTCCGCGAACCAACACCGCCTCGGCCAACGAGGGGCCACCAGAATGGTTGGCACCCCCTCCTGGGCTATCTTGCGCAGCACTCGACCCAGGGGCGTCCGTGGCAAAGGCCAGAGGATCTCTTGACAGGGAGACGAACCTTGGAAGCTTGTGATTGTGTCGGGACGCAAACAGATCCATGCCCGGGCTGACCCCAGCGGCGACATAGAGCGTGAAAGATCTTGTTGCTGAGAGACCATTCCCCCAGATGAGAGACCCCCCTGCTCAGGGAGTCTGCCTCCTGGTTCTCCACCCTGGGAATGTAAACCGCTGAGATGCAGGGAACATTGGCCTCCGCCCAAGTCAGGATCTGGGTCCCACCCTGGTGATTGATGTAGGCGACCGCCGTCTGGACCGCACAACCCCGTAGATGGGGGGTCAAATGAAACAGGACCAACCGGATCGCTCTCAGCTCCAGGAGATTGATAGGTAAGTGAGCCTCCTGCGGGCCCCACTGGCCCTGGAACTTCAGCGATTGCCAAAAAACCTCCTCAGCTGGTCAGACTGGCGTCCGTGGTGACAATCTCCCAACAAGGAGTCAGAAAGGACCTGCCCACAGGAAGATTTCCTGGGGCCAACCACAATGCAAGGGACAGCCTGGCCAGAGGAGACAGAGAGAATTCTCACTCCAGGGACTCCTGTGTCCGATCCCAAATGGTCAAAATATTCAATTGAAGAGGCCTCATGTGGAATTGAGCGAAGAGTACAGCCTCGAAACATGACACCATGAGACCCACCAGCTTCATCCCCAGATGGATGGATGGTTGATGGAACGACAGTAAGGTCTGCATCTGAAGACCCTCCACCTTCTGCTGGGGGAGGAAAACCTTGACCTGAGAGGTGTCCAAAGTCATGCCCAGGAAGGACCTCACCAATGAGGGAGTGATCGAAGACTTGGGGTAATTGATCACCCAGCCGAAATCCTCGAGAGTGGACAACACCGTCTGGGTGTCGCTCTCGGCCTGTTGAAGAGATTAAGCAGCAATCAGCAATTCGTCCAGGTAAGGAAGAACACGGATGCCCTGACTCCTCAGAAGGGCCATAATGCCTGCCAGAACCTTGGTGAACACCCGGGGGGTTGAGGAAATCCCAAATGGCAACGCCACAAACTGGTAGTGCTGATCCTCCTGCGTGAACCTCAGGAACTTCTGATGTCCCTGGAATATAGGGATGTGCAGGTAAGCATCCCTGATATCCACCGTGATCATGAAGTCGAACTCACCGCGGACCGCAAGGTCTCTATGCGAAATGTCTGACTCTGACAAACTTGTTGAGACCCTTCAGGTCCAGGATAGGCCTCAGAGTACCATCCTTCTTGGGTACCGTAAAAGATTGGAATAGAACCCTCGACCTCGCTCCGGGTGCGGTACCGGACAAATCACCCCACAGCAGAAGGCATTGAACAGCCATTCTTAGACCCTGTGCCGTCAATGGGTTCTGGGATATCCGCGACTGAAGAAATCTTGGGGGAGGCGAAGCTGCCAGCTCTATTTTGTAACTGGAGGACACCACCTCCTGAATCCACCGATCCGAGACATGCAGTCTCCAGACGTGAGCAAATAGAAGAAGCCGTCCCCCCACCCGAATGGATGAGGAGTCTTGACAGGGGGCTTGGACTTGGATCCCCAAGAGGGATTGGGTCGGCCACGGGACCTACCTCGTCCCCAGGAATCTCTGCGGCCACCTGAAAAGGAAGAGCCTCTTCCTCCTCGAAAGGAGCGAAAAGTAGACGAGCCCCAAAAGGGCCGCACAGGCTTCCGTCGCTGAGGGAGTCTCCCATCCTTAGTCAGGAGATCCAGACGCTCCCCGAATAACCGAAGCCCCAAAAAGGGGATACCAGTGAGCGATTTCTTGGCCGCGGCGTCGGCTGCCCACTGCCGCAGCCAGATAGAGCGATGGAGCGCAACCAGCAGAGCCGAAGCCCTGCCGCCAAGCCGGACGCCATCGTCCATGGCCGAGGCTATAAAAGCAATAAAGTCCGCGCAGGCTAGGAGATCCTTATACTCCTCTGCCCGCTTGCGTGATCTGGCGATATCAACAAGACATTTCACCTTCTTCTTGATGGCTAGGGAGACAATGGCCGCGGCTCAAACCGGGCGAAGGCCAGCACCCACAAAGGTGAAGGCGTGACAAGCCAGCTGATCCATGCGCTGGTCAGCAGGGTCGCGCAAGGAAGCAGTATCGGTTGACAGCATAACCGTGGTATTGGAGATCCCCAGAACTTGTAACCCCGCTTCAGGTTACTAAATCATTATACATGGGTTATACCTACCGCTAGGTGGCACTCTTGCAGAGAAGTCCAAAAAAACAACAAGCCCCTCCCGGTCTATACATACCTGGTACGTCCTAACAAATCCCCAGTAATTCAAACAGCAATAAGACAAGGTACCAGGAAAAAAACCAACGGTAACCCTCAAGTATAACAAAAAAGCTTCACCATATAAAGCACCAGGATACCAAATAGGGCGGGTGAAGCGGGGTGTGGGACATACTTATAATACCCATTTTACAGGTGAGTATTTCACAAAATGGTATTATTCTAAGTATGTCACACACCCCGTTCAGGTTACTAAATCATTATACATGGGACATCCAACAGCAGTGTCCAAAAAAGGGCGGGTATCCAACCAGGCAATAATGCAGAAACTCAAACCACTGCAGCCTGCAGAACCTTGCGGCCAAAAACAGCATCCGCTGAAACCCGCACATCAACCGTGTAAAACTTGGAAAAAGTGTGAACCGAAGACCAGGTAGCAGCCTTACAAACTTGTTCAACAGAAGCCTGGTGCTGAAAAGCCCAGGACGCTCCAACCGCCCGAGTCGAATGAGCGGTAACACGAAAAGGGGGATCCTTCCCCTTGGCAGAGTAGGCTCCAACAATCGCCTGACGAATCCATTTACTAATGGAAGACTTAGCCCGAGCCAAGCCCTTCCTAGCACCACAGGGCACCACGAAAAAGGCATCAGTCTTACGAAAAGCAGACGTAATACGCAAGTAGTACCTGACACAACGTACCACATCCAAACAATGCAACGCCCTCTCCTTGTCATTCCCAGGCCTAGGACACAAGGAGGGAAGAACAATGTCCTGATTCAGATGAAAAGCAGAGACCACCTTAGGAAGAAAGTCTGGCTTGAAGCGAAAAACCACTTTGTCCTGATGTTTCTCAAAATAAGGAGCCTGAATGGACAAGGCTGCCAACTCCGAAACACGCCGAACCGAAGTGATGGCCATCAAAAAGACAACCTTCTGAGTCAACACAGAAAGAGCAATATCCTGCAAAGGCTCAAAAGGAGGAGCCTGAAGAGCAGAAAGGACCAAATTCAAATCCCAAACAGGAAGCAAAGGCTTCCTAGGAGGCCGCAGATGCGAAACCCCCTGGAAAAAAGTCTTGACCAAAGAATGGAGGGCAAAAGACCTCTGAAAAAAGATAGACAAGGCAGAAACCTGCCCCTTCAATGTACTAAGCTGCAGACCAGAGTCCAGCCCAGACTGAAGAAATTCCAAAATCCTAGAGATAGAAAAGACCCGGCAGGGCAAAGATCTCGCCTCACACCAGTCAATATAAGATCTCCAAGCCCTATAATAGATGGAAGAGGAGGATCTCTTCCTGGCACTGATAAGAGTCCGAATGACCGAATCTGAAAGGCCCTCCTCCTTCAAGATGGAGGTTTCAGCAGCCAAGCCGTCAAAGCCAGCGTTGGTAAACTGGGGTAACACAGTAGACCCTGAGTGAGAAGATCCGGCCGAAGAGGCAGCTCGAACTGATCCACCGCCAGACGAACGATGTCTGCGAACCACACCCGCCTTGGCCACCTTGGAGCCACGAGAATGGCGGGAACTCCTTCCAGAACCAGCTTTCGCAGAACCCTGCCTAGCATGGGCATCGGAGGAAACAGATAAAGGAACCCCAGGTCCCTCCAGCTCAGAGCCATGGCATCCGCCGCCAAAGCCAGAGGGTCCTGGGATAACGACACGAACGTCGGAAGCTTGTGATTGTGACGAGAGGCAAACAGATCCACCTCCGGCGTCCCCCACCGAAGACAAAGAGATCGAAACACCTGGGGGTGGAGAGACCACTCCCCCCGGCGGGAAGAACACCGACTCAGAGAGTCCGCCTCCGTGTTTTCCACTCCTGGAATGTACACCGCCGAGATGCATGGCACATGAGTCTCCGCCCAAATCAGGATCAGAGACACCTCCCTGTGGGCACCCCGACTGCGAGTCCCTCCTTGGTGATTGATGTAAGCAACCGCCGTCCGATTGTCCGAACGAACCTGAACCGGCAGACCCTGTAGATGCTGTGTCAAGTGAGACAGAACCAACCTGATGGCTCTCAGCTCCAGAACATTGATGGGTAAGTGAGCCTCCTGAGGACCCCACCGGCCCCGGAACCGAAGATCCTTCCAAAAGCCCCCCCAGCCTGACAAACTGGCGTCCGTGGTGACAGTTTCCCAAAGCGGGGTCAGAAATTACCTGCCCCTCGAGAGACTGTCCGGAACCAACCACCACCGTAGAGACTGCCGAACCCGGGGAGACATCCGGAAGGACCGATCCAACGATCCCGGCCGCCAGTCCCAAGATGCCAACAGATGAAGCTGAAGCGTCCGCGTGTGAAACTGCGCAAAAGGAACTGCCTCGAACGAAGCAACCATCAACCCCACCAGTCTCATCCCTAGACGGATGGACGGACGAGGATTGGAAAGAAGAAGCTGAGCCAATTCCTGAATCAAAAGAACCTTGGCCTGAGGAAGAAACACCCTGTGCTGGTAAGAGTCCAAGGACATTCCCAGAAAGGTCACCACCCTGGCCGGAACCAGGGAGGACTTGGAGTAGTTGATCACCCAGCCGAACCTCTCCAGCATAGACACCACCATGTTGGTGTCCACTGCCGCCTGACTGAAGGAAGGCGCCAAGATGAGAAGATCGTCCAGGTAGGGCACAATCCGAATCCCCCGAACTCTGAGCAAGACCATAACTCCCGCCAACACCTTGGTGAACACTCTCGGAGCCGAGGTGAGGCCGAACGGAAGAGCTACAAACTGAAAATGCCGGCCCTCCACCACGAAGCGAAGGAACCTCTGATGAGCCGGAAAAATCGGAATGTGAAGATAAGCATCCTTGATGTCTATGGAAGTCATAAAATCCCCCTGCCGAAGCGAGGCGATCGCAGACCGAAGTGTTTCCATGCGAAACTTCCGGGGACGAATAAACCGGTTGAGAAACTTCAAGTCCAGAATGGGACGAAACGACCCATCCTTTTTGGGAACAATGAAGAGATTGGAATAAAACCCGCGCCCCACCTCCGAAGGCGGGACCGGACAGATGACTGCCAACTCCAGCAGATTCCTTACTGCCGCCAGGAGCCCCTGCGCGGCCAAAGGATCTGAAGGAACACGGGACCTGAAAAACCTTGGAGGAGGGCGGGACTCGAACTCCAGCCTGTAGCCGGCCGACACCACCTCCCGGATCCACCTGTCCGAGACCTCCTGGTCCCACACCCGGGAGAAGAGTCGCAACCGTCCCCCCACCCGTAAGGGTGAGGGCGCCCCCTCATTGCTGAGTGGGTTTGGCAGCTGGCTTGGGCTTGGCGCCCCAGGCGTGAAAAGGGCGACCACGGCCTCTTCCCCTGTTCCAGCTAGCACCCCTGGAAGCCGAGAAGCCCGCACCCCTGCTGGCTCTGGCTCCCCGAAAGGAGGAATTGAAGTGGGCCGCCCCCCGAAAGGAACGATGAAAACTTTTGCACTGAGGCAACTTACCTCCCTTAGCAACAGAGTCCAGCTTTTCACCGAAAAAAGCCTCAGACCCATAAAGGGAAGAGACGTGAGTGATCTCTTGGAATTAAAGTCAGCCGTCCACTGCCGCAACCATACTGAACGGCGAATGGCGACCAACAGAGCCGTAGCCCTGCCTGACATCAACATGGCATCATCCTGGGCTGCCAGAATGAAAGACAAAAAAGAATCACAACGCTTAAGAGCCAGAAACTCAGCACAAGTGGGATTAAGGTCTGAACATAAATCCCTGATGATAGACCTAACCGCCATCAACAATAGTGCCGAAGCACAGACTGGCCTCAGAACTGAACCCGCACAAACAAAACCATGCCGGGCCAGCTGATCAATCCGGCGATCCTCGCCGTCCTTGAGACAAGTAGTGTCAGGTGAATGAACAACCGCCGTGTTAGATAGTCCCAGAACCGGAGCATCAACCTCGGGAGGGACAGACCAACGCTTGACCAAGTCCGCCGGAAAGGGATACTTCCTATCCCAGCTAGGCGGCACCCCGACGAGACGCGTAGGTTGCTCCCATTGCTTAAGGACAATGTCCTCAAAATGCTGTTGACTGGGAAACTCCAAGCGCGGCTTGGACACCCCGAAAAGCTGACCCTTAGGCCGAGGAGCAGCTTCAGGCGGATCCAAATCCAAAACCTCAAACATTTGGGTCAGAATGGAAGGTGTATCCAGGACAGGCCCTTCAGACTGATCACCCTCAGCACCCAGCAACTGCTGGCCCTCGGAATCCTCAAATTCATCAACAAGCTCACGCTCTTCAAGGGGCCGATCCGGCCAATCCAGATCCTCAATAACCTCCTCATCTGAGTCTGGCGGGGGCGGGGACAGATGTCTCCGCTTAGCCGGGGCCTTCTGAGCGACAACAGCGGAAAACATTTTCTCGAGGCTGGCCAATCGTGCGCACACCTCGGACTGCGAATCACCCCCAACGACAACGTCACCCGGGGTCCGGAACAGGCGGGGAGGGGAGGGAGATGGTGCGGCCGAGGAAGTACTGGGCACCGGGGTGCCGGACTGGCGCTCAATGTTCCGCCGTGCACATGGAATACATAAAATGACATCATCCCCTGGGAGCGGAGACCCACACCCCCCACAGAGCCTGGACTGCCCCGAAGAGCCATTTCCGGTATCTTTGGTAGCCTCCATATGGTGAAATTATGGTATATGCAGTAACCAGGGATTTACGCCTAACGCGACCCGGGATGCCCCTTCAGTACTGACTAAATAGCTATCCCCAAAATTTTGGAATTTAGACACAAAAAAATTCTTAATTCAAACAATGGCCCCCCCAACTAGCCAGGTATATAAGACCGGAAGAGCTCTGCAGCGTGGGATCCCGGGATCTGAAAAACAAAAGACAGCCGTCAAACAAACACACCATAACACCTGGATGATTATATAACAATGATGAGACCAATGCAGTCTACATAAAACATTTATAAATGTATATATATACCTATGGGAGGAACATATATATATGGGCAATCTATATATATATATATATATATATATATATGTATATGTAAAAGCACATATATAGATGCACAGACAAGGCTAATGTGGACCAGGCCGCAGGAGGCTCCCTGCCAGCCGGCCAGGGACCAAGACAAAGGGAAGGACGCCCCCCCCCCTGATCGGCGAGGAAGGGGGCCCAAACCAAAGCTGCCCACCCCTCTGTCCAGCGGTACCCCAAAAAGAAGAAACCGCCTACCTGATCCAAACAGCAATGGCGGCTGCGCCACGGAGGAACGAAGGAGAAGGGGGCGGGCCCAGCAAGATGCGGGAAACGCTGTGGCCCCGCCCCTCACCTAGCCAGAAGGACCGGGAGGAACCACGACACCGAGGATAATATGGGATCCGTCTGGAAGACACAAAGGGAAAAAACCATGAGCATCCCACAGCGCATGCACAAAAGGACAACAAGGAAAACTGGACTCACGGACCACAGTGGGACAGCGGAGTGGCGCACAGCGTATGATCCAGGCAGGGCAGTGCAGCAAACCCTGATGGAAGCTCCAGATGCGGCAGTCAGGATAGGATCAGCGCGCTCCCTCAGGGTGCAGGCAGGCCGCACAGGAAGATGGCGCCGATCGCTAAGTGGAGAGAGCACCTCAAGGGGCGGGCCGCGCAGAGATGGCGCGGAACGCGTCATCGTGCGGCCCTGCCCCCCCCCTGCAGCGCGCAAACTGCGGGCGCCAGGGAAGGAGAAAATGGCGCCCGGAAGGCAGAAGGAGGGCCCTTCCCAGCCGCGGAGCACAGCACGCGCCCGCACAGTGAGGCGGGTAAAAGTGCGCCTGACAGCCCAACGGCTCTCGCTGGGGCAGGCGCCCCCCCCTCCCTCACAGCGCCGAACAGGAGAGTCGAGGAGGAGCAGGATCGAGGAAGGTGAGTACAAGTAAAAGACAAGACAGTCAAAAACACATACACACAGTTCAATAAAGCTTGTGGGCAACATGAGGGAGACAAGAGGTCCCTAGGTGGTTCCCCCCGCCATAGGCTCACCATTGCCTATGGCCGGCTACCCTTTGGGAGAGGGTCTGCGGCACAGAGCCTAGCTCTGTGAACGCCCGACCCTCGGCGTTCCCCTACCATCACCAGTTCCGTAGCCAAGGCTGGGAGGCAGGATGGGTCCCCGGAAGCAGGTGGTAATAGGGCTGCAGTGGCCGACATGCTTGGGATTACCCACTCGCCTGCGATATCCAGAGAGAGTAATAGCACAATCTTCACAGTCAGACTGCAAGAAGAATTCTGAGGGATTTTGGGAGACAGCTGCCTTATATAAGCCGGGAGGAGCTTCGATTTTCATCTTGCAGTCACTGCGCCACCTTGTGGCACATTACCCACATGTCAGTAATGGAGCAACCTGAACAGGACACTGGGAAAAAAGTCCACCTCTACATGGCGCTGCCTCACCTGGCCTCATTACAGATGCACCCCTGGCCGGTGCAGGTTTAGATCCACTTTAACTGCCCATTTTAAAAAAAAAAATGGCTTCTGCAGCCCAAATGAAGAAGCTGAAGCCGAGGCCCCCTGGCAGCTATCTGCATAGCTACCAACTTTTCAGGTTGGGAAAGAGGGACATTTGTTAAATTAGGCCACGTCCCATCATTGAGGGATGGATAGGAGATAAGAGTGTAACAGTTACAACAATAGAAACACTTTAAATAGGCAAATGAATCATTTATTGCTGCAGATCTGCATGTTACACCTCAAAAAGGGACAATATGTAAATGAAGCCATGCCCCTCATTGAGGGATTATTAAGCCACACACCCCTCATCAAGGGATTGGTGAGGCCACACCCCCTCATTGAGGGATGGATAAGAGATAGGATGTAACAGTGACAACACTAGAAACACTTTGAATAGGCATATGAATAATTTATTGCTGCAGATCTGCATGTTACACCTCAGAAGGACAAATGAGACAGAGGGACAAGGGAACTCAAAAGAGGGACAGTCCCTCCAAATGAGGGACACTCGGTAGGTATGTATCTGAGTTAGTGAAGCTGCAGCTCTGACTCTCCCATCATTTCATTTCCATTTTTCTTTTTTTAGTTTGTAAAGACAAAGGAGGTCAGTGGAAAGCAGCGCAGCCCCTGCTCAGTGGTAAGAGGCTTATTGATGTAATCTTTACATAACCCCAGCGGGTTCAATTCCAGCCTTTAAAGTCCTTATTGGATTTCATCCATGTGAAAGCTCCTCTGATCCCGTGCTTTTGTAGTACGACCGCCAAGGATGCCTTTGATGATTTTTGCTTCGCCATTGATCTCCTGCATATTGCGCAGTTACCGCCGCCTGACATTTCTCTGCGCTGCAAATTAAAACTTCAAATCTCTATTAAATGGACATTAACTCCGGACACTAAATTTCACTACAAAAAAAAATATTTTGGAGGTTTGCTGAGCTACATTTATTCTTGAAAAACTTTTTCATTTGGGTCATGTGACAGTTAAAGCGGACCAAAATCCACTGAACTTGCGAAACACTTTTGACCAAAGCCCCTGCAGATTTTTCCTTCTTAGGGTGTAGAACTACTGTAGAAATGGATATTTCCACTTTATCAAATCACCCTGGAACACTTATTTTTGCTGTCCCTCTCTGCAAGATGACAGGTGATCAGTCATTGCGCAAGTGTGGCAATGAAATCATACAACAGTGGCAATGAATGGAGGAGGTGGAGCTTTACAGCTAAAACAGGCGCCATTATCTGGGCTTAGAGTGAAGCAGGAGCAGTGAAAATAGGCAAAATGCGATATTCATGGGAAATCAATTCAGGGAATGTTATAAATGTGGGTTTTGGTCCACTTTAAAGAGGACCAAAACCCAGGATTTTGACTATCCTGAATTTTGGTTCTTGCCCCTGGGGCACATCAATCGGGCTGTGTGAAACCCACAGGTCGTCCAAAGAAACTCACCTCTTCCCGGTCCTACAGCGCATGCGCAGCCACTCGTCCAATCAGTGTGCTCGTTTCTGCTCCCATCTCTTTGTCTAAGGAGAGCGGATCCGAGCGCGCTGGTGGACGCATACTTTGCTTTCCTCTAACAGGGAGTGTGCCCACGCCAGCCATTCAGAAATGCCTGGTGTGGGCACATGCCTTGCTAGAGGGATAGCGAGGATGCGGCTCATGCATGTGCCATTGGACCGGAATCAAGCTATTTGTCCTCTTACCCAAGCCCCTGGATTTTATTTTTTTCATGACCGTCTTATTCTTTGTGTGTCACAGAGAGAAGTCTTGAAAACAGGCCCCTCCCAGTCTATATATACCTGGGACCTCCCACTTAATTCCCAGTGTTCTCTCTCTGCAAGATGCGTCAAGACAGAAGAAAGAGGTCTCCTGCTTGCAGGTAGCCGGGGTAACACCCCGGCACCCCCCCATGGTCTATTTCTACCCAGTTCATCTTTTATTATTGTCATGTAACTATTGGAAGCCTCCCAGCCTTGGCTGCTGACTGGGTGATGGTAGCCGGCACCTGGCGGTGCCTAGGAGCTTATCTCCTCCACTAGTCCCCATTATTGGGGCAGAGTGGCTATCCGGTTGGTGATCCGGATTTGGGATGCCCGGTCCCGTGGCTCCCATATCTCCTCCCACTCCTTCTTATGGCCTCTCCCTTCACTGTGAGGAAGTGCGTTGGGGGGAGGGGGGGGAGCGAGGGGGCATTATCAAGCGTTGCCCATTTTTAGTTCATGAGGTAACTTGTGTTGCGCTCCGCTATGTGTGTGTGTGCGTGCACGTGTGTGTTGTCTAGGCTGCGCCTTTATTTTCCTTAGCGTGTGTTTGTAATGTTGTTCACTTGCTCTGCCGGGTACGGCGGTTTTTGTCTGCGGCGTTGCCGCCATTTTCATGTTCTGAGGGGATCCGGATTGGGGGCGGGGCCGCGCTCGGTCGCGGCCCGCACTGTGCGGTGATCGGGGAAGGGGCGGGGCCAGAGCGCTTCGCACGCGTTCTCTGGCCCGCCCTTCTTCTCCGTCTGACTGCTCTGTGAGGTGTCACTGCCTGTGAGGTACCGTTGTTTTCCTGGGTCCCGTTATACCGGCTTTTATGCGGGCGCTGTTGGTCTTTGCTAAAGCCGTTGTCTCTCTGACTAAAAATGATGGGTTATTAACCTGGATAGTTATTCTTAGGGGGACTTATACTCATTATATATATTGTATATATAGAGGCATTGTGGGTTTATACCCCTGCCCATAGTGTGTTTCATGTGTATTTTTACATTATGCATTGTACATTAGTTATGCATTGGCATATTTTATGTATATATATATATTTTATCCTTGGACCTACTGTCTTTTGGCTAGTATTGTGTGTGTTTGTATGCGTGCATGTGCGGTTTATTCATGAATTTCATTTTGCCTTTTTTCTTTTTCAGATCTGGGATACCCCTGCTGCATGGGTCTCCCGGTCTGATATACCTGGCTAGTCTTAACTTGGGGTCCTAAAATCCTCCCACTCCCGGGACTTAATTAATTAATAAGGGGCATCCCGGGTTGCTTATAGCATAAATCCCTGGTTACTGCGAATACCAAAAAATTCACCGAATGGAGGCTTCCAAGGATACCGGAAATGGCTCTTCGGGGCAATCTAGGCAGTGTGGGGGTTGTGGGGCTCCACTCCCAGGTGATGACGTCATATTGTGCGTTCCTTGCGCCCAGCAGAATATTGCGCTTCAGTCCGGCACTCCGGCTTCTGGCTCCTCGCAACCTCAGTCATCGCCTGCCCCTCCGCCTTTATTCCGGACCCCGTGTGACATTGTCATAGGTGGGGATTCGCAATCTGAGTTGTGCGCTCGAGTGGCCACTCTCGAGAAGTTGTTGTCGGCACAGGTAGCTAAAAAGGCTACGGCTAAAAGGAAACACATTGCTTCTCCTCCTCTGGCCCCTGCTGCGGAGGTAGCGGAAGTATTGGACTGGTCAGATTGTCCTTTGTCTGAGGAAGGGGAAATCCTGGAGGATTTGGATGAGCCTGTGGCTCCACTATTGTCTGATGCTTCAGGAGAATTGGCTGCAGGGGTGTCTTGTGGATGTGGATGCTCCAGTTTTGGGGCTCTCTAACACTTCTGTGCTGCATTCGCCAGACACTACCACAATTAAGGATGTTGAGGATCGTCGAATCGATCAACTGGCTCGTCATGGTTTCATTAGTGCTGGTTCGACCTTGCGGCCGGTCTGTGCTTCTTCCAATGTGCTTTTGGCTCTTAGGGCCATGATTAGAAATTTGTATGCGGATCTTGATCCTGAATGTGAGGAGTTTGCCTCTCTTCAACTGTGTGAGTCTTTTGCTTCTTTCGTTCTGGCCGCCCAGGATGATGCTATGGCTATGTGTGGCAGGACATCAGGTCTTTTGGTTGCTATTCGGCGGTCAGTGTGGCTCCGTCAATGGACGGCGGATGTTGGTGCTAAAAGATCTCTTACGGCTCTACCTTTTCTGGGTTTGCGTCTGTTTGGTGAAAAGTTGGATTCAGTCACCAAGGGAGGTAAGTTGCCTCAGCGCAAGAAGCCGCGACATCCCTTTCGAGGAGTTTCTTCTTTCAATCCTTCCTTTCGGGGAGCCAGGGCGGGCAGAGGGGCTTCCCTTCGCGCTACCAGGGGAACGAGCTGGAACCGGGGGCGAGGTTGCGGCCGCTCCGGTCATTTGTGGGGCTCTAAGCCTAAGTCCACGCCCAAGCCTGCTCAGCAATGAGGGAGCGCCCTCACCCGTGCGGGTGGGGGGACGGTTGCGACACTTCTCCCAGGTTTGGGACCAGGGGGTCCCGGACAGATAGATTCGGGAGGTGGTGTCGTCCGGTTACAAACTGGAGTTCCAGTCCTGTCCTCCCTCAAGGTTTTTCAGGTCCCGAATACCTACCGATCCTTCGGCCGCTCAAGAGCTTCGAGCGTCAGTGAGGAATCTTCTGGAATTGGCGGTCATCCATCCAGTGCCACCTTCGGAATTGGGTCTCGGCTACTATTCCAATCTCTTCACGGTACCCAAAAGGGACGGATCAGTTCGTCCTATCCTGGATCTGAAGTTCCTCAACAGGTTCATCCGTCCGCGGAAGTTTCGCATGGAAACTCTGCGCTCGGCCATCACTTCTCTCGGCAGGGGGATTTCATGTTGTCCATAGACATCAAGGATGCTTATCTGCATGTTCCCATCTGTCCGGCCCATCAGCGCTTTCTGCGGTTCGTGGTGGAAGATCGGCATTTTCAATTCGTGGCTCTTCCGTTTGGTCTTACCTCGGCGCCAAGGGTATTCACCAAGGTACTGGCGGGAGTGATGGCCATTCTCAGAGCTCAAGGCATTCGGATTTTGCCTTATCTGGACGACCTTCTCATCATGGTTCCTTCCTTCAATCAAGCGGAGACTGACACCAGCACGGTGGTTTCTACGCTGGAAAGCTTCGGTTGGGTGGTCAACTATCCCAAGTCCTCCCTCTCTCCGGCCAGGGTGGTGTCCTTCCTGGGGATGACGCTGGACTCTTGTCAGCACAGTGTATTTCTACCTCAGTCCAAGATACTTTTGATTCAGAATTTGGCTCGGCTTCTTCTTTCCAATCCTCGACCGTTCCTCCGTCTGGGGATGAGGCTGGTGGGATTGATGGTAGCCTCTTTCGGGGCAGTTCCCTTTGCTCAGTTTCACACTCGGACGCTTCAGCTTAATCTGTTGGCATATTGGGACCGTTGTCCACGATCATTGGACCGGCCCTTCCAGTTGTCCTCCCGGGTCCGGCAGTCCCTTCAGTGGTGGTTGGTTTTGACCAATCTCTTGAAGGGCAGGTCTTTCCTGACTCCTCTCTGGGAGATTGTCACCACGGATGCCAGCCTTTCGGGTTGGGGGGGGGGGTTTCTGGAAGGCTCTTCAGTTCCAGGGGCAGTGGGGTCCTCGAGAGGCTCACTTGCCCATCAATGTTCTGGAGCTGAGAGCCATCCGTCTGGTTCTTTCTCTTCTGACTCAACATGTCCAGGGCCTTCCGATTCAGGTTCGTTCGGACAACCGGACGGCAGTTGCCTACATCAATCATCAGGGAGGGACTCACAGTCTGGGTGCTCTGAGAGGTTTCCCTGATTCTGACCTGGGCGGAGGCCCATGTTCCTTGCCTGTCGGCAGTTTACATTCCGGGAGTGGAAAACACGGAAGCGGACCTTCTAAGCAGATGCTCCTCCCATCTGGGGGAATGGTCTCTCCATCCTCAGGTTTTTCAGGCTCTGTGTCTCCGGTGGGGAACACCGGAGGTGGACCTGTTTGCTTCTCGTCACAACTACAAACTTCCGACCTTTGTGTCAATGTCTCAGGACCCTCTGGCTCTGGATGCCATGTCTCTGAGCTGGGGGGAACTGGGGTTCCTTTATCTGTTCCCTCCGATTCCCTTGCTAGGAAGTGTTAAGAAAGCCGATTCTGGAAGGGGTCTCCGCTATTCTCGTGGCTCCAAGGTGGCCAATGATGTGGTTCGCGGACATCGTTCGGATGGCGGTAGACCATTTCGAACTTCCTCTGCGGCTGGTTCTTCTCACTCAAGGTCGGCTGCGTTACCCCAATTTACCAACGCTGGCTTTGACGGTTTGGCTGCTGAAACCTCCATCTTGAAGGAGGAAGGTCTTTCTGATTCGGTTATTAAGACTCTTATTTGTGCTCGGAAGAGGTCTTCTGCTATCTATTATAGAACCTGGCGTTCTTACATCGATTGGTGCGAGGCTAGGTCTTTGCCCTGCGGAGTCTTTTCTGTTTCCAGAGTTTTGGATTTTCTTCAATCTGGACTGGATGCTGGTCTACAGCTTAGTACCTTGAAGGGGCAGGTTTCTGCCTTGTCTATTTTCTTTCAGAAGGCTTTTGCGCTTCATCCTCTGGTCCAGACTTTTTTCCAGGGGGTTACGCATGTGCGGCCTCCCAGGAAGTCTTTGCTCCCTATTTGGTTCTTTCTGCTCTTCAGGCTCCTCCTTTTGAGCCTTTGTCGGATATTGCTCTTTACACTTTGACTCAGAAGGTTGTCTTTCGAGTGGCTATCACTTCTGTTCGGCGTGTCTCTGAGTTGGCGGCCTTGTCTATTCAGGCGCCCTTCCTTGAGAGACATCAAGATAAAGTGGTATTTCGGTTCAAATCGGACTTTCTTCCTAAGGTTGTTTCAGCCTTTCATCTGAATCAGGACATTGTTCTTCCCTCCTTGTGTCCTAACCCTAAGAATGACAAGGAGAGGGTTTTGCACTGTTTGAACGTTGTTTGCTGTGTTGATTACTATTTGCGTGCTACGTCTACTTTTCGTAAGACGGATGCTTTTTTCGTTGTGCCTTGTGGGCCTAGGAAGGGTTTGGCTCCGGCTAAATCTTCCATTAGTAAATGGATTCGTCAAGCCATTGTCAGTGCTTATTCGGTTAAGGGGAAAGTTCCTCCCTTTCGTATAACTGCTCATTCTACTCGCGCTATTGGTGTGTCCTGGGCTTTTCAGCACCAGGCTTCTGTTGAACAAGTTTGTAAGGCTGCTACTTGGTCTTCGGTTCATACCTTCTCGAAGTTTTATAAGGTTGATGTGCGAGCCTCAGCGGACGCTGTGTTTGACCGCAAATTCCGGCAAACTGTAGTGGTTTGAGTTATGCTTCATTCTCCTGCTGGATACCCACCCTTTAGGGACACTGCTTTTGGATGTCCCGAACGTTATTACTACAGGAAGCAGGGTGTGACACACAAAGAATAATACTATTTTGCGAATACTCACCTGTAAAATGGATATTATTGGTGTGTCACACACCCCACTTCACCCGCCCCTTTTTGGTATCCTGGTTTCTCTATTTGGTGAAGCTATAATTTTGTTGAGGGTTAATTTCCTGGTACCTTGTCTTACGGCTTTTCAATTACACTGGGAATTAAGTGGGAGGTCCCAGGTATATATAGATTGGGAGGGGCCTGTTTTCAAGACTTCTCTCTGCAACGGCATCTGGCGATGGTTTACCCGAACATTATTACTACAGGAAGCGGGGTGTGTGAGACACACCAATATCCATTTTACAGGCGAGTATTCACAAAATGGTATTTTTTTTTATACTATCGAGAGGAGGAGCTTTTTCTGCCCCTCTTGCATCAGACTGTATGGGTGACACTACAGTGCATGCACGAGTGCTCGTCCAATCAGCGCGCTTGGAGCCACTGATGTCACACCATATAAGACGGCATCTAAAGACAGCAGCTCAGAGCGCACTGGCAGCCACATCCCCCGCAACCCTCTAGCAGACAGTGTGCCCGCACTGACCATTCACAAATGGCGGTCACGGGCTGATCGAGCTGGGTTTTGGTCCACTTTAAAGTCCAGGGCAGGCTTACTCGCTTCCAATGGAGCATCCAGGAGCTACCATCAGGTTGCCCTGCTGTGTCAAACTCCCATTCGTTCCCAGTCCAAAACTGTAAGCTCTTGGGCTTGTTTTTACTTCTGGGTTTTCCTTGGTCTGTGTACAGGAAGTGACCTCACTCAGACTCTGACACATCCCTCCCTGCTCTAATTGACAGCCCTATTTAATTGGACAGCTGGCCTGTATTCATTGCTGTGTTATCAGCCCAGTTCCTGGAAGTTGTGATTCCTGTTTCCTTCAACTCCTGACCTATACTGGATTGACCTGGACTGCTTCCCGATCAGCAGATTAACCCTCACACGGATTACACGGTTAGAACTTCAGATTGTTTATTGGACTTTGCTTGTTTTCTGCCAGCCCATGCTCTCGGATCATTTAATGGACTTTCTGCCGCCAACCCTGGAATCTGTATTTAGTTTGTCACCAGCCTCTGAACACAGATGGTTTATAGACTTTGCCTGGCTGCCGCCAACCCTGGAATTTGTATCTGTTTTCAGGCTTTATTAAACCCCTGAACTCTGTTCTGTCTCATTTGACCCTCATTTCCATGCTTCACCCCACATCTGAAGCTCTGCCCAGCCCTCATTTCTTGCCAGAAGTCTACCTGTACCTTGGTTGAAGCCGGGAAGTCTGACAGGTAGGCACGCCCACCTAGAGGGAAGTGCTGCTTGGCAATGCTCAGCACTATTCATTTAGAATAGATTGCTGGTCTTTTTAGGGCAGTCCAATGTGTGAAACCCCCTGGTCTACCAGAAAAACCCACCATTCTGCCAACCCCAAGCCACATCCCCACTACATGCTTAGCTTAGGTGTACCCATGCCAGGGATTTCTGAATAGCTGGCATGGCCAGGCGGAGGTGCCGTACTCTGATTGGCAAGGAAAAAAGCCTATGTTATGTCCACCGAGCCACTCCTGGGCTCATTTTTTGCCTTGTCCCCAAATTGCTTCTGGGTGGTTGTGAGAAGTTACTCCTGCAGAATGTTGGGATCACATTCAAGACCTAATGAGTATGAGGATCTAATGAGTTAAAGGTCCTGTCCATGCAGAAATAAACTATACTTCATCACTAGCACAGAGACAAAGCTCAGAGAGCCATATATTGAGATGGGACATTTAAGCGGACCAAAACCCAGATTTTTAACTAGCATTCCCTGAATTGCTCCCTGATGAGGACTACCATTAGCCAATTTTCAGTGCTCCTGCTTCACTCTAATCCCAGGTAATGGCACCAGTTTTAGCTGTAAAGCTCCGCCTCCTCCATTCATTGCCATTGTTGTGTGTGGCAATTACGTCATTGCCACACCTATGTAATGATCACCTGCCATCTTAAACAGGACCTTCAGCATGATTTAATGAAAAGCCCAAACCCTTAAACTATTTCCCAGCATCTAAAATTAATATATTTAAAGTTCTTAGTCACTTATTTATTCTTTCCCCCACCGGGCTGCAACTCTGTTCAGGATTCTAGGATACGGCCGCCGCCATCTTGACTCAGAAACATCACATACTGAGGAGAGAAGAGCGGGATAAAGTGCAGGGGTGGAGTTATAGCTGTGCTTTGCACAGAGTGCAGAGCTGGGGTCAGTGAAAGGACAGCAATCCCACAATGCAGAGCGACACATTCTTATTCAGGGTGAAGGTCTGCGATAAACCAGACTAACAGCCTGGCACAGTTGGAAAAGAAAGGTAGCGGCCATTTTGGAGCTTCCTTTCCCCAACTGCCAATGCACAGTAACAGGGGAGTTAGAAAAATATCCATTTCTAGTTCTACACCCTAAGGAGGGAGTACTGTCAAGGGTTTTGGCCAAATGTATTTCACAGATACGGTGCTTTTGGTCCGCTTTATTACCTTGGAATAGGGCCATTTCTCCCTCCTGCTGTGACCAGAACAAACATGAGTCATTCTGAAAAGCTTTCCAGCTCCCTGCCGAGGGCCATTGTGTTACATTATATAAGCCAAATACCAACTCATTTATCTTTACTTGATTCTATTCTAATCAGCGGCGATTCTTTCTAAAGCAGTTATGAGCCTTTTGGAATGTAGACAGCTTACAGTGCAATATGATGTGATCAGTGTGGGAGGGCAGGTGGCAGGGATTGTCTCCTCTAGTCCAGCGAGGACGATTTGCTCTATACCAGTAGTATTAAAATTAGAAACAAACACGTCCGTGAATTTGATGGGATTTTATTTAAATTTGCTTCCAAAATGTGCAGCGGCTTAGAACTGGATAACTTGTCCCTGAAAGAGAAAGACAACAAAAATCAGCCAATACAAACAACAAATGACATGTTACTTATCCAAAGCGCCCCCCCCCCAGCAATTTTGTTTCTAAAATTTACTACAGTACGACTTAGAAACAGGTAAATGAATGTCTGTGCAGCAAACAGACCCGGAGAGGGATGCACATGAGGACTGTTGTGTTGGTCTGGTTTAAGTCATTTTTGACTGTTGGTCCGCTTTCATTCTAGTACCTTGTGCGGAAGCCTAGTCAACACAGTACTTTTGCAGCGATATGCCAAGGCCTTGAAGGGATCCTATACCCAGAACGAAGGTTTATGGTGACACCTTCTATCCCCAGCCCAGTACCCCAAAACAGCCCGTTTATTTTTATACTAAAGCCTGGAACATGGAAAGGTGAGTTTTTATGGACGAACTAGTGGCGCGAGGTTGTTCACACACCAGATTTGTGATACCCAGGAGAAAAGCCGGCCCTGTAAACCTTTAGATTCCAGGCTGGTCACTGGTGGGTATAGTTCTGCTTCAAAGGGACAGTCCAGACTAAACTTGCGGTACATGGTATCAAGCATAATGGATTACTTCCGCCCTATTGATTTCTACTCATAGGAGAAGAGGGTCTGTGTCATACAAATCCATCATCTCTGTCTAACATAATAGACAATGGGGTGGTAGCAGCGGGTAATCCTAGAATGGCTCCTCCCATGAACCACAAGTTTTTTTTTTTTTTTTTTTTTTTTTTTTTTAGACTGCACAATCCCTTTAAAGCAGACATCTCAGGAGGATACAAGCGAAACCACACTCTCTTTACTCTGTCACACAGGGGAAAGTCCTTACAACAGGGCAATATCAGGAGGGGTCATCTGTATCCCTCCAGCTAGGCCTCAACTTTGGTGGTGGTGCTCGGTGATTGCCCGATTTTCAAGGAAAAGCGTCAGTTTCCATTGCTGCGCCATTGAGATTGCCCGATCTCAGTGGTGCCGCTTGATGTGCACCAGCCGGCTGGCAGCATCCCCAGCTCCCCACCCCTGCTCCCAGCCATACTGACTGGGCGCACAGCTGCAGGTAAGCCAGGGATGTGGCTGCCGGTGAAGATCGCGTTGTGGACAAGATCACCGGTACCCCAAGAGGCTTTCACACAGCGGGGCATCCGGTGTAGGATGTCCCAGGACAGGCTAATATCCGGGCCTGGAATTTTTTTAAGATCAATTTAGTACCCGCTAGACTACTACAGGTATCATTTTAGCCGGTGCGGCCAATTCATAGAAGCTCCATGTTTCGGGGAGATTTTTCTCTTTTTATAGAGGTGGACCAAAACCCTGGATTGACTATCCTGGGCTTTGGTCCTACAACCCCGGGGATGCCCCGGTGTGAAACCCACCAGGTCACCCAAATAAACTCAACTCTTCTCGGTCCTAAGATGCATGCACGGCCACTTATCCAATCAGTGTGCTCACGATTGCATCCCCCGCTACCTTCTAACAGGGATAGTGCCCACGCTGGCCATTAATACCTGGTGTGGGCACGCACCCTGTTAAAAGGATAGCGGGGATGCAGCCATTGCTTGATCATGCGCCGTTGGGCCGGGAACAAAGGTGAGTTTTTGGGAGACCTGGGGGTTTCACAGCGCGGGGTGTGCTTATGCCTGCGTTAGAGTCTCAAACTCTAGGGTGAGTTTAGGTCCTGTAAGTGCCATTGTATTCCGTGGCGCTGTACAAGGTAGAAGTGCGGGGTAAGAAATAACTGACAATGGCCTCGATTCACTAAGATTTGAAAAAAAAAAACTCATGGTATTGAATAATTAAATTAGAGAAAAAAGCCAGAACGTCACCGTTACTGAATCACCAGATATGAGTAAAAAAGTGCCATTGACTTGCATTGTTTTCCTGAGAAAAGTAGAGAACAGTTTACTCCCTTTTAACTATAGTAAAAGCTGCCATTGACTTTCATTGTCTTCCTATCTGGTGATTGAGTAACAGTGACATTCTCAGGCTTTTTTCTCATGAATTGAATCTTTTACTACCATGAGAATTTTTCCCAAATCTTAGTGAATCAAGGCCAATGTGTATAAAACACAATATTATGAATCAAATGCATGTACATAGTTCCACTGTAAATGTGTAAAACTAGCAAATGTTTATACTCCCATTGTTGTATAAAGTATTTGTGTACTGCTACTGTTGATATATATATGTATATAGTCGTAGGTCTAGCGTTTGTTTAAAGTGGACCAACACCCAGGGGTGATCGGCCCGGAAATCTATAAGATTCCCGGGCCGATCACCTCCCACCCCGCGGGACATCCGAGATCGGGATGTCCCGCGGGGTGAAACCCCCCAGAAACCCCAAAAAGACCTTACCTGATCCGCCACCGCTTCCCGCGCGCCCCTCCAGACGTGCGCGCGCCCGCGCCGGCCCTCTGTGAATGACCGGCGCGGGCGCCGAGTGTGACGCGCGGGAGGCGGCTTGTACGTTCCTGTCCCCCGCCTGGACGTTGGCGGGGATTGGCTGCGGTGTTCACGTGGGAGCGGGGAGAGGTGAGTTTTTTGGGCTTTCTGGGGGGTTTCACAGCGGGGCACCCCCGATCGGGGTGCCCCACCGAAGTGGACCAAAACCCAGGATAGTCAAAATCCTGGGTGTTGGTCCACTTTAAGCTCTATGGAGAACTTCCCTTCCAAAAAGTATTCCATGTTGTATTCCGTACATATTTGGCGACCAATAAAGTATTCGTATTCGTAAATGTAAGAGACAAGTAAATGAGCAGAAATGTCTCCTCACCTTTCTCTTCTTATCACCACCAAGTTCAAAGTGTTTGCATCTCTTTATGGCCAACATGCGCTTTGAACGGCAGTTTGAGTCGACGCACTCCAACCTGAGCACAATCTTCTTTGTGGTCTTGGCCTGTTCGACAAAAAAAAAAAAAATATGCATCATTAATGTCCAGGGGGAGAACCAACAATTTAATAAATGTTAGACTATAGAATAAAGGGGACCAAAAGCCGGGATTTTATTATCCCAGGTTTTAGTCCTTGTTGGGATGTCCCAGTGTATGAAACCCCACCGGACTCATGGTACATTTGCAGCAACATCTCCTGCATCCTAAGGCTGCCACACACTAAAGCGGACCAAAACCCACTGAGCTTGTGAAATACATTTAACCAAAGCCCCTGCCGATACACTTTTCTTAGGGTGAATAACTAGAAATTACTATTTTTGCTTATCAAATCGCCCTGAAACACTTTTTGCCGTTTCTCTCTGTAAGACGGCCAGTGATTAGTCATTGTATAAGTGTTGCCATGAATGGCGGAGGCGGAGCTTTACAGCTAAAACAGGCGCCATTAGCTGGGATTAGAGTGAAACAAAAGCAGTAAAATTAAGCATAAGTTACTATTTGTGAGGTGATGCTAGTTAAACGTGTGGGTCTTGGGCCGCTTAACTGAATGACTGGCACGGTGCAGAGATGAGGCGATCATGAACTTTGTCAAGATCCCATGTGGCCACTCATATGCTTGACCAAAAAAGCTGAATGAAGTTTGCTCTGCAAGATTGCTGATGAGGAAACAGCGGGATTTCACAGCGAGTGAGACGTCCCAAACTGGGATGCCCCGGGGACAAAGACCAAAACCCAGTATAATGAAATCCTGGGTCTTCGACCACTTAAAAATAAAATAGAAAATCTATCTATAAAAATCTATCCCATCCATCCATCCCATTTTAGATCCATCTCCCACACGAGTGGACATAAACCCATGATTTTCATTAACCTAGAATTTGGTTCTTGTCCCAGGGCATCCGAGGTTGCCACACACTCCTTTCCTTGGTCCCATGCTACATGTGCAGGCTCTTGTCCAATCAGTGCAATTTAGACAGAGCCCAGCATAAGGGAGCGGCCACATCTCCATTTTCTGCTGTGTGCAGCGCATTCATGCACCCAGCCATTCAGATACAGGGGTGCGGATGATGTGGCCTGAAAGCACAGCGTGGGAAAACCCAGAAAAATGAGTAAATCCCAAACTGGGATGCCTCACGCTAGCTTGATTGCCTGGTCCTGGGGTCTTGAAGTGCACCTATACTCTACTTTAGGCCTACTTTAGGCCTTCCCCCTTCCATCCCCAGCTCAGTGCCCCAAAACAGCCTGTACTTTAATTTAAGCCTTTGCCCAATATTCATAATACAAACTAGATGCATTAGTCCATATTGCTCCCTGGCTGAGCAGGCCCACCCCCAGCAATGATGCAATCACACAGCTAAGCATTGGGGAGCACTTCAACCTCACTGCCATTATGTGACAGTTCAGTTGTAACGGATTTAGCATATTGCTGCCATTCACCATAAAACTACTTTCCGTTTTATCAACAGAGCAATAGCTTTAATAAAAACACAAAGGCTAGTTAGAGGCACGGGGGCTGAGGATAGAAGGTAACAGACCTCCCTCTGAGTATAGGTGCACTTTAAAGTGGCCCAGGAATATTATAGATTAGATTCCCGTGACGATCGATACCCTCCCCCGGGCATCCAAAATCAGGGTTCCCTGCTGTGTGAAACCCTCCAGGTCGCCCCATTCACTTACCTCGTTTCCCGGTCCAACAGCGCATGCGCGGGCCGCATCCCCACTATCCCTCTAGCAGGGTGGGTGGCATTCACAAATGGCTGATGCAAGCATGCTTGAAGTGAGAGATGCGGCCGCCAGCGCACTCGGAGCCACTGAGCTAAGACGTCGGGTTAGACATCCTTAGCTCAGCGGATCTGATTGGACAAGTGGCCGCACATGGGTCGTAGGACCGGGAAGAGGCGAGTTGATCCGGGCGATCTGGGGGGTTTCACATAGCGGGGCACCCCGTGGGAAAGGACCAAAACCCAGAAGAGTCAAAATCCTGGGTTTTGGTTCACTTTAAGCTTCAAGGGCCGGCCACTATAAACAAGTTGTGTAAAAAAAAAAAAAAAAAAAAAAAAAAGTACAGTTAATCATTTTTGACTCTTGCTCCGCTTTACCATAGGGGACAGGAAATAGCTGCACTCTTTCAGTGCAGCAAGTCTCCTATGGGATGAGCTGGGTATCCCACGTGTAACTGTAAGCTGTCCCCCCTCTCCCCATCCCCCAAACAGAGCTCTTTTAATTTGCAGGAATCTTAATTGCCCTGGGGAGGGATTTTTTGATACACTTTTCGGGGCGTTGCGCCTCCCAGTGGGGGCATTCTAAATTGGTGTGTACCCCCCAGGTTGCCCTATTCGCTTCTACAGTGCAGACTTGGGCGAGACTGAGCAGGCCGCTTAACCAATCAGCACGCTCGCTTTCATAAAAAAGCCAACTAGGGAATTGGGCGACTCACCTTCTTCCTGAAGATTGGCTTAGTCTGTCCACCATAACCACTCTGCTTGCGGTCATATCTCCTCTTGCCTGTAGAGAAATGAAACAGGTTACAAGCTTGTCACTGGAGGGATTACCTGCCCTCAGCCCCAAGTGAAGCCATGTGATCTGAGCTACTGTCTGCAGGGATACAAACTGCAATAAAAAGCTTCATATTCCTAAAACAGCACAAAACGCTCCCCTGCTGCCCCCCCTCAAATCCGGTCTATCGATGGTCACGCCATTTTTGTGATTGAAGACTGCTGAATGACGCGGCCACATCCTCTGCTTCCCTATAGCATTGGGCTACAGGCAAGTCAGCCGCGGGCAATGAGAGTCGTGGGACCAACCAGTGACCTTGGGGGTTTCACATATTGGGGCATCCAGATATCAGCAGGCAGCTCAAGAGTCTTTTAGGCCCCAGGGTCACATCAGACAATTAAAGCGGATAAAAACCCATGTGGCTGGGCTCTGTAATCTAAGATTACAGGGCCAGCCGCTAGCCTGCCCCCGGGGCATATTATAGCAGGTTGCCGGTAACTTCCCGTGACGATGAGGTCCCTGGCTTTCCTGTAGTTGTGTGCGCGCCCGCACCCAGCCTTTCTGAATGGAGTGGCAGGGAATGAAGCCAGCCTGCTGCATCACGTAATGACGGCACCCTTGGGAGGGCCACCGCTGAGCCAACAGCAGCACCTGAGGTACTGAGGCAGGGTAGGGGTGGAAAAATTTTTCCTGCTTTATCCTGAAACACTCATTTCTTTTTAAAACAAAATGGGTGTTAACTGTGTGGGAGGGGGCATGCCGATTGCCCGTGCCCCCCCCCCTCCGTGCCATAACATCCGATAAAACAAATCTTACCTTTCAAACTGAGGTCCGTTGATTTTTTCGGCCCACAGTAACCGAGACGGCCAAACACACGGCTCAATTTAAAACACAAGATTATTTGTTTTAGTGAGCATTACAGGGCAGGGGTCATCTGCAATTGGGATGCCCCCCTGCACAGGGAACAACTATAAAGGAATAAATAGAGCACCAACAATCAATTTGCTGCCATGCATCACTGGATCTTTGTCCCCTGGGGGATTTCTCACAGTAGGGCATTTTAAATTTGGGTGCCACGCTGGTTAGGAACAACCTGGAAATGTGTAAATAGCAAGTGCTACTCAAAGTGTAACCAAACCCAAAACAACTTCTTCTGAATTGGGGTGCCCCGCTTTGTGAAAGCCCCCAGAACGTGGGGGATTCCACACCGTAGTCTTGACAATATAGCCATGCCCACGGCTGAAAATGTAGATTGACAGTGCTGGTAAGGAGTTAGCACTTGTTCCCAGACTGTTACTTTAAAGATCAACATGTTGCTTTGTTAGAAAGGGGATCCATGACCTGCTGCATATTGTACAGCTGCTACTAGATTAGGTGAGGTTTCACGTCCATTAAACAAAGCACAATGAGAAGGAGGAATGCATGGTACACTAGCAGGGGCGGTGGTGGGTTAAGTGTGTTTATAGTCCCTGTGGACCAGCACAGAAGGTTTAGGTATGCTTTTAAAAGCAGAGTCTAGTCTAAGTTAGTAGAGTCTAAAACTTTTCGAAGAATTGGTCAAGAAGAACTTACCTTGGGCATAGAGGGAATCTTTACCCTTCTTGTACTGGGTCACTTTGTGGGGCTGATGCTTCCCACATTTTTTGCAGTAAGTGCGCCGGGTCTTCGGAACGTTAACCTGGAAAAATAAGGACAAGGATGAGTAAGTGCTAAATAGCCACAAGGGATAGTTATACAGCCTCAAAGCACCCCCGCCCTCAACAATATGAACTCCGCTCCAATCAAAAGTAGTTTAACACATTAAAGTGGACCAACACCCAGGATTTTGACTATCCTGGGTCTTGGTCCACTTCGGTGGGGCACCCCCGATCGGGGTGCCCCGCTGTGTGAACCCCCCCGATCACCCGAAAAACTCACCTCTCCCCGCTCCCAGCGCGGACGGACAAGCGATTTGACAGCAGCGGACAAGCGGCTCCGCCGCCGCCTCCCGCGCGTCACTCTAGACGCGCACACACATCTAGAGGGGCGCGAGGGAGGCGGTGGTGGCCGGCCGCCGAAGACAAGGTAAGGGGATTTGGGGGGGTTTCACCCCGCGGGACATCCCGATCTCGGATGTCCCGCGGGGAGGGAGGTGATCGGCCCGGGAATCTTATAGATTCCCGGGCCGATCACAGGAGGGTGATGGTCCACTTTAAGGAAAATTTGTGGCACTGGCCATCTTATTGCTTTTGACCAGTTTGTACACTATGGACTTACAGTTTCCTCACCAACACCTGTCCCCTTGTGACCACTTGCCAACCTTGATAACTGGTGGTCACGTGGGTATAGTTTTGTAGCCTCTCCATAGCAATTTAATTTTTTTTTTTTTTTTAATATCAATGATTAGGTGTTACATCGGATGTTAGAGTGGGCTTAATCTAAAGTGACCATTTTTTCAGAGGGACAAATTTGTGATGCTTAAATTGTGACAGCTTAACTTGAACCAAAACCCACAGCCATCGGCCCTGGAATACAGCTAGATGCCTCCCCCTAGGGCATCCAGAATCAGGATGCCTCACTGTGTGAAACTCCCCACGTCACCTAGTATACTCACTTCTCCCCTGGTTTAGGAACAGACGCACTCCCTGTGTTTGACGTAGTCAAGGAAATGGGCTCTGACTGGACATGAGCCAAAACATGCGCCATTGCAGCAGAGAAAGGTTCATTTTAGTGGGCTGACGGGGGGGGGGGGGGGGGGGGGGGGGGAGGGGGGGCAGGCGTTACCACAGCAGGATGCCCCAGCACACAAATTCACAGGTTTGGTTCCGCTTTAAAGTGGACCAAAACCAGTGTTCGGCCCGGGAAACTAAGATTCCCAATCAATTCCCTCCCCCCGGGCATCCAAAATCAGGATGCCCTGCGCTGTAAAACCCCCAAGGTCGCCCCGTACACTTACCTTGTTTCCCGGCACAACGGCACATGTGCGTAACACGCCGCATCCCTGCTATCCCTCTAGCAGGGCACATGCCTGCATCAGGCATTTGTGAATGGCCGGCACGGGCAGAGGATGAGGACACCAGCCCGCTCGTAGCCGCTTGCCTTAGACCAGTGGTCCCCAACCCTGTCCTCAAGGCCCCCCAACAGGCCAGGTTTTGCAGATCTCCACATAGATGCACAGGTGGAGTAATTAGTGCAGCTGCAGAGCAATAGAGCTGGCTATTTGGAGATCCAAAAAACATGACATGTTGGTGGGCCTTGAGGACAGGGTTGGGGACCACTGCCTTAGACGGCTTGACGTTAGCGGCACCGAGCACGCCGATCGGTAGAGCGGCTGCACATGCACCGTAGGACCAGGAAGAGGCGAGTTGCGCTCAGCGATTTGGGGGTTTCACACAGCAGGGCATCCCCGAACAGTGTGCCCCGGGGGAAAGGACTGAAACCCGGGATAGTCAAAACCCTGGGTTTTGGTCCACTTTAAAAATAAGGGGCAGTGGGGGGAAGACATGGAGGCCAATGGGGAGACGAGAGATAACGTAGGGATCAGACACCCAGGACCAGAGATGAGGTGTGCGGGTGGGAGCAGCCGGAGCCATATCAGCGGCACCGGGCCACAATAATGCTCAGGCTATAATGACAGACATGAGGAGGCCCCGCACATCACAGCCGCTCCCGGCAGCGCCATGACACACACACCCCAGCTCCGCCTAGTTACTAACACACATCGCTCACAACACGCGCCACAGAAATCACTAACACCAGCCCCGGAGGCTCCTCACAGCGGGAGGATGGCGGCGGATTCCTGCACATCTCCTCAACACTCACCATCTTGCTCGGCCGCCTAGCGCAAAAGAGAGCGGAAGCAGGAAGTGACGTAATATGTGCGCCTCCCTCCCCCAATCACCATAGACATCCGTCTGCTGGCAAGTCATAAGCTACGGTCTGAATAGAGGCGCGTGTGGTGACGTCACCCACGCGTCTCCTAGCGACCGCTTTTAGCTTTCTGATATAATAATATACCCATAGCTCCTAAGTGTCTCTGATTTGGTGGGACTGTCCCTATTTTCAGTCCATGTCCCGCAGTCCCTCGTTGTGTGACATGCATATCTGCATCAATAATGTCCGCAGGTGGCCTGCGAATGCACGAGCCTCCATCTTGATTTCGAAAATTTACCACAGCAGGATTTGGAAAAAGGTGAATGAATTTTTATGTGCTGCCATCTAAATTGCCCCTGGGGAGGGGGGGGAGGGGGCATATAAGCACTGTATGTTGTGTTGGTCTGGTTTAAACCGGACCTTCACCATGATTTATTGAAAAGCCCAAACCCTCATAAAATGATTCCCCAGCATCTAAAGTTAATATATTTTAAAGAGGACCAACACCCAGGGGTGATCGGCCCGGAAATCTATAAGATTCCCGGGCCGATCACCTCCCACCCCGCGGGACATCCGAGATCGGGATGTCCCGCGGGGTGAAACCCCCCAGAAACCCCAAAAACACCTTACCTGATCCGCCGCCGCTTCCGCCGCCGCCGCCTCCCGCGCACCTCTCCAGACGTGCGCGCGCCCGCGCCGGCCCTCTGTGAATGGCCGGCGGGGGCGCGCGCGCGCCGAGAGTGACGCGCGGGAGGCGGCGGCGGCGGAAGCGGCCTGGACGTTCCTGATCCCCGCCTGGACGTTGGCGGGGATTGGCTGCGGCGCTCACGTGGGAGCGTTGAGAGGTGAGTTTTTTGGGGTTTCTGGGGGGTTTCACACAGCGGGGCACCCCCGATCGGGGTGCCCCGCCGAAGTGGACCAAAACCCAGGATAGTCAAAATCCTGGGTGTTGGTCCACTTTAAGTTTTTATTAACGTATTATTCTTAGTATGTCACACACCCCGCTTCAAGAATCCATAACATGTGGGTAATATCGTCCTGAAGAGGGCGTTCCTGCAGAGATGATAGCAAAAGAAAGCCCCTCCCTGATCCATAAATACCTGGGACCTCCCACTCACTACCCAGTTTTCCATCTCTGCAGACGGCGAGCAAGTCAGAAGATGATGGCTCCTCCTTGCACAGGGGGATTTCAGGTAGCCGGGGTAACTCCCGGCCTCTTATTTTGTCTATTTCCGCTCAGACCCCTGTTTGTCCCAAAATTTACCTCAGATTACATGCCTCCACAGTCTTGGCTGCTGGTCCGAGCGAGGGTACATTGGCACCTCTGGTGCTGAGGAGCAGAGCTCCACCGTGAGACCCTAATAGAGAGGGTAGGCGGTCATACCGGGTAGGTGATCCCGGTTTGGGATGCCCCGTCCCTTGTCTTTTCCCCTGGGGGGGGGGGCCCTTCCCTTTACCAACTATGGGGGCTGGGGGTTCCTCTCATAGGGGTTAGCTTTATTCTCTTTCACTTTCTCTTGTTGATGTGGAGCGTCTGGAAGTAATCCCTCAATGAATTGGTTGCACTGTTGTTACTATGTTGCAGCACCGCGGCTGTCATTGCAGCCGGGTGCCGGGGTTTTTCATTCTGTGAGGTAAATTTTTTACCTCACACGCTTTGGGGGGGCGGGGCTGGCACTCGGCGCTCTGCCGCGGCCAGCCCCCGTTCTCTCATTCATTCCTCGCCGCAGCAAGCGGGGCGGGTGCTCCGCTAGTGATAGCGGGAGCACCCGCTGTCATGGCAGCCGGCGCCGCGGTTGTCTGCGGCGCCGGTCTCTGGGCTGGTGCGTGAGGGACTTCTTCCCTCACGCTTCATTCACACTGGAAGGGGGGCGGAGCCGGGCTTTCGGTGCGTCGCCGCGGCTCCGCCCTCCTCTGTACTGGCGCCGCTGCGGAGCTGAGCTCCTTGTTTCTAGGCAGCTCCCTGTTACTAGGCAGCTAAGGGGGCACAGATCAGCTTTGCGCGGGCTGCGCAGACCACGCCCCTGACAAGGCAGTTCTTCTTCTCTTCACTTCACCTCAGAAATCGCCATTGTTCTGAGGCGGATCGTTCATCGCAGCGTTTGTGAGTGGCCCTGTGGGCCTCATTTATTTCTTCTTTTCTTTATCTGTTAAGTCTTATTGTAGGGACTTATGGGTCTCTCTCTGTCTTTTAGGTGAAGGTTATCCAGGAGGATCTTCTGTAGTATTGGAAGGTCTCTCCTGATCCTGGGTCCATTTTAGCATCACAAATCCTCCCACTCGGGACATTAAAGGGGCATCCCGGGTTGTCTAACTGGCGTAATTCCCTGGGTCATAGCGACCACTCAAAATTCACCTTATGGAGGCATCCCCGGATACTGGGACTGGGACCCCTTCGGGGCATCCCAAAAAGTGTATGTTGTGTGGGATTTCCATTACTGGGGATGATGTGTTACTGTGTATACCATGTGCACAGCAAACTATTACGCGGCAGTCCGAACCCCAAGCGGCGGGGTCAGCACAGCCGGCCACCTCAACTCCCCCTCCCGCCTTGACTCGTGCCCCGTGTGACGTGGTCATGGGCAGGGATCTGCAATCCGAGATGTGTGCCAGATTGGCTAGCCTTGAGAAAATGCTCTCTAGCTCGGTCGCCCGTAAGGCTCCGTCTAAGAGAAAGCATTTGTCGCCGGCTCCGCCGGTGGATGATCTTGAGGACAGAGACAATCTGGATTGGTCTGATTATCCTCAGCTAGAGGAGGGGGAAGTTGATGAGGGTTCAGAATTTTCGGATGATGAGCAGTCTGCTGGCGCTGATGCCGAGCTTTCTGATTTAGGGAGATCCTTGGGCTCTCCTCACGCTCTGTCTCTCATGCTGGAAGTTCTGAATATTTCCCCTCCCGAGGAGGCGTCACAGCAGAAAGGTGAATTGTTTGAGGAATCCAGGCCGCGCCTGGAGTTTCCTACGCAACGCCATTTTGATAGAATCATTGACAAGGAATGGGATAGGCCGGCTCGGCTCCCTGGCATCCCTCAGGGGTGGGATAGGAAATATCCCTTTCCTTCTGAGGCGGTCAAGCGCTGGGCATCTCCCCCCGAGGTGGATGCACTGGTTTTGGGGTTGTCTAACTCCTCGGTTTTAAACAGACCTGATTGTTCCACTCTCAAAGATGGAGAGGATAAACGTATTGATCAGATGGCTTCTCATGGCTTTACTAGCATTGGGTCGGCCATCCGGCCTGTGTGTGCTTCGGAGCTAATGGTGTTGGCTACCAGGTCTGTGGTCAGGGACCTGTTGACTTCTTCCGGGCTTCGTCCTGGTAGTAACGAGTTCCTTAGCCTTAAACGGTGTGAGTTGTTTCTATCCTTTGTGTTGACCGCCTTGGATGACACTTTGATGATGTGTGGTAGGACGTCGGCTCTGCTTGTGGCTATTCGGCGGTCGGTGTGGCTGCGCCAGTGGGCGGCCGATTTTATGTCCAAAAAATCACTGACGGCTTTACCCTTTGTTGGTCTACGGCTCTTTGGAGAGACATTGGACTCTGTCACCAAGGGTGGTAGGTTACCTCAACGTAAGAAACAACGCCGCCCTTTTCGGGGGGCGCCTGCCTTTACCCCCTCCTTTCGGGGGGCCAGATCTGGTAGGGGTTCTGCATTTCCCTCTTCCAGAGGAGATTCCGGAAACAGGGGCAGAGGACGTGCCCGTTCTGGATACAGTTGGGGCTCTAAGCCCAAACCGGCTGCTAAGCCGGCTCAGCAATGAGGGGGCGCCCTCACCCATGCGGGTGGGGGGACGGCTGCAGCACTTCTCTCTGATCTGGGATCAAGAGGTCTCGGACAGATGGATCCGGGAAGTGGTGTCTTCCGGCTACAAGCTGGAGTTCGAGCTCCGCCCCCCTTCCAGATTTGTCAGTTCTCGGATGCCGTCGGAGCCTCTAGCGGCGCAGGGGCTCCTGGTGGCAGTGGAGAATCTTCTGGACATGGCTGTCATTTGCCCAGTGCCCCCTTCAGATCGGGGCAGGGGCTTTTATTCCAATCTGTTCACGGTACCCAAGAAGGACGGGTTGGTCCGACCCATCTTGGATCTGAAGTTTCTCAACAGGTTCATCCGGCCGAGGAAATTCCGCATGGAAACGCTGCGTTCGGCCATTCACTCTCTTCGTCAGGGAGACTTTCTGACGTCCATAGACATCAAGGATGCTTATCTACACGTTCCGGTTTTTCCAGCACACCAGAGGTTTCTCAGGTTCGTGGTGGAGGATCGGCACTTTCAGTTTGTGGCACTTCCTTTCGGTCTCACCTCAGCTCCTCGGGTGTTCACCAAGGTGCTAGCGGGGGTGATGGCTCTGCTCAGAGGCCAGGGTATCCGCATCGTGCCCTATTTGGACGATCTACTGATCATGGCCTCTTCCTTCAACCAAGCGGAGTTGGACACCAGAGCGGTGGTGTCCACTCTGGAAAGGTTCGGTTGGGTGATCAACCACCCCAAGTCTTCTCTTTCTCCGTCCAGAATTCTGACCTTTCTGGGAATGTCTCTGGACACTTCACAGGCCAGGGTGTTTCTACCCCAGGCCAAGATTCTTTTGATTCAGGAGTTAGTTCGGCTTCTCTTGTCTACCCCTCATCCGACCATCCGGTTAGGGATGAGGCTGGTGGGGTTAATGGTGGCCTCATTCGAGGCAGTTCCCTTTGCGCAGTTTCACACAAGGACGCTTCAGCTTCATCTGTTGAAGGTTTGGGACAAGTCTCCTCTATCGTTGGATCAGTCCTTCCTGATGACTCCCCGAGTTCGTCGATCCCTGCAATGGTGGCTGGGGTCGGTCAATCTGTTGAAGGGCAGATCTTTTCTGGCTCCGTGTTGGGAAACAGTCACCACGGATGCCAGTCTGTCAGGTTGGGGGGGTGTTTGGAAGGACCTCCAGTTTCAGGGGTTGTGGGGCCCGCGGGAGGCTCACGAGCCCATCAATGTTCTGGAGTTGAGAGCCATCAGGTTGGTTCTGTTTCGCTTGACTCATCAGTTGAGAGGCCTGCCAGTTCAGGTCCGGTCGGACAACAGAACGGCGGTTGCTTACATCAATCACCAAGGAGGGACTCGCAGCAGGAGTGCCCTCAGGGAAGTGTCTTTGATTCTGGACTGGGCAGAGACCCACGTCCCGTGTATCTCAGCAGTCTACATTCCGGGAGTGGAGAACACGGAGGCGGACTTGCTGAGCAGGGCCTCCTCTCGTCAGGGGGAGTGGTCTCTCAGTCCCAAGGTGTTTCGTTCGATATGTCTCAGGTGGGGGGTCCCAGCGGTGGACCTCTTTGCTTCTCGTCACAATCACAAGCTTCCAGTCTTTGTGTCTCTCTCGCAGGATCCTCTGGCTCTGACAGTGGATGCCATGTCTCTAAACTGGAGGGATCTGGGGCTCCTTTACCTGTTTCCTCCGTTCCCAATGCTAGCCAGAGTGCTGCGCAAACTGGCCTTGGATGGTGCGTCGGCAATTCTGGTGGCCCCAAGGTGGCCAAGGCGAGTTTGGTTCGCAGATCTTGTAAGACTGGCAGAGGATCAGTTCGCCCTGCCTCTGCTGCCGGACCTGCTCACCCAGGGTCGGCTGCGCTATCCCAATTTACCATCGCTGGCTTTGACGGCATGGCTGCTGAAACCGCCATCTTGAAGGAGGAAGGTCTTTCTGACGCAGTGATTCAGACTTTTATCTGTGCCAGGAAGCGCTCTTCCTCTTCTATTTACTACAGGACTTGGAGGGCCTATATTGATTGGTGTGAAAGTAGGTCTTTCTCTTGTCGAGAGTTCTCCATTCCTAGATTTTTAGAGTTTCTCCAACATGGTCTAGATCTGGGGCTCCAGCTTAGTACATTGAAAGGGCAGGTTTCTGCCCTGGCGGTGTTCTTCCAAAGGTCTTTTGCACTTCATCCCTTAGTCAAGACCTTTTTCCAAGGTGTTACACATGTTCGGCCTCCTAGGAAGCCTTTTGTTCCAGTTTGGGATTTGAACCTGGTTCTTTCTGCTCTCCAGGGCCCTCCGTTTGAGCCCTTGAATGAGATAGCTTTGTCTTCTCTTACCCAAAAGGTGGCCTTTTTGGTGGCTATCACTTCGGTTAGGCGTGTTTCTGAGTTGGCAGCTTTATCCATTACAGCTCCGCACTTCGAGAAACATCAGGACAAGGTTGTCTTTCGTTTCAAGCAGGATTTTCTTCCTAAAGTGGTCTCGGAGTTTCATCTGAATCAGGACATTGTTTTGCCCTCTCTATGCCCAAATCCCAGCGACGACAAGGAAAGGGCATTGCATTCCTTGGATGTAGTTCGTGTTGTGGAACATTATCTGGAGGTTTCGTCTTCCTTTCGTAAGACTGATGCTTTCTTTGTGGTGCCCTGCGGGCCTAGGAAAGGTTTGGCTCCTGCCAAATCTTCCATTAGTAAATGGATTCGTCAGGCCATCATTGGGGCCTATTCTGCCAAGGGGAGGAGTCCCCCTTTTCGTGTTACTGCTCATTCTACTCGTGCAGTTGGTGCGTCCTGGGACTTTCAGCACCAGGCTTCTGTTGAACAAGTTTGCAAGGCCGCTACCTGGTCTTCGGTTCACACCTTTTCCAAGTTTTACAAGGTTGATGTTAGGGCATCAGCGGATGCTGTTTTTGGCCGCAAAGTTTTGCAAGCTGTTGTGGTTTAAGGTTGTGCATTGTTGCCTAGTTTTGGATCCCCGCCCTTGTTATGGACACTGCTGTTGGATGTCCCACATGTTATGGATTCTTGAAGCGGGGTGTGTGACATACTAAGAATAATACCATTTTGTGAATACTCACCTTGTAAAATGGGTATTATGAGTATGTCACACACCCCGCTTCAACCCGCCCTTTTGTATTCAGGATCCTCTTTATTGCGAACTTTGCGTGGTTGTTGTTTATATTTGCCTCTTCCTGGTCCCTTACCTTACTGCTTCTGTATACTGGGTAGTGAGTGGGAGGTCCCAGGTATTTATGGATCAGGGAGGGGCTTTCTTTTGCTATCATCTCTGCAGGAACGCCCTCTTCAGGACGATATTACCCACATGTTATGGATTCTTGAAGCGGGGTGTGTGACATACTCATAATACCCATTTTACAAGGTGAGTATTCACAAAATGGTATTATTCTTTCCCCCACTGGGCTGCAACTCTGTTCAAGACTTTAGGATATGGGCGCCTCCATCTTGACTCAGAAGCAGCACACTTACTGAGGAGAGGAGAGCGGGATAAAGTACAGGAGGGCGGGTTATAGATGTGCTCAGACAGACCAGAGCTGGGGGTCAGGAAAAGGAAGAAATAAAATTCAAGAAGACTCCAAGTCAATTCATCACGAGCACTGCCATTACATATGTATGGCGTCCCTTTAACCAACTTTGACCCAAATATAAATACACAAACCCACACGGTTACTTAAGGGCTCGGCCACTTCACTGCTTCCGGGAGCACACCTCTTTGCACATGCGTCATACCTTATTCATCAGTGCTCTTGCCGCCACATATCGCCTTTAGACAATGCTTGCTGTATATTGATGTATGCAGGCTCATGGGAGCGGACGTCCTCGCTGCAGTCAGGTGCTCCTACACACGCGAGCCAAGGCATGGCACACCGGCGGGATGTGGTGGAGGGACACAAGGTGAAGTGGGGCCGCCCTCGTCCGACGCGCGTTTCGCCCCGCCCACGGGGTTTGTGGATGCTTCTGTGAGGTGTTGATGCATGGGCATGGGGGGGGGGCCCTATTTTTAACATCACAACGTTGTGATTTTTTTAGTACATTAATTTTTTCTGTGTGTGCTGTCCCTTGTGAGTGCAATATTTTTCAATAAAGATTTAGAATTATATACTGCTTTGTAGTTTAAATTACTACATGGATACATTGAGCCAGTGCCCTTAAAGTGGACCAACACCCTCAAAAATAACATTGCTTTAAATGATCAAACATAAAAAAACACTTACGTTTTGATGATCCAGGCAGCCCTCTGTCCCTCGCAGCGTCTGCTTTCTGGAATCACCTTCGCCGGAAGTCCCGCCCTCCAGTGCTTGTACGTGTCCTTTAACTGGCATCTGCACTACTAAGACGTGCATACCAGTCTCCCAGCATCGCGTGAATTCAGTTTCTGTTTCTTCAGGCGTGATGTCATCGTGGTGGGCGTGGCTTCTGTCTTCCAGCCGTCTTCTCGGGAGCGTGCCCGCCTTTCACTCCCTCCGCCTTTCAGTCTCTTCTCTGCTCTGCAGAGCGCGCTCGCGCGCTCACGTTGATAAAAAAAAAACAAAAGACGCGCATGCGCAGTAGCGCCGCTAGGTAAAGTGAAGCGCCGCTTGCCCCGGGAGCGAGCGGCGCTTCACTTTACCTACCTCGGCACTACTGCGCATGCGCAAGGTTTAGAAGAGGAAGAGGTCAAACGATCTCTTCCTCTTAGATGTAAATCAAATATGGCGGCGGCGAAATAGAAATTGAAGCGACGCTGCGCTGGATCATCTAAGGTACGTTTTTTTTTTTATTATTAACGATAACGAGTCCTGGCGAATAGAATAGTTTAATAAATGACGGGGAAAAAAAAACAAAACGTGAGGGTGTTGGTCCACTTTAAGTAACCGTGTGGGTTTGTGTATTTATATTGGGGTCAGGAAAAGGTCAGCAATCCTGGAATGCAGAGCAGCACAGTTAGAAGGCACTTCCTGTTTGCAGGCTGCCTGATGCTCCATGAGCCACCATCTTGGATATTTAAAGGCTCATAACATGCAGTAGATGCAGGTAGGATGGTTTTTAATGTGGGCAATCTGTATGTACAGGGTGTGGGAAACATATAAGATAGGCTCTTATTCAGGGTGAAGGTCCGGATTAATGTGGCCGATCTGTATGTACAGGGTGTGGGAAACATATAAGATAGGCTCTTATTCAGAGTGAAGGTCCGCTTTAAGTCTTTGTTGACTGTTAGTCCGCTTTCAGTTGACCCTTCAAAGCTTTGTTAAAAATACAGAACAAAGTGGAGTGGTCCCCAACCACCCCCAAATCTCTACCCCCAGAGACTGACACTTGCACTCAAAATATCAAAATGCTATCAATTTATTGTAGTTAATCCATTAAAAACATAGTTTAAAAACAAATATGCTGTGCCAAATATGCTGTTGGGGAGCGCCAACTCTAACTCTATCTACACACTGTGACCAATTCTAAACCTATCTACTCCATATAAAAATATATATATTATCAAAGTGTCGGTGCTTTTAAAGTGCATCCATCTCAACAGAACAGTAACCTACACGCCTTAATAAGTGCAGAGTAATACAAACCCAATCATAACGATGAGTGCAATAACGCAAATACAACAAGTATGAGAAAAAGTGCTTACATACACAGAATGTAGAATGCCCCCCCCCCCCCCCCCCGGGGCTGCAACCAACGTGTTTCGAGTCCTATCGACTCTTGTTCACGGCCAGTCATTAAAGTGGACCAACACCTAGGATTTTGACTATCCTGGGTATTGGTCCACTTCCCCGGGGCACCCCGATCGGGGGTGCCCCGTTGTGTGAAACCCCCCCAGAAAGCCCCCAAAACTCACCTCTCCCCGCTCCCACGTGGTCGCGCCGTCCAATCGGCACCGACGGACAAGCTGATTGACAGCGACGGACAAGCAGCTTGCCCGTCGGCGCCTCCCGCGCATCACCCTTGACGTGTGCGCGACCGCGCCGGCCATTCAGAGACGGCCGGCGCGGGCGCGCGCACGTCTAGAGGAGCGCGAGTGAGGCGGCGGCGGAAGCAGCGGCTGGAGAGGTAAGGTTTTTCTGGGGTTTTGGGGGGTTTACACCCCGCGGGACATCCCGATCTCGGATGTCCCGCGGTGTGTGAGGTGATCGGCCCGGGAATCTTATAGATTCCCGGGCCGATCACCTCAGGGTGTTGGTCCACTTTAATACTTCCCTCTCGGCCGAGAATTGGTCACAGTGTGTAGATAGAGATAGAGTTGGCGCTCCCCCTGGTGGAGTAACAAAGCTATGGCACAGCATATTTGTTTTTAAACTATGTTTTTAATGGATTAATTACAATAAATTGACAACATTTTGATATTTTGAGTGCAAGTGTCAGTCTCTGGGGGTAGAGATTTGGGGGTGGTTGGGGACCACTCCACTTTGTTTGGTTCACTAATTGGGACCTATCCCACGGAGCAGTGCACCTATATAATGATATACTCCTGCATGTATTGAGTCAGTGCCGCCCCTTCTTTTGTCATTCCCAATTGGCAACAATATAAATACAAAAATACAGAACACTGAGAAAAATACAGAACACTGAGCAACATCGTGTTGTGACATTGGTATTCTGATTATTGATGCTTTCCATTTTGGGTGAAGACAGCTGGTTTAAAGTGGACCAAAACCCACGGTGATCCCGAGCCGATCGATTCCCTGCCCGGGGCAAAATTGGGATGCCCCGCTGTGTGAGTGGCGCATGTATGAGCCGCGGCTGCTTCCTCTCGCAGAGCTCGTGCCCGCTCCAGGCATTTGTGAATGGCCGGCGTGGGCACGCTCCCTGTCAGAGAGTAGCAGGGGATGCGGCCATCATTGCGCTCAGAGCTGCTCGCCTTAGGCTCCGAGCGCACTGACTGAACGAGTGGCCACATATGCACCGTAACACCAGGTTTGATACAGCGGGGCACAGACTAAAACCCCGGATAGTCAAATTCCTGGGTTTTTGTCCACTTTATTGATTTTAACCCCTTGCTGCCATCAGTTGCCAGAAGGTGGCCATTTCCTTGTCAATGATGAAGGCATAGTATAAGAAGGAGATGCTGTCCCACTGTGGATTCCCACTGGGTTTTCCTCTTATCCATGGCACCGTGGCATCTCTGGTTGATAAGGTAACAGATTAGATAATATCATAAGATGCCCGTGGTGAGCAAAGCAAAGTATCCTTCGTTATATCTGATAATATAAAAGTATTTAAAGCGGATCTTCACCCTGAATAGGAGTCTTGAAGTTTTGTATGTTTCTCCCACCCTGTACATACAGATTGCCCACATTAATCCAGACCCTCACCCTGAATAAGAGTCGATGTTAGATGTTTCCCCCCTGTACATTCAGATTGCCCACATTAATCTGGACCTTCACCCTGTATAAGAGTCTATGTTAGATGTTTCTCCCACCCTTGTACATACAGATTGCCCACATTAATCCAGACCCTCACCCTGTATAAGAGTCTATGTTAGATGTTTCTCCCACCCTTGTACATACAGATTGCCGACATTAATCCAGACCCTCACCCTGAATAAGAGTCGATGTTAGATGTTTCCCCCCTGTACATTCAGATTGCCCACATTAATCCAGACTTTCACCCTGAATAAGAGCCTGTCTTATATGTTTCCCCCACCCTGTACATACAGATTGCCCACATTAATCCAGACCCTCACCCTGAATAAGAGTCTATGTTAGATGTTTCCCCCCTGTACATACAGATTACCCACATTAATCTGGACTTTCACCCTGAATAAGAGTCTATCTTATATGTTTCCCCCACCCTGTACATACAGATTGCTCACATTAATCCGGACCTTCGCCCTGAATAAGAGCCTATCTTATATATTTCCCCCACCCTGTACATACAGATTGCTCACATTAATCCGGACCTTCACCCTGAATAAGAGTCTAATATGTTTTCCCCACCGTACATACAGATTGCTCACATTAATCCGGACCTTCACCCTGAATAAGAGTCTAATATGTTTTCCCCAGCGTACATACAGATTGCCACATTAATCTGGACCTTCACCCTGAATAAGAGCCTATCTTTTATGTCCCCCCCCCCCCCCCCGTACATACAGATTGCTCACATTAAAAATCGTCCTACCTTCACCTATTGTTTTTTTTTGAGCCTTTTAACATCAAAGACGGTGGCCCGTGGAGACTCAGGCTGCCTGGAGAGACAGGAAGTGTCTTCTGACTGCATTCGCTGCCATGCATTCTGGGATTAGTATGGTGTTGGCTGAAGACAGCTACAGCAAGCCAGTCCTGAAGTTTGGCGCAGACACCTCGGTCTAAAGGCTTTTGCTTGATCGCAGTCTTCTCCCTGGTCCAGCGGTATTGATTGAAGGCTTCCGGCATCTTCCCTGGTGTCTTAGGGCTTAACCTCCAAGTCATCTCACGTGGTTGCTTCTCCTGCTGTTAATCACCAAGCATGTGAGAGTTACGGGCCTGGCTTTCCCCGCTGCTAGTGGCCAACAAAACTAAAAAAAAAAAATACCTGACCCCTCAATCGTTCCAGCCTGGTCTTCTCTTCACACGGGGGGCATCAATCCCCCCAGGGCTCTTGTGGCTTCAAGAGAGGGCCCAAAAAAGCCCCCGCTTCTACCACCACCAATGAAAAAAGAAGTGACACTTACTTGTACCTCTACGGCTTCTCTACAGCTCATACATGCACAAATACAGCTCACAAATCATGGTCCCAGCTTCCACAAAGCACCATCACAGCTCCTCTGTAACATGGTGCTTTAGGGGGTCTTCCACCCCACATTGATCTGAGCACTATCTCTCTCTTAAAGTGGACTGTCACCCATCCCTGATCGGCCCGGGAATCTATAAGATTCCCGGGCCGATCACCTCCCTCACCGCGGGACATCCGAGATCGGGATGTCCTGCGGTGAGGGACCCCCCCCCCCAAAACCCCCAAAAAACTCACCTCATCGGCGGCGGCGGCAGCTCCTCTAGACGTGCCCGCGCCGGCCGTTTGTGAATGGCCGGCATGGGCGCGCGCCCTGTCAGAGTGACGTGCGGGAGGCGGCGGCGGGCGCACTGTCTTGTCCGCCGCTTGTCCCTGGCTACGTGAGAGCGTGGTGAGGTGAGTTTTTCGGGGTTCTGGGGGGTTTTACACAGCGGGACACCCCTAATCGGGGTGCCCCCCTGAAGTGGACCAAAACCCAGGATAGTCAAAATCCTGGGTGTTGGTCCACTTTAAAGCAAAGTATGACACAGAGGAACCTCTCCAATTTTAGTGGAAGACAGTCACAACATGGGTTCATTGTATCCAGTGATCACATCAACCAAGATAATCAAACCAGGTACAATCCTCTTGAGAATCTTCCCAGCTTGGAGACTCTCCCTCCACAGAGCTAAGAGCCTGCGGGCCTGCCACACCTTATCGGAGTCTAGGCTTCACGTCACAGCCTCACTGTACCAATGGATTCACTCACTCTAAAGAACGCCATGTCCATCTTATCCACTGACCCTGTTGGGCTCCTTCTGGCCATGGCCCGCGTCTCTAGGGCGTAGACCCCTGCTCACTTCTGTTAAGCCCAATTTCTGCTTGTCAGGTCCCGTGGGACACCCACCTTCCAATAAATCAGCAACCCCCAATCTCCGCTGCTTTCTTCGCCTATAGTAAGCCCCCGTTTGCCGGGACGCTAGACACGCCTCACCGGACACGGTTGCCCCCAGGTCTTGTTAGCACAAAGGATGCTGATTTATGCAGGGGAAGGCAGATGAACCAGGAACTAGAGTGAGTAGCAATAAACGGACAGGGGTCATACACGGGTGGTCAATCCGAGGAGGCACGGTACAGTAGGGTTTAGACGGAAGAGTAGTCAGGGCAAGCCAAGGGTCACAGCGGGAGGTCAGAAGTTCGCGGTACAGAGGAGCAGGCAGAATCGTGGTCAAAGAACAGGCAAGGTCGGTCCAGGCGGCAATCAGGGATGGTCAGAACACAGCAAGATTCACAGGGAAAAGGTATCCAAAATCGCACCCAGTAGCACGCTATAACGGGCAAGGATTGACCGCAGGGGGAATACTTTTATATGATGGGGGCTAACTGGATTGGCTGAGGAGGGGGAATGTGGTGATTGGTGCAACATGGGAACCTTGGGCTGATTGCCCTGTTTAACTCTAAAGGGCGTTTAGCCCAGTGTACTTTGGGCTCATTGGCCCATCTAACTAAGGGCTCATTGGCCCACGCTGATTACCTCCGGCGGGCGCGCTGTGTGCAGCGCCGCCGGAGGGCATACACAGGGGCCAGACGCGCGCGCGTAACCGATGCAGCGCGCCGGGAGCGCGCCGAGCAGAGAGCGACGCGGCCGCTCCCGACGCCGCCGAAGAGGAGGCCGCCCGAGCAGCCGCTCGCGACGGACAGAGCCGAGCGGCTGCTCGCGGCGGAAACAGCCGAGCGGCGGCCGGAAAGGACAGACGCCGGCCCGCCGCCTGCTGCAAAGGACGCCCAGCCCGCGTTCTTGTCGAGGGAGAGGAGTCGACGAGGGACCGGCGGACAGGTGAGGTGGTTCCCGTGACACTGCTGTACCAGAATCCTGATTTCTTGTCAAAGTGGGATTTTATACCTTGGAACGCCCCCCCCCCCTGGACTTATATCTAACTCCACCCACTGTCCCCTAGTTCTTAAAGCGGACCTTCACTCTGAATAAGAGTCTATCTTATATGTTTCCCACACCCTGTACATACAGATTGCCCACATTAAAAATCATCCTACCTGCATCTACTGCATGTTATGAGCCTTTAAACATCCAAGATGGCGGCTTATGGAAGTCGCCATCTTATCAGGCAGCCTGCAAACAGGAAGTGCCTCCTGACTGTGCTGCTCTGCATTCTGGGACTGCTGACCGTTACCTGACTCCAGCTCTGCTCTTTCTGAGCAAAGCACAGCTATAACCCGCCCCCTGTACCTTATCCCACTCTCCTCTCCTCAGTAAGTGTGATGCTTCTGAGTCAAGATGGCGGCGCCCGTATCCTAAATTCCTGAACAGAGTTGCAGCCCAGTGGGGGAAAGAATAATAAGTTAGTGACTAAAAACGTAAAATATATTCATTTTAGATGCTGGGGAACCGTTTTTTAAGAGTTTGGGCTTTTCATTAAATCACGTTGAAGGTCCGGTTTAAGGAAGCTCTAACCACTCCAAAAAAATGGGACCTGGGGGAAGAACAATTCCCACAGGGAGCACAACCTAATAAGTCATCAGTGGAAATTTATTGAAGTATCAAAAGGACACACATTTAAAAACAACACTCAAGACATAATAAAATAACACCCCTCACATGATTCAATTAATAACTAATAAATAATATGTGCAAATAGTTACAGTCCGTCCTCTCTGATCTCAAAATAGATTACAAGTTGATTAACAAGTTAACAACCCACAGCTAAGGTTCCAAATACATATACATATAAAAATAATCCTACCCATGTGGCAGCACAAAAATCCCTGACTATACCACCCAAAGTGCTACCCTATATACAAGAGTGAAGCAATCTACCAGAAAATTATCTCACTGTGTTAAAGAGCCAAGTTGCAGGCCTCATCAAAATACCGAGAGCATTCAAGATATATACATAGTGCACAATATCATATATATAATTAATAAAGACAAATTCAAAAACTGATCAGAAAGTGACAAATGCTAAAGACACCCAAAACAATAAATATATACAGAGTCAAGAGATACTTAGCTGAGCCATTAATAAGCATACAGTCAACTGAGAGGACAAACAGGATGTGAGGGGTGCACCGCCTGCGCTTCGCGGTACAAACACCGCTTCTTGCTTGGGCGAGCTCTAACCACCTTTCTCTAATGAGAGGAGGCCCCACCCCTATGTCCTTTTATTAAAAAGCCCAACCTCTCTGGTTATAGGTTATATATATCTCTGGTTATATGCTTTTCCCAGTATCTACCGTTATAAGACCTCCACCTCATTTCTTCTTATTAATAGTCAACTCCTCTCCCTTCTCTCTTCTCAAACACCCTAATTGTGGATAGCAGATTTGAGGGGAGCAGGCTGAGTCCAGGACTGACCCCGGACCCACAGGTTTACCCTCCTCTGATGAGTCTCAAACCCCTAGGGGCTTCCCAAACCCCGGAGCTCTGGGGAATACCAGCTTTTCAAGGAAGGATGAGCCTGTCTGCCAAACCAGTATGTCTCCATTGCTGTCCTGGGTGTCTACCACGGCCCTGTACGGCCAGGACAACCAGGTCACGATGGAGATTTCACCTGCCTCCCATGACCAGACCCAGAGCTGCGCCTGCATAGACAGAGACTGAGGACGGACCTTCCCTGCCAGGGTCAGCTACTCTCATGTTACACTTCTTCCAGCCTAGGGGGGCCTCTGTACCTCCCTACTAACCTTTCCCTCTCTACCCAAAGATGCAGAAAGCCACTGACCAGCATCAGAAGTTGACGTCCAGGGATGTCACGTGGAACCCCAAGATACACATCCAAGGGATATATGTCGTCCCAGAACCACCAATGAGCGGGATCTACAGCTTCCCTTGTATGGGCCCAATTTCCCTTCCAACACCCACCCAGTGAATAACTACTACATTTTAGAATGATTTCCTGGGTGGGACATTAGACCATGTTCCCAGTAACTAAGTCCCTTTACTTTTCCTTGACAGGCACTTGTTTCCTTCGAGCCAATGGACCCCGTTAACCCTACACTACCCTTTCTGCCCATCCTAACCCTTTTTTCTTTGTCCGCCCGAATAAATCCCCCTTTAATTGAATTAACTGTTGTAGGTGGGTGTAGTTAGGAATTAAATAAAATGAATACATTTAAATTGATATTAGGTTAATCCTATGGGAAAATGTAAATGTTAGGAATTAAATGAATGAAAGTAAATTACAATGAAGTACTATTGCATTTAAGGATGTTTGAGGAGAGTGGCTTTACCCAATAACTAGATCAGAAACAACTAGGTCTCATTGCCCCTGAGTAGTTAAGCCTCACAAGTTTTGTCTGTCTGCCTATGGGAGTTATTCCCATAGGGCAGCGTGATACAGAAAAGTCAGTGTCGGCTAGGACACTATTGACCCTGTATAAAAATCTTATCTTTTTAATGCAACAGTACTTTGTAATTTACTTTTATTCATTTAATTCCTAACATTTACTTTTTTCCCATAGGATTAACCTAATATCAATTTAAATGTATTCATTTCATTTAATTCCTAACTACAACTTTTTCCTACAGGATTAACATATTATCACAGCCTCTTAACCCTTAACTTTTAGCTTCCTGCTCTACCTGCATTCAAGTATTAACCCACATTTTTCCACAGCGCGCCTAATACTAACCTTTCCTTTTTGGGGCTCCTCCCCTTCTAGAAACAGATTAGTAAACCTTCCGACCTTCTCCTGTGTATTGTTTTGCCCTGTTGTACATCGGCCTTTGTGGCCTTAGGTGCCATTTTTTTCTGCCCTTGAACCGGACCTTCACCATGATTTATTGAAAAGACCAAACCCTTATAAAATGATTCCCCAGCATCTAAAATTAATACATTTTAGGTTTTCAGTCACTTACTTATTATTCTTTCCCCCACTGGGCTGCAACTCTGTTCAGGACTTTAGGATACGGGCGCTGCCATCTTGACTCAGAAGCATCACACTTACTGAGGAGAGGAGAGTGGGATAAAGTACAGGAGGCGGGGTATAGCTGTGCTTTGCTCAGACATAGCAGAGCTGGGGTCAGGAAAAGGTCAGCAACCTCAGAAAGCAGAGCAGCACAGTCAGAAGGCACTTCCTGTTTGTAGGCTGCCTGAAGCCCCATGAGCCGCCATCTTGGATGTTTAAAGGCTCATAACATGCAGTAGATGCAGGTAGGATGATTTTTAATATGAGCAATCTGTATGTACAGGGTGTGGGAAACATATAAGATAGGCTCTTATTCGGGGTGAAGGTCCGGATTAATGTGAGCAATCTGTATGTACAGGGTGTGGGAAACATATAAGATAGGCTCTTATTCAGGTTGAAGGACCGCTTTAAGTCCTATGGGCAACCGTGTTCGGGCAGGCGTGTAATGTCTACCGGCAAACGGGGGTTTGACTATAGGTAAAGCCGCCGGTGTTAGATTGGGGGTTGGCATCTGCACTTAGGCTGGTGATCAGCTGGGCATTACAGTTATAAGTAATATGCAAACGAGAGAAAAAAAAGTTTTGCTTGATCTAAAACTTTACAGAGAGCAGCAACTCTGCTGCACCATCAGCGCCCCTATCATGACGGCGCCATAGGTGGGCGCTCCATCTGCACACCCCAAACGCTGTCCCTGCTCACTGAGAGATCTCTCTGCCTCCCCCCACCCTGATTGAAATTAGCTTTGCTTCTTTTTACAACCCTGCCATGAACGAGGATTAAATGCTAATACGTCAGCCCCAGATTTATTATCTCTCCCAGCACTTTACTACAGTCTTTTTTATTTTTTTTATTATTTTTAGGACCTGCAGCCACAATTCTACTCGCCACATGGATGGTACAGGTAATATACACTCCCGCAGCTGCGGCGGCACATAGCATTTAAAATGTTAATTTGGATTTTAATGGGCTCTGGGTTCTCATGGCACTTAGCGGATACAGCGCGGAGCCGCAGCAATCATTAGCGGAGCACTGAACGTGTTGTCGTAAGTAATTTACTGGCCTGAGATTTAATGGGCGATAGAGAAGGAGCTGCCATGAATCACTCGACGCCTCCAGCACCATGGACTGAAAATCCTGTGACAGACCAGAGAGCCACCTACTGTAGCTGTGTAAACAATGTTATTGTCATACATCCGGCAACAAGAAACACAAGCACTAACGCTATACAGAAATCATTGCAAATGTTATCAAGTCACTAGGGAAAGTCCACTTTCAATGTCATTTTTGAAAGTGTAGATTATTTTGTGCGAAGAGGATGTCCTCAAGGTGCTGAGCCTATCGGGTATTTGTTTTTCTTATGTTGGCAAATGTGTGTTATGGAAGCAGTTTTCACTACTATATTTTGCTATTGGCCACTGTACACCAGGAAGAATTAAAGTGGACCAAAACCCACCGTGAGATTCCCGGGCCGATCAATTCCCTCCCCCCGGGGCATCCAAAATCATGATGCCCCTCTGACTGAATCCCCCCCAGGTCGCCCTCACACGCTTACCTTGCCGGTCCAACGGCGCAAGCATGAGCCGCGTCCCCGCTATCTCTTTAGCAGGGAGCGTGCCCGCGCCAGCCATTTGTGAATGGCTGGTGCCACACTCGGCTGTCCTTAGACGAAGCCTTCCGAGCGCGCTGATTGGACAAATGGCCGCACATGCGCCGTAGGACCGGGAAGAGGTTTGTTGCCTTTAGCGATCTGGCGGGTTTCACACAGGGGGAAAGGACCAAAGGCTTGTGCCTAGGGTGGCCACTTGCAAGATGGGGGGCTATGGAGTATGCCATTACTGCTATAGATAAAAAACCCTTGCTCGCACCTTAAGGCCCCCTCAAGAGCACCACAGAAAGACACAGTGTGTATGCAGAGGGAAAGGGCTCAAGCTTCCAGCTGTTAACAGGACCTGATTTCCTTACCTCCAGGCTGTGGTCGTGTGACTTCTGTATATCAGGAGCCTGGAAAGCCCCCTGCAACCTCTTTCCACTGATTGCATTTAACTCCTTGCATCCTCACCCCCATACTCACGCTGTCTGCATTTAAACCACCTGCAACCCCACCCCCCAAAAACGTTGTGTAAGCAACAAAAAGTGCCTAGGTCAGCCTAGACTCCAAATACAGCTCTGTCTGTGCCGTTTTTGATCTATATCAGGGGTGTCAAACTCCTTTTCCCTGAGGGCCACATCAGCATTCTGGTCGCCCGGGTAATAAAAGACAAAAAAGTAAAATTCTCTGCTTTAAAGCAGATGGAGACCCATTTTTGGGTCCACCGCTCATCTTTAGGGGCCCCCTTCGCCCAGTTTTCTACCTCCTAAGCAACGCCCTGCAGCACTTTTTGAAAGAAGCGATTGGCTGGGTGGGTTTAGGGGACCACATACATCATTGCGAACTCAAGGGGTCTTGAAGCTCTATTCTGACTGACTTTAGGAAGTGTTGCTCTTGTGTCTTTGGATTTGCAACATTCACACTTAACAGTAACTGGACAAGGGGATACTGTGCATTCTGGGTGTCTGTGACCTAAACACCTGTGCCATATGTGTATACAGTCATTGTGCTTATGAGTGCATAGTCTCACCTTTTCCTTCACTGTGTTGAGGTGTTCAGCATTCTGGTCACCTTTAAAGGGCCCGAGTAATAACAGACAAAAAACAAAATGCAAACACAACCATTCAAATGTATGGTTACAGAAGCCCCATAATTGTTCACCTGGAAATAGCTGGCAAGAACCCCTGCAGCAGCTGTAGCTCCCTCTGTTATGGCAGTTAGGTGGGTTAGGCAGGCCCCTCTTTGTGAGCGGAGAGCTGTTTGCACCAGAGACCCAGTTGCAGACATTACTCTCTTCTTCCCTAGAACATTAAAAAGGTGCACGCCAGACACTGTTATAGGCAGGATTAGATGCAGTACTGCACAGTGGAGTGCAGCATATCGGCACATCACCCGGCATCGCCACACATAGGCACAAAGACATGCTGCCAGTGTTGGGAGCCAGGGACGGATTAAGTGTGGTGGAGGCCCCAGATACAGGATTTTTTACCTTTAAAATAATCCAGCCAAGTAACTGATTGGTGGTTGTCTGCCACCCGCCTACTTACTGGAACATCAGATCGATTCCCTTGTGCCCCCCTTGTGCGGGTGCGTACTGCTCGGGAACTCCTGCCATTCTGGGTGGGGGGTAGTGTAGTCGCCCGGCTGGTTCCCTGCATTGAGCTGCCAGCGGCTGTGCTTGGTGGCTTATGTGCAGTGAGCGGCTGGATCGTTTTAATGGGTTCTATGATGGTAATAATGGTAACTAGATTAATTCAATACATTTCATTCCATTCTTTGATATACCTTGGACCAATGGGTGACATTTATTACCATACAACGAAGATGACGGTCACTACAGTTAGAACATTTTTGTTATTATTTTTTGGTCTTGATGTTATGTGCGCTGTGAGTTAAGACTATCGGGCAACTGGTAGGGTTTCACACAGCAGGGCATCTAAAATCAGGATGCCCCAGGGGGTGAGTATCTAATCGGACCTATCATCTTATAGATGCTAGAGCTTGTTTTCTTTCAGTTTAACCAGATATTAAAAACAGGAAACGCAAAGCCTTACTTCAGGCATATAATTATAAACCAACTCATAACACTATATAGGTAACTGAAAAGGACTCTTAATGTAGACCAAAACCCACCTTGGAGACTATGAGACTCCAGGACAGGCTTACTCTCTCTTTTCCCGCCAGGGCACCCGATATTCTTACCTTTCCCCTGAGCCCGCGGAGCATGCACGGCCAGTACTGGCATCACTAGCCTTCCGTCTTCTTCCTTTGCCCGCCACAACTGAATTGCTGTAGGGGGCCGGCACAGCCGTAGGGAGCCGGGTAATGCAGCGCCGCTTGTAAGTGGGGATAGCCACAGCTTGGACTCGAGGAGAGGTGAGTGGGTTTTGTGTTCTGGGGGGTTAAAACGGGGGCACCCAAGTCCGGGGTGCCCCAGGGGGAAGGGCCAGAACCTGGGATAGTGAAAATCCCAGGTTTTGCTCCACTTTAATGTGGACCAAACCCCAGATTCTCTTTCTTTGGGTGTACTGCACTGAGTTTTGGTCTGAAAACCTCTCTCGGCTGGCCCTGGAATCTAAAAGATGCCAGGGCCAGCCACTAGCCTGCCCCCAGGTACAGGATGCTCAGCCATGGGAACCCCTGTGGGTCACTGATAAACTGAGCTCTCCTGGGGGCTCCTGCGACACTATAAAGGCCAGGCGCCACATCCCCGGCTTCCCTGTAGCTATGCGCACCCAGCCATTCTGAGCGGGGACATCCAGCATGAAAGTTGGCAGCCCATACCTCACAACTTTTCAGGGTGGGAAAGAGGGACAAATATTAAATTAGGCCACGCCCCCTCATTGAGGGATGGATGGGCGATAGGCTGTAACAGTTACAACAATAGAAACAATTTAAATAGGCAAATGAATAATTTATTGCTGCAGATCTGCATGTTACACCTCAAAGAGGGACAAATGAGAACAATGAGGGATGGGGGACATGGACTCAAAAGAGGGACAGTCCCTAGAAATCAGGGACAATTGGGAGGTATGCCAGCCAGTTGGCAAACATCCCCCGGCACCGCAGCCAATCGGCAGTCTCAAATGTGCTGGGGGGACGTGGCTCCAGTGGTGAAAAAAACACCACTGAGCCGGCAGCATCACCCAAACTGCTCGGGTGAGGCGGGAGAAGAGAGGAGGACCTAAAAGAGGGTTTTGCTCTGCTTTAATGTCAGGCTAAAACCATAGAACTGGGTAAACTAACTAGAGACAAGGAGCCCAAGTGTTTGCCAGAGGAGTAGCTATAAATGGTGCCCCCCCACCTGTTCTCAGGCCCCCCTTTGGAACCCCCCTGACCTGCCCGACCCGGGGCTTGTGCCCCTCCTGTCCCCCTAGCTACGCCCCTGGTGTTTGAACCCTACATTCTTATGTGACTAGAACTCTGCAACGTCCAAGGAAGGCACCGGAAGCCTGCTGGGCCAGGGACATGGAGGAAGAAAGTAGAAGCCTCCAGGAGTCATATGGAAGCCTCCTAGCTCAGGACAAAGGCATAGGAATCCCAGCAGCCTCCAGGAGAAGCGTTGAAGCCTGCTGGGCAGTTTGGGTCAGCTTTAGACTGGCTCTTATATTCTGACAGTAGCGCTTGCCTGAGGTCCACATACCCACCTACCACCTGGGGCCTGTACTTCTCTGCCTGTACTTATGTATTGTTGCCTCTCTGTATAGAAACTGCAATTTTATAACCATTTTATAAAGCCTGATAAGGATTTGTGTTACTATTTCTACCAACCTCAGGCTCAATCCCATGGAGTACACGAGGCCAAATGCGTTTATTTTTGTCAGTGTCGGAGCTGACAGCGCGCTCTCCATGTGGCTTCTGTGGCACAAACAAATGCAAGCCAGTAGTATACTATTAGCATATGATCCCAAGAACTGGACTGTAGGCAGTGGTGAACTGGGGCCAAAAATCAGCCTGGGGTTTTCCCAGCACCGGGCCGGCCCATGACCAACCAATGTCATCTCTGCTGCTTCCTAGCCAGTCACCCAGTGTGCTCCAAGGCTGAGGCTATATCATTAGGAGGAAAGCATGGGCTGGGGATGCTTGGGTTAGGGGATAGAGCGGTGAAGGGGATGGGGGGCTGGGATTGGATGGGAGTGCCCCAAAGCAGTGCGGCCCTCCATGAATTTGCCCTGGTCTCCTTATGACCAATCTAAAAGATTCCAGGGCCGACAGCTGGCTGCACCCCTGTAAAAACTCATTGTTGTGAATGTAGAGCGCACACTCTTGTCCCAGCCATTTAGATGGGGCTGGAGCAGGAGCACGCACGCCGCCGGTGTAGTCACAGCAGGCAGCTTTCAATGGACAAGAGCCCACACATGTGCCATTGGAACCAGGAAGAGATGGGTAAAAAGCGGCATTCTGGGATGGTTTCACACAGGGGAATAGAATGAAACCCGGCAAAATCAAATGCTCTGCTTTAAAGCAGATGGAGATCCATTCGCTCATGTTTTGGGGCCCCCCTAGCCCGAGCAGCCGGCGCTGCTGTTGGCTTGGTGGTAGCCCAGTTTTCCACCTCATAAAGCCTCGCGTTTCGAGAGACAATTGGCTCTCTCAAAAGTGCCACCGTGACGAGGTGCAGCCGGCTGTCCGCATCCCCTGCACACTGTTTAAGGCGCATTTGCGCTCCTGTGCCTAGCCATTCAAAAGGCTGGACGCGGAAGCCTGCACGGCCACAGAGAAGCCGGGGATGCCGCTGCCATCAGACATCACATCACCAGACCCGCCGGGATCAGGTAAGATCACCAGCGCCCCAGGGGTTTCCTACAGTGGGGCATCTGGTGTAGGATGCCCCGGGGGCAAGTTAGCTTTCTTTTTAGGGGTTGAATCCTTTTTTTTTTTGTTTGAAGAATTTGTTAAAAATCACAAAAATTAAGGTCCAAACAACAAAATTGTGGATATTTGGCCCCAATGTTTAGTAAAAACACAAACAATAAAAAATGGATAATTAAATTATTAAGCATTAATATGCAAACCAAACAGGGGAGGGAGGGTTAAAGAGAACACGTGGGACAAAACATTGGGCCCAAAAACGTTAAGGGTTAATTGGAATCAGACTATCCCCCCGAAAAATGGAGAACACATACTCTCCGAAATACTCTCCGAAACGGTGAGTAGAGCTTTGCAGAAAACACAGAAGCTGGAGAGATCAGATCGCTATGGAGAAACGCTAAAGGAAAGAGGAGAAACATGGGGGACCATCGGGAGCAGTTAAGCGCTTATCTGGCCAAATGTGCATAGGACGGGGCCATTTGCACTTCAAAACAGCAGATTTACCTTAAGGAAGGTGCAAATTGTCGGAAGAACGCGCTATTTGCGCATCTCCTGTTTGCTCATCATTTACTGTGCTTTGTACATGTGCCCGGTGTGCTCACACAGCCATGAATCATGCGCCTGGGTGCATGCGGAATCGTTTGCCCACCAACCATGAATCGACCCTATTGTGTCCTTTTAGCAGATATTATTTAGGTTCTATTTAAAGCGGAACAAAACCCACTTGGCCTGGCCCTGGAAGCTAAAAGATTCCACCTGGCCTGGCCCTGGAAGATAAAGATGGCATCCCCCCTATTCCAGATGCCCCACTGGGCATGGCTGGACATGGCTAAAGCTGTACTATCATTTACAGACGGCTAAGCCGGCGGGGGCAGAGGATCAGGCCCTGAAGACGCCGGATGTTGCCGCAGCAGGCAGCGTCAACATCTAAAAGGTAAGTGGGCCAGATGGTCGGGGGGGGGGGGGGGCTTTCACCTCCTTTTTAATTTTGGTCAGATGTTCCCCTTTAATCCTTGCTGCCTCCTGGGAGCATTAGTCTTACACCCACCCTCCTTCTCTTTCAGTATACACTGGGATCTCCCCTCTTTTGGGGGTCTCCTTTATGCCTTCTCAGGGTTCCCTTCAAAACCATCAACCCAATCCCAAGAGCTTACACTTGCCACCAACTATCTTCTAGCTTACTAGCTCAGCCTGGTCTTAGACTACGCTCTAGTGGCCACTGTAATTAACTGTAATTCACTGTAATTACACCTATGTTCTGTATCTTTTCTCTATGGGTGCTTACCTCTTTTTATGAGTTTTACTGTTCTTTCCAATACAAGTGTAGATGTTTCCTGTCCCTTATCAGCTGGAGCTCTGCTAGGAAAAGGTGAGTATCTATCTAATGCATGGCATGAGAGTGTAGGCTAGGTTAGTTTAGTGTCCCTGTGAACCAGGACTGAACCTAGTCAACGAGTTACCAAGGTAAAATTTAAGGAAAAGTAATAATAATAATAATAATAAAATAATAAATCATTGGGCCGTTTTATCCACAACTTCCAAAATCAGAATGCCCCTGTAAAGCTGGCTTTGGGATCACTTTAAAGCAGACCAAAACCCAACAATGGCCAGCCTGGAATCTAAAAGAGTTCAGGGCCAGCCACTGGCTATTTCCTGAGGCTCTCGTCCAATCAGAGCCAGCAAAAGGCTCTAATTGTTTACAATGGGGAGTGTACGCTGCCGCATCCCCTTCGGCCCCCAGCCATTCACCCCCTCATTGAATTCAATCTGAGCCCATTGTTGAATGATACATACCTTCCAAGTGTCCCTGATTTGGAGGGACTGTCTCTCTTTTGAGTCCATGTCCCCCTGTCCCTCTTTGAAAAATAACATGCAGATCTGCATCAATAAATGATTCATTTGCCTATTCAAAGTGTTTATATTGTTGTAACCGTTACACCCTATCTCCTATCCATCCATCAATGAGGGGGCGTGGCTTCATCCATCCCCCAATGAGGGGGTGTGGCCCAATTTAACAATTGTCCCTCTTTCCCACCCTAAAAAGTTGAAAGGTATGATGACGTAGTCATAGAAAAGGACTCTGATTGGACGAGAGTCTGTGCATGCACCGTTGCAGTTGGGAAAGGTGAGTTTTACTAGACGAACTAGGGGGGTTTCACACAGCGGGACGATCCAATTCAGGATTCCTCGGGGGCACGGAACAAAACCCAGGAAAGTCATAATCCTGTGTTTTGTTCCACTTTAATAATGATAAAATGTATTGCTGTTATTCTTAAAAAAGTGGGCCAAAACCCACTGTTAGGGCGAGCGCTGCACACCCATCTAGCAGCACTTCACTTACCTCCATGGCTGCATCCAGCCGTCATCCATTTTGCAGCACTTCCCTCATGGCTGTTCTCAGCTCTCTCCCTTCCCCCAATGCTTCCTTCTCACATGCTCAGGTGCGCGCACGTCTTCGTCCACTAGAGGGCGAGCGCACTAGATTCCTGAGATTTAAAGGGCCTGTACAGCACTGGTGCCTGGTCATCCAATCCTGCATCCACTTCTCCTATTTAAAGAGGTACGTCCTTCCTTCAGTGCCGGATCTTGGTCTCTCCATGCTTGTTGAAAGTCAGACATTCTTGGATTGCTCACCCGTGTACCGACCTCTGCCTGTCCCCAGCTCTGAACCTTTGCTGCCTGCCCCGACCTCTGCCTGTACTTACTACGCCTTTTGCCTGCCACTTGTGTACCTCGCTGAACCTCGGCTGACTGTGGGACTGGGCCACTGTTGGGGGGTAGCGACCTGGGGGTCACTCGCCGCACAAGACCAACCTGCCTTGCGGTGGGCTCTGGTGAATACCGGTGGCCCCTTAGACTCTGCTCCCCTGACACGGTACCCGCCTTCGGTCCCACAGTTAAAGCGGATCCACACCCGAGTCCACTCCACCCGGTCCGTGACACCCACCCTGGAATCTGAGACACCAAGGCAGACTTGTACCCTCTCCCGGGGTATCCAGATTCCAGATGCGCTGCTGTGTAAAACCCCCCACGTCGTTCAGTATACTCACCTTCTACCCAATCCAATGACACATGCACGCACCCGCGCCGGGCATTTGTGATTGGCCAGTGCAGCAGGAATCCTGTTAGAGGGTAGCGCGGATGTGGCCGCCGGTGCGCTCGGCTGCATCCTGCTGTGCTTAGTTTCACATCAGCATACCCAAGCACGATGATTGGGCAAGAGGCCGTGCATGTGCTGTAGAATCGGGGACGTGTGAGTTTTGGTGGGTGACCTGGGGGTTTCACACAGTGGGGCATCCCGCATTTGGGTGCCCGAGGGCAAGGACTGATAATGGATAATCAAAATCCTGGGTTTTGGTCCACTTTTATATGATTGATAGAACTCCAACTCCAAGCAGACCAAAAAGCAAAATAAAACATAGGACTGATTATCCCCAACCTCCTGCCCCTGTAAACCATAAAGTTTCTCACACAGGGGCATTCCAAATCAGGATGTTCCTTGTGAAGCGAACCAAAACTGGGTGGTGAAAATCTTGTATTATTGTTATTATTGTGACGGGTAGGTTCAGTAGGAGACAGTTCAGTTAAAAAGGATTAGAGCCCTGTCAGTAGAGTAGACCCTGACAGTGATAGTGACTTTAAAGAAGCACTATTGTGAAAAAATGGGTCAATAATAAAAATCCATATAAATATGCTGGATGGTGGGAGGAGAGGTCACTTATATACCCGGCATCTAGAAATATAAAGCTAGGGTTGTTTTTTATCTTTATTAATGGAAGGAAAAGGAAATCGGGTGACAGGCTCTGTCACCCCTGATACACTAAACCTGTCACCTCTGGATTTTATTCCTACCAGGAGAGAAAAAACACAAGCTTCACAGGTGTTTTATTCAGTTTGAGTGTATAAGTGACCCCTCCTCTCATTAGCCAACGTGTTTGTGAGGAATAGGGCAAATATTACATTTCATTTTAATGCTTATGCACGGCTTCCCCCTTTAAGATTCTCTGTTCGTAGCAAATGTCACCCTTACAAGGCTAGCAGGAAAAGGAAGTCCATATATGGGCATGAGGTTCTGACACTCAGAAAAAGCAGTTTGAGGATGAAAGCCCCCCTGCGGCTCTCCTAACACCTTGGTCAGAGACGAGCCAGGATCCTCCTCTGCTGGGGAGGTGTGATAGCATGGGGGTTCAACATAATTACACGGGACCTGTGTCTGGTAGGTGGGGGGGTGGAGGGGCAGAGACCGCCCTTAAAGGTAGGCCAAGGAGACGAGAACAGAGTCATTCTCTGGAGAGGGGGCGCGCGGCAGCTTGCTGGAGGTGCCCAAACTATCTATAAGCTCTTGACATACCCCTTGTGGTAGCTCTTTATCACCACTCTACAACTCCATCTTAAGGTAACTGTTTTATCTCTGTGTAACTCACTGTAACTTCTCAGAACGACATTTGTATTCATTCATATTCCATCATAGCCAAATGTTTATCACTGCCTAGTGTGCGCTCATTGCATTAAAACCTATATTTAGAGATGAGCGAGTAGTGAAATATTCGAAATTTCGAATTTCGATTCGAATAGACCGCGTTACTCGACTACTCGACCGAATATCGAATCCCATTATAGTCTATGGGAAAAAAATGCTCGACACTTGGAAATCTCAATTCGACCACTTGGAGGTCACCAAGTCCACCCTGAAACATCAGAAAATGATGCCAACACTGCTGGAATGCAACTGGGACAGCAGGGGAAGCATGTTTGGGTGCATATAACGCGCCCAAGTCGCACTATTACGCCACTATCACAGCCTCTCAACAATACACTCCAAACACAATATTACTTCTACGTAAAGTGAGACAAGACAAGGAAACCTTCTTTCCTCTACATTGCCATGGACCCCAAGCCAAACTGTACAAAAAAGAAGAACAAAATTCTGCACCCCTTAAAATCACGTTGCCTAATGACAACCACAGATGGCATAGGCAAGGGGGAAAATAAATAGACCCCACCCCTAATTGTCATTGTGTGTGTGTGTGTGTGTGTGAGATGTGGTCAGACATGTCCTCTTGTGTCATTGTGTCACCCCAGCAGTAAGGGAAGCTTAAAGGAGGAGGTTTGTTACAGTGTGTCACCCCAGCAGTAAGGGAAGCTTACAGGAGGAGGTTTGTTACAGTGTGTCACCCCAGCAGTCAGGGAAGCTTACAGGAGGAGGTTTGTTACAGTGTGTCACCCCAGCAGTAAGGGAAGCTTAGAGCTGAGACCTCTTAAAAATTGTGTGGAGGCCCAAGATCTGAGACCTCTTAAAAATTGTGTGGAGGCCCAAGAGCTGAGACCTCTCAAACATTGTGTGGAGTCCCACGAGCTGAGACCTTTTAAAAATTGTGTGGAGGCCCAAGAGCTGAGACCTCTCAAACATTGTGTGGAGTCCCAAGAGCTGAGACCTTTTAAAAATTGTGTGGAGGCCCAAGATCTGAGACCTCTTAAAAATTGTGTGGAGGCCCAAGAGCTGAGACCTCTCAAACATTGTGTGGAGTCCCAAGAGCTGAGACCTTTTAAAAATTGTGTGGAGGCCCAAGAGCTGAGACCTTTTAAAAATTGTGTGGAGGCCCAAGATCTGAGACCTCTTAAAAATTGTGTGGAGGCCCAAGAGCTGAGACCTCTCAAACATTGTGTGGAGTCCCAAGAGCTGAGACCTTTTAAAAATTGTGTGGAGGCCCAAGAGCTGAGACCTTTTAAAAATTGTGTGGAGGACCAAGAGCTGAGACCAAAATTGTGTGGAGGCCCAAGAGCTGAGACCTCTCAAACATTGTGTGGAGGCCCAAGAGCTGAGACCTTTTAAAAATTGTGTGGAGGCCCAAGAGCTGAGACCTTTTAAAAATTGTGTGGAGGCCCAAGAGCTGAGACCTTTTAAAAATTGTGTGGAGGCCCAAGAGCTGAGACCTCTCAAACATTGTGTGGAGGCCCAAGAGCTGAGACCTTTTAAAAATTGTGTGGAGGCCCAAGAGCTGAGACCTCTCAAACATTGTGTGGAGGCCCAAGAGCTGAGACCTTTTAAAAATTGTGTGGAGGCCCAAGAGCTGAGACCTTTTAAAAATTGTGTGGAGGCCCAAGAGCTGAGACCTCTCAAACATTGTGTGGAGGCCCAAGAGCTGAGACCTTTTAAAAATTGTGTGGAGGCCCAAGAGCTGAGACCTTTTAAAAATTGTGTGGAGGCCCAAGAGCTGAGACCTTTTAAAAATTGTGTGGAGGCCCAAGAGCTGAGACCTTTTAAAAATTGTGTGGAGGCCCAAGAGCTGAGACCTCTCAAACAATGTGTGGAGGCCCAAGAGCTGAGACCTTTTAAAAATTGTGTGGAGGCCCAAGAGCTGAGACCTCTCAAACATTGTGTGGAGGCCCAAGAGCTGAGACCTTTTAAAAATTGTGTGGAGGCCCAAGAGCTGAGACCTTTTAAAAATTGTGTGGAGGCCCAAGAGCTGAGACCTTTTAAAAATTGTGTGGAGGCCCAAGAGCTGAGACCTTTTAAAAATTGTGTGGAGGCCCAAGAGCTGAGACCTCTCAAACATTGTGTGGAGGCCCAAGAGCTGAGACCTTTTAAAAATTGTGTGGAGGCCCAAGAGCTGAGCACTTATTAGTGCTGCAGCTACGGCTGCTTTAGTGAGGGGTAGCTGCTGCTGCTGGAATAGGGACAGAAAGACTTCAGTGGTGTATTACCACCTATATACAAAACTATATACACTCTGCTCAAAACGGCTGCTTTAGTGAGGGGTAGCTGCTGATGCTGGAATAGGGACAGAAAGACTTCAGTGGTGTATTAGCACCTATATACAAAACTATATTTTGCACTACTGTTTTGTGTCCTCTGTGCCAACAAAACACTGTTTTATACACGGTGCGTATAGGCACCATTTCACCTTCTGGCAGTATACGGCTGTATAGCCAGGTGTTTTTCTTAAAAATATTTTTTATATTTGGCACTACTGTTTTGTGTCCTCTTTACCAACAAAACCTTGTTATATACCCGGTGCGTATAGGCACCATTTCACCTTCTGGCAGTATACGGCTGTATAGCCAGGTGTTCTTCTTAAAAATATTTTTATATTTGGCATAACGCGTGGCCAAAAAAGTAAAACGTCTGAAATGCGGAGGGCTAGCGCAAAGGGACGTGGACGAGGACGGGGGCGCGGAAATGCTGGTGGGGGCACAAACCGCGTTGAAGCCAGTGGGGATACAATGCGTGCTGATGAGGGGCAGCCAGCATTACGCTCATCCAGCTTCCCTGCCTTTATGGGACAGTTATGCGGGGGGCGGGGTACACCTCTGTTAAAGCCTGAGCAGCGTGAACAGGTGGTGCAATGGATGGCCGATAACGCTTCCAGTCACTTGTCCACCACCCAGTCATCCACACAGTCTCACTCTGACCCTCCTTCCTCCCAACCTGGCCAACAGAGTCAGCCCACCCTTGACCCCTCCCAGGACCTCTTTTCGGGTCCTTTTCCAGATGTGCTGCAAGAATCCCAGGAGCTAGCAGAGGAATTTGTTTGTAGTTATGCCCAAACACTTGAGCATCCGCCATCTGCTAGTGATGTGGACCCGGAACCAGCATCTGCTATCATGAGCGATGATGATGATGAGACGCAGTTGCCATCAAGGGAGGCTGTTGGAATGTCCAGTGGGCAGGAGGAGGAGCAGAGAGAGGAAGTGGAAGAGGAGGTGGTGGACGACGAAATGACCGACCCCACTTGGACAGGGGTGATGTCCAGCGGGGAAAGCAGTGGAGATGCGGTCTGCGCATCACCGAATAAGGCAGCAAGAGGCAGAGGACAGTCCAGAGGCAGAGGACAGTCCAGACAGAGAAGGCAGGCCACAGCCAGCAGGGCCGAAGCTCTTCCCGGCAGCAGGCAGTCGCGCGAAGCTCCCCCATCGAGGCCTCGTACTTCTGTGGTGTGGAGATTTTTTAATGTTTGCGCGGATGACAAACTGAGCGCGGTTTGCGCAATCTGCCACTCAAAACTGAGTAGGGGCTCTGAGAAGAGCAATCTGACCACCTCAGGCATGCGCCGTCACTTGGAATTCAAGCACTGGGCTGAGTGGGAGAGAGCAAACGCAATACAACCTGCGCCCCGTCTTGCTGCCACTGCCTCTTCCCCTTTGTTGTGTGCTGCCACTGCGGTCCAGACCTCCAGCCAGGACACCTCCACATCTGCCTCTGCCTCGGCTACTTTGGGGCCTTCTCCTTCAGCCCCCCCTTCCCCCGCATCTTCGTCTGCACCTTCCATCTCCTCGTCCCATCAACTGTCCATCTCGCAGGCGTTCAACCGCAGGCGGAAGTACGCCTCCAGTCACCCCCAAGCCCAAGCCTTAACCTGCCTCATCTCCAAACTGCTGGCCCTGGAGATGTTGCCGTTTTGGCTTGTGGAGACGCAGGCCTTCCGCGACCTGATGGCGGCTGTCCCTAGCCGCCACTATTTTTCCCGGTGTGGCGTCCCCGCCCTGCACCAGCACGTGTCGCGTAACATCAGGCGGACCCTGAGGTACGCAGTCAGCGCAAAGGTCCACTTGACCACCGACTCGTGGACAAGTGCTTGCGGCCAAGGACGCTACATCTCTTTGACGGCACACTGGGTGAATGTTGTGGAAGCGGGGACGGGGTCGCAAACAGGGACGGCCTACATACCACCCCCGCCCAAGATTGCCAGCACAGGTTCTGATAGACCCCCCTCCTCTTCCTCCTCCTCCTCCTCCTCCTCCTCTGCCTTAACATCGCCCTCAGCCCCTAGCTGGAAGCGTTGCAGCACTGGCACGGGGAGAAGTCAGCAGGCGGTGCTTAAGCTCATCAGCTTGGGCGACAGGAAGCACAGCGCCGCAGAGGTGAGGCACGCCATATTGCAGCAGACAGAGATGTGGCTGTCGCCGCTGCAGCTAGGACCAGGCATGGTCGTGTGCGATAACGGCCGTAACCTGGTGGCGGCTCTGGAGCTTGCAGAACTCAATCACGTACCATGCCTGGCCCACGTTTTTAATTTGGTAGTACAAAAGTTTCTAAAGACTTACCCCAACCTGGCAGAGCTACTGGTCAAAGTGCGGAGCTTGTGCGCTCACTTTCGGAAGTCAACTGTAGCTGCTGCTAGCTTAAAAAAAAATCCAGCAACGCCTCCATTTGCCTCAACATCGGCTGTTGTGCGACCTGCCCACTCGCTGGAATTCCACCTATTGCATGTTGGCCAGGGTGTGTGAGCAGCAGAAAGCATTGATGGAGTACCAGATGATGCATCCACGCGTGCCTCCAACTCAGCTCCCTCAGTTTGCCAACCACGAGTGGCCATGGATGGCAGACATATGCGATGTATTGCGTATCTTTGAGGAGTCCACTAAGAAGGTCAGCAGCGAGGACGCTATAGTGAGCGTAACCATCCCGCTCCTAGGCGTCCTTAAAGAATCGCTCATCGCAATAAGGGAGAACGCATTGCACACAGAGGAGATGGGGGTAGGAGGAGACGCAACGCAGGTAGACAGTCAGACCACACTTTTGTCTGCTGCTCGGTGGCAGTTGCAGGAGGAGGATGAGGAGGAGGAGGACAACGTGGAGGTGGCTGTGGAAGAGGATGCTGGCGGCGAGGGTAGCAGTCAGGCTGTGTGCGTCCCATTGGTTCAGCGCGGATGGGGCGGAGAGGAGGAGGAAGAGGAGGAAATGGAAAATGATCCTTCTGGTGGGGGCAGTGAGGTCATGCCTACTCAGAGTCTGGCACACATGGCTGACTTCATGCTGGGCTGCTTTTCCCGGGTCATACGTGTTGTCCGGATATTGGAGAACAAACTATACTGGGTCTTCGCACTCCTGGACCCCCGGTATAAAGATAACTTCTCCTCTTTTATTCCGGTAGAGGAGAGGACGAATCGATTACTGGAATACCAGAGGGAACTCTTGCAGAACATGATGCAGATTTTCCCACCCAGCATCGCTGGCGGCAGAGAGGAGAGTGTCTCCCAGAGTCTGACAACATCGATCAGGCCCACAGCCACCAGGTGAACACTCTCCAAGGTGTGGGACACGTTCATGTCACCCCCTCGTGCAACTTCCATCACTGCGGGGCCCGCTATCAGCAGGAGGGACAAGTATCGGCGGATGTTGCGGGACTACCTGGCAGACCACACCCCTGTCCTCCCCGATCCCTCGGCGACCTACACTTACTGGGTCTCCAAGTTGGACACGTGGCTGGAACTGTCCCTGTACGCCTTGGAGGTTCTTGCCTGCCCTGCCGCCAGCGTGCTATCAGAAAGGGTGTGTTCAGCGCAGCCGGGGGCATTATAACCGATAAGCGCAGCCGCCTGTCAACCGACAGTGCCGACAGGCTGACGCTAATCAAAATGAACAGCAAGTGGATTGACCCGGACTTTGCTTGTACAACAGTGGAAAGCAGCCAAGAGTGAAGTGCCATCTGTATGAAGTGCCATTTCCTCCTCCTCCTCCTCCTCCTCCTCCTCCTTAACCGCCGTAGAATTGCTGTATTAATGAACAAAATTATGGCTCACCTCTTAGGCTTAATACAATCAATTTTTAAGAGGTCTCAACTCTTGGGCCTCCACACAATTTTTAAAAGGTCTCAGCTCTTGGGCCTCCACACAATTTTTAAGAGGTCTCAGCTCTTGGGCCTCCACACAATGTTTGAGAGGTCTCAGCTCTTGGGCCTCCACACAATTTTTAAAAGGTCTCAGCTCTTGGGCCTCCACACAATTTTTAAAAGGTCTCAGCTCTTGGGCCTCCACACAATTTTTAAAAGGTCTCAGCTCTTGGGCCTCCACACAATTTTTAAGAGGTCTCAGCTCGTGGGACTCCACACAATTTTTAAGAGGTCTCAGCTCGTGGGACTCCACACAATGTTTGAGAGGTCTCAGCTCTTGGGCCTCCACACAATTTTTAAGAGGTCTCAGCTCGTGGGACTCCACACAATGTTTGAGAGGTCTCAGCTCTTGGGCCTCCACACAATTTTTAAAAGGTCTCAGCTCTTGGGCCTCCACACAATTTTTAAAAGGTCTCAGCTCTTGGGCCTCCACACAATTTTTAAAAGGTCTCAGCTCTTGGGCCTCCACACAATTTTTAAAACATAGCAGCCCTAATAAGGGCTCTCAATGACTCTCTTGTCTTCTGGTAGCTGGTATATATGGTGGTAAATGCGATATTCTGAGCTTCTGGGGCCCTGCCTGCCTACATAAGAGCTATATACTGTTCAGCATAGTAGCCCTAATAAGGGCTCTTAATGACTCTCTTGTCTTCTGGTAGCTGGTATATATGGTGGTAAAAGGTATATTCTGAGCTTCTGGGGCCCTGCCTGACTACATAGAAAATGAGCTATATACTGTTCAGCATAGTAGCCCTAATAAGGGCTCTTAAGGACTCTCTTGTCTTCTGGTAGCTGGTATATATGGTGGTAAAAGGTATATTCTGAGCTTCTGGGGCCCTGCCTGACTACATAGAAAATGAGCTATATACTGTTCAACATAGCAGCACTAATAAGGGATTAAGGACTCTCTTGTCTTCTGGTAGCTGGTATATATGGTGGTAAAAGGTATATTCTGAGCTTCTGGGGCCCTGCCTGACTACATAGAAAATGAGCTATATACTGTTCAGCATAGTAGCCCTAATAAGGGCTCTTAAGGACTCTCTTGTCTTCTGGTAGCTGGTATATATGGTGGTAAAAGGTATATTCTGAGCTTCTGGGGCCCTGCCTGACTACATAGAAAATGAGCTATATACTGTTCAGCATAGTAGCCCTAATAAGGGCTCTTAAGGACTCTCTTGTCTTCTGGTAGCTGGTATATATGGTGGTAAAAGGTATATTCTGAGCTTCTGGGGCCCTGCCTGACTACATAGGATATGAGCTATATACTGTTCAACATAGCAGCACTAATAAGGGATTAAGGACTCTCTTGTCTTCTGGTAGCTGGTATATATGGTGGTAAAAGGTATATTCTGAGCTTCTGGGGCCCTGCCTGACTACATAGAAAATGAGCTATATACTGTTCAGCATAGTAGCCCTAATAAGGGCTCTTAAGGACTCTCTTGTCTTCTGGTAGCTGGTATATATGGTGGTAAAAGGTATATTCTGAGCTTCTGGGGCCCTGCCTGACTACATAGAAAATGAGCTATATACTGTTCAACATAGCAGCACTAATAAGGGATTAAGGACTCTCTTGTCTTCTGGTAGCTGGTATATATGGTGGTAAAAGGTATATTCTGAGCTTCTGGGGCCCTGCCTGACTACATAGAAAATGAGCTATATACTGTTCAGCGTAGTAGCCCTAATAAGGGCTCTTAAGGACTCTCTTGTCTTCTGGTAGCTGGTATATATGGTGGTAAAAGGTATATTCTGAGCTTCTGGGGCCCTGCCTGACTACATAGAAAATGAGCTATATACTGTTCAACATAGCAGCACTAATAAGGGATTAAGGACTCTCTTGTCTTCTGGTAGCTGGTATATATGGTGGTAAAAGGTATATTCTGAGCTTCTGGGGCCCTGCCTGACTACATAGAAAATGAGCTATATACTGTTCAGCATAGTAGCCCTAATAAGGGCTCTTAAGGACTCTCTTGTCTTCTGGTAGCTGGTATATATGGTGGTAAAAGGTATATTCTGAGCTTCTGGGGCCCTACCTGACTACATAGAAAATGAGCTATATACTGTTCAGCATAGTAGCCATAATAAGGGCTCTTAAAGACTCTCTTGTCTTCTGGTAGCTGGTATATATGGTGGTAAAAGGTATATTCTGAGCTTCTGGGGCCCTGCCTGACTACATAGAAAATGAGCTATATACTGTTCAACATAGCAGCACTAATAAGGGATTAAGGACTCTCTTGTCTTCTGGTAGCTGGTATATATGGTGGTAAAAGGTATATTCTGAGCTTCTGGGGCCCTGCCTGACTACATAGAAAATGAGCTATATACTGTTCAACATAGCAGCACTAATAAGGGATTAAGGACTCTCTTGTCTTCTGGTAGCTGGTATATATGGTGGTAAAAGGTATATTCTGAGCTTCTGGGGCCCTGCCTGACTACATAGAAAATGAGCTATATACTGTTCAGCATAGTAGCCCTAATAAGGGCTCTTAAGGACTCTCTTGTCTTCTGGTAGCTGGTATATATGGTGGTAAAAGGTATATTCTGAGCTTCTGGGGCCCTGCCTGACTACATAGAAAATGAGCTATATACTGTTCAGCATAGTAGCCCTAATAAGGGCTCTTAAGGACTCTCTTGTCTTCTGGTAGCTGGTATATATGGTGGTAAAAGGTATATTCTGAGCTTCTGGGGCCCTGCCTGACTGCATAGAAAATGAGCTATATACTGTTCAACATAGCAGCACTAATAAGGGATTAAGGACTCTCTTGTCTTCTGGTAGCTGGTATATATGGTGGTAAAAGGTATATTCTGAGCTTCTGGGGCCCTGCCTGACTACATAGAAAATGAGCTATATACTGTTCAGCATAGTAGCCCTAATAAGGGCTCTTAAGGACTCTCTTGTCTTCTGGTAGCTGGTATATATGGTGGTAAAAGGTATATTCTGAGCTTCTGGGGCCCTGCCTGACTACATAGGATATGAGCTATATACTGTTCAACATAGCAGCACTAATAAGGGATTAAGGACTCTCTTGTCTTCTGGTAGCTGGTATATATGGTGGTAAAAGGTATATTCTGAGCTTCTGGGGTCCTGCCTGACTACATAGAAAATGAGCTATATACTGTTCAGCATAGTAGCCCTAATAAGGGCTCTTAAGGACTCTCTTGTCTTCTGGTAGCTGGTATATATGGTGGTAAAAGGTATATTCTGAGCTTCTGGGGCCCTGCCTGACTACATAGAAAATGAGCTATATACTGTTCAACATAGCAGCACTAATAAGGGATTAAGGACTCTCTTGTCTTCTGGTAGCTGGTATATATGGTGGTAAAAGGTATATTCTGAGCTTCTGGGGCCCTGCCTGACTACATAGAAAATGAGCTATATACTGTTCAGCATAGTAGCCCTAATAAGGGCTCTTAAGGACTCTCTTGTCTTCTGGTAGCTGGTATATATGGTGGTAAAAGGTATATTCTGAGCTTCTGGGGCCCTGCCTGACTACATAGAAAATGAGCTATATACTGTTCAACATAGCAGCACTAATAAGGGATTAAGGACTCTCTTGTCTTCTGGTAGCTGGTATATATGGTGGTAAAAGGTATATTCTGAGCTTCTGGGGCCCTGCCTGACTACATAGAAAATGAGCTATATACTGTTCAGCATAGTAGCCCTAATAAGGGCTCTTAAGGACTCTCTTGTCTTCTGGTAGCTGGTATATATGGTGGTAAAAGGTATATTCTGAGCTTCTGGGGCCCTGCCTGACTACATAGAAAATGAGCTATATACTGTTCAACATAGCAGCACTAATAAGGGATTAAGGACTCTCTTGTCTTCTGGTAGCTGGTATATATGGTGGTAAAAGGTATATTCTGAGCTTCTGGGGCCCTGCCTGACTACATAGAAAATGAGCTATATACTGTTCAGCATAGTAGCCCTAATAAGGGCTCTTAAGGACTCTCTTGTCTTCTGGTAGCTGGTATATATGGTGGTAAAAGGTATATTCTGAGCTTCTGGGGCCCTGCCTGACTACATAGAAAATGAGCTATATACTGTTCAGCATAGTAGCCCTAATAAGGGCTCTTAAGGACTCTCTTGTCTTCTGGTAGCTGGTATATATGGTGGTAAAAGGTATATTCTGAGCTTCTGGGGCCCTGCCTGACTACATAGAAAATGAGCTATATACTGTTCAGCATAGTAGCCCTAATAAGGGCTCTTAAGGACTCTCTTGTCTTCTGGTAGCTGGTATATATGGTGGTAAAAGGTATATTCTGAGCTTCTGGGGCCCTGCCTGACTACATAGAAAATGAGCTATATACTGTTCAGCGTAGTAGCCCTAATAAGGGCTCTTAAGGACTCTCTTGTCTTCTGGTAGCTGGTATATATATGGTGGTAAAAGGTATATTCTGAGCTTCTGGGGCCCTGCCTGACTACATAGAAAATGAGCTATATACTGTTCAGCGTAGTAGCCCTAATAAGGGCTCTTAAGGACTCTCTTGTCTTCTGGTAGCTGGTATATATGGTGGTAAAAGCTATATTCTGAGCTTCTGGGGCCCTGCCTGCCTACATATGAGCCATATACCGTTCAGCGTAGTAGCCCTAATAAGGGCTCTTAATGACTCTCTTGTCTTCTGGTAGCTGGTATAGATGGTGGTAAAAGCGATATCCCGAGCTTCTGGGGCCCTGCCAGCGACAGCCTGTCTTTCCCTGCTGTGAGCGTCTGTCCCTCACTAAGTTCAAGCTGCTAATGCTGACGAAGAGGAAGTGCTGAGTTTTGTATATTCGAGGTCACATGGTTTTTCCAGCCAATGCGTGTAGACGCCGTTTTCGCGATGCCAGCGTCCTCCCAGGACCTGTCCCACCCCCCCTGCATGGTGATTGGTGTAAAAAACGCGCCAGGGAAGGTGGGAGGGGAAACGAATTGTGAGTGCGCCATCGCCGCTGTACTCGATCGAAATCGAGTATGACGAACAGCGTAGTATTCGATCGAATACCGGCTCGGTCGAATACTACTCGCTCATCACTACCTATATTCAAGCGATATTTTTGCCATAGCGAAGAATCTGTGTGTCCGCAGGCTTTGGTAGTCTCGCTAGGCGGGCTCGGACGGGGGTTTGGGAAAGCGGTCTGTGTGTCCGGAGGTCCCTGGTTGATAGTTGCATTACGTGACCTGCGGTTCCCTGACAGTGTTTATGGGTTTTTGATATTACACAATTTTGTGATAGTGCTCCTTTAATAATTAGCAGATAAAAGCAGGACTTAGGTGTCACTGCATCATGAATCCACACCATGGCAGCGTTGCCTAAGGAATAGGACCAGTTAATATTAATTAGTCTACCATACTCATTTAGTTAGGAAAATAGAGACTAAGCCAGGTGGCATTGGCAACATCACTTGCTCTGCCATTGGTTAGTTAGGAGTAGCAACATTTAGGAGGTTATATAGGGGAGGACCCATCCTTCCAGAGGGTTCAAGGTTCTAAGCTCTAGATGTGAATAGGGGAATGACTGGTTATGTAGCAGAGGAGAAGAGCAGCAGTGAGGAAAGAAACCAGTAGACGTTGGCCGGAGAGTTTGCGGTGTAACTGGGAAGATGGGGAGACTGTTTGTTGTAACTGCTGAAGAATATCGCCTGTACTGGATGATGCTGTTGTACTGGATGGAAGCCCCAAATAAAGAACCTGGTGTTTGCTGCAAGACGTGTCATGATTGGAGACCAGCGACGGCTCAAAGAGTAAGTGCACCTCACCCCACATTCCACACCAACCTGATTCGCCCTACCCTAGGTCCAAGAACCACACCTACCAACTTTTCAGGGTAGGAAAGAGGGACATTTGTTAAATTTGGCCACGACCCATCATTGGTTGATGTATAGGAGATAGGTTATAACAGTTAAAACAATATAAACACTTTAAATAGGCAAATAAATCATTTATTAATGCAGATCTGCATGTTAAACCTCAAAGAGGGGCAAGAGAGAACAACGAGGGACAGGGGGACATGGACTCAAAAGAGGGACAGTCCCTCCAAATCAGGGACACTTGGGAGGTATGAAGAACCCCCCTTGCTCCTCAGAGCCTCTGGCATTGCCCTGCAGAGGCCCGCTACATTAATAATAATAATAAAAAAAACTCCAAGTAGATTAAAAAGCAAAACACACCATAGGGCCATTTTATCCCCAACCTCTTTGAGGTGCCCCTGTAAAGCGGACCAAAACCCGGGAAAGTGACCATAGCCCATGGTACATTGGAGGAATGGTTTCAAACAAGATTTTTTTTTGGTTTTAAGTTTCAAATAAAGTTCTCCTTTATTTATGGAAACACGTTGCCCTGGAGGGAGCGCGCTCGGTTACCGCAGCCACAGACTACAAACCATAAAATGGGAAAAAAATAAATAAATCTAAAAAAAAAAACACGAATGTCGCTCCTGCTGCCAAAACACTGATTCTGAAGAGCTGATGTGAAGAACCTCTATTACACTGATTCTATTGCTTCTCATTAGTGCTCTGACCTTTTGCATCTCGGGAAAAGCAGGAGAGCTAATAATTAGTAAGGTGAAGCGGAGTCAATGAAGCCGATGAGTGTTTTGTACAGAGAAAAAACATTATGATGATCATATTCTAACTGCTTTACACATCGTAAAAAGTACTGGAGACGAAGTTGATTTTGGTCATCTTTTGCTAGGATTAGTTTTAAAGAGCACAAAAGTTGTGCTCTTTAAAACTAATCCTAGCAAAAGATGACGAAAATCAACTTCGTCTCCAGTACTTTTTACGATTCAATAAGAGTTGAAAAGAATTCTCATGGTAGTAAAAAAAACAATTCATGAGAAAAAAGCCTGAGAATTTCACTGTTGCTGAATCACCAGAAAGGAAAACAATGAAAGCCAATGGCACTTTTTTACTCCTAAGAAAAGTAGAGAACTGTTTACTCCTTTCTACACTGTAGTAAAAGCTGCCATTGACTTTCATTGTCTTTTTATCTAGTGATTCAGTAACAGTGAAATTCTCAGGCTTTTTTCTCATGAATTGAATTTTTTACTACCATGAGAATTTTTTTCAACTCTTATTGAATCGAGGCCGAAGTCGTTTAGACTCCAGGGCCATCCGAGTTCCAGTCCTTGGGGTATCCTGAATTGGGATGCCCCATTGTGTAAAACCCCCCAGAAGCCCTGTTTCACTCACCTTGTCCCAGAACTCTTGCAGCGTCTTTGCGCGCGCACACCCGGCCTTTCTGAAGGCAAGCAACGGCCAGGAGGTGAGCGTGGAATGTGACCGGTGGCGCGATCAGCTCTTTTCAGCTCCAGGCAGCATAGCCGTCAGCAGAGCCACTCATTGGTTGATCGCCCATTCAGCCAATCAGCATGCTCATTCTCTGCTCGTCTGCGTTGTGGGAGCGACAGGAAGGTGAGTGACCTAGGTGCATACAGCGGGGCAACCTAATTATCTACTGAGAGGAACAACACCCCAAAAAGGCACACTTCATACTGATTCGGGGTGCCAAGAACTTGCCATATATTGAACTTGGGCCTCAATCCCACAATCCATGCACAGCTTGGCCCTGGCTTCCAGTACACTTGAATGGTTGTGGCCATAAGCATTATGAGTAGCAGGGCCCATCTCTTGCTGCATGGGCCTGTGTTGGCGCATGGGGCAGTCTGGGTGGTCCTAGGAATGGTCCTACCTTCTGCTACTTGATCTGTGCTGTGCTGCAAAAGCGATGCTACACACATTACCAAGTGATGGAGGCAGTGGCGTAATTAAATGTGACGGGGCCCTGGTGCGGACATTAAGTGGGCCCCTTTCAAAGCTCATAGGGAAAATTTCTGTCTTTTAACTGTCACCAGCTGTCTTAAACCAGACCAACACCATTTTTTCCTTTGAGTGTTGGTCCCTTAGAGAATAAAATGAAGCCCGGGGGGCATCCAGATTGCTGGAGCCCCAAAGAACCTAGCATCTCCAGAATGCCCGATATCCTTACCTTCACTTCGACAAACAAGTCCCGCAATAGGCCACCAGCACGCATGTTCCGGTGGCCAAGGACGCAACCATGGCCCACGTGCCCGCTCAGCGGCCAATCGTGGGACTCCTTTCCCGGCACTGGCTCAAGGTAAAGGTAAGGATATTGGGTGTTCTGGGAGCGTTATGTTCAGATGTGCTCCAGCATTCTGGATGCCCCCCTGAGCTTGTTCTTCGCTGTCTGCGGTACCTGTTAAGTAAAAATGGATGTTGGCTACTACTAGACAACTAAGTCTGAAACAAATATGATAGATAAGGAGGAGGCGCAACAATTATGACCTGTCCTTCTGGGCCCCGGTGCGGTTGCATCCCCTGCACCCCTATAGTTACATCCCTAGATGGAGGTCCCAGGGTGTGAGCCAAGCTTGCCTTGCCTAAAGGGACAACGATCATCTGAAATATTTGAAAACGTTATGTTCTTATGTTCTAGACCTTAGAAAAAGAAACATTTCACCAATATACTTAATATGTAAATATCTATCTATCTGAATTGCTGGGCGCTGTAGCACGTTTCACTGGGAAATTCAGATTACTCACCAGCAGTCACATGATTAACTGTCATTTTGTGCCATACACCATGAATGAGGAAGTGGTGACTTGCCTTTAGTTCCTCTTTAGTAATAGAATGCAGGGGTGGGGTTACAACTATCAGCTAGAGGGATGAGGGTGGAGCTAGAACGTGAGCTATATCAAGGGGGTGGAGTCTCCATAAATACCAGGGGATTAATGGGTGGAGTTCATGGTAGGCCACTGTGTGGGTCAGGGTTGTGGTAAGGTGCAAGGGGCCGTCATTGACGGAAGGTATGTGGCACCAAGGTACCTGGCCTTGCTGCAGTAAAACCGTGTATTTTGTTTCCCAGCATCAGCTGCTAATGGCAGTCTGGTGCTGAAGTGTTAGTATAGCCGAAAGGCTAACCCGGGTCAGTTTTACTGGGATGGAGTAGAGCAGGGTGGGACTCTATCCCCTACCCAGGTCCGGGTTTTACAGGCCGCATAAATAGCCTGGGGAGTCATCTTTGCACTGTCGGTGACTGGAGCTCACTTGTGAAGTGAGACTCTGTGTGCCTGGCTGAAAATTCCTGTGCAGGCTGTTTCATGCGGACCAGAGGCGGATTCGGCTGCAAAGTAGCAAGTTTGCCCAAGGACTAAAAACGCCGTTGCCTGTCTGATTTATTTCTGCTGCATTTTCATGAAAAGGTGATGTAACCAAAAAGGACATTCGGTTTTATGGATTTTTGTGTGAATAAACACGAACTTTAAGTTGAACTTTCGCCTCTGAGCCTCTATCCTGCTGTCTACCAGAGCTAATCACCACAGGGTATAAAAGCGCAGTTTAGCACCAAATCCGGGTGGTGGTGGGAGCAGCAAGTGTGGTGCAGGAGGATATACTGCCTCAAAGTGCAAAGGGTTTTGGGATGCCTGGAGGTACCCAGTCGGGGTGAGCCCAGGGGGGTGCCTTGCTGTGGATTAAACGGTGAAGGAGCCACCTGCCGTGTGAGTGGAAGAGGCCAAGAGAAGTGCCTAGAATCTGGTAAGGTGCTGCTGCCCCTATTGTGGAAACTCTGAAGCTCCGGGGAGGTCTTGAATCCGGCTGGGATTGTTGTCTCTGGACACTGACCTGATTCTAAGCTAACACCCAGTGGGACCACTGGAGAAACCCTCAGGTTCCCCAGCACTCTCTGCATACCCCACAACTATAATGTAGTGATGCCCCTCACTGGTTGTAATGTAGTGATGCCCCTCACTGGCTGTAATGTAGTGATGCCCCTCACTGGTTGTAATGTAGTGATGCCCCTCACTGGCTGTAATGTAGTGATGCCCCTCACTGGTTGTAATGTAGTGATGCCCCTCACTGGTTGTAATGTAGTGATGCCCCTCACTGGTTGTAATGTAGTGATGCCCCTCACTGGTTGTAATGTAGTGATGCCCCTCACTGGCTGTAATGTAGTGATGCGCCTCACTGGCTGTAATGTAGTGATGCCCCTCACTGGTTGTAATGTAGTGATGCCCCTCACTGGCTGTAATGTAGTGATGCGCCTCACTGGCTGTAATGTAGTGATGCGCCTCACTGGCTGTAATGTAGGGATCCCGCTCGCTGGCTGTAATGGAGGGATGCCGCTTGCTGCCTGTAACGTGGGATGCCGCTTGCTGGCTGTAACGTGGGATGCCGCTTGCTGGCTGTAACGTGGGATGCCGCTTGCTGCCTGTAACGTGGGATGCCGCTTGCTGGCTGTAACGTGGGATGCCGCTTGCTGGCTGTAACGTGGGATGCCGCTTGCTGGCTGTAACGTGGGATGCCGCTTGCTGGCTGTAACGTGGGATGCCGCTTGCTGGCTGTAACGTGGGATGCCGCTTGCTGGCTGTAACATGGGATGCCGCTTGCTGGCTGTATAACGTGGGATGCCTCTTGCTGGCTGTAACCTGGGATGCCCCTTGCTAGCTGTAACGCGGGATGCCCCTTGCTGGCTGTAACGCAGGATGCCCCTTGCTGGCTGTAACGCAGGATGCCCCTTGCTGACTGTAACGCAGGATGCCGCTTGCTGGCTGTAACGCAGGATGCCACTTGCTGGCTGTAATGTGGGATGCCGCTTGCTGGCTGTTATAAGGGGATTTGGCACACTGCCTGTAATGGGATGATTGGGAGATGGATTTTAGCACACCATTTAGTTCAGAATTTTTCTTTTCTTATTTTTGTCCTCCAAGCCCTGGGTGCATGTTATGGAGTGAAAACACAGTATATGTATTTTAATGATGTAACATTAGGATTCTATACCGAGGCAGGAACAGTACAGCAGAGTCAGTGTGCCCCAAAGAGTCCCGGGCCATTTTCTAATCCCAGTCCACACCTGGTTGGTATGTGTGTGGGGGGGCTTGCCTGCATGTATGTAGGGCGGGCTTGCCTGTATTATAATTATGTAATTCTTAGGTGGTGTTTCCCTTTAAGGGCATGGTTCAATTGCAAAAAAAGTCTGAGCTGCATTACTCGTGCCACTTTGCGTGTCCCTCTTTACTGGTTTCAAAAGTTGGGAGATATGCCTGTGTAGTTCCCTGCCTAAAGTTACAGAGAGTTGGTAGTCATCTAAAAATGTGGGGGCGTGTCCCCAGTACACTAAAGGAACTGTCAACTGTGCCTAAGAAAGTTGATAACGTGACACTACCTTTGGAAGTTACAGCCCTAAATTGTGAAATTGTGACTTCCCCTGGTTTTGGTCCGCAGCCCCAGGACATCCAGGGGGATGCCCCGCTGTGTGAAACCCCCAGATCGCCCTTTCAAACTCACCTCTTCCTGGTCCAACGGAGCATGTGCTGGCTCTCAGAGCCATTCGCCGTGCATAAGAATTGCTTGCCAAATGTGCTTTGTTTACATGCAATGCTCAGCAATGGGAGCAAGAGTGGCCGCATCCCCTATAGCGCGCTCCCATCCCCAGCCTACCTGAATGGCTGGGCCCGTACGGGAGTGCGCACACAGCCCAAAGGAGCAGGGATGCCACCGCCCTTGCTTGCATTGGTGAGGGCGCTTCAGGAAGAGGTGAGTGCTACGGCGCCTCAGGGGGGTTTCACACAGTGGGGTACCATGATATAGGATGTCCTAGGGGAAGGCCAGCATCTGGGTTTTGTTCTGCAGTGAGCTGCGTGTGGATTTATCGACTGACTGTGATATATTTTGGATTACAATCAAAGTTGACCATGACTGCTACTGCTTAAAGTGGAACAAACTCCACAGCCAATCGATTCCCTCCCCCCCCCCAGCGCATCCAAAATTTGGGATGCCCTGCTGTGGGAAGCCCCCCCAGGTCGTCCATACACTTACTTTATTTCCCGGTCCAACGGCGCATGCACGAGCCACAGCCGCATCCCCACTATGCCCACGCCAGGCATTTATGGATGGCACTTTTAACATTTACCGACTCGTATTATCTCTAGCTAGCTGCCTGCAACAACTTCACAGGATGCTTATACCATACCATACCCCTAGACAGACGAGCAGTGGAGATACTGGAGGCCCGGGAGGGTCCCTGAGCGCGCAGCATAAAAGCGCCTCTTGGAGAGACGCCAGCGCGCCCCTAGACTGACGAGCAGTGGAGATCCTGGAGGCCCGGGAGGGTCCCTAAACCACAGTGGATACAAGGTGGACATCTGGTGCACGGACGATTTACCCATATAACAACGCATATTTAAAGATATAGCATTGGGGAGCAGCCTGGAAAGGGAAAACAGTACCCACAACTCTGCGGGGCCCGCTAGGAACAAACAGGACTGGAAAGCTCCTGATCTGCAATACAAGGGTGTATGAACCAGATTTCTCTGAGGTGCAAGAAATAACAACATGTTACATAGATTGAATAAATATATGATGTAAAAGGATGAGGAAACCATAAAGAGCACCTTAACTTCCTTAAAGAGGGCACGGAGGAAGCCAATATACGAGGCGAAACATGTCTGCCCAATCAGGAAGGAATTATGAATCCAACTGATTACCAAGACAGTAGGGAGAAATGTATTTCATACATATTTGAAAAAATGTGATCAGTGCATTATGTATATACTAATATGTTTGAACATTATGTAAATATGAATATTATGCAAACAATGAATTGAGAGCTCAGAGAGTATGAATTTGTAAATAGATGTATTTTAAAGAATAAGATATGAATAAATTAATTTTGAATATCAAAAGGTGTGGTCTAGGTCAAAAGCGTATTTAGAATTTCTGGGGAGTGCCTGAACCCAGACTCAGCAGTGTGTTTAGAACGCTTGACCATGTACCAATCGACATTTCCCATACATATATGTGGGTCACACAGTTGGAGAACCTAGATATAGGCTGCTCCACTATTGGAATTTATACCCATACCTCCCAAGTGTCCCAATTTAGAGGGACTGTTCCTCTTTGGAGTCCATGTCCTCCTGTTGCTCGTTGTTCTCATTTGTCCCTCTTTGAGGTGTAACATGCAGATCTGCAACAATAAATGATTAATTTGCCTATTCAAAGTGTTTCTATTGTTATAACTATTACATCCTATCGGCTATCCATCGATCATTAAGGGGGTGTGGCTTTCTAACAATTGTCCCCAGGGCCGGATTAACTGTGGTGGGGGCCCCTGGGCACAAATCTGGTGGAGGCCCCAGATATAGTATTTTTTTTCGCTTTAAAATAATAGTCCAGCCAAGTAACTGATTGGTGGTTGTCTGGCACCCGCCTACTTATTGGAACGTCAGATCGAGTCCCTTGTGCCACCCTTGTGCGGGTGCATGCTGCTCGGGAACTCCTGCTTTGCCATTCTGGGTGGGGGGTTTAGTCGCCCGGATGGTCCAGCAGAAAACAGTTCCCTGCATTGAGCTCTGCACCCATCACTGTAGCGTTGGTGACGACGGTTTTGCTGCTCTAGACTTTCCAACCTGTCCTGTGGTGGCTTTGGCTGCGGGTTTGCAAAAAAAAAATGGCTTGCCCAGCGTGGAGCTGATGAACTTTGTTGCCGACCCCACAGCCAGTCAGACCAAAGACTGAAAAGCCTCCTGGACCAGACCATAACCCAAAGGATGGTGGAGGCCCCCTTTGCAGGGCAATTAGGGGAGGCCCCGAGATGTGTGCCCATCATAATCTGGCCCTGATTGTCCCTCTTTCTCACACTGAAAACTTGGAAGGTACGTAATATATTATACGGCAACAAAACCCAACTTGATGATATCATCCTTTTTGGAATCTTGCAGTTTGCTCCTTCCACCACTTGGCTGCGCTGTTGCACTTTTTTGTTTTCGTTTCTTGCGCTCTTTATCTCCCCCGTCACTGTGTTAATAGCACTCGAAAATCCAAAGAGGAAGAAGCTGGGTGGATTGTGCGGGATTATGATGAATATTTTCACATCGTGTTAATCAGCTAATGCCATTGCATCCAACAATTAGTATCATTCATCACAGAGGCGGCTGGCGCCTGCCCTACCTGTGCCCTTATCTCTTATAGAAAAACCCTGAGATTGCTAGAAACTAGAAAAAATAAATTGGCTTTACATAATGTGCCAGCAATGGGTAGCAGAGGAGAGGTCAGAGGGCAAGCAGTGCCACAGGGAGCCTCTGCTAGCGGAGAGCTGCCACAGTCATTGTTTCTAGAACAAACCCCAGGGCACCTCGCTGCCAGTAAATATATTCTTAACAAGGTGCAGCAGCCATATAATTATTATTGGGAGCCAAATAAAAACGTCAACCTCCTCCCCATGTTTATTTCATGTTGTCCTGGGTTACCGGGAATATTCACACGTGTCTGCATCACTTTATACATACCTCCCAAGTGTCCCTGATCCTCTTTTGAGTCCATGTTCCCCTGTCCCTTGTTGTTCTCCCCTATTTGAGGTGTAACATGCAGATCTGCATCAATAAATGATTCATTCTCCTATTCAAAGTGTTTATATTGTTGTAACTATATATTGTTGTAACTATTACTCCCTATCTCCTATCCATCAATCAATGAGGGGGCGTGGCTTCATTTAACAATTGTCACTCTTTCCCACCCTGAAAAGTTGGAAGGTATGACTTTATAGACCGCGGTGATGCCATCGATGGCTTTACGGATTCAGGTCTGGGCATCAGAGATGAATGAATGTCAAGGCTTGCGTAGAACCAATGTCTACAGAGGGCATTCTTGCAAGCTGTCATGTGTTCAGGGTCATATTGCTCTTTAGGGCAACCCTAAGCCGGTGCCTAGGGCAGACACTTGCAGGGGGCGCTGCAGAGGACACCTTTACTGCTCCGCCACTGTGGTCTTGTGACTCCTTTTTTAGGAGCCAGGAAGCTGTTAAAGTAGACTGACAACCAGTATTGACTATCCTGGGTTTTGGTCCTTGCCCCTGGGGCACCCCGATCGGGAATGCCCAGGTGTGTGAAACCCCCCAGGTCACCGAAACCAAGTCATGTCTTCCCGGTCCTAGGGCGTATGTGCGGCCGCTCATTCAATCAGCCAGCTCGGATCCACTGAAGTCACATCATCTGAACCTTCGTCTAAGGTGAGCGGCTCCGAGCTTGCCGACGGCTGCATTGCCTACTACCCTCTAACAGGGAGCGTGCCTGTGCTGGCCATTCACAAATGCCTGGTGCGGGCATGTGTCCTGCTAGAGGGATAGTAGGGATGCGGCTCGCGCATGTGCTGTTGGACTGGGAAAGAAGGCAAGTGTATGGGCGACCCGGGGGGTTTCACACAGCGGGGCATCATGATTTTGGATGCCCCGGGGGGGAGGGAATTGATCGGCCCGGGATCTTCTCACCTAATTCAGCACCCAAAGGTACTGTGTAACTCGGCCAAGCATTCCAAACAGGACAGGATTTGGTGGGGGGCTGAGCAGAACGTCTGGTGGAGTCCCCCTGGCCTTGGCCAATTGCCGCATCCACTGGGGCTGTGTGGATCCTGTCTGTCAATAGCCATAAGGGTGCTGCGAGTCGCTGGACGGCTGCCAGTGGGTATGTTATAGATCATAGTCATAGTCATAGTATAAATAGTGATTGAGCTGCTCCCACCCCCCTTTGTTCATTTGAATTGCCATGAGCACAAGCAGGGAGGGATTCAGTCAATATGGATTCCTCCCTGTGAAGTGTTCTAAAGGGAGGCTGGCTGCTTCCCAGGTGAGTAGCTCTCAAGATATTTGTCTGCATTGCATGTCCCAACTTTGGGGACTCAGAATTAAGAGTAGGGACCACACTAAATACAGAGTGCCTTGCCGGGGCAGTGTGGCTTCCACATGTATCTGCAGATATATGCAACCAAATCTCTGTCTTTCCACATAGCTAGACATGTTTGTTGCTTGATATTTAGTTGATGAGAGGGTTAAACTGGGCGGTAAATTAGTTCCCAGGCCCTGAATAATAATGTTGATGATTTTGTATAAATAGTGATTGAGCTGCTCCCACCCCCCTTTGTTCATGTTATAGATCATGACTTACCTGATGGCTGTCACAGAAGGCAGACATGAGCCGGTAGGTACCCTCTAAGGACATGTGGTGTAGGCCAATGTCATACTGGCGTGTCCTGGGCCTGCCAGTTAAACTGACTCTGGGGGCCCATCCTATCCTCTGCTACACATTTCTCGGCTGCCACTTCCACATTTTATTGCCAGTTCATCACCTGACCACACATCAGTGGGGGAGGCCATCAAATGGTAGAGGTCCAGAGGCAGGGACCCCTGTGCCCAGTGCTTAACCTAGACCGGATTCCAACATCTTCCTCCCTGGACTCCTTGCAGCCTCCCTTCTTGTCATTGAAGATAAGGTGAGGTCCGGGTTGCCAGATTGACTGGATGGCCTAGAGCTTCACAGCTACCGGTACCCAGGAGCAGACTGATGCCAAAAATTAGCACAGGATTTCACCAGCACCGGCCAGGAAATGAGCTGCTTAGCCCCACCCTCAAGGAGCTTCTCAGCAACCTGGAGTATCTGTTGGAGATACTGTGCAACAGCTTACAGCTTGTCTCTGTATGTAATCTGCATCTATATTGCTAGGTTATTGCAGTTTACATTTATGGCTGTAGATGGCGCTGTTAGAAATAGCTGTGTGTAGTCTGCATGTTCTGCTTCCTGTATATTGAGGTGATCTCTATGACTTCTTTTTCCTGTTTATGTTATCCACCATGTAAAGTGACCTCGTCTTACTGCACTCATGTACCAGTAAACCCAGTTCTTGTTACACCACAAATGTCTACCTGGATTTGACTCCGCTGTACCCAGCACTCACACTCTGCAACAGGTTATGGGCCCAGTGACCAAATGAAGCCCCAGACACTGGATAAAGCCACAGCGACCAAATAAAGCCAAGTGACCAGACACAGCCCAGGCAGAGCAAAGCCCCAAACAGGAGACTGTGTGGCTGATGCAAAAATCAACATAAAGAAGCTTCCACATAGACATCTCCTGTATACAAGTAAGACTGTTCTTATATAAAAAAGGAGGGAGAATCGCCAGCAGCTCAGAGCTTAAACTCTCAGTGTCCAAGCTGAACAATGACAATTATCAGCTAAGGAAGTTTAAAGTGGAAATGCTATTATCGAGAGATAACTTTTGGGAGTTTATAAGTACAGAGAGGCCAAAGGATAATAATCAGGACTGGAACAGGAAAAACAGACAATCACGGGCCACTATATGCTTATTAGTAGAAGACAATTAGCTTATTCACATACGCAGTGAGAATACAGCAAAAGGCATGCAGGATATAGTGAAAAGACTGCATGAGAGATCCAGGTTAAACAGCAAGTCCTTTCTGCTGAAGAAACTTTAAAAAATGAGGCTTAGCAGAGAGCAGGACATGCAGGAGCATATAAATGCCATGGTCGAATTGATTGCATAACTCAGATTAGTTGGTAAGAATATAACAGACAGCCACGCAGCAGCCATGTTGTTGTGCAGCTGACCTGATACATACACTGCACTGATCAATGCGCTGGAGACATGGTCTGAGACAGATCTGACACTAGTATTTGTAAAGACCAGGCTCATAGATAAGCACCAGTGAAGAAAGGAGCTTGCATGTGACTCCATAGAAACCGACACCAGAACAGCTCTTAAGGCTACAGACACAAGGTTACACAAGAAGGAAACCAGGGTGTGATTTAGATGCCACAAACAGGGACACATAAAGTGAGACTGTAATAATTGGAAAGCAGAGAAAATGAGACGGCGTCCCTCTTATACTAAACAGAAGGTCAAAGCCACAATCTCTTACCCATGTGAAAGGAACTGGAATGCCACATTAAAAGTGACAGACAATCATACTTTTGTCACTTGACAAGTAATAGAAGCTTTTTAACAGAACTTGATATGAATAACAAAGAGTCTATTTATCTTGCAGATGGAAGTAAAATGCATGCAGAGGGATATAGACATGGAAACACTGTGTGCCCCAATGATGTGGGACACAATTTAGCCATACCAGTGAAGGTTGTGCTTTTTGTTCCTAATCTAGAAGGAGAACTCTTATCTGTAAGGTGTCTGACAACCAAAGAGGACTCATTGTAAAATTCCACGGTGACACGTGTTCTAAAAAAAGACATGTCCATGATATGTCAGTAAGATAGGAGAAAGGTGGTGGAAACCATAGATAGCTGATTACCTTAGTCCAATGGTCAAATTATACTGTAATTTTCAAGGACCACTGCCTGTGGCAGGTTCAGGAGCGTTTTATGATGCTGCTGGATGTACAGGTGTCGCTGCCTATGTCTGCTCTCTAAAAAGGGGGTTTGTTTCATAAGAAGCCCCCTGCACATATCCTAGTCAGGCAGAGATGTCTCTCCGAGCTCTAAAAGAGTTAAAGTGATTGACCACCCAATAAAGAAAACAGGGGTACTCACCTTTTATCCCCTGCAGCTGATCGGTCCTAGTCTGGCAATCAGCAACTTGGATCATAGCCCTCGCCATCCTGTGTCTGAACAGGGGTCGGGATTAAAGGCTCGTGACGCGCCATCAGTTACAGGAGCACTGCCACGCCCTTTCCCTTCATTGCAATTGATGGAATGGAGAGGGCCAGGCTGCACCCCTGTGCCTGATGGGGGGTGTGAGTCAAACATGGAAGTGCCGGTGAATGGAGTTTGGGCCTGGGAGGGTGAGATCGGGTGGGTTGCTGATCACTAGACTAGGAGCAATCGGTGGTGCTGAACAAAAGGTGAGTACCGTTTTGTTTGTTTTTGTGTGTGTTCAATCACTTTAAAATGGTCACCCAGCATGATTGACTCTTATAGATTCACAGGCTGATCGATTCCCTTCCCACGGGGGAATCCAAAATCGGGATGCCCTGCTGTGTGCAACCCTCCAGGTCGCCCCATACACTTACTTGGTTTCCCGTTCCAACGGCGCGTTAGAGGGAGGCGGGGGATGTGGCCACCAGCGCGCCTGATCTTAGATGCTGTCTTAGACGGCGCGCTGATTGGACGAGCAGCCGCGCATGCGCCGTAGGCCCGGGAAGAGGTGAGCTGTGCTCGACTATCTGGGGGGTTTCACACAGCGGGACACTTCCGACCGGGGTGCCCCGGGGGAAAGGATCAAAACCCAGGATAGTCAACATCCTGCCCGAGGGGAGGGGGGAGAAATCACTCAGGACAGCAGGAGATTTGCTAATTCAATAGAAGTCTATGGCCGCATCAGTTGCTGGGAGCATTTGTGCTCAGATAATATGACTTTCAGCCTTTATATTATGCAAAGTCTAACAGTTGGTGGAAAAACCCTCATTGGGGCTAAAGCTATTTTATTTTTTACTGGACTTTAACTTTAGGGCAGTGAGAGGGGAAAGGGGAAGAAATCACCCAGCAGCATAACTCCGTTCGCAAATGCTGAAGCCTTACAATTTTAATAGAAGTGAATGGCAGAGGCAGAGGGAGAGCAAATTCCACATTCATTGCAGACATATTATGCAAAATGTATCAGTTATTGGGGGAACCGAGTCATTTTTGTCCTGTACTTGGCATGGCTTACTCCTTGTGTTGCACAGTTCCGCATGCCTAAGATGCAGATACAGCACAGCCCCAAATAACGTTCTATTTTATCAGTAGTTTGATGATTTTTTAGATAGTATTGCTCCTCAGGTTTAACAGTTAACCCCGGTCAAGGCAGGCAGCCGGTGTGCATCAGGTTCATGACCCCCCCGAGACACTCATTGTTGGAAGTGCCGCAGGGCTGCCGAGAGCGAGTAACTGGACCCTGCTCATGAATATTTCACATATGACAAATGCCATTAATATTTCATCCGGTACATCTCTGACTATAACCCGGAGGTCAGACATGTCCGGAGGGGCTTCTAAATGCCTCGCCTTGTCCCATAACCAATATAAGCTACAGTTCTTTATATTAAAAAAAAAAAAAATATATATATATATATATATATATATATATATATATTCATTATGTGATAGTCTTGCTTAATAAAGCTTGAAATACGCAATGTCATGTCTGTATTATAGAGTGTGGATAAGGTTAGCTGCAAGTAACAGGCAGAGTGTTTAGTGCTCATCCTTAACCAGCAGATAACAGATATAGTGTACAATGCTCATCCCTAGCCAGCAGATGACAGACAGAGTATACAGGGCTCATTCCTAGCCAGCAGATAACAGGCAGAGTGTACCCTGCTCATCCCCAACCAGTATATAACAGGCAAAGTGTACAGTGCCCATTCCTAGCCAGCAGATAATAGACAGAGTGTACAGTGCTTATTCCTAGCCAGCAGATAACAGGCAGAGTGTACCCTGCTCATCCCTAACAAGCATATAACAGGCAGAGTGTACAGTGCCCATCCCTAGCCAGCAGATAGACAGAGTGTACAGTGCTTATTCCTAGCCAGCAGATAACAGAGCGTACATCGATCAACCCTATCCAGAATATAACAGACACAGTGTACCCTGCTCATCCCTATCCGGCATATAACAGGCAGAGTATACGGGGCTAATCTTTAACCAGCATATAACAGGCAGAGTATACAGTGCTCATCCCTATCCAGCATATAACAGGCAGAGTATACACTGCTCATCCCTAACCAGCTTATCACAGGCAGTGTACAGTGCACATCCCTATCCAGCAGATAACAGGCAAAGTGTACACTGCTCATCCCTAACCAGCATATAACAGGCAGAGTGTACAGTGCTCATCCCTAACCAGCATATAACAGGCAGAGTGTACAGCGCTCATTCCTAACCAGCATATAACAGGCAGAGTATGCAGTAGTGCTCATCCCTAGCCGACAGATAACAGGCTGAGTATAGAGTGCTTATTCCTAGCCAGCAGATAACAGAATGTACATCGCTCAACCCTATCCAGAATGTAACAGGCACAGTGTACAGCACTCATCCCTATCCAGCATATAACAGGCAGAGTATACAGGGCTCATCTCTGACCTGCATTTAACAAGCAGAGTATACAGTGCTCATCGGTAGCTAGCAGATAACAGACAGAGTGTACAGTGCCCATCCCTATCCATCAGATAACAGGCTATAACATGCAGAGTGTACAGTGTTGATCATTAGCCAGCAGATAACAGGCAGAGTGTACAGTGCTCATCATTAGCCAGCAGATAACAAGCAGAATGTACAATGCTGATCAGTGGCCAGCAGAAAACAGGCAGAGTGTACAGCACTCTTCCATAACCAGCAGATAACAGGCAAAGTGTATAGTGCTCACCAATAGCCAGCAGATGACAGGCAGAGTGTTCAGTGATCATCTCTAACCAGCATAAATCAGGCAGAGGCACTCGTATTTATCTGGAGCTGCTAGAAGTGGCCACTGTGAAGAAGCAGCTGGTTACCACATGGAGCTACTTCTGCTGCCCACTTTGGAACCACAACTATTATCTATCTGTCGCTCTTTACGACGACCACTGTGGAGTCCCCACCAGCAGCCATCTGGAGCTGCTTACACCAGCCATTGTGGAACAACTGGTAGCAATCTGGAGCTACTGAGGTCGGCCACGGTGCAGCCATCAGCGGTATCCATCTGGAGCTGCTTACTCTGGTCACAGGGGAAGCGCCAGTGTCATAACTTTCAACTTTTCAGGGTGAGAAAGAGGGATGGGTAGTTACAACATTAGAAACACTTTGAATAGGTAAATGAAACATTTATTGATGCAGATCTGCATGTTACACCACACAGAGGGACACATGAGGGACAGGGGGACATGGACTCAAATGAGGGACAGTCCCTACAAATGAGGTACAGTTGGGAGGTATGCAGTGGTAGCCACCTGAAGCTGCTCATGCCAGTTTCTGTGGAGCCGCCACTGGTAGCCATCTGGAGATGCTCCCTCTGGCCACTGTGGAGCCATCACAGGCAACCATGTGGAGCTGCTTATCCCATTTGGATATCCCATGTGAAACAACTCGTATCAATCTGGAGTTACTGACGTCAGCCACTCTGGAGACGCCCTTGCTAGTCATCTGGAGCTGCTCATGCCAGATTCTGTGGAGCCGCCACTGGTAGCCATGTGGTGCGGCTCCCTCTGGCCACTGTGGAGCCATCAATGGTGACCATGTGAGTTCACTTATCCCATTTGGATATCCCATGTGGAACAACTTGTATCAATCTGGAGTTACGGTCGTCAGCCACTCTGGAGGCTCCCCTGCTAGACATCTGGAGCTGCTCATGCCAGTTGCTGTGGAGCCGCCACTGATAGCCATGTGGTGCTGCTCCCTCTGGCCACTGTGGAGCCATCACTGGTAACCATGTGGAGCTGCTTATCCTATTTAGATATCCCATGTGGAACAACTGGCATCAATCTGAAGTTACTGACGTCAGCCACTCAGGAGACGCCCCTGCTAGACATCTGGAGCTGCTCATGTCAGTTGCTGTGGAGACACCACTGGTAGCCATCTGGAGATGCTCCCTCTGGCCACTGTGGAGCCGTCATTGTTGACCATGTGGAGCCACTTATGACATTTGGATATCCCATGTGGAACTACTGGTATTAATCTGGAGTTATTGATGTCAGCCACTCTGGAGACGCACCTGCTAGTCATCTGGAGTTGCTCATGTCAGTTGCTGTGGAGACACCACTGGTAGCCATCTGGAGCTGCTCCCTCTGGCCACTGTGGAGCCATCACTGGTAACCATGTGGAGCCACTTATCCCATTTGGATATCCCATGTGGAACAACTGGTATCAATCTGGAGTTACTGAAGTCAGCCACTCTGGATACAACACTGATAGCCATGTGGTACTGCTTCCTCTGGCCACTGTGGAGCTATCATTGGTGACCATGTGGAGCCGCTTATGCCATTTTGATATTCCATGTGTAACAACTGGTATCAATCTGGAGTTACTGACGTCAGCCACTCTGGAGACACCACTTCTAGCCACCTGGAGCTGCTTAAATTGGTCACTAGTAGCCATCTAGAGCTAAACCTGCCAGCTGCTGTGAAACCACCATCTGAAGCTGCCTATCCCAGTCACTGTGGAACCGGCTCTGAAGTCACACTGGAGATGCCACTGGTAGCCATGTGGTGCTGCTCCCTCTGGCCACTGTGTAACCATCACAGCTAACCATGTGAAGCCGTTTATCCCATTTAGATATCCCATGTGGAACAACCAATCTGGAGTTACTGATGTCAGCCACTCTGGAGACACCACTGATAGCCATGTGGTGCTGCTCCCTCTGGCCACTGTGGAGCTATCATTGGTGACCATGTGGAGCCGCTTATGCCTGACGTCAGCCACTCTGGAGACGTCACTTCTAGCTCATGCTCATGCCAGTTGCTGTGGAGCTGCCACTGGTAGCCATCTGGAGATGCTCCCTCTGGCCACTGTGGAGCAGTCCTTGGTGACCATGTGGAGCCGCTTATCCCGTGTGGAACAACTGGTATGAATCTGGAGTTACTGATAAGGCAGCTTCAGATGGTGGTTCCACAGCAGCTGGCAGGTTTAGCTCTAGATGGCTACTACTGATGGTTCCATAGTGACCAATTTAAGCAGCTCCAGGTGGCTAGAAGTGGCGTCTCCAGAGTGGCTGACGTCAGTAACTCCAGATTGATACCAGTTGTTACACGTGGAATATCCAAATGGCATAAACGGCTCCACATGGTCACTTATGATAGCTCCACAGTGGCCAGAGGAAGCAGTACCACATGGCTATCAGTGGTGTCTCCAGAGTGGCTGACTTCAGTATCTCCAGATTGTTACCAGTTGTTCCACATGGGATATCCAAATGGGATAAGCGGCTTCACATGGTCACCTATGATGGCTCCACAGTGGCCAGAGGGAGCAGCACCACATGGCTACCAGTGGCGGCTCTAGTGTGGCTGCTTAAATTGGTCACTATGGAACCATCAGTAGTAGCCATCTAGAGCTAATCATGCCAGCTGATGTGGAACCACCATCTGAAGCTGCCCATGCTGGTCACTGTGGAACCGGCTTTGGACGATCTTAGAAGTGACGGACAGGCAACCACTTTGGTTGTGAAAGCAGTGCCACCACTACAGTGCCAAAAGTGTACTGTGTTGTGCAGCTCTAATGTGTCCCACTGCAATGCATGAAAAAGCCACTTTCAAGCTGCATGTGGGCGGTATTTGAAGTGACCATAGTGCAGCCACACTGAGGTGCAAGCATACCTCCCAAGTGTCCCTGATTTGGAGGGACTGTCCCTCTTTAAGTCCATGACTCCCTGCCCTTTGTAGTTCTCATCTGTCCCTCTTCGAGGTGTAACATGCAGATCTGCATCAACGAATGATCCATTTGCTAATGTAAAGTGTTTCTATTGTTTTAACTGTTACAACCTATCTCCTTTCCATCTCTTAATGAGTGGGCGTGGCCCAATTTAACAAATGTCCCTCTATCCCACCCTCAAAACTTGGTAGGTATGGTGCAAGTGATACAGAGGTCACAGCATTTTCACTTCAATTCGGTAGAAACGTACAGTTCCCATCGCCCACCCAACAAATAAAAATCAGGGTGCGCAGCAGATACTGATGTCACAACATGTTCAGAACTTTTTTGTCTTGCCGCGGCACAAGATACCGAATATTACCGACCTTTACATAACCCGTTGTTTCTGAATCAGGATTAGCAAATGAGAGATGAGAGCTCCATATGGTGTAGACCGGGTCTATTCAGCGAGAACATTCAGGGGATTGTAAAGAAAGCTTTTCTATGCTGTGCAAACAGCGCTGCAGACAATGGAGGGAAGGAAGAAGTGCCAACAGGCAGCGGAATCCATCTCCACTGCTTCACATCAAAGAGCATCATTTTTTACATCTAATACCGTTAGATAGCGTTTTACTATTTGCTGCCCTTGCTAAGTCTTTTGGGGTTTGAACAGAATCTAAATTGTATGTGTGATGCAATATGCCCTATATTCACTTTAAAATAATATCTCGCTTACTTCATGCAGCTGACATTGTAAAGACGTCTGGTTATTTCACTGGCAGCTACAAGATCCCCCCCCCCCACAGGGTTACAGCCATCAAGTCTGGATTGCACCAATTCTGCAACAGGAAAAGCTGCACTTCTAAAGGGTACTGCTCATTTACATTTAGGTGCTAACAACCAGGGAGCAAGCGGTGGCAAATGCAGGGGAGGCCCCCCAGCAGGCACCTCTCTCCCCACACAGCAGGCAAGCCAACCACAGTCTACTGTACAGTTTCCTGCCTAAAAGCAGGGCTGGATTATGAGGCGGGTGCAAGGGGCGCTCACCACGAGGCCACTTGCCCTGCAAATGGGGCCTCTACCACTTGCCCTGCAAAAGGGGCTTCCACCACTTGCCCTGCAAAAGGGGCCTCCACCACTTGCCCGGCAAAAGGGGCCTCCACCACTTTCCCTGCAAAAGGGGCCTCCACCACTTGCCCGGCAAAAGGGGCCTCCACCACTTTCCCGGCAAAAGGGGCCTCCACCACTTGCCCGGCAAAAGGGGCCTCCACCACTTGCCCGGCAAAAGGGGCCTCCACCACTTGCCCGGCAAAAGGGGCCTCCACCACTTGCCCGGCAAAGGGGACCTCCACCACTTGCCCTGCAAAGGGAGCCTCCACCACTTGCCCTGCAAAGGGGGCCTCCACCAACCTTTTGAGTTATGGTCTGGTCCAGGAGGCTTTTCAGTCTTTAGTCTGACGGCCGCGGGGCCGGCAACAAGGCTATAGGCAGCAGTGGGGGCCCCCTACAGGCCTGGGCAAGACTTTTTTGTTTATGCAATCCTGCAGCCAATGCCGTCACAGGGCAGAACGAAGAGTCCAGAGCAGCAAAGCCATCGTCAGCAACACTACAGTGATGGGTGCGTGCAGAGCTGTGAGTCGGCGGCTGCTCACTGCACGTAAGCCACCAAGCACAGCCGCTGGCAGCTCAATGCAGGGAACTGTTTTCTGCTGGACCAGCTGGCTGACTACACTACCCCCCACCCAGAATGGCAAAGCAGGAGTTCCCGAGCAGCACGCACCCGCACAAGGGTGGCACAAGGGACCCGATCTTGCATTCAGATAAACAGTACAGAGCAAAGAAACAAATCTAACTAACATAAGTACAACATACAAGGAAACAGAGGAAACCCTAAGGTGCTGGTGCACTCACCAAAGGGCCCAGGACAAAGGCCAGCAGCCTCCAGGAGCTGCTGCATGGAGGACAAAGATCTTGGAGTGGCCAGGCAGCCTAAGGGAAACCAGGGAGAGGCCTGCTTGCCACTAGATTCCGACAGAAACTCAGGTTCAGACCAGAGGCACAGGCCACACTGAACTCAAACAAACACACAAACCAAAATCCTGCTGCACCAGGTGAAGGGTGGTTCCAACTTAAATAAGCCCAACATCAGGTGCAGCAGTTGAGGGGGATATAGAGCAGCCAGGGGCTCTGCTGACAACCGCTGGTGGCTGTCCAAACTGCAGGCCGGGTAATAAATAGCACCAGCCGGGCATCAGCCGAAACCCGGAATCTCACACCTCTAGAATGCAAATAAACCACTCAAAGAATTCTGGGTGAAATAGTGAAGTCAGAGTTAGGTACTGGTTTTGAAAATGATACTCCCGGCCTGGTTATCAGAACCAGTTGCTCCGTAGGGCCCATGGCTAGTTTCTGTGCTCAGAAAGCCAGCACCTTCCTCCAGCCCTGATGTGTGGGCAAGGGCTACTCATTGTTCCTGTTATAAATGAGACAGCTGATACCTTGGATTTTTAACCCACAAATCAGGATCCAACGTCGATGCTCTTGGGACTTTGCCTCACAAATCACCCCAGACCTAAGTCTACCCTTTTCACTTGTGTTCTATTTTTATTATCTTTTTTGTTATATGTTTTGCTAGTGGACTATTTTATGCTTAAACGTTTTTTTTTGTGTAAATTTTCATCTTTAATCATACTGCACCGTGTTCTCTATTGTATAATTTTTTTCTAATTAAAAGGCGCACTATTGCAAAAAATGGCCCAATGATAAAAATCCATATAAATATACTGGATGGCATATAAATTATTATTATTAAGAGGAAATCAGGGGTGACAGGTTCTGTCCCCCCAATAGACTAAACCTGTCACTCTTGGGTTTTATTCCTACCATTAGAGAATAAACCACAAGCTTGGCGTGTTTTATTCGGTGTATTATTTTGGTGTATAAGTGACCCCTCCTCTTATTAGCTGATGTGTTTTTAATATTGCACAGTTTCGCTAAAAACCATAGCTGATGCTCTAGTGCTCTGGATTCAGAAATAAGAAACTTTTGCTTTTACCCAAATTAACTTTTCTTCAATCATAAAGCTCCATTATAACACTCTGCCAATCCCTGTCCTGCAGTTACGGTCGGTGGCACGGACTGGTTCAACCAATTTGTATGGTAAAATTCTCATCAGTGATATACCGAGAATCTCGTATCTTATGGCAGCGTTTCACACGTGTCACTCATTAGACAAATGCCTAGTGTTGCAAGTGGTGCGTGTGTGGTGCGATTGGCCAATCAGACAACCAATCAAAAGCTCAGATTCTTTTGGGTTATAGAATTGCTATTTAATGGAGGATCTCATAGTATCAAGTAGGCCGCATATCTTGTGAATGTGAGCACATGTAGAGGGAGTCTTTAGCTCTTCGGGGTGGCTTTGACCCTTTTCCTGTTATGTGCACAACAATGGCTGGTGTGAGCAGAGTTATTGGTAACCTCAGGTATTATAGTTATCGCAATATATCCATTGCTGCAGGGCTATTTCTAGGGGCGGGCAAGCAGGGCGATCTCCCTGGGTGCCATGGCCATTGTATGTATTGTGAGTGGGGGTACCTTCATTCCAGCCATCCTGTTTTCCACAACTCCAGCCATTCCCTGGCAGTCCCTGGGCATGCCACATGCCTTCAGAATGAATCCTTTTTTGAATATAAGACATGGCCTCTTCCGATTCAATAATGCTGGATTATGTTGGCTTGTCTTCAGGACAAACACATGATAAAGTTGTTTGACCTAAGGCACTTAACTGTCCCCTTTACTGGAACTGACCAGTTCTATCAAGTGTCCCTTTACCTATAGATATTCTTATTGCATTGTTTTAGCGTTTTTTTTCCTCAAGGTGTTGTTCCTGGTTGCGGCCACAGCAAATTCGCCATGGCACAATTACTCATGGAGCTATAACTTGGCAGTGGCAAGGGCCCAATGTCGGACAAGTATGCCCCCTTTGTTTGAATTTCTGATTGTGGCAATCTTATTCTGGCACACAAAAAATAAATTAAAGTAAAAATGGTAAATTATATGTAGCACAAACATACCTAGGGGTTTACCTACTCAGATGTGTGGTGAGTGGGTTCTTTGTCATGGGCTTGCGGTCTGTATCCAATAACTCCAATGAGACCGACTTTATGAAAAGGGCACTTTATTTGCTAGACTTCAGATACACTTGAATGTTCATAGCAGGTCATACAGTCATGGTCCAACAGTTGTTCCATTAGCAGTTTTCATAGCACAGCATTACATCCAGTTGGACTTATGCAGGTGGTGGTCACACATTCTGGTCCCTTAGTATTGAGGCCTTAGCTTTTTCTGTCAGCACCTTGGGCTGAAAGAATCGCCTTTCCTGTGGTTGCTTGTTAGCTATTAATGTGGCTCCTCTGCTCTCTCCTTGATTGCTCCCAGTTGACCCTGCTGGTACTGTCCTTCCTCACTCGTGGTTACTACAATAATGAGAAGAGTTTCCCTAACTAACCCACGGCCCTCCTTTACAGATTCCCATATGTTATATAAATAAGGGGGCCCCTATATACCCTCTGTTGTTCAATACAATGTTACTCACCTCAACCAATGGCAGCACATCTTAATGTTGCTAATGACATCTGTTAATTCTCTTTTTATTAGGTTCCAGTTCAACTGATCTCCAGAATGTATTCCTTATCCATCATGTGGTGATATAGTGCAACTGCAGGACAGATATGAACTACCACTCTAAAGACCTCTGAAAGTAGTTGTTGACCACTTTCCAGTGGCCACATCTATACAATAATAACCAAGGGCCTTATTTATCAAGGGATAGCGCCAGGTAGTGTCTCACTAGCGCCAGGTAGCGCCAGCTATCGGTGGCTACCGACTCCAGAACGCCAGGCTGCGAACACAATCGCGCATTTATCACGCTAAATGAGGCTAGCGCCGGCGAGAGCGTCAGCTAGCGCGGGATTCATCATGTTGCAGACTTCAGCGAACAGCGCCGCTGCTAATCCCATCACAGCGCCAGGTATGACCTCTCGCTACCTGGCGCTCTCCAATGCATTTCAATAAGGCAATCTTTAAATATTCATAATTAATTGATATTAATGTTTTTTTTTTTTTTTTTTTTAAATGTCAAAAATTCTGTGACCACTTCTGCAATGTTAGATATTTTTTTTAAGGTAATAAAAAAAAAAAAATTGTGCAGAATTGATATTACAGGTCTGATATTAATGTATTAATATTACAAAATGTTTATAAAAACATGTTTATTTTTTTTTAACAAAAATATGGTTGTTTGGGGGTTAAAAAACTACTTTTAACCCATCGCCGCCAGCGCTCTGGGGTTTAAACATGCATTTCACAGCGCGAGAATTTTTTGAGCGTGATTTGTTAATGAATATGCTTGGAGCCGTTCGCTATGGCCATTCGCTGTCATGCGCTCCCATACAGCGCGGAACCAGTCAAACAGCGACTCCTAACCCCTTATTCAACATTACCGCTCACCGACTGAGTCACTGTCAACAACCGAACAACGGCCAAGCACAGCGAATACTAGCGGGCGCTGTGAAAATCACGCTACTGTCGCTCATCTGTCGCTACCTGGCGCTATTAATAAATCGGCCTCCAAGTAACATGTGCAGGTAAGGGGCGCGCTAGGACATGCCTTCTGGCATACTGGCAGAAGAACTGATTCTTTTAATGCCAGTTCTTGCCTGATCAGCTCAATGTTATAGCCGGTCAAAAAAGTGGTTGCTGTGTGTGCGGAGGTAGTTAAATTATGGGAGCAGGTAGCTCGGTGCAATTGCGCAGCACAGCTCACTCCCCCACTTTTGTTCCCATAGTGTGGCTGTTTTAGAAGCCTGAGCGACGGTGATTACCACAGCTTCCTGATTACCAGGCTTCCGAAAGGTGGTATTAAACTTCCACATTGAGGGGATAGCCCTGCCATCTTTTTCACCAACTCGTCCAAGGATTTAATTTGATGGTCAAAAGATGGGCCCATTTATGATTGGTAAGTGGATCAGAAGCTTGTTCAACCAATGGTAAGTCTGTACCATTTCTAATCCTTGCACTGTTTTGTAAAAATCATTTTGTTTTGAAATTGCCAGAGTAATTCCACTTTCAATGGCATTTTGTAGTTTCCATTATTGTGTGCCAAAATGATGTGCTCAATGTGCCGAACGCATCTGTTATTTTGTTTTCTTTTCTATTTGTTTGCAACTCTGTGTTATAAAAGAAAACAGTTTTATCTAGCAACAGTGTGTTTAGCTTGGAAACATAACACGTGTGGTGTGTTTGGTGTACTTGGCAGAAAATTCCTGACTCTGGCAAGCTAATCATCTAATTGGCTGAGGCAATGTCCCACGCTCCATTTATAAGATTCCCTCCCCTTTGGGCGTCCAAAATCGGGATGCCCTGCTGTGTGAAACCCCTCAGGTCGCCCATAATCCCATCTTCTTTCCAGCACACTGATAGGACGAGAGGTCAGAGAAAAGGGTCAACCTGGGGGGTTTCACACAGCAGGGCATCCCCGATCGGGGTTCCCCAGGGGGCAAGAACCAAATGCTTTTTCTAAACTCTTTTTTTCTAAATTAGGTTTCCAAACTATTATTCTTAGTATACAGTACGTCCTGCTCCAGATAGAATACTTACACTTGGGTTATCCTCCGCCAGATGGCGCTGCACTGCAGAGACATGTAAAACAGGCTCCTCCCGGGCCCCTCAAATACCGGGGGACCTCCCACAAATCCCCAGATTTCTCTGCAGTGCTTACTGCGAAGACATGAAATTATCACTCTGTCGCAGGTGAGCGGGGCTATTAGCCTGCGGCCCTGTTGGACTATTTCTTTGTGTGATGTGCCTCCCAGCCTGGGCTGCGCTGGTCGGGTGAAGGTAGGCAGCACCATGCGTGCTTATGGAGTGCTGCTCCACCGCAGTCCCCCACCAAAGGGTAGGCGGTATAGGCTGATGGTGAGCCTTTATGGGATGCCCCTCCCGCATTATTGCCACATGCCCCGTGTAGCGGTGGGTCCTGTACAAAGGGCCGCCATCCTCCCTCATTCTCCCTGTAGCCTTCGGGGGGGAAAGAAAGGTGAGTGTGGGTGTCAGTGTATCGTGATTACGAGCATATCGCCTTTTGTAATGTCTTTTTGGACTACTATATGTGGTGTCAGCCGCCGCGCTGACTTGTCTTTTTACTCTTGCAAATGCCGCAGCCGCGCGCGCCTTTTGGATGTTCCTAGCCGGGCGCCGGCATTACCTCAGACGCTTCTGCGTCCTCATTGGCTGCTTGTCGGTTGGACTTCGCGCTCCTCAGGGGGGCGTGGCCTGGCCTGGCGCGCCCCACGTCACGGCTCACTCTGGCCCACCCTTCGAGGTACTCGGCGCCATGTTGTCAGGTCGCGCACGCGTGTGACGTTCTTACTTACCGTGGTCTGTAAGTGCCCTCGCGGGCGGCTTTATACTCATTGTAGTGTGTGCGGTTCTGACACCCTTTCTTCTCATTGTGTCTTTCAGACGGGTGAATCCACTGGCTTCTCCCGGCCCGGGGTAATTGATAGTCGGGCCTTGTAAAATTACTCCCACTTCCCTAGCGGGTCATTGGGGCACCCAGGGTTGCTTTATAGCGTCAATCCCTACTGGCATATTGTGCCTAATAATCACCATATGGAAACTCTGCGCTCAGCCATTCGCTCCTTGCACCCCGGGGCCTTCATGCCGTCTGTGGATATCATTCTACTCGTGCTATTGGTGCCTCTTGGGCCTTCCAGCACCAGGCTTCTGTTGAACAAGTTTGCTAGGCCGCTACTTGGTCTTCTGTTCATACCTTTTCAAAGTTTTACAAGGTTGATGTTAAGGCCTCAGCTGATGCTGTTTTTGGCCGCCAGGTTTTGCAGGCGGCAGTGGTTTAAACTGTCTGCTGTTACCTTTTTTATTGGGGATCCCACCCTATTTTATGGAAACTGCTATTGGATGTCCCAAGTGTAAGTATTCTATCTGGAGCAGGACATACTGTATACTAAGAATAATACAATTCTGTGAAATACTCACCTGTAGAATTGGTATTATAAGTATACAGTATGTCCTGCTCCACCCCACCCTGGTTTTTTTGCATTATTCTGGATCCCCTGTATGGTGATTGTTGTTAATTAGAGTTACCAGTTTCTGGGTGGTTAAATTCTCCCGGCTTCTTGTTCACTGCTTTTCAATGCTGGGGATTTGTGGGAGGTCCCCGGGTATTTGAGGGGCCGGGAGGAGCCTGTTTTACATGTCTCTGCAGTGCAGCTCCATCTGGCAGAGGATAACCCAAGTGTAAGTATTATATCTGGAGCAGGACGTACTGTATACTTATAATACCAATTCTACAGGTGAGTATTTCACAGAATTGTATTTTTCTAAACTTCTGTTTAAACTTTTGTTTTAAATATTTTTCTAAATATTTTTTTTTTCAAACGTTTTGTTTCTAAACCTTTTTTCTAAATTTCTTTTCTAAACTTTATTATTATTTTTTTTCTAAACTTTTTTATTATTTTTTTTCTAAGCTTTATTCTTAACTCTTTTTATAAATATTTTTTCTCAATTATTCTATATTTCTTCAAACTTAACAATTCTTCTAAACTTATTTTTCCAAATAATTTTTCTAAACATTTGTCTAAACTTTTTTCTAAACATTTTGTTTCTAAAAGTTGTTTCTAAAATTGTTTTTCTAAATTTTTCTTTTTTTTCCTAAAGTTCTTTCTAAACCCTTTCTTTCTAAATTATTTTTCAAAACTTGTTTCCGTCTAAGGGCCTTATTTATCAAGGGATAGCGCCAGGTAGTGTCTCACTAGCGCCAGGTAGCGCCAGCTATCGGCGGCTACCGACTCCAGAACGCCAGGCTGCGAACACAATCACGCATTTATCACGCTAAATGAGGCTAGCGCCGGCGAGAGCGTCAGCTAGCGCGGGATTCATCATGTTGCAGACTTCAGCGAACAGCGCCGCTGCTAATCCCATCACAGCGCCAGGTATGACCTCTCACTACCTGGCGCTCTCCAATGCATTTCAATGGAGCAATCTTTAAATATTCATAATTAATTGATATTAATGTTTTTTTTTTTTTTTTAAATGTCAAAAATTCGGTGACCACTTCTGCAATGTTATATCTTTTTTTTAAGGTAAAAAAAAAAAAAATTTGTGCAGAATTGATATTACAGGTCTGATATTAATGTATTCATATTACAAAATGTTTAGAAAAACTTGGTTATTATTTTTTTCCAAAAATAAGGTTGTTTGGGGGTTAAAAAACTACTTTTAACCCATCGCCGCCAGCGCTCTGGGGTTTAAACATGCATTTTACAGCGCGAGAATTTTTTGAGCGTGATTTGTTAATGAATATGCTGGGACCATTCGCTATGGCCATTCGCTGTCATGCGCTCCCATACAGCACGGAACCTGTCAAACAGCGACTCCTAACCCCGTATTCAACATTACCGCACACCGACTGAGTCGCTGTCAACACCTGAACAACGGCCAAGCACAGCGAATACTAGCCGGCGCTGTGAAAATCGCGCTACTGTCGCTCATCTGTCGCTACCTGGCGCTATTAATAAATCGGCCTCTAATTCATGGTCATTACAATGGGATGTGCTTTCATTTTAATGTCAATTTGTGCACTAGTGTTTACCATTGCGTCAAAATTTTCCGCTAGTGTCATTTTTGTGCACCAAATTGTCTCCAACGCCTGATTTGTGGTATGTTTAGAGGGCAGCAAAGCATTCGCAAATTTAAAGATTGAATTTCCTCCAGCAAATAGGTGCAGGAAAATGCATATTCCAATAAGTAACTGGCTTATTTCATTCCAAAAACATATGCCTGCGGAGTCTGACATGTTTTTGAACAATGAAAGTGTCAGCCGTAAGTTTTTAGGGATTGAACTTTTTTTTTCATTTTTGTTGGAAACAAAAATTGATAAAAAGTAGTCAAAAATCACAACAAAATGTGGAAATTGGGCCCAAAGGTTTTAGCAAACAATTATAGTTAAATTATTAAAGCGGACCCTAACCTGAATAGGAGCCTATCTTATAGGTTTCCCCCACCCCGTACATACAGATTGCCCACATTAAAAATTATCCTACCTGCACCTATTGCATTTAAAAAAAAACGTTTAACATCCAAGATGGCGGCCCATGGAGTCTCAGGCTGTCTTCTGACTATGTCGCTCTGCATTCTGGGATTGCTGTCCTTTTCATGACTCCAGCTCTTCTCGTCTGTGCAAAGCACAGTTATAACCCACCCCCTGCACTTTTCACCCCTCTCCCCCCCCAATATGTGATGCTTCTGTGGCAAGATGGTGACGCCCGTATCCTAGAGTCCTGAACACAGTTGCAGCCCAGTGGGGGAAAGAATAATAAGTTAGTGACTAAAAATGTAACATATATTAATTTTAGATGCTGGGGAACCGTTTTTTAAGAGTTTGGGCTTTACAATAAATCAAGGTGAAGGTCCGGTTTAATCCTTATTGTCCTTTGGTTTATTTTTAAGTATCACCACCAGGCTGATTCATTACTAGCGCCAGGTACCGACAGATGAGGGTCTGTAGCGAGGCATTGAGAGCGACCGCTAGTAGTCGCTGCGCTCGGCCATAATTCGCTATTTCAGAGCGTCTCAGTCACTGGCCGGCATTAATGAATATATTGTGTGAGTCGCTCTAACACCAGTACAGTGCTGTATGGGAGCGAACGGTAGCGCCAGCTCAGTGCAACCGACTCACACCATATTCATAAAAAAAACAGCCTCACACAGCGCCGGCGCTCAAAATCGGGTCACTGTAGCCCAGAGCGCCAGACACTGTGTGAGTAAAGTCTGTTTTTGGACATGTATCCACTAGTAACAAAGCGAAAACATATGGAATTACATCGGTCGCTACGTCTCGCTGTTAATGTCGCTCACCAGATTTGCTTTGATAAATGTGGTATTGCGTACAGCGCCCGGCGGTCACTGTTCGCTACCTGGCATTACCTGTTGCTATGGCTTGATAATTAAACCCCCTAGTTACTCAAGTACTAAATATCTGCCCTGCACCAAATAGAACTTATTTATGGCTAACTTCCATGGGAGCAAAAGAGAATGGCCTTGATTCAATAGGAGTTGAAAAAAAAATCTCACGGTAGTAAAAAATTCAATTAAAAAAAGCCTGAATCACCAGATAAAAAGACAATGAAAGTCAATGGCTGCTTTCACTACAGTGTAGAAAGGAGTAAACAGTTCTATACTTTTGTAGGATTAAAAATGTGCCATTGACTTTCATTGTTTTCCTATCTTCATTTTTTGGGGGGTGTATTTTAGGAGGATATTCTGATTCCAGTTAACCCTTTATGTTTTTTGGCCCAATGTTTTGTCCCAGATGTTCTCTTTGTTGCATATTAATGCTTAATAATTTAACTATAATTTTTTTATTGATTGTGTTTTTAAACTTTGGGGCCCAATATCCACATTTTTACCTTAATTTTTGACAACTTTTTATCAGGAGAATATTTGTTTCTCAAAAGCCTCTGAATAAGCCACACCCCATAAACCACAGCAATGTCACTCCCATCCCTCTGCATACTGGTCTCCAAGGTTGACATTGCAACATTTTTAGGCACATCTGGGCAAATAGTTATTGTTATATTTGCTGGTATTGCTATGCCATGGCTTTTCGTTATATAGCGTATTTTGCTGGGTACATTTCCACAAATCATGTGAAATCTACAGCTACACTGCAGTAAGTCCTTCATTTTATCACGCGACTGCTGACTTGAACATCCACCTTCACTTTACATTAAATCTGAAATGATTTTTCCCATTGCACTCGCTCCCATGGCTTTTTTTCCTTTATGTCTGGAGAACATAACGGCTTTAGATAATGTTTCCAAGATGAAAAGAAAAATGCACAGTCTGTAATATCAATGCATTAGAGGTATTCAAATTCGACAATGGACGTCACTTTATTCCATTTATACAGCAGGAATTACAGTCATCAACATATAGCGGGATGCTTTGACGGTGAGGAAAACTTTCCTTTTGATAGAGATTGTCTGAGGACAAGACTTCTCCACTTCCCCTAGGAAGTCAAAGGCAGGGGTGTAACTATAGGGGGTGCAGTGGGTGCGACCGCTCAGGAAGTCAAGGGGGCACCATGTGCCCTTTGGCATGATTTAAAGAAAAGAACAGTCGTTGTTTCAGTCGTTAGTTGAGAAACGAAAAAAAGGTTTACTGTATCGGCCTTGAAAGGGCACCATTTAAAGCTTAACTATAGTCAAATGACTATAGTTCTGCTGTACTTTATATAGCTCGACCTGGGCTGGCCCACTGCGCAACACACACCATTAAAAAGAAACTGGGCACCTGGATACTGACCACTTCTGGGCCTCATCTGCGGCTGCCGTGGAGCAGCATATCAGCCTCCAGGACGCTCCCAAGTGACCACAAGCAGCCTATCAGTGTGGTCAGTGGCTGAGCCTATCAGCTCTGGATACAGCTGGCCCAGGTGTATGAGTGACCCGACGTGTTTATATGGATTTTTAATCACACAATTTCACGATAGTGCTCTTTTAAAGAGGACCAAAACCCACTGTGGAGTCTGAGACTCCAGGGCAGGCAAACTCGCTCCCCGATCGGAGCACCCCGATCGGAAATGCCCCACTGTGTAAAACCACCCCAGGTTGCCCGAAAACTCCCCTTCATTCCCGGTCCAATGGAGCTTGAGCGAGCAGCAGCTGCATCCCCGCTATCCCTTTAGCATGGTCGATTGTGGATGCCCCACTGTGTGGAACCCCACAGGTCACCCGAAAACTCCCCTTCATTCGCAGTCCAATGACGCATGCTCGAGCAGCTGCCGCATCCCCACTATCCCTTTAGCTCCAGGCATTTGTGAATGGCCATCGCGGGCACGCTCCCCGTTAGCGGGTAGCGGGGGATGCGGCCGCCAGCACGCTGGGATCCACTTGCAATAGACAAGCTCCTGGACGAAGGGGCTTGAGTAGATCCAAGCACGCTGATTGGACGAGCAGCCGCGCATGCATCCTAGAACCAGGAAGAGGTGAGTTCGTTTGGACGACCTGGGGGGTTTGACACAGTGGGGCACCCCCGATCGGGGTGCCCCAGGAGCAAGAACCAAAACCCAGGATAGTAAAAATCTTGGGTTTTGATCTACTTCAAACACCTGCTGAGTTTTTTTGGTGAGGTCAGATCAAGTAAACTTTCCCAAAGCAACAGCAACGCTCCAGGTACTGGGCCTAACCACTCTTATCAACCTAGGCCACCTAGGTTACCCCTTCTTCTCCTGTCACCTCCTAACCAGCTGCCTATAATAAGTTCTGGTCACCTAGGACAGTTTCTGTAGTCTTTTTTACGCCAAATGCCTCCTTGTGACATGCAGTTACAACCAAGGCCCCACAAGGAAGAGATCAATTACTAATGTTACCATAATAAGTTGGTCATGGGTCTTCACTTTTTTGAAGAAAGAAATAATAATGTTTTTCTGTAAAGATAATATGCCAGACCTTTCAGGCCTCCCTGTTGGAGCACTATTGAACATTGCTAAGTAGCCCCTGAGTTATGCGTACCGTGGTCTACACAATTCTGTTCCCCTATCGGTTTGGTTCCAGGTGGTTGTTCCTGTCCCTCACCCTCTTGGCTTCCAGCATCCACCGGGTGCCCAGGTCACTGCCCTGGCCAGCAGCACATCTAGCTTGCCAAAACTTCAGACTAATCACCCCTGGCCTAATACCCCCTGGTTATTTACAGCCTGGGAAGGATGAGATTTTGCAAAATTACGCCCCTAGGTGTAAACACACTGGCTACTATGCAGGGACGCAACCACATCCCCCTCTCCTGCCCAGAAGCAAGAAGGTGAAGAGAGCAACAAGCTACCTCGTGATGCTTCCGTACATGAGAGTTTCTGGAATATGGAGGTCTCCATTGTTCTCAATACTATAGCCAGGCCATGCCCACCCACCATTTGGAACTTGGAAGCTCTGCTCCCAGCTTCACAAACTTAAAGTTATGGTTTATGTCATAACTTTTTGGCCAATAACCAAAACTACCAGCACCAGTGAGTGTAACGACATTAGCCTCTTGGGCATAGGTTCTTTTCATGCTGTTATATTTAATGGTGGCAGTAGTTTAGGTTACTGGTTATATCCCACAGGTTATTGACCACTGGCATAGTGGTCAATAACCTGTGGGATATAACCAGGAACCTAAACTACTACCACCATTAAATATAACAGCATGACAATACCCTTCTGGGCACAGGGACCTGCAGACAGTTGCCAATAGCCTGTGACTGGTGGCCAGTAACCAAAACTATCACCACCAGTGATAATACCCTTATGGCCATAGGGCCTGTCGAATATAGCCAACAGTCAAAACTACCACGAGCAGTGAAAATACCCTTACGGACATAGGGCCTGTCGAATATGTAGAACAGACAAGAGAGAAAAAGGGGTACATGGGCCTCCCCTCTATAGAAATGCTCTACCAACATCCAACCTCGCCCAATAAACCATCAAATACATGTAGATAAAAACATATTACATTTTATTACTTGTCTAAATATTGTCTAATATGTTTTTATCTACATGTATTTGATGGTTTATTGGGCGAGGTTGGATGTTGGTAGAGCATTTCTATAGAGGGGAGGCCCATGTACCCCTTTTTTCTCTCTTGTCTGTTCTACGTATAAAGTAGGCCTACCATCCATACCAGCCCCAGTGTGCTACACCGCACTATTGCAGGGTTTTTTTTTTCCCCATAATCTCATACATTGGGTGGGTCGTTATCTCAGTGGGTGCTAAGGAACCCACAATCCTTATTTCCCTGTCGAATATGGCCAACAGTCAAAACTACAACCACCAGTGAGTATAGGAGAAGGCATTACCTTTTTGGGTCTTGGTGTTCGTGGCCAATGAATAATTTTGTTTTACTCTTGCAAAAAGCTATATTACCATGTAACATTGAAACTCTCACCACCCAGCCCCCAATAAATGAATTCCTCCCAGAATTCCCACTTAGGATTACCGACTTTCTCCCACCTTGCTGCAAGCTCGCTGATCGTCTCCCCACAGCGCGTCCGGATAAATGCTCGTCTCCTTGCAGTGTTGTCAGGGGAACTGGAATCTTATGACTTAATGAGAAGATTCTTAAATACTCTTTTAGACTTTGCTGTGAGCTCAGTGTCAGGGATTAAGGAATGCGCATACATTTGTCTCTCTCAGGTTGTCTCTGGTGTACATGAAGGAGCCCATTATCGCACCCAAGGCTTCCGGTTATCTGAAGTGGTGAAATTGTTTTGTCTGAGGTCAAGGCGCTTCTCTGTCAAAGACATGCGGATCACTTATGTATCATTGTGTTTCTGTGCCCCGCTTCTGCGCTGGAGCTTTGCTGTTTGGTTCTGAACTGTAAGGCCTTAGTGACAATCGCAGGGACCACTCATTGCCTTAGACAAATAGACTCGCTTACAATTTGACTTGTGACATTCAATTTTACGGGACCTGCTTTATAAACCTCCTCTATTTTTTCTGCTCTACTGGGACATAGTAACTCAGGATTTAAACTGTACTTTCACTCTGAATAAGAGCATATCTTATGTTTCCCACACCCTATACATACAGACTGCTCACATTAATCCGGACCTTCACCCTGAATAACAGCCTATCTTATGTTTCCCACACCCTGTACATACAGATTGCCCACATTAATCCGGACCTTCACCCTGAATAACAGCCTATCTTATGTTTCCCACACCCTGTACATACAGATTGCCCACATTAGTCCAGGCCCTCACCCTGAATAAGAGCCTATCTTATATGTTTCCCACACCCTGTACATACAGATTGCCCATATTAATCCGGATCGTCACCCTGAATGAGAGCCTATCTTATATGTTCCTCACACCCTGTACATACAGATTGCCCACATTAATCTGGACCGTCACCCTGAATAAGAGCCTATCTTATATGTTCCTCACACTCTGTACATACAGATTGCCCACATTAATCTGGACCGTCACCCTGAATAAGAGCCTATCTTATATGTTCCTCACACTCTGTACATACAGATTGCCCACATTAAAAGAACCACTATAGTGAAAAATGGCCCAATGATAAAAATCCATATAAATATGCTTTATGGTGGGAGGAGGGATCACTTATACACCTGGCATCAAGAAACATCCAGCCAGGCTTGTTTTTTTTTTACTTTAAAGTGGACCAACACCCACGGGTGATCGGCCCGGGAATCTATAAGATTCCCGGGCCGATCACCTCCCTCCCCGTGGGACATCCGAGATCGGGATGTCCCGCGGGGTGAAACCCCCCCAAACACCCCAAACTCCTTACCGTATCTTCGGCGGCGGCCGGCGGCAGAGGAGCCGCTTGTCCGCGGCTTGTCCGTCGGCGCTGGGAGCGGGGAGAGGTGAGTTCGGGGCTTTCTGGGGGGTTTCACACAGCGGGGCACACCGATCGGGGGTGCCCCACCGAAGTGGACCAAGACCCAGGATAGTCAAAATCCTGGGTGTTGGTCCACTTTAATGGAAGGAAGAGGAAATCAGGGGTGACAGGCTCCGTCACCCCACATAGACTAAACTAGTCAACCCTGGATTTTATTCCTATCATGAGAGAATAAGCCACAAGCTTGGTGGGAGTTATATTCAGGTCTGGTGTATAAATAACCCATTAGCTTATTAGCTAATATGTTTATAAGGATTTTTAATATTACACAGTTTCGCGATAGTGCTCCTTTAAAAATCATCCTACCTGCATCTAATGCATGTTATGAGCCTTTAAACATCCAAGATGGCAGCTCATGGAGCATCAGGCAGCCTGCAAACAGGAAGTGTCTTCTGACTGTGTTGCTCTGCATTCTGGGATTGCAGTCATTTTCCTGACCTGCTCTGTCTGTGCAAAGCACAGCTATAACCCGCCCCTGCACTCTTGCCCCCCTTTCCTCTCCTCAGTGCGTGACGCTTCTGAGGCAAGATGGCGGCGCCCGTATCTTAGAGTCCTGAACCGAGTTGCAGCCCAGTGGGGAAAAGAATAATGACTAAAAACTTAAAATATATTAATTTTAGATGCTGGGGAATAATTTTTGAAGGGTTTGGGCTTTTCATTAAATCACGCTGAAGGTCCAGTTAAATGCTGACCAAAACCCATCTTGTTGACCAATATCCCCCACATCCCTCATCCCACAGACCAGGGGCGGGCTGGCCATAGGGCATACCGGGCAAAATCCCGGTAGGCCGACGGCAGGGAAGGGTGCAACAATGTTAATGACATGATGTAGAAGGGTGGGTGGCGGCCGGTCTGCCAGTCGCTGCAGTTTCCCTGCTGACACACACACACACTTTGTGGTTGTTGCGCGCTGCTCAGTGGGATTCTATGGGCGGCGTCCATTGCTTTCATTGGATGCTGGCCATCTGGGGCACGCTCACCGGCCAGCGCGCTGCAACCGGCTTGAAATCAATTGTGGCGGTGCGACCTGAAATGAGAGGAGTAATGGCGAAGAAGGACGCGGCATTAAGAGGGGAACAGCGGCGGAGCATGCGGCAGTAGGAGGGAATGGCGGCGGTACCTGGCAGCCCGCAGGCAGGGCCGTGACTGTAGTTGATATTACAGCATGTCATCGGGGGCAGTACTTGGATGGCGCCTCCCCAGCTGTAGAGTGGGAACACCCCCCCCCCTGCGGATAATGGCAGCGTCCGGGGGCATTCCCTTCTCTACATTGCTGAAGTGAAGATGGCGGACGGGTGGCCTGAGATGAGCGGGAGATTGGCGGCATCGGGCTTCAGAGGGACCAGGCTGGGAGGGTATGCAGGGGTGAGAGACAGCCCGCGATTGGGAGGGTGCGCCCTTTATCGGGACCAGTGTGCCGGCCTGAGGTTGAGCAGGAGTGTGTGTGTTGCTCTCATTCTGTGTGTGTGTTGCTCTCGTTCCGTGTGTGTGTTGCTCTCGTTCTGTGTGTGTGTGTTGCTCTCATTCTGTGTGTGTGTGTTGCTCTCATTCTGTGTGTTTGTTGCTCTCGTTCTGTGTGTGTGTGTTGCTCTCATTCTGTGTGTTTGTTGCTCTCGTTCTGTGTGTGTGTGTTGCTCTCGTTCTGTGTGTGTGTTGCTCTTGTTCTGTGTGTGTGTGTGTGTGTGTGTGTGTGTTGCTCTCGTTCTGTGTGTGTGTTGCTCTCATTCTGTGTGTGTGTTGCTCTTGTTCCGTGTGTGTGTTGCTCTCGTTCTGTGTGTGTGTTGCTCTCGTTCTGTGTGTGTGTGTTGCTCTCATTCTGTGTGTTTGTTGCTCTCGTTCTGTGTGTGTGTTGCTCTCATTCTGTGTGTGTGTTGCTCTCGTTCTGTGTGTGTGTGTGTGTGTTGCTCTCATTCTGTGTGTGTGTTGCTCTTGTTCCGTGTGTGTGTTGCTCTCGTTCTGTGTGTGTGTTGCTCTCGTTCTGTGTGTGTGTGTTGCTCTCATTCTGTGTGTTTGTTGCTCTCGTTCTGTGTGTGTGTGTTGCTCTCGTTCTGTGTGTGTGTTGCTCTCGCTCTGTGTGTGTGTTGCTCTCGTTCTGTGTGTGTGTGTTGCTCTCGTTCTGTGTGTGTGTTGCTCTCGTTCTGTGTGTGTGTTGCTCTCGTTCTGTGTGTGTGTTGCTCTCATTCTGTGTGTTTGTTGCTCTCGTTCTGTGTGTGTGTGTTGCTCTTGTTCTGTGTGTGTGTTGCTCTCGTTCTGTGTGTGTGTTGCTCTCGTTCTGTGTGTGTGTGTGTTGCTCTCGTTCTGTGTGTGTGTGTGTTGCTCTCGTTCTGTGTGTGTGTTGCTATCGTTCTGTGTGTGTTGCTCTCATTCTGTGTGTGTGTTGCTCTCGTTCTGTGTGTGTGTTGCTCTCGTTCTGTGTGTGTGTGTGTTGCTCTTGTTCTGTGTGTGTGTTGCTCTCGTTCTGTGTGTGTGTTGCTCTCATTCTGTGTGTTTGTTGCTCTCGTTCTGTGTGTGTGTGTTGCTCTCATTCTGTGTGTGTGTGTTGCTCTCATTCTGTGTGTTTGTTGCTCTCGTTCTGTGTGTGTGTGTTGCTCTCATTCTGTGTGTTTGTTGCTCTCGTTCTGTGTGTGTGTGTTGCTCTCGTTCTGTGTGTGTGTTGCTCTCGTTCTGTGTGTGTGTGTGTTGCTCTCGTTCTGTGTGTGTGTGTGTGTTGCTCTCATTCTGTGTGTGTGTGTGTTGCTCTCGTTCTGTGTGTGTGTTGCTATCGTTCTGTGTGTGTTGCTCTCATTCTGTGTGTGTGTTGCTCTCGTTCTGTGTGTGTGTTGCTCTCGTTCTGTGTGTGTTGCTCTTGTTCTGTGTGTGTGTTGCTCTCGTTCTGTGTGTGTGTGTGTTGCTCTCGTTCTGTGTGTGTGTTGCTCTCGTTCTGTGTGTGTGTGTGTTGCTCTCGTTCTGTGTGTGTGTTGCTATCGTTCTGTGTGTGTTGCTCTCATTCTGTGTGTGTGTTGCTCTCGTTCTGTGTGTGTGTTGCTATCGTTCTGTGTGTGTTGCTCTTGTTCTGTGTGTGTGTTGCTCTCGTTCTGTGTGTGTGTTGCTCTCGTTCTGTGTGTGTGTGTTGCTCTTGTTCTGTGTGTGTGTTGCTCTCGTTCTGTGTGTGTGTTGCTATCGTTCTGTGTGTGTTGCTCTCGTTCTGTGTGTGTGTGTGTTGCTCTCGTTCTGTGTGTGTGTTGCTATCGTTCTGTGTGTGTTGCTCTCGTTCTGTGTGTGTGTGTGTTGCTCTCGTTCTGTGTGTGTGTGTGTGTGTGTGTGTGTGTGTGTGTGTGTGTTGCTCTCGTTCTGTGTGTGTTGCTCTCGTTCTGTGTGTGTGTTGCTCTCGTTCTGTGTGTGTTGCTCTCGTTCTGTGTGTGTGTTGCTATCGTTCTGTGTGTGTTGCTCTCGTTCTGTGTGTGTGTTGCTCTCGTTCTGTGTGTGTGTTGCTCTCGTTCTGTGTGTGTGTGTGTGTGTGTGTGCCTCTTTCTGTGTGTGTGTTGCTCTCGTTCTGTGTGTGTGTTGCTCTCGTTCTGTGTGTGTGTGTTGCTCTCGTTCTGTGTGTGTGTGTTGCTCTCGTTCTGTGTGTGTTGCTCTCGTTCTGTGTGTGTGTTGCTCTCGTTCTGTGTGTGTGTGTTGCTCTCGTTCTGTGTGTGTGTTGCTCTCGTTCTGTGTGTGTGTTGCTCTCGTTCTGTGTGTGTCTCTTTCTCAATTTCTGTGAGTGTGTGTGTCTGTACTGAGGGATGGCCCCGCGGTGTCTGTACTGAGGGATGCCCCCGCTGTGTCTGTACTGAGGGATGTCCCCGCTGTGTCTGTACTGAGGGATGTCCCCGCTGTGTCTGTACTGAGGGATGGCCCGCGGTTGCTGTACTGAGGGATGCCCCCGCGGTTGCTGTACTGAGGGATGCCCCCGCGGTTGCTGTACTGAGGGATGCTCCCGCTGTGTCTGTACTGAGGGATGCCCCCGCTGTGTCTGTACTGAGGGATGGCCCGCGGTTGCTGTACTGAGGGATGCCCCCGCGGTTGCTGTACTGAGGGATGCCCCCGCGGTTGCTGTACTGAGGGATGCTCCCGCTGTGTCTGTACTGAGGGATGCCCCCGCTGTGTCTGTACTGAGGGATGGCCCCGCTGTGTCTGTACTGAGGGATGCCCCCGCTGTGTCTGTACTGAGGGATGCCCCCGCTGTGTCTGTACTGAGGGATGCCCCCGCTGTGTCTGTACTGAGGGATGCCCCCGCTGTGTCTGTACTGAGGGATGCCCCCGCAGTTGCTGGGGTTGTGGAGTGGTGAAGAGCAGCAAGGCATCTCAAATGCTAGTAGTACAAGGGGATCTCTGGTCAGTTTTAAATAGAGGTGGTCTTTAAAGTGTACCAACAAAATTGGTGTTGCAAAAATGGAGGAGAAAAATAAGAAAAAAAATATTCTAAGCTAAATGTTGTGCTAAAACACCCCATTACAGGCAGTGTGGCATCCCCCCATCCCATTCCTAATGGGCAGTGCAGTGTGGCATTCTCCCCTCCCATAGGCAGTGTGGCATGCCTTCATCCCATTCCCATAGGCACTGTGGTATTTCCCCCCTTCCTATTCTCCATATAGGCAGAGTGGCACCCCCCTCCCATTCCCCATATAAGCAGTGTGGCATTCCCCCCATACCGTTCCCCATATAGACAATGTGGTACTTCCCCCTCCAATTCCCATATAGGAAGTGTGGCACGCTCCCCGCATTCCCATATAGGCAGTGTGGCATCCCACCCTCCCATTCCCACATAAGCAGTGTGGCATTCACCCCCATTCACATATGGGCAGTGTGGCATTCACCCCCAATCCTATATAGGCAGTGTGGCATTCGTCCCCCCCTCCCCATCCCATATAGGTAGTGTGGCATTCGTCCCCCCCTCCCCATCCCATATAGGTAGTGTGGCATTCATCCCCGCCTCCCCATCCCATATAGGTAGTGTGGCATTCATCCCCCCCTTCCCATCCCATATAGATAGTGTGCCATTCATCCCCCCCCCTCCCCATCCCATATAGGTAGTATGGCATTCATCCCCCCTCCCCATCCCATATAGGTAGTGTGGCATTCATCCCCTCCCTCCCCATCCCATATAGGTAGTGTGGCATTCATCCCCCCTCTCCATCCGATATAGGTAGTGTGGCATTCATCCCACCTCCCCATCCCATATAGGTAGTGTGGCGTTCTTCCCCCCCTCCCCATCCCATATAGGTAGTTAGGCATTGATCCCCCCTCCGCATCCCATATAGGTAGTATGGCATTCATCCCCCCCTCCCCATCCCATATAGGTAGTGTGGCATTCATCCCCCCCTCCCCATCCCATATAGGTAGTGTGGCATTCATCCCCCCTCCCCATCCCATATAGGTAGTGTGGCATTCATCCGCCCTCCCCATCCCATATAGGTAGTGTGGCATTCATCCGCCCTCCCCATCCCATCTAGGTAGTGTGGCATTCATCCCACCTCCCCATCCCATATAGGTAGTGTGGCATTCATCCGCCCTCCCCATCCCATATAGGTAGTGTGGCATTCATCCCACCTCCCCATCCCATATAGGTAGTGTGGCGTTCTTCCCCCCCTCCCCATCCCATATAGGTAGTTAGGCATTCATCCCCCCCTCCTCATCCCATATAGGTAGTATGGCATTCATCCCCCCCTCCCCATCCCATATAGGTAGTGTGGCATTCATCCCCCCCCTCCCCATCCCATATAGGTAGTGTGGCATTCATCCCCTCCCTCTCCATTCCATATAGGTAGTGTGGCATTCATCCCCCCCTCCCCATCCCATATAGGTAGTGTGGCATTCATCCCCCCTCCCCATCCCATATAGGTAGTGTGGCATTCATCCGCCCTCCCCATCCCATATAGGTAGTGTGCCATTCATCCCACCTCCCCATCCCATATAGGTAGTGTGGCGTTCTTCCCCCCCTCCCCATCCCATATAGGTAGTTAGGCATTCATCCCCCCCCTCCTCATCCCATATAGGTAGTATGGCATTCATCCCCCCCTCCCCATCCCATATAGGTAGTGTGGCATTCATCCCCTCCCTCCCCATCCCATATAGGTAGTGTGTCATTCATCCCCCCTCCCCATCCCATATAGGTAGTGTGGCATTCATCCCCCCTCCCCATCCCATATAGGTAGTGTGGCATTCATCCCACCTCCCCATCCCATATAGGTAGTGTGGCGTTCTTCCCCCCCTCCCCATCCCATATAGGTAGTTAGGCATTCACCCCCCCCTCCCCATCCCATATAAGTAGTGTGGCATTCTCACCCCCCTCCCCATCCCATATAGGTAGTATGGCATTCATCCCCCCCTCCCCATCCCATATAGGTAGTATGGCATTCATCCCCCCCTCCCCATCCCATATAGGTAGTATGGCATTCATCCCCCCCTCCCCATCCCATATAGGTAGTGTGGCCCATAGGCAAAAGTGAAAAAAAAAAAAAAAAGTAAACTCACCTTTCAATCCTCCCCGCTGTCCTCGCCGTCTTCACACAGACACACTGGCTTAGAATAGTGGTGTGTAACATCTGGGGCAGAATAAGTTGGGTTTGGAGACGGACACAGGACAGAGTTGGTCCCCATTCACCCCTTTGTGGGATAATCTCAAACTTCTAGAGTTTCTAGAGCATAGCTGCTCCGCCGCTTGCACTGTCCCTGCCACCTCTCCACGGTGCCAGCAGACAGAGACACCCGGACTTAAACAGCGGTGGGCGTGGCTGATGCTCGGCCACGCCCACCGCTATACCAAGCCGAGTGTTCACTCTATGCTGGCGCCGCAGAGAGGAGGCGATGTGGGCAGCTGTATCTGCCGCCTTCTCGCGCTGCGGAGGAGGCGGCAGATACAGTTGCCCCCATCGCCTCCTCTCTGCGGCGCCAGCATACAGTGAACACTCGGCTTGGTATAGCGGTGTAACAGGCTGGGTGTCTGGCTCTGCAGGGAAGGCTGTCTCCGCCGCTTCCGGGACAGCGCGAGCGATGGAAAGGTGAGTTAACTTTTTGCTTTTTATTTATTTTTTTGCCCACCTTCGCCCGATAAGATGCACGAATATTTTCCCCCAACTTTTTGGGAAAAATAAGTGAAAAATACGGTAATATATTTTATTTGTGTAATTATTTGAAATTTTTATGAATGACAAAATGATGGATTATTAATATAAGCGCAAATTAATGAAGTTATGCTCTAGAAGCTCTAGAAGTTTGAGATTATCCCACAAAGGGGTGAATGGGGACCAACTCTGTCTTGTGTCTGTCTCCAAACCCAACTTATTCTGCCCCAGATGTTACACATCGTCCTCATACAGACTGTGGACAACCTCTCACAGGAGCCCAACAAGGCCATCTCAAGTGATACTACTAGGTTGTCCCGTGGCAGGTATATCCACCATAGTGCATACAGGAGTTGCATAGCATAGAAATACATGAGCATATTTGGTACCTCCAGGCCCCCTATGGACACCTGGGATATCATTATCCGCCTGTTTAGTCTAGGCTGGGACTTGCCCAAAAAAAAGCTAAACATAATTGCTTCCAGCATTTTGAAATGTGATGCTGGTAGCAGCGCCAGTAGCCGGCTTTGCTGGTTACTGGACGAATACTGATCGGCAGGGGTGGACTGGCCATAGAGACCCGGGACAATTCCCGGTGGGCCACACTGCTTTGGGGCCACTTGGGCTGCTGCTTTCAACACCCACATTCAATCCCTGCCTCCTTAGTCTCCCTCTCCGCCCCCTTGTACCCACAAGGCAAGGAGCCCCAGCCCCCAATCCTATAGCACCAGCATCATGGTTGGGGGAGGCTTCAGCAGGGATGTCTCAGAGCTGGCCAGGGTCTGGTAAAATCCAGGGCTGGTTTTTGGTCCCAGTCCGCCACTGCTGATTGGCTGCGCTTTTTTCTTCAGGTCCTCTCTAAAGTGGACCAAAATGCATGCAAAGAGTTGGTAAGAGATTGCCCTATGCCATGCTCAGTAAAGTAGCATTGTCAATTCCAGGCTAATGCAGATTTCCATAGGGGCATCCTAAGTTGGGACGGCCCGCAGTGTGAAATCCCTTGGTGTCCCTGTATAATCCACCCAACTCCCCCCAGCATGGCCCTGTCAGCAGATATTCAAGGCTGCCAAGCGCATTAAGTATGTAGAGCAGGGATACCGTCAGAGGCCCACGCATGCCCTGTGGGAGTGACGATCTAGGTGATTCTTCAGGGAAACCAGGGTGTTTCTCATTGTGCGCCATCCCCAATCAGGGTGTCTCTGCGACAGTGAATTGCTCGGCCAAAAATTGCTTTTTTTCCTCTTTAAAGTAACTAGGTTTTAATTTTTTTTTTTTTTACATTTTTGTTTTTTCCTCTAAATGATGTCATGTGTTGGCAGTTGGCACAGAAGCGTAAGCCTCGGCAAGCTCATGATCTATTTGTCAACGTTTCAGCACACATTATGGACGCACAGAGAACACAGGAATTGTCGCCCTTTTAAATGTCACACTGCTGATTATCCCAGCAGGGCTGCGTGCAAAAAAACATCCCCGGGCAGATCTATATCACCGCTCCCCCAGGTGGTCAGCGGCATATACGTGCATTGATTGATGACTCCTTTAGCAACACATTAAACATGCTGCTGAGCTTTCCCGCTGCTTCAGCCATAAAATATGACTAGACATGAGTCAGCCGTCAGTCACCGGACACAGCCCAGCTCTGCAATATGGCCGCCAATAACAATGACAGCAGCAACAGCAGGTCCTACGGAACCTTATTGATTTTTACTATGCTGACTATACTGACTATAAAAATTTTGTAAAATGATATAATCACAGTGGATTTGTCAATCTGTAAGTTAAGGCTTAGAGTGCGTTCCAAATTATGATGCAAATTATATATTTTTTAATCATTCGCAGCTGCCTCTATACTCTCTCATGCTCACCAGGGCATCAACACTGCTGCGACCCTCCTGCTCACAAGCAATCCTTGAAAACCACTGGAGTGTTGTCCCCGACCAGCCACGAGCAGCCGCGCTATACTTCTACGACCACAGGGGTCATGGCCCCGATTCTATAAACTCTAAGGATGATGCTACGCCCTATGACTCCTAGCAAGCTGTGAAAAAACACAACACCAACCCGAAACACACTTGTGGCCCTTATTGTCAGCGGGTGGCGCGTACACTGGACGACAGCCTATAGCAGCCAATGCAGCATGAGATTGGTCATTGTAATGCATGAAGATGATTTTTCCAAAGACGGCACAACTCTTTTTCATTGTACCACGAAATAAAGTGCTTAGTCAGAAACTCTAGACTTCACCGAGGTCATTTATACACCTTCAGGAACTCAAAAGGGCCCACCAGCTCTCTTCCCATGATTCTGGCTCAAAACATGACGCTACCTCCTTGCTGATGTTGCATCCTTGTTAGTTGGTTGGTCGCTATCCACCAACCCTCCACTACTCCATCAATCTGGACCATCCGGGGTTGCATGGCACTTATCACTAAATAAGACTGTTCAAAAATTAGTCTTCATGTATGTTTGGACCCATTGCAAGCATGTCTGCTTGTGAGCACTGGTTAGTAGTGGATGAATAGTAGGTTTATGCATAACTGCTTTGAGGTTCCCGGGACTCCAGCATCTGTTTGCTGCTTTGCAATGGGTCTTAATTTGTTGAATTTGTCTGGCAGAAACCTTCCTAATTTTCTTTCTTCTGCATGAACCTGTCTGTGCTAATCAAATTTTTTCATACCACTATTTTGCACTATTTTACTCATTTGCATAATATTGAAACCTCTGGTCTGCTAAATAATGTGGAACGTCCTTCTGAAATTGATTTACTTTACTTCTGCTCACCTGGTAAACTAATAAACACAAGTGTTTAAGATGTATTTCACTGATCCAAAGAGCCCCTAGACGCAATACATCCATGAGTGGAGTCTAAGAGGCCACCGGTATTCACCAGAGCCTGCCGAAAACAGGTTGGTCTTGCAGCGGCGAGTGACCCCCACGTCGCTACCCCCCAACAGCGGCTCAGCCACACAGTCAGCCGAGGTAATGCGCGGTACAAAGGAGGCAGGCAAAAGTTCAAGCAGGTCAGGGCTAGCAGCACAGGTTCAGAGTCGGGGACAGGCAAAGGTCGGTACACGGGTGAGCAATACTGAAAACAACAGACTTTCTGCATACAAAGGAAGACCAAGATCCGGCACTGATGTAAAAGGAGGTGCCCCTTAAATAGGGGAAGTGGATGCAGGATTGGATGACCAGGCACCAATCAGTGGTGTACAGGCTCTTTAAATTTCAGGAGTCCGGCGCGTGCGCCCTCTAGTGGACGGGGGCGTGCGCGCACGGGACCATGTGAGGAAGCAGCACGAGGAGGAGGAAGACGGCTGGGAGCAGCCGGCGCACGGCCAGCCACCGCGTCGGAAGCCGTGGGCCCGCTGGCAGGAGCGGGTAAGGAGAGGGCTCACCCGGGCAGCGGGAGCAGCAGCGGAGGTGAGGGAAGTGCTGCGAGATGGGCCCGCAGCGCTCGCCCTAACAGTACCCCCCCTTGGGTCTCCCCCTCTTCTTGGGACCAAGAAAATCTGAGATGAGACTATGGTCCAGAATGTTCTCCTCGGGTTCCCAAGATCTTTCCTCTGGACCACAGCCTTCCCAGTTGACCAAAAAATATCTTTTGCCTCTGGAGACTTTAGAGGCCAGGATCTCTTTCACCGTGAAAACGTCCGCGGTACCAGAGATTGGAGCGGGCACCAAGATTTTCTGAGAAAAACTATTGCAAATCACTGGCTTCAAAAGAGAGACGTGGAAGGAGTTGGGGATACGAAGAGATGCTGGAAGGTGAAGCTTATAGCAAACCGGATTGATCCGTTGCTTGATCTTATAAGGACCCAGGTAGCGGGGACCCAATTTGTAGATGGGAATTCGGAAGCGGATGTATTTCGCCGAAAGCCACACCTTCCCCTCGATTCAAAGAGCAAAAGTTAATTGATTTCGTATCGAGAATCGTAAGTTTGGGTGGGTGTTAGTCATTTTTTCCTGTTTTTTTGGCCATTTACGACTCGCACGAGCCTACGTACGAATGCGTATATGCTCTTACGATCAGCGGAAGTCCGTTCCTAAATTTTAGGATCAAAACGTAAAACTTAGGATCAAATCCTAAAACTTACGATCAAAACGTAAAACTTAGGTTAATTGGATGTGTTTAGGTGTGATTCAGAGAAACCTCTAAACGCGTTTTAAAAGAAAGCCACAGCCGACACCTTTTAGCAGCCGGATTGCTGTTCGTGAACAGGTTTTTTGGCTATGTGGAGGAGTCTGCGTGTCTTGAGCTCCAATGAACTGCATGTATCAGCATGGCCGAGGCCATAAATTGTATGGCAATGCATACCTGATTCATGTATGCCTTATAAAAGCATTTTAATGTGGACCTTAATTAGTTCTTTGCATGTAAACCTTTATTTTGCAATATATTTGCGTTAATTAAACAAACTTATGTCCTTTGTTATTTATTTTAAAATTGAGGTACTAGAATAATATTTTTAGATTGCATTTATTGGTGTAGTTGTTTACCTTTGCTTTGTTTAATTATTTAAGCACATCTTTGGTCAGATGCATCACACTTACTGAGGAGAGGAGAGCGGGATAAAGTGCAGGATGTGGGTTACTGCTGTATTTTGCACAGACACAGTAGAGCTGGGGGCATGGAAAGGTCAGAAATCAAAGAATCCAGAGCAACACAGTCACAAGGCCCTTTCTGTTTGCAGGCTGCCCGATAATACCTGAGCCGCCATCTTGGCTGTTTCTAGGCTCATAACATGCAGAAGTTTCTGGGTGTTTTTTAATATTTGAGAGCAATCTGTATGTAGAGGGTGTGGGTAACCACACTAAAAATTTAAAGTTGTACCATTTGAAGCATAAATATTAAAATTAAATCCACAAGTAAAAAATGCAAGTTAACTAAAAATTAAACAAAGTAAGATTTACTTATGCAAATGCATTAATTAATGGTTGGTTACTACAAAATGAATGAAATAAAGAAAAATAAAAGACCAAATATTTAGAATGCACTTTAATGAGGTAAGTTTGTAGTGCGGAGCCGCAAGATCAGAAGGATTTATGTCCAGACAAAAAAGGAAAAAGGGCAAAACCAATGTTGCAACCTGAGAAATGAAACGGAAAATTCAGGATGGAAACTGACATAGGTCTGATTCCCGAACTGCCATACGAACGGACGTATATTTTAGGATAGAAACGTATTTGCTTATTGAATCACTCGCAAGTTCATACGAACGCACGAGCGGACGTGAAAAATAGGATGATCGTGAGCCAAATCCAAGCTGTTACATGTTTCTTTGAATCAACCCACTTATCTCCAGGAGAGTAGACAGGAGGAGTTCTTCTCTTTTTATCAGTGCTAATTTTCATACGAGCGGAAGCTTGAAAAAGAGCATGTTGAGTCTCTTGCCAGATGGTGGAAAAATCCTGTGTGAGTACTTCCACGGCGGGCACTTCAGAAGACGTGAACAAAGGCAGTGGCGGAAGAGGGTGATGACCGTACACCACAAAGAACGGGGGTTTTCTCGTAGATTCAGAATCCTTAAAGTTATATGAGAACTCCGCCCAGGGCAGAAGGTCGACCCAATCATCTTGACGCGCGGAAACAAAATGGCGAAGATAATGGCCGAGGACTTGGTTTACTCTTTCCATTTGCCCATTTGACTGGCGATGATAAGCAGAGGAAAAGTCCATTTTAATCTTCATTTGCTTACAAAGAGCCCTCCAGAACTTAGAAACAAATTGCACTCCTCTGTCAGACACGATGTGTGCAGGCAGCCCATGAAGTCGAAAGATATGCATAAGGAAGTGTTTCGCCAGCTGAGGAGCCGATGGAAGACCAGGCAAAGGTGTAAAATGCGCCATCTTAGAGAACCTATCTACTACCACCCAAATAATGGTGTTGCCATGTGAAGGAGGGAGGTCAGAAATGAAGTCCATAGCAATGTGTGACCATGGAGTGTCTGGAATAGGTAGGGGAAGAAGTAAGCCTGCAGGTCTTTGGCGAGGAGTCTTGTCACGTGCACAAATGGTACAAGCCTGAATGAATTCCATCACGTCCTTCTCTAAGGAGGGCCACCAATAATATCTGGAAATGAGAGAACAAGATTTTTTGATACCTGCATGGCCAGCTACATGAGAAGAATGTCCCCATTTTAATATTCTGCAACGCTGGCAAGGAGGCACGAAGGTCTTTCCAGGTGGTGCCTGTACCAGGGTTGCGGGAGCAGAGTGGTCTAGACATTCAGGAGGGATAATATGCTGTGGAGTGGATTCCAACCCGGAGACGTCCGAAGAACGAGAAAGGGCGTCCGCCCTGATGTTCTCGACGGCTGGACGGAAGTAGAAACGGGCGAAAAATAACGACCATCAGGCTTGTCGAGGATTTGACCACTGGGCAGTTTCTAAGTAAGACAGATTCTTGTGGTCGGTAAAGATGGTAACAAGGTAGGCAGAACCTTCCAAGAGATGTCTCCACTCCTCCAATGCCAACTTGATGGCGAGTAATTCCTGATCTCCAATGGAGTAATTCCTCTCTGCCGGAGAAAACGTTTTCGAAAAGAAACTGCAGGTGAGAGTCCTGCCAGTAGCAGATTTTTGAGTAAGCACGGCTCCAGCTCCAATGGAGGAGGCATCTACCTCAAGAGCAAAGGGTCTAGCTGGATCTGGTCTTGAAAGCACCGGAGCAGAAGAGAAGGCATTCTTAAGAGTATTAAAGGGCTCTTCAGCCTGAGGAGGCCACGACTTAGCATTAGCGTTCTTCTTTGTGAGAGCCACAATAGGCGCAACTATAGTCGAAAACTGGGGAATAAACTGGCGATAATAATTAGCGAAGCCCAAAAGGCGTTGGATAGCCTGTAGGCCAGAAGGACAAGGCCAGTCCAACACTGCCTTTAACTTGCTGGGGTCCATCTGGAGACCACGACCAAAAACTATGTACCCAAGAAATGGTAGAGAGGTCTGATCAAATATGCACTTCTCCAACTTGGCATATAAACGATGTGGGCGGAGGCGAGACAGGACTTGCCGGACGTGGTGGTGATGTTCTTCGGGATTAGAAGAGAAGATGAGTATATCATCCAGATACACTACCACGCAGGAGTAAAGCAAGCCCCGGAATATGTCATTCACGTATTCCTGGAATACGTTGTGTGCATTGCAAAGTCCAAAGGGCATCACTAGGTATTCAAAGTGGAATACACCCTGGCGAAGTGGCGTAGAGCCACGCAACGCGTCGGTGGCGAGCCGTTGGAGGGGGACCCCGGAGACCTTATAAAATGGTGATGTAAACAATACTTTTTTTGTATTATTGGAATTTTATTGGCTATATTACTTCTGAACCATTGGGGCCAATGCAATAAAACTTTATGTCTTAAAGGAGCCACAGCACTCAACCCTGTTAGCTTGCAGGCCAGCCTATAATCTGTCTCTAAACTTGGTTAAAAACAGAGGACTCGGTCACACACATCTGCAGAAGTATGCTTAAGCGGCACCACTACGCCAAAGTGCCTCTGTGGGGTGCAGTCCTAACTCTAATCTCTGAGAGCCCATTTGGGACATACAGTGCAATGGATAAATTGGGAGCAGGCTTACCTGAGGTTGCCCTCATTGCCCTGCTAACGTGCACCTCCCAGGTTAGTTATAAAATGGTCTGAGCAGCTGCCACCCCCCCCCCCTTTGTTTCTTTTGAATTTGTGCAAGCACATGGTGTGTGGGGTCTAGGCTGTATTGCAAGGTCTTTGACCCTTCCACCCCATGGCTTGCACTTGAGAGGTTTAGGGCAACCTCAGGTAAGCCTGCTCCCAATTTATCCATTGCACTGTATGTCCCAAATGGGCTCTCAGAGATTAGAGTTAGGACTGCACCCCACAGAGGCACTTTGGCGTAGTGGTGCAGCTTAAGCATACTTTTGCAGATGTGTGTGACCGAGTCCTCTGTTTTTAACCAAGTATAGAGACAGATTATAGGCTGGCCTGCAAGCTAACAGGGTTGAGTGCTGTGGCTCCTTTAAGACTTTTGTTTCCTAATTGCCCTGCTAACGTGCACCTCCCAGGTTAGTTATAAAATGGTATGAGCGGCTGCCACCCCCCCCTTTGTTTCAATAAAACTTTATGGATTACTTTTTTGCACAATGCACGTTTGCACTTTAGTATAATATGCTATGTAAGAGTTGTTTTGCCTTGCACTTTGATTGACCATGCATGTATAACAGGTTGAACCTTTAGTTAGTTTAGTAGATTTGTAGGTTTGTAGTTTTTTAATTAATAGGAAGCACCTTCAACACAGTTAGCACAGCTTTTTTATCTTCTCTAACCATTTCCCTTGTGCCCCGTTGTATTGTGGGTTCAGTACCATTATTTCACCTTTTATGAATTATTGGATATTGTAGAGCCATTTGTGGGGTCCAACCTCCTTTTTTGTGTGTTTATATGTATTTTAATGAGTCTTTTATGTACTGTTGGTGTGTATTTTGTGAGTCCTGATCAAATAAATTTATAATATATTTTTTCAAGATTGTTTGGATATATTGGCATATCTACTAGTGTGCGGCAGGTATATAGGGTACTTTGGGGGTTGGTCTAGGGCCCCCACTCTTTACATTTTCTACAGTTGTTGTCCCTATTTTTGCCAGCACCTTATAGCATATCATTGTATCAATATAATTGGGTGGTGCACACTCACAACATTCATTCTCTAGGTATTCAAAGTGGCCATCGCGGGTGTTAAAGGCGGTCTTCCACTCATCGCCCTCACGTATACGTATCAGATTATAGGCCCCTCTCAGGTCGAGTTTAGTGAAGATCCTGGCACCACGAAGTTAATTCAGAAATCAAAGGTAAGGGTTAATGATTTTTGACGGTAATCTTGTTGAGGCCACGGTAGTCAATGCAAGGGCGAAGAGAGCCATCTTTCTTGTCCACAAAGAAGAAGCCTGCGCCTGCAGGAGAGGAAGATTTCCGTATGAAGCCTCCTTGGAGATTCTCCTGTATATACTCTGACATAACCTGAGTCTCAGGAGCCGAGAGACGATAGATTCTGCCACGAGGTGGAGCAGTACCCGGCAAGATGTCAATAGGACAATCATAAGATCGATGAGGCGGAAGTACCTCCGCTTGCTTTTTGCAGAAAATATCTGAGAAGACCTGATAAATCGCAGGCAGGCCAGGAAGTAGAGCAGAGGCAGGAACAGGTCTGGCCGGAACGGACTTCAAACACCTCTTGTAGCAGCCTGCACCCCAGCTCTTGATATCGCCGGTATTCCAGTCAAGAGTGGGGTCGTGACGTTGAAGTCAGGGTAGGCCGAGGAGAATCTGAGTGGTACAATGAGGGAGCACGTAGAACTCAATATTCTCTTGGTGAAAAAGTCCAATCTTTAAAAGGAGGGGTACTGTGCGATAACGCACGGTGCAATCAAGCCTGTCACCATTAACCGAAGCGATGAATAGAGGCTTTGCAAGGCAATTCACGGAGATGTTATATTTATTAATCAAGGAGGCCTCGATAAAGTTTCCTGCAGGGCCAGAATCCACAAAGGCAGTCAGGTTCAAGGAGATGGTAGCTGCAACGGTGAGTTGCACAGGAATCGTAAGCCGTGGAGAGGTGGCACACACACCTAGGGACGCCTCTCTCGCATTCACTAGGTGCGCCCGTTTCCCTGTCGCGGCGGGCGAATAGGACAGTCTTTCAGGAAGTGCTCGGAGCCAGCACAATACAAGCAAACATTCTCATTCCTCCTGCGAGTTCTCTCCAGCTTTGTTAAGCGGGATTGGTCCACCTGCATCGCCTCCTCACTGGAGGGCGCATGTGCGGTCATAGGATGTTGAAACACAGGAGCCAAACAGGATGCCCTCCTAGGGCGCTGAGAGTCTCTTTCCAGGCAGAGTTCCTCACGTCTTTCAGAAAAACGCACATCGATGCGTGTGGCCAAATGGATGAGATCAGTCAAAGATGAAGGCAAATCACGTGCGGCTAGAGCATCTTTAATATGGCTAGACAGTCCCTTCTTGAAGGAGGCACATAAGGCCTCATTATTCCAAGACAGTTCAGATGCCAGGGTATGGAACTGAATGGCGTATTCACCAACAGACAGGTGCCCTGAACCAATTTCAACAGTGCCGACGAGGCCCGGGCTGGTTCCTCGAAGACCTGGCGAAACTCGGAGACAAAAGCGAGTATATTGGAAGTGACTGGGTCCTCGCGATCCCATAATGGGGTAGCCCAGGCCAGAGCTTTTCCTGAGAGCAGACTAATAACAAAGGCCACCTTAGCACGTTCAGTGCGGAATTGGTCTGCCAACATTTCCAAATGCATAGAACACTGGGTAAGGAAGCCTCGGCATAACTTGGCATCCCCGTCAAATTTAACCGGCAAGGAGAGACGGATTCTAGAAGTTGATGCTACTGGAGGCTGTGGCGGCAATACTGGGGCGGCTGGTGGCAATTGCTGTTGCTGAATCGATAAGAGCTGCTGAACCATGTCGGAGAGCTGGTTAATTTGGCGAGACTGCATAGCCACTGGAGGTCATTCAGAGGCATCAGGCAGAGGCACCTCAGCAGGATCCATGGCCGGATCTTACTGTCAGGGACCGGGTGTGGCGGCACAGGTGTGGACCTGCTGTGACTGTGTTACTGATAGCTAGTGCCCCGTCAGGGGAGCGGAGCCTAAGAGGCCACCGATATTCACCAGAGCCCGCCGCAAAGCAGGTTGGTCTTGCAGTGGTGAGTGACCCCCAGGTCGCTACCCCCCAACGGCGGCTCAGCCACACAGTCAACCGAGGTAATGCGTGGTACAAAGGAGGCAGGCAAAAGGCGATGTAAAGTTCAAGCAGAGGTCAGGGCTGGCAGCACAGGTTCAGAGTCGGGGACAGGCAAAGGTCGGTACACGGGTGAGCAATACTGAAAACAGACTTTCTGCATACAACGGAAGACCAAGATCCGGCACTGGCAATAGGGGAAGTGGATGCAGGATTGGATGACCAGGCACCAATCAGTGGTGTACAGGCCCTTTATATTTCAGGAATCCGGCGCGCACGCGCCCTCTAGTGGACGGGGGCGTGCGCGCACCGAACCATGCGAGGAAGCAGCACGAGGAGGAGGAAGACGGCTAGGAGCAGCCGGCGCATGCCCAGCCACCGCGCCGGAAGCCACGGGCTCGCCGGCAGGAGCGGGTAAGGAGAGGGACTGGGGAGCGCTGCGAGATGGGCGCGCAGCGCTCACCCTGGGCAGCAGGAGCAGCAACGGAGGTGAGGGAAGTGCTGCGAGATGGGCCCGCAGCGCTCGCCCTAACAGAGGCTTTCCCCCATCTCATGGCATCTCCATCCCATAGGCAGTGAGGCATTTCCCATCCCATAAACAGTCCTCCCACCCGTCCTCATGCGTATGGTGCGCGCACACACCTGAGTCCGTGCAGTGGATAGGTGTGACCTGCAGGGCCACGCCCACTCACTGCACAGACCTGACTGTTTGGGCGAGGACGCCAGGCCCAGAAATTACGCCGGCAGTGGCGCCCACAGCAGGGACTCTCCTGCCCTTTCACCTACCGCTCCTCCATCGTTCGGCTGTGGTGCAGGAGTGATTGTTAATGGAATTTAAAATGATTTTAAAGGTGAGCGTAAATAAATTTACAAGGATGTCAGAAGTCCAGACTCCCCCTCGGCATCAGTGTCCCACTCTAGTGGCACGCATGGGTATAGACAAGTAGCCCAAGACAATGGAACAACAAACAGGCTTGCCTTTAGTATAACTTTAAGTTCCAAGGGTGGCGGTGGTCCAAATTCCTTGTCAGGCTCCACGCCTTTTGGGCATCTTTCTTTGATCTCTGCACGCAGCCGCAGAAGTGCTTTGGGTGTTTGTTCTAGACCTGGCTATTCATCCATTGCACTGCTCAACAACTCCACCTGGTGTTCGGCTCACTGCAACTGCACAAAGCCTAGAGCGTAGGGAAGTGCTGTGAGATGGGCCCGCAGCGCTCGCCCTAACAGAGGCTTTCCCCCATCTCATGGCATCTCCATCCCATAGGCAGTGAGGCATTTCCCATCCTATAAACAGTCCTCCCACCCGTCCTCATGCGCATGGTGCGCGCACACACCCGAGTCCGTGCAGTGGATAGGTGTGACCTGCAGGGCCACGCCCACTCACTGCACAGACCTGACTGTTTGGGCGAGGACGCCAGGCCCAGAAATGACGCCGGCAGTGGCGCCCACAGCAGGGACTCTCCTGCCCTTTCACCTACCGCTCCTCCATCGTTCGGCTGTGGTGCGGGAGTGATTGTTAATGGAATTTAAAATGATTCTAAAGGTGAGCGTAAATAAATTTACAAGGGTGGCAGAAGTCCAGACTCCCCCTCTGCATCAGTGTCCCACTCTAGTGGCACGCATGGGTATAGACAAGTAGCCCAAGACAATGGAACAACAAACAGGCTTGCCTTTAGTATAACTTTAAGTTCCAAGGGTGGCGGTGGTCCAAACTCCTTGTCAGGCTCCACGCCTTTTGGGCATCCCGCAGCCGCAGAAGTGCTTTGGGTGTTTGTTCTAGACCTGGCTATTCATCCATTGCACTGCTCAACAACTCCACCTGGTGTTCGGCTCACTGCAACTGCACAAAGCCTAGAGCGTAAGCTCTTGGGCTTGTTTTTTACTTCCGGGTTTTCCTTGACCTGTGTACAGAAAGTGACTTCAATCTTGCCCTGAAATGTCCCGCCCAGCTTTATTGACAACACTGGTTAAATGGACAGCTGACCTGTACTCATTGCTGTGTTATCAGCTCAGTTCCTGGAAGCTGTGATTCCTGTTACCTGCCATTCCTGTTACCTGCAACTCCTGACTGTTATACTGGATTGACCTGGACTGCTTCCTGATCAGCTATTGGATTAACCCTCGCATGGATCACGCGGTTAGAGTTTCGGATTGTTTAATGGACTTTGCCTGTCTGTCGCCTGTCCTGGAATCTGTATTTGGCTTGTCACCAGCCTCAAAACACAGATTGCTTAATAGACTTTGCTTGTCTGAGGCCAACTCTGGAATATGTATCTGTTTTTGATCTATATTAAACCCCTGTTCTGTCTCATTTGACCTTCATTTCCATGCTTCACCCCACATCTGGAGCTCTGCCCAGCCATCACTTCTTGCCTGAAGTCTACCTTTACCTCGGTTGTAGCTGGGAAGCCTGACACTCCTCCTCTGCCTCAGTGTCCCCACACTGGTGGCACGCATGGGTATAGACAAGTAGCCCAAGACAATGGGACAACAAACAGCTTGCCTTTAGTATAACTTTAAGTTCCAAGGGTGGTGGTGGTCCAAACTCCTCCTCTGCCTCAGTATCCCACTCTGGTGGCATGCATGGGTATAGACCCTGGGGTGCCACCTCCATAGCCTCTGCTGCTGGTGCTGGGGACTCCACAGAGCCAGACATCATGATCAGCCCAGAATCCATTGTGACAGAGGAAGAGGGAGCAGAGCTACTCCAATAGTCAGGAGTTGGGAGTAGAGTTGGAGAGGGGTGGAACCTGGGTCAGATGACACAGTCACAGTCTGGAGCTGAGCACCATGAGAACAGAGGGAAGGGAGGAGAGCATGACATGGCTGTGGTCTTCTGAACACCTGCTGTTGGAACCCTGAACTTTGCAGCCTGGACTTGGTCATCCCTAATAATCTCAAATAACTTTTTTTATGTTTTTCATGGTTTACCATAATTTTATATTATATCTATGTCCAGGATTTTTAATCTCAAGGGTCAACATAATGAACAATATTTTATTATTTATAGCAGGAAGTGTAATAAATGTTAATTGTATTTTTATTCTGGAAATAAAAACTGATATAAAGTTAATAGGAAAGTAAATTCGATTTTGGCTAATTCAGTTTGATTATATGACAATTTATTTTATCAATCATTTAATCATTTAATAAGGCTATATAAATAATTATTTCAATTAGATTCTGCTAATACAAAAAATGCTGGAATATAAAAAATAACTGGAATCCAATCATGGGGGGGAGGCCTGGATTAAATAAACTTTCCCTGAATTATGTAAAAGTACCACCTAAAACTTACCCTACATCATTCTCCTATTTAAAGTGCAGTTAAAGTAAATCTTAAATTGTATCTTCACCCTGAATAAGAATCTATCTTATATGTTTCCCCCACCTGAATACAGATTGCCAAAAAATCATCCTACCTGCATCTACTGCTTTTTCTGAGGCTTTAAACATCCAAGACGGCAGGCTGTGAAGTCTCAGGCTGCCTGCAGACAGGAAATGTCTTCTGACTGTGCCATTCTGCATTCTGGGACTGCTGTCCTTTTTCTGACCCCAGCTCTGCTCTGTCTGTGCAAAGAACAGCTATAACCCGCCCCCTGCAGTTTCTCCCCCTCTCCTCAGTATGTGATGCATCTGAGGCAAGATGGCGGCGCACGTATCCTAGAGTCCTGAACAGACTTGCAGGCCAGTGGGGGAAAAAATAATAGGTAAGTGACTAAAAACATAAAAATATTAATTTGTTGGGAATATTTTTAAGGGTTTTGGCTTTGCATTAAATTATGCTGAAGGTCAAGTTTAAAGGAGGAGAGGTAACTTATACACCCAACGTTAAAAAATATCCAACCAGGCTTGTTTTTTATATTTTAATGGAAGGAAGAGGAAATCAGGGGTGACAGACTCTGTCAACCCTGATATACTAAATTTGCCACCCCTGGATATTCCTACCAGGAGAGAATAATCCACAAGCTTGGCAGGAGATTTATTGAGTTGGGTGTGTATAAGTGACCCCTCCTCTCATTAGCCGACATGTTTATATAGATTTTCAATATTATACAATTTCGCGATAGTGCTCCTTTAAAAGGACACACCAGGCAAAAGGTTAAATTAGCCTGCCGCCTGGTCTCCCCATGCTGGCTGTCAGGGGCTTCAGCTTTCATTCAGCTCTTATATTTCTTAATAAATCCTAGTGAACTCTATACCATCTGCAGGGTCTTTATAGGAGCAGAGGATGACTCACCTATGCATGTCTCAGCCCAATTATAAGTAAATGGATTCTGATGACTGAGTTAGCAGAAGGGAGTAAGTTCTTACCAGAGAATGTAAAGGGCTAGTGAAGGAAAGATGCAGCCCCTGACAGCCAGCAAGAGACAAGTAGAAAGCAACAATTTAAGCCTTTGCCTGAAAGCAGCAATTTAAGCCTTTGCCTAGAATGTTTCTATCACGACTAACTTACCTGCGTCCCGGTCCCGCGCTGTCTCCGGGCGGCCGGTCACAGCCCTTCCTCTTCGGCGGCCGCACCGAGCAGTGGCGGCCGTGGTGGCTTGTGCGGCGCCGAGCACGGCCACTCTGCCTCCTCTTCTCCGTGTCTCCGGCTCCAGTCCTTGCGCTTGCGCGTGCGCGCGAGCACGTAACATTTATGCCCTCCGGCGGCCCTGCACACAGCGCGCCCGCCGGAGGCTTAATTAAAGGGCCAATGAGCCCAGGGTGTGTCGGGGGAAAACGCCCCTAGTACTGGGATTGGGGCCAATGAGCCCAAAGGAGGGTTTGGGCTATACGCCCTTTTTGTATTCAAAACCAATGATTTTGAATTGTTAGAAAGCACCAATCATGCTCTCATTTCCCCCATCTCCAATCATATCTGGATCCTATAAAGGCTTCACCCTGTCAGTTACTCAGTGCCTGTGATAGAGCCTTGTCGTACCTAGTTTGTCTACCGAATTGTTCTCTGATTGATCTTCGTTGCCGACCCCTGCCTGAACCGACCATTCTCTGTTTGATCTCCGTTGCCGACCCCTGCCTGAATCGACTACTCTCTCTGATTGATCCCTGTTGCCAACTTTTGCTATCCACGACCATCCTGTCCACTGCCTGCCTTGACCCCTGCTTCGCACCCCGACCTCGAGCTGCCTCATCCTACTGTACCGTCGTGATCTCTGCTTACCCGGTGCTGACCTCTGGCCTGTCTTTGGACTTCCTAGTAATTCCTGCTTCATCAATTGGACTCACTTTGATCCCGCTCTTCGTTAATGGTTCTCCAGACCTCTAACCAGTAAGCTCCCATCCTTTGAGCCATTGAAGTCCTGGGGGCAACCGAACCCGGGCAGGCGTGTACTGCGTCCCTGCAAGCGGGGGCTCCTACAGGTGAAGCTGGCTGCGGAGATTGGGGGTTGAGGGCTTACCTGGAGGGCTGGAGTTACCTGAGCGTGACATTCGATCCCGGGAGGCGTGTACTGCTTCCCGGCAAGCGGGGGCTCCTACAAGTGAAGCTGGCTGCGGAGATTGGGGGTTGAGGGCATACCTGGAGGGCTGGAGTTACCTGAGCGTGACATTATCACAGGCCCACACCATGGATGACCTGGTACAGCAAGTACAGGCCATGGCCACTGCTATAAATCAACTTGCTCAAAGAGTGGCCACACAAGAAACCAGACAGATTCCAGCATCTTCTGTACCACCTCATGTTTCGGAGCCAAAGGTCCCGCTACTGGAGAAATTTTATGGAGATCGTGCCAAGTTCTCCAATTTCAAGAACTCATGCGAACTTTATTTCAAGTTGAGGTCCGTATCTTCGGGCACTGAGACCCAGCGGGTGGGTTTGGTAATCTCCCTTTTACAAGGAGACCCTCAGTCTTGGGCATTCAGTTTGCCTCCCAATGATGCCGCCCTGCATTCTGTTACGGCTTTTTTTTTTAGCTATGGGCGTATTATATGCTGACCCGGACCAACAATCTACAACCGAAAACAGGCTTCGGGCCCTGAAGCAAGGGCAGAATACGGCGGAAGACTATAGCGCTGAGTTCCGCCGTTGGGCGGTAGAGTCCAGGTGGAATGACCCTGCTTTGTGTAGCCAATACCGAATGGGCCTTTCTGAGAGCATTAAAGATGCACTAGTGAATTTCCCTTCACCTTCAGATCTAGACCAGTTAATGCAGGTCACCATCAAGATAGACCGTCGCCTTAGGGAAAGAGCTAGTGAGAGAGCTAGGGTTCCCACGTCCTCCAGACCCTTTCAAAACTCTAACCCACCGCCTTCTCTTAGGGAAAATACAGCTTCTTCCTCTCAGGAGGAACCTATGCAGGTTGGACTCACCTTTCCCAAGATGAGAAGCAACGTAGACGCTCCTTGGGGTTATGTTTATATTGCGGGAACCCGGGACATATTGCGAGATCCGGTCCTAACAAGGGGAACTCGGCAGGAAACTTTCACGCCTAGATCAGGGGGAGAGTGCTGGTCTAGGTGGGTCTATTTGCAACTCTCGCCTGAATAAATTGGTAATCCCTGTAGACCTCTCCCGAGGCTCTTCCAGAAAGTCAGTTTAAGCTTTTGTTGACAGTGGAGCTGCAGGCAACTTCCTGCATAGAAGCATAGTCTCCATCTTGGAGATTCCATTAGTGCCAATTGAGAAGTCTCTTCAGGTTCTGGCCATTAATGGGAAGGCCATTCATGGGGGTCCGGTCAATAATAAGACTCCGCCTCTCAAATTAGTTGTTGGGTCCTCCCATTCCGAGTTTATTGAATTTTTCATCTTTGATTGCCTAGAAACACCGGTGGTTTTGGGATACCCTTGGTTGAAACTCCACAACCCCACTTTAGACTGGCAGGCTGGGGAATTAGTTAAATGGAGTAACTTTTGTATGGGTCATTGTTTTCCACTGCCCTCAGAAGTTTTCAGATGCTTCCCCACAGGTTACCCCAGCCATACGCTGAGTGGGCTGACGCCCTGTCTCGCATGTTCGGGGAATGTAAAGATAGGGGTGATATGGGTGAACCAATTTTGCCTCTTAGTTGCGTGGTGGGGGCATTTCTTCCTGATCAGATCCTGTCAGATACTTTGGCGCCATTCCAGAACGAATCTCCTGTGAATGTTCCATTGGGGTGTTAGTTTGTTTTCCGCCGCATTTGCGTACCGATGTTATCTGCGAGTTCCATGATGCAAAAACTGCCGGTCACCTGGGGAATCAGAAAACGTTTACTCTAGCCCGAGGCCATGTATGGTGGCCTACTATGCGGCGCGATATATCTACCTTTATCGATGCATGTTCTGTGTGTGCGTGAAGTAAAGGGGTACACAAGGCCCCTAGTGGGTGTTTGGTTCCTTTGGAGATTCCTAAAGAACCCTGGACGCATATCTCTATGGACTTCATAGTTGATTTGCCACAATCACATGGGAACACTGTTGTTTGGGTGGTCGTCGACTGTTTTAGTAAGATGGCACATTTTATTCCTTTACCTAAACTCCCGTTGGCTCCTGAGCTTTCTGACGCTCAAGAACAGTGGTCAGAATTCGTTAACTTTGCTGAATTAGCATACAATAATGCGCTGAGTGAGAGTACCAAAGTGTCCCTGTTTTTCTGCAATTTTGGAAAAAATCCAAGAGCTTCTTCTCTCTCAAGGTCCCCTTCCGATTTACCGGCATTGGAAGAGTGGCTCCAAGAGCGGAAGAATATCTGGACCCGCATCCAGGAGACTGTTTTGAAATGCAAAAGATTCGCCGATCGCCGCAGGTCTCGAGAACCCGCACTTCAGGTTGGGGACCTCGTTTGTAAGTTCCAGTAAGTTAGGTCCCAAGTTTATTGGTCCATTCCCTATTACTCAGAAAGTAAGCGATGTAACTAGGGATGAGCGAATCGATCCGGACGAACCCGGATTCGATCCGAATTTCAGGAAAAATTCGATTCGGATCGAATCCGAATTTCCCCGCGATTCGATCACTCGAAGTTTTCCTTTAACATCCATTCATTTACATTACAGGCATTCTAAGATGGCGGGCGGGACATGTCTGGACATGTATCCCGCGCCAGTGCAAGCTGGGGCAGTCACATGCAGCCTATCAGCAGCCAGCAAGCCCGGTGACGTCACACAGCGGTATTTAACGGCGGCCATCTTGCTTTTCCTCATTTCTCTATTGCATTCGTGACAGACAGAACGCTGTGTAGCTGAGGCACTTAGACAGGCAGGGACAGACAGGGACAGGCTGGAGACAGGCAGGAGACAGGCAGGAGACAGACAGGAGACAGACAGAAAGCCAGGGAAAGGTAGGAAAAACGGAGGCTGTGACAGGGAGATTTTTTTTTTTTCATCCAGCCTTTGTTAGCGTTTTCAGGCTGCTTATAGTAACTAACTGTGCATATATACTGAACTGATCTTAAGTCTGCTGTGAGGCATCCCATTCTGTGACTAAAGCAGCCTCTATTTAATAGCATAATAAACATTTGCACTTATTCTCATAGAAATCAGGTCTGATAAAGACACTTTTGCTGTGCATGCTCTCTGGTTTTTGTGGCACTGGCATCCCATTCTGTGACTAAAGCAGCCTCTATTTAATAGCATAATAAACATTTGCACTTATTCTCATAGAAATCAGGCCTGATAAAGACACTTTTGCTGTGCATGCTCTCTGGTTTTTGTGGCACTGGCATCCCATTCTGTGACTAAAGCAGCCTCTATTTAATAGCATAATAAACATTTGCACTTATTCTCATAGAAATCAGGCCTGATAAAGACACTTTTGCTGTGCATGCTCTCTGGTTTTTGTGGCACTGGCATCCCATTCTGTGACTAAAGCAGCCTCTATTTAATAGCACAATAAACATTTGCACTTATTCTCATAGAAATCAGGCCTGATAAAGACACTTTTGCTGTGCATGCTCTCTGGTTTTTGTGGCACTGGCATCCCATTCTGTGACTAAAGCAGCCTCTATTTAATAGCATAATAAACATTTGCACTTATTCTCATAGAAATCAGGCCTGATAAAGACACTTTTGCTGTGCATGCTCTCTGGTTTTTGTGGCACTGGCATCCCATTCTGTGACTAAAGCAGCCTCTATTTAATAGCACAATAAACATTTGCACTTATTCTCATAGAAATCAGGCCTGATAAAGACACTTTTGCTGTGCATGCTCTCTGGTTTTTGTGGCACTGGCATCCCATTCTGTGACTAAAGCAGCCTCTATTTAATAGCATAATAAACATTTGCACTTATTCTCATAGAAATCAGGCCTGATAAAGACACTTTTGCTGTGCATGCTCTCTGGTTTTTGTGGCACTGGCATCCCATTCTGTGACTAAAGCAGCCTCTATTTAATAGCATAATAAACATTTGCACTTATTCTCATAGAAATCAGGCCTGATAAAGACACTTTTGCTGTGCATGCTCTCTGGTTTTTGTGGCACTGGCATCCCATTCTGTGACTAAAGCAGCCTCTATTTAATAGCACAATAAACATTTGCACTTATTCTCATAGAAATCAGGCCTGATAAAGACACTTTTGCTGTGCATGCTCTCTGGTTTTTGTGGCACTGGCATCCCATTCTGTGACTAAAGCAGCCTCTATTTAATAGCATAATAAACATTTGCACTTATTCTCATAGAAATCAGGCCTGATAAAGACACTTTTGCTGTGCATGCTCTCTGGTTTTTGTGGCACTGGCATCCCATTCTGTGACTAAAGCAGCCTCTATTTAATAGCATAATAAACATTTGCACTTATTCTCATAGAAATCAGGCCTGATAAAGACACTTTTGCTGTGCATGCTCTCTGGTTTTTGTGGCACTGGCATCCCATTCTGTGACTAAAGCAGCCTCTATTTAATAGCACAATAAACATTTGCACTTATTCTCATAGAAATCAGGCCTGATAAAGACACTTTTGCTGTGCATGCTCTCTGGTTTTTGTGGCACTGGCATCCCATTCTGTGACTAAAGCAGCCTCTATTTAATAGCATAATAAACATTTGCACTTATTCTCATAGAAATCAGGCCTGATAAAGACACTTTTGCTGTGCATGCTCTCTGGTTTTTGTGGCACTGGCATCCCATTCTGTGACTAAAGCAGCCTCTATTTAATAGCATAATAAACATTTGCACTTATTCTCATAGAAATCAGGCCTGATAAAGACACTTTTGCTGTGCATGCTCTCTGGTTTTTGTGGCACTGGCATCCCATTCTGTGACTAAAGCAGCCTCTATTTAATAGCACAATAAACATTTGCACTTATTCTCATAGAAATCAGGCCTGATAAAGACACTTTTGCTGTGCATGCTCTCTGGTTTTTGTGGCACTGGCATCCCATTCTGTGACTAAAGCAGCCTCTATTTAATAGCATAATAAACATTTGCACTTATTCTCATAGAAATCAGGCCTGATAAAGACACTTTTGCTGTGCATGCTCTCTGGTTTTTGTGGCACTGGCATCCCATTCTGTGACTAAAGCAGCCTCTATTTAATAGCATAATAAACATTTGCACTTATTCTCATAGAAATCAGGCCTGATAAAGACACTTTTGCTGTGCATGCTCTCTGGTTTTTGTGGCACTGGCATCCCATTCTGTGACTAAAGCAGCCTCTATTTAATAGCATAATAAACATTTGCACTTATTCTCATAGAAATCAGGCCTGATAAAGACACTTTTGCTGTGCATGCTCTCTGGTTTTTGTGGCACTGGCATCCCATTCTGTGACTAAAGCAGCCTCTATTTAATAGCACAATAAACATTTGCACTTATTCTCATAGAAATCAGGCCTGATAAAGACACTTTTGCTGTGCATGCTCTCTGGTTTTTGTGGCACTGGCATCCCATTCTGTGACTAAAGCAGCCTCTATTTAATAGCATAATAAACATTTGCACTTATTCTCATAGAAATCAGGCCTGATAAAGACACTTTTGCTGTGCATGCTCTCTGGTTTTTGTGGCACTGGCATCCCATTCTGTGACTAAAGCAGCCTCTATTTAATAGCATAATAAACATTTGCACTTATTCTCATAGAAATCAGGCCTGATAAAGACACTTTTGCTGTGCATGCTCTCTGGTTTTTGTGGCACTGGCATCCCATTCTGTGACTAAAGCAGCCTCTATTTAATAGCATAATAAACATTTGCACTTATTCTCATAGAAATCAGGCCTGATAAAGACACTTTTGCTGTGCATGCTCTCTGGTTTTTGTGGCACTGGCATCCCATTCTGTGACTAAAGCAGCCTCTATTTAATAGCATAATAAACATTTGCACTTATTCTCATAGAAATCAGGCCTGATAAAGACACTTTTGCTGTGCATGCTCTCTGGTTTTTGTGGCACTGGCATCCCATTCTGTGACTAAAGCAGCCTCTATTTAATAGCATAATAAACATTTGCACTTATTCTCATAGAAATCAGGCCTGATAAAGACACTTTTGCTGTGCATGCTCTCTGGTTTTTGTGGCACTGGCATCCCATTCTGTGACTAAAGCAGCCTCTATTTAATAGCATAATAAACATTTGCACTTATTCTCATAGAAATCAGGCCTGATAAAGACACTTTTGCTGTGCATGCTCTCTGGTTTTTGTGGCACTGGCATCCCATTCTGTGACTAAAGCAGCCTCTATTTAATAGCATAATAAACATTTGCACTTATTCTCATAGAAATCAGGCCTGATAAAGACACTTTTGCTGTGCATGCTCTCTGGTTTTTGTGGCACTGGCATCCCATTCTGTGACTAAAGCAGCCTCTATTTAATAGCATAATAAACATTTGCACTTATTCTCATAGAAATCAGGCCTGATAAAGACACTTTTGCTGTGCATGCTCTCTGGTTTTTGTGGCACTGGCATCCCATTCTGTGACTAAAGCAGCCTCTATTTAATAGCATAATAAACATTTGCACTTATTCTCATAGAAATCAGGCCTGATAAAGACACTTTTGCTGGCCAAAGCCCTACTGGACCCTGCCAGGTCGATTCCTGCCCGGGGCATCCCATTCTGTGACTACAGCAGCCTCTGTTTAAGACCATATAAGCATTTGCTCTTATCATATTTGAAATTAGCCTGATAAAGACACTTTTGCTGGCCAAAGCCCTACTGGACCCTGCCAGGTCCATTCCTGCCCAGGGCATCCCATTCTGTGACTAAAGCAGCCTCTGTTTAAGACCATATAAGCATTTGCTCTTATTATATTTATATTATAAGACACTTTTGCTGGGCATAGGCTTACTGCTGCCTGCCAGGTGCACTTCTGTTGAGGCATCCCATTCTGTAACATAGCATACCCCTCTTTATTTACACTAAGCAGCTCTCTTATTTACACTAAGCAGGCCTGTTGGAGGCTGAGTGTTACTGCTCACTTTTGGTGTGCATTATATTCTGTTTTATATAGACCCACTGCTGCCTGGGGGTTCTTAAAATATCACCTACTACCACGCCAGTTAGACTATGTCGGGCAGACAAGTGCCTGGAAGTGAAAAGAGGAGTGGCAGAGGCCAAGATTCCGCAGGCAGAGCTCGCATCAGACTGGGGGCCAGTAGCAGCAGGAGTCACGCTGAGAGACCTAATCTGCCAGTATCTGCTAGCGGTCGGGTCTCCACCAGTAACGCATCTGCCGTGGTAGATTGGCTGACGCGCTCATCAACAACATCATCACAACTTACATCTGAGACCCCCAGTCTAGGGTCGGTAGGTTCCTCTGACACAACCCTGAGTTGGCATGCCCCGAGAGCAGTCCCTGTCCTCCCATTGCCTCTGTCCTACGCCGTTCCCTCCCCCAGCGACGTATCCTATGCTTTGGGTTCAGCTCCACTCTTTAGTGAGGAGGACGATCAGATACAGGAGGACAGTCAGCAGCTACTGCCCAGCCAAGAAATGGAGGTGGCTTCTTTAGCTAGGCAGACAAATAGTGATGTGGACAGTGTCGTGGGTGCTGCGAGCGTTCCAGCTCCTGCGCCAGACACTGTTGACGAATCCACGAACATCAGTGACGTACAGCCACAACCCGGTGATGATGATGATGATGACGATGAAGCCGATCGCACTTGGGAGCCGGGTGATGAAGGGGCTTCATCGTCATCATCAGGAGAAGAGGGGCGCAGGTTGCCCCGGAGTCAGCAGCTGAGGCAGCAAGGTAGTAGCAGTCAGCATGGGGGCACAATTCCAAAGGCTGGAGCCGGCCGGGGCCGGGGCCGGGGTAGAGCACCTGCTGTGCGGCAGTCTACCTTATCGGGAGGTAGTGGAGCAGGGGTTCCTGGAGTTGGCAACAGCAGCAGTGAATCAGTGAGGCCAGGGGGTGGGAAAAGTAGCTACTCGGCAGTGTGGCAGTTTTTCCTGAGGCATCCGCAGGAGGGTAACATGGCCACATGCAAGATATGTAGGCAAAAGGTGAAGCGTGGCCAGGGTCCAAATGTTGGCACCACGGCCCTGCGTCAACATATGATGCGTCACCATAAAACGACCTGGGAGAACCGAGGCTCCCAAGGGGTGGTCCAGTCTGCTTCCTCACCAAGTGAGCTCCCAATTTCTGCCAGCCAAGGCTCCAGCACCTCAGCCGAAGGCAGCTGTGCGTCACACCCATCCTCTGTCGCTCCTGCTCCTCCTCCTCCTCCTCCAAGTCATGCATCCCGCCAGCAATCCATCAGCGAAGCCATGTCCAAGAGACAGCAGTATGCGCCCACTCATCCTACGGCGCAGAAGCTGAATGTGCTCCTGTCCAAGTTGCTGGTGCTGCAGTCGCTCCCTTTTCAGGTGGTGGAATCTGCACCTTTCAGAGAACTGATGGCTTGTGCCGAGCCGAGGTGGAGAGTCCCAAGCCGTCATTTCTTTGCCAAGAAGGCAGTACCAGCGCTGCACACTTTTGTTGAACAGAAGGTGGGCCAGTCCTTGAGCCTGTCGGTGTGTAGCAAAATACATGGCAGCGCCGACATCTGGAGCTGTAACTACGGTCAGGGGCAGTACATGTCGTTTACGGCCCACTGGGTGAATGTGGTCCCTTTGCAGCAGCAACTTGGACAGGTCACGCCGCTTCGGCCTCCGCGCTCTCTGCCCATTGGGCCTGTGACACCGTGCGACTCGGCCTCCTCATCCTCCGCCATCTCCTCACCCTCCACTGTAGGCTCAAGTCTCAGTGCCCCTCCAGTCTACCATGTGTGCAGGGCACGGAGGTGTCACGCAGTGCTTCACATGGTTTGTCTTGGCGAACGGAGTCACACAGGGGAGGAACTGCTTAAATGTATTCATCAGGAAATCCAAACATGGCTTACTCCGAGAAAACTTAAAATGGGAATCATGGTTACCGACAATGGGAAGAACATTTTGTCTGCGCTGCGCCAAGGAAGCCTGACCCATGCCCCCTGCATGGCTCACGTCTTCAATCTGGTTGTCAAGCGGTTTCTGAAGTGTTCCCCCCATCTGCAGGACATCCTAACAACTTCACGGAAACTTTGCATGCACTTCAGCCACTCCTACACCGCCAAACACACCCTTCTTGAGCTACAGCGTCAGAATGGTATCCCCCAACATAGTCTGATTTGCGATGTTTCCACCCGTTGGAATTCCACCCTTCACATGTTGGACCGATTATATGAACAGAGAAAAGCCATCACGGATTTCCTGATGATCCAAGCAGATAGGGGGACTCCCCTGTGTAACTTCAATGTCAACCAGTGGCAGCTCATACGTGACACCTGCCGTTTGCTCAGGCCCTTTGAGGAAGCCACTTTATTTGTCAGTCGGCAGGATTACGGGATGAACGACGTGATTCCACTGCTTCATGTACTACAGCACATGTTGGAAACCATGGCTGGTCAGGGCACTGGAGACATGGCGTTTACATCTTACGGCCACATGAACCCCCTTGGAGCTGAACTGGAGGAGGAGGAGGAGGAAGAGGAGGAGGAGGAGTTGCCCAGCGAAACACAGTTTAGGCTTGGCGAAATGGCTGGTTTATCTAGTCAGCGGACAGGAGAGGAGGAGCAGGAGCAGCCAGAGGAGCTAGAGGTTTTTGAGGAAGGAGAGACAGAGGACCCGGGCACACCGTGGCAGTATGCAGTGGAGATGGAGACAGGTAGTCCATCCGAGTCACTTGCGCAAATGGCACGAAGCATGCTCACATGCTTGCGTAGTGACCCCAGAATTGTTTCCATCTGTCGGCGGGATGACTTCTGGCTGTCCACCTTATTGGACCCTCGCTTCCGGCACAAAATGGGGGCATTTTTTAAACCCACCGAGAGGGAGGACAAACTCAACTACTACAAAGACATTCTACGTAGGCAGTTGGCCGATGCCTATCTGCGCCATGGTCCATACTCTCGCAGGTCTGACTCGAGGGGACCTCTGCGCTCACCTTCCACTGCCATGGCCGCTGGGGGGGTTGGCAGCAGCAGCAGCAGAAGCTCCATCAGCAGCAGCAGCCTCAGTCTTCAGTCGCTAATGAGTAGCTTTCTACACCCGCATAGTGAGGCTACTCATGAGCAGCAGGAAGACCTGGAGCAGGACCTGAACCAGCAGGTCATGTCATACTTTGACATGACCATGCCAACACACCTTGAGGATCCGCTGGACTTCTGGGCAGCCAAACTTGATTTGTGGCCGCAACTAGCAGAGTTTGCCCTGGAAAAGCTGTCCTGCCCGGCAAGTAGCGTGCCATCTGAGCGGGTGTTTAGTGCGGCGGGGGCCATAGTTACGGCGAGGAGAACTCGTCTGTCAACTAAAAATGTGGAGAGACTCACCTTTGTCAAAATGAATCAGGGATGGATCAGCCAGGATTTCCACCCACCAATGCCTGATGCATGCGACTAGATTCAGCATGGTGCCACGTTTTACACTTTACAAATGGTGCAAAACATATTTATGTCTTTAGGCCATTTTTTGGGCTCCTGCTGCTGCTACTGCCAACTTCTGCCAACTCCAGGGTGTGATTCATCCAATTTTTGGGCTCCTGAAGCCAACTCCAGTGTATATTTGGGCTCCTGCTGCTGCTACTGCCAACTTCTGCCAACTCCAGGGTGTGATTCATCCAATTTTTGGGCTCCTGAAGCCAACTCCAGTGTATATTTGGGCTCCTGCTGCTACTACTGTCAACTCCTGCCAACTCCAGGGTGTGATTCATCCAATTTTTGGGCTCCTGAAGCCAACTCCAGTGTATATTTGGGCTCCTGCTGCTACTACTGTCAACTCCTGCCAACTCCAGGGTGTGATTCATCCAATTTTTGGGCTCCTGAGGCCAACTCCAGTGTATATTTGGGCTCCTGCTGCTGCTACTGTCAACTCCTGCCAACTCCAGGGTGTGATTCATCCAATTTTTGGGCTCCTGAAGCCAACTCCAGTGTATATTTGGGCTCCTGCTGCTACTACTGCCAACTTCTGCCAACTCCAGGGTGTGATTCATCCAATTTTTGGGCTCCTGAAGCCAACTCCAGTGTATATTTGGGCTCCTGCTGCTGCTACTGTCAACTCCTGCCAACTCCAGGGTGTGATTCATCCAATTTTTGGGCTCCTGAAGCCAACTCCAGTGTATATTTGGGCTCCTGCTGCTGCTACTGCCAACTTCTGCCAACTCCAGGGTGTGATTCATCCAATTTTTGGGCTCCTGAAGCCAACTCCAGTGTATATTTGGGCTCCTGCTGCTGCTACTGCCAACTTCTGCCAACTCCAGGGTGTGATTCATCCAATTTTTGGGCTCCTGAAGCCAACTCCAGTGTATATTTGGGCTCCTGCTGCTACTACTGCCAACTTCTGCCAACTCCAGGGTGTGATTCATCCAATTTTTGGGCTCCTGAAGCCAACTCCAGTGTATATTTGGGCTCCTGCTGCTGCTACTGTCAACTCCTGCCAACTCCAGGGTGTGATTCATCCAATTTTTGGGCTCCTGAAGCCAACTCCAGTGTATATTTGGGCTCCTGCTGCTGCTACTGCCAACTTCTGCCAACTCCAGGGTGTGATTCATCCAATTTTTGGGCTCCTGAAGCCAACTCCAGTGTATATTTGGGCTCCTGCTGCTGCTGCTGCTGCCAACTTCTGCCAACTCCAGGGTGTGATTCATCCAATTTTTGGGCTCCTGAAGCCAACTCCAGTGTATATTTGGGCTCCTGCTGCTACTACTGCCAACTTCTGCCAACTCCAGGGTGTGATTCATCCAATTTTTGGGCTCCTGAAGCCAACTCCAGTGTATATTTGGGCTCCTGCTGCTGCTACTGTCAACTCCTGCCAACTCCAGGGTGTGATTCATCCAATTTTTGGGCTCCTGAAGCCAACTCCAGTGTATATTTGGGCTCCTGCTGCTGCTACTGCCAACTTCTGCCAACTCCAGGGTGTGATTCATCCAATTTTTGGGCTCCTGAAGCCAACTCCAGTGTATATTTGGGCTCCTGCTGCTGCTGCTGCTGCCAACTTCTGCCAACTCCAGGGTGTGATTCATCCAATTTTTGGGCTCCTGAAGCCAACTCCAGTGTATATTTGGGCTCCTGCTGCTACTACTGTCAACTCCTGCCAACTCCAGGGTGTGATTCATCCAATTTTTGGGCTCCTGAGGCCAACTCCAGTGTATATTTGGGCTCCTGCTGCTGCTACTGTCAACTCCTGCCAACTCCAGGGTGTGATTCATCCAATTTTTGGGCTCCTGAAGCCAACTCCAGTGTATATTTGGGCTCCTGCTGCTACTACTGCCAACTTCTGCCAACTCCAGGGTGTGATTCATCCAATTTTTGGGCTCCTGAAGCCAACTCCAGTGTATATTTGGGCTCCTGCTGCTGCTACTGTCAACTCCTGCCAACTCCAGGGTGTGATTCATCCAATTTTTGGGCTCCTGAAGCCAACTCCAGTGTATATTTGGGCTCCTGCTGCTGCTACTGCCAACTTCTGCCAACTCCAGGGTGTGATTCATCCAATTTTTGGGCTCCTGAAGCCAACTCCAGTGTATATTTGGGCTCCTGCTGCTACTACTGCCAACTTCTGCCAACTCCAGGGTGTGATTCATCCAATTTTTGGGCTCCTGAAGCCAACTCCAGTGTATATTTGGGCTCCTGCTGCTGCTACTGTCAACTCCTGCCAACTCCAGGGTGTGATTCATCCAATTTTTGGGCTCCTGAAGCCAACTCCAGTGTATATTTGGGCTCCTGCTGCGGCTACTGCCAACTTCTGCCAACTCCAGGGTGTGATTCATCCAATTTTTGGGCTCCTGAAGCCAACTCCAGTGTATATTTGGGCTCCTGCTGCTGCTGCTGCTGCCAACTTCTGCCAACTCCAGGGTGTGATTCATCCAATTTTTGGGCTCCTGAAGCCAACTCCAGTGTATATTTGGGCTCCTGCTGCTGCTGCTGCTGCCAACTTCTGCCAACTCCAGGGTGTGATTCATCCAATTTTTGGGCTCCTGAAGCCAACTCCAGTGTATATTTGGGCTCCTGCTGCTGCTACTGTCAACTCCTGCCAACTCCAGGGTGTGATTCATCCAATTTTTGGGCTCCTGAGGCCAACTCCAGTGTATATTTGGGCTCCTGCTGCTGCTACTGTCAACTCCTGCCAACTCCAGGGTGTGATTCATCCAATTTTTGGGCTCCTGAAGCCAACTCCAGTGTATATTTGGGCTCCTGCTGCTGCTGCTGCCAACTTCTGCCAACTCCAGGGTGTGATTCATCCAATTTTTGGGCTCCTGAAGCCAACTCCAGTGTATATTTGGGCTCCTGCTGCTGCTACTGTCAACTCCTGCCAACTCCAGGGTGTGATTCATCCAATTTTTGGGCTCCTGAAGCCAACTCCAGTGTATATTTGGGCTCCTGCTGCTGCTACTGCCAACTTCTGCCAACTCCAGGGTGTGATTCATCCAATTTTTGGGCTCCTGAAGCCAACTCCAGTGTATATTTGGGCTCCTGCTGCTGCTACTGTCAACTCCTGCCAACTCCAGGGTGTGATTCATCCAATTTTTGGGCTCCTGAAGCCAACTCCAGTGTATATTTGGGCTCCTGCTGCTGCTACTGCCAACTTCTGCCAACTCCAGGGTGTGATTCATCCAATTTTTGGGCTCCTGAAGCCAACTCCAGTGTATATTTGGGCTCCTGCTGCTACTACTGCCAACTTCTGCCAACTCCAGGGTGTGATTCATCCAATTTTTGGGCTCCTGAGGCCAACTCCAGTGTATATTTGGGCTCCTGCTGCTGCTACTGCCAACTTCTGCCAACTCCAGGGTGTGATTCATCCAATTTTTGGGCTCCTGAAGCCAACTCCAGTGTATATTTGGGCTCCTGCTGCTACTACTGCCAACTTCTGCCAACTCCAGGGTGTGATTCATCCAATTTTTGGGCTCCTGAGGCCAACTCCAGTGTATATTTGGGCTCCTGCTGCTGCTGCTGCCAACTTCTGCCAACTCCAGGGTGTGATTCATCCAATTTTTGGGCTCCTGAAGCCAACTCCAGTGTATATTTGGGCTCCTGCTGCTACTACTGTCAACTCCTGCCAACTCCAGGGTGTGATTCATCCAATTTTTGGGCTCCTGAGGCCAACTCCAGTGTATATTTGGGCTCCTGCTGCTGCTGCTGCCAACTTCTGCCAACTCCAGGGTGTGATTCATCCAATTTTTGGGCTCCTGAGGCCAACTCCAGTGTATATTTGGGCTCCTGCTCCTGCTGCTGCCAACTTCTGCCAACTCCAGGGTGTGATTCATCCAATTTTTGGGCTCCTGAAGCCAACTCCAGTGTATATTTGGGCTCCTGCTGCTGCTGCTGCTGCCAACTTCTGCCAACTCCAGGGTGTGATTCATCCAATTTTTGGGCTCCTGAAGCCAACTCCAGTGTATATTTGGGCTCCTGCTGCTACTACTGCCAACTTCTGCCAACTCCAGGGTGTGATTCATCCAATTTTTGGGCTCCTGAAGCCAACTCCAGTGTATATTTGGGCTCCTGCTGCTGCTGCTGCCAACTTCTGCCAACTCCAGGGTGTGATTCATCCAATTTTTGGGCTCCTGAAGCCAACTCCAGTGTATATTTGGGCTCCTGCTGCTGCTACTGTCAACTCCTGCCAACTCCAGGGTGTGATTCATCCAATTTTTGGGCTCCTGAAGCCAACTCCAGTGTATATTTGGGCTCCTGCTGCTGCTACTGCCAACTTCTGCCAACTCCAGGGTGTGATTCATCCAATTTTTGGGCTCCTGAAGCCAACTCCAGTGTATATTTGGGCTCCTGCTGCTACTACTGCCAACTTCTGCCAACTCCAGGGTGTGATTCATCCAATTTTTGGGCTCCTGAGGCCAACTCCAGTGTATATTTGGGCTCCTGCTGCTGCTACTGCCAACTTCTGCCAACTCCAGGGTGTGATTCATCCAATTTTTGGGCTCCTGAAGCCAACTCCAGTGTATATTTGGGCTCCTGCTGCTACTACTGCCAACTTCTGCCAACTCCAGGGTGTGATTCATCCAATTTTTGGGCTCCTGAGGCCAACTCCAGTGTATATTTGGGCTCCTGCTGCTGCTACTGTCAACTCCTGCCAACTCCAGGGTGTGATTCATCCAATTTTTGGGCTCCTGAAGCCAACTCCAGTGTATATTTGGGCTCCTGCTGCTGCTGCTGCTGCCAACTTCTGCCAACTCCAGGGTGTGATTCATCCAATTTTTGGGCTCCTGAAGCCAACTCCAGTGTATATTTGGGCTCCTGCTGCTGCTACTGTCAACTCCTGCCAACTCCAGGGTGTGATTCATCCAATTTTTGGGCTCCTGAAGCCAACTCCAGTGTATATTTGGGCTCCTGCTGCTGCTACTGCCAACTTCTGCCAACTCCAGGGTGTGATTCATCCAATTTTTGGGCTCCTGAAGCCAACTCCAGTGTATATTTGGGCTCCTGCTGCTACTACTGCCAACTTCTGCCAACTCCAGGGTGTGATTCATCCAATTTTTGGGCTCCTGATGCCAACTCCAGTGTATATTTGGGCTCCTGCTGCTGCTACTGCCAACTTCTGCCAACTCCAGGGTGTGATTCATCCAATTTTTGGGCTCCTGAAGCCAACTCCAGTGTATATTTGGGCTCCTGCTGCTACTACTGCCAACTTCTGCCAACTCCAGGGTGTGATTCATCCAATTTTTGGGCTCCTGAGGCCAACTCCAGTGTATATTTGGGCTCCTGCTGCTGCTGCTGCCAACTTCTGCCAACTCCAGGGTGTGATTCATCCAATTTTTGGGCTCCTGAAGCCAACTCCAGTGTATATTTGGGCTCCTGCTGCTACTACTGTCAACTCCTGCCAACTCCAGGGTGTGATTCATCCAATTTTTGGGCTCCTGAGGCCAACTCCAGTGTATATTTGGGCTCCTGCTGCTGCTGCTGCCAACTTCTGCCAACTCCAGGGTGTGATTCATCCAATTTTTGGGCTCCTGAGGCCAACTCCAGTGTATATTTGGGCTCCTGCTCCTGCTGCTGCCAACTTCTGCCAACTCCAGGGTGTGATTCATCCAATTTTTGGGCTCCTGAAGCCAACTCCAGTGTATATTTGGGCTCCTGCTGCTGCTGCTGCTGCCAACTTCTGCCAACTCCAGGGTGTGATTCATCCAATTTTTGGGCTCCTGAAGCCAACTCCAGTGTATATTTGGGCTCCTGCTGCTACTACTGCCAACTTCTGCCAACTCCAGGGTGTGATTCATCCAATTTTTGGGCTCCTGAGGCCAACTCCAGTGTATATTTGGGCTCCTGCTGCTGCTGCTGCCAACTTCTGCCAACTCCAGGGTGTGATTCATCCAATTTTTGGGCTCCTGAAGCCAACTCCAGTGTATATTTGGGCTCCTGCTGCTACTTCTGTCAACTCCTGCCAACTCCAGGGTGTGATTCATCCAATTTTTGGGCTCCTGAGGCCAACTCCAGTGTATATTTGGGCTCCTGCTGCTGCTGCTGCCAACTTCTGCCAACTCCAGGGTGTGATTCATCCAATTTTTGGGCTCCTGAGGCCAACTCCAGTGTATATTTGGGCTCCTGCTGCTGCTGCTGCCAACTTCTGCCAACTCCAGGGTGTGATTCATCCAATTTTTGGGCTCCTGAGGCCAACTCCAGTGTATATTTGGGCTCCTGCTCCTGCTGCTGCCAACTTCTGCCAACTCCAGGGTGTGATTCATCCAATTTTTGGGCTCCTGAAGCCAACTCCAGTGTATATTTGGGCTCCTGCTGCTGCTGCCAACTTCTGCCAACTCCAGGGTGTGATTCATCCAATTTTTGGGCTCCTGAGGCCAACTCCAGTGTATATTTGGGCTCCTTCTGCCCCTCATAGTGATGCCACTTCAACTCTCTGCAATTGTGCCGCTCTGCGATTCTATTAGCGATGCCTCTGATCTGCATGTGATATTTCTTCAAAGTATTATTTAACAAACCCAGCACGCATCCTGTGCGTGTTACAGCAAGGCTGAATGGTTTACAACCCTATTGAGGCTGTAGGAGGCTCAGAAATAGCCGTTTTTAATAGCGATTCGTCGCGAATTTATTCGGGTCGAAACGATTTTTGTCGGAAAATTCGGCGAATCAGTCGAATCGAATTTTTCAAAAGTTCGCTCATCTCTAGATGTAACCTTTAAGGTCCAACTTCCACAAACCATGAGAATCCCAAACTCTTTTCATGTGTCGCTACTAAAACCAGCTAAGAATGCACCTCTTCCGTCCTCGTCACCAATTCTAGTTGATAACGAACCAGAGTATGAAGGTAACAAGATTCTTGACTCGCGTAAAGTCCGTAATTCGTTGCAATATTTGATTGACTGGGTTGGCTATGGTCCAGAGGAGAGATGTTGGGTTGCTGCAAAGGATGTGCATGCTAAGATTCTTATTAAGAAATTCCATCGTGACAATCCAGGGAAACCTGGTAAGGGTCCAGAGGCCCCTCGTGAAGGGGGGGTAGTATCACGACTAACTTACCTGCGTCCCAGTCCCGCGCTGTCTCCGGGTGGCCGGTCACAGCCCTTCCTCTTTGGCGGCCACGCCGAGGTGTGGCGGCGTCCGTGGCGGCTTGTGCGCCGCCGAGCACGGCCGCTCGCCCTCCTCTTCTCCGCGTCCCCGGCTCCAGTCCTCGTTCTCGCGCGCGCAAGCACGTAACACTTATGCCCTCCGGCGGCGCTGCACACAGCGTGCCCACCGGAGGCTTAATTAAAGGGCCAATGAGCCCAGGGTGTGTGGGGAGAAAACGCCCCTAGTACTGGGGTTGGGGCCAATGAGCCCAAAGGAGTGTTTGGGCTATACGCCCTTTTTGTATTCAAAACCAATGATTTTGAATTGTTAGAAAGCACCAATCATGCTCTCATTTCCCCCATCTCCAATCATATCTGGATCCTATAAAGGCTTCACCCTGTCAGTTACTCAGTGCCTGTGATAGAGCCTTGTCGTACCTAGTTTGTCTACCGAATTGTTCTCTGATTGATCTTCATTGCCGACCCCTGCCTGAACCGAGCATTCTCTGATCTCCGTTGCTGACCCCTGCCTGAATCGACTACTCTCTCTGATTGATCCCTGTTGCCGACCTTTACTATCCACGACCATCCTGTCCGCTGCCTGCCTTGACCCCTGCTTCGTACCCCAACCTCGAGCTGCCTCATCCTACTGTATCGTTGTGATTTCTGCTTACCCGGTGCTGACCTCTGGCCTGTCTTTGGACTTCCTAGTAATTCCTGCTTCATCAATTGGACTCACTTTGATCCTGCTCTTTGTTAATGGTTCTCCAGACCTCCAACCAGTAAGCTCCCATCCTTTGAGCCATTGAAGTCCTGGGGGCAACCGATCCCGGGCAGGCGTGTACTGCGTCCCGGCAAGCGGGGGACTCCTACAGGTGAAGCTGGCTGCGGAGATAGGGGGTTGAGGGCTTACCTGGACTTACCTGGAGGGCTGGAGTTACCTGAGCGTGACAGTTACTTTTAAGTAACAGTGGTTGGCCTGGAATCTAAAAGAAAATTGGGATGCCCCCCCAGGTGCCCCGGTAATAACTCACCTTTCCTTATCCAAAAGCGCATCTGCAGGCGCACACGTGCTGCCGCATTCCCTGTGTCTCCCGCCCCAGCCCATCTGAATGAAGGCATTCAGGAGGAAATTAGAGCTCTTTTGCCGAAGGATGTAAACACAGCAAAAGACTGCGATTGGATGAGACCACGCATGCACCATTGGACCAAGGAGAGGTCAGTTTTACGGGGCGAACTGGAGTGTTTCACACAGGGGGGCATCCCAATCCGGTCAATGACTTTTTTTCCTACCTAATTAATAGCTAGCAGCTGATAACTTTAAAGAGGAGCAACCACCCCCTGTAGTCTATAAGACTCGAAGGCCGTTCTCTCAATCTTTATGTGGAACCCTGAATTGGGATGTCCGACTGTGTGAAACCCTTGGAACGCCCGATTTCCTTACCACTTACCAGAGCCCTCATCGCAGTTGCATCCCCTGGAGGAGCACCACAGATTGGCTGAGGGGTCCATGTGGGAAACAGGAAGAAGTGAGTTTTTCGGCGATCCCCGGGGATACACGCTCCTATTATCACCAAGGATGGGATAATGTAATAGTGCACCAATAATCACAAAACTAATTACTAACAACTAATTATACTGTAAACGGTAACAACTAGAGATGAGCGAATTTGCCACATATGTCCTCGGGGGAATAAAAGTGGGAGAGTCACTTGTTGAGAAGAATCTTGGGGTACTAGTAGATCACAGGCTAACTAACAGCATGCAATGCCAAGCAGCTGCTTCCAAGATATTATCATGCATTAAACGAGGCCTGGAATCATGGGATAGGTGAGTAATTTTGCCTCTTTACAAGGCACTGGTGCGCCCTCACCTGGAATATGCCGTCCAGTTCTGTGCCCCAGTTCATAGAAAAGACGCTCTGACTATGGAAAGGGTGCAGAGGAGAGACACCAAACTAATAAGAAGAATGAAGGATTTTAATTATGAAGAAAGATTACAGGAATAAATTGGTTTAGTCTAGAGAGGAGACGACTGAGGGGGGGACATGATTAACTTGTATAAATATATAAATGGCCAATGCAAAAATATGGGAAAACACTATTTCAGGTACAATCCTCTCTATAGACATCGGGGTACTCCTTCCATCTGGAAAAAAAAAGATTAAATCCCCGGAAGCGACAATCATTTTTTACCATGAGAACTATAAATCTGTGGAATAGCCTCCCACAGAAGCTTGTTACAGCATCAACCGCTGACAGATTCAAATGGATAGATGGTTTTCTAGCAGAAAGTAACATTAACAGTTAAAATTAGCTGTTATCAGCTAAAATAAAAATAACTTTCCCCAACCCCATCCTTTGGTTTAACTTGATGGACATATGTCTTTTTTCAACCGTATTAACTATGTAACTATGTAAAAATTGTTTTACCAAATAATTTTACCTTTTTCTATGCAGATGCAAAACATATTCAAAAATAGAAAAGGATAGAAAACACATACATGCAAAATAAGTCATATTTACCAATCCATTAATTGCAATCAAGACCTCATCTTCCAATGCATATCGTAGCAAACAGCACCACATCCTCAGGGATTTCTCCATTTATTTTTTTCTACTGATTACTGTATATACTGCCCTCCTGCTCTGTATTATCTTAAAAAGATATTGCTCCATAATTATGAGGTTTGTCCAAATGATGTTGGATTTTTACAGGGTTTGGAGGGTTTCCCACTAATCACGCAATAGAGTACTGTATTTTTTCGGTTCATAAGAGGCACGTAAGGTTATGTAAAATATATAAAAATGTGTGTGCTAAAATCCCTCCCCCCAAGAACAGGAAGTGGCTGATTCTCCCCTCCATCCCCTATAACAAGCAGTGTGACACAATCCCCCCAATACCACCATGACAGGCAGTGTGGCAGAAACCCCATCCCCTTAAACAAGCAGTGTAGCAAATTGCCCCAATCCCCTATAATAAGCGGTGTGACACAATCCCTCCAATACCCCGATAACGGGCAGTGTGACAGAATCCCCACAATCCTACTATTACAAGCAGTGTGACACAATCCCCCCAATAACCCGATAACAGACAGTGTGACAGAATCCCCACAATCCTACTATTACAAGCAGTGTGGCAGAATCCCTCATAACATGCGTTCCCAAACTTTTTTCATCCATTACCACTTTCCATTTTCTCAATAATGTATGTACCACCTGGATTGCATGCATGTGTTTTTGACACCTGAAATAGGCTATAAGCATACAAAGACATGAATAGCACAAAAATGCACATACATGGCTTCTGGAGCAGTTTTGTACTTATGGAGCAAATCAGGTTTGGGTCAAGTGTAGATGGCAGCAGATCAGGTTGGAACTTGGCCAAGTACCACCTGATAGGATTTTGAGTCCCAGCAGTGATGCTCATACTGGTTGGGAACCCCTGCCCTATAACAAGCAGCATGGCAGAATCCTCACAGTCCTATAATGGGCAGTGTAGCAGAATCCCCCACAATACCCTATACCAAGCAGTGTGGCAGAATTCCCCCCAATCCTATATTGACAGTGCAGCGGTGTACATAGGTTTTACAGGACCCTATAACAAGTCATAGTAGGCCCCATCAGCATGCGGATTTAGGATACGAGCGATCAATTAGGATTAGCGATCCATGCTAGCCGGTCACTGCACACAGAAAAGCTGTGTGCAACAAATGTAAAGCTGTGTGCAGTGGCTTCTTGTGTGCCCGCTTGGCTACCAGCTTGCGCAAATTTTGCCTACAGAGTTTTAAAAACACCAAAATCTGTGATTTTTCACAATGCATGGATTTGGTCCGTTATGGGATGCGCCTATGTGTGTACCCGCCCAGTTTGCTGGTATTCCTTTCTTTGCTGGTTATCCCCAGCGCATGTCTTCTCCAATCAGCGCAAAACTGCCGAATGAGCGAGTGCAACAGGCATCCCTTGAAGCCACTCTACTCCACCTGTGCATGTGTTACGGGACCACATGAAAGGTAAGATACTGGGGAACTGCAGGGTTGGGGTTTACACAGTATTGAATAGCCCTAGAGTATATATAAAGTATATAGATTCTAGGGTCGGTTTTGGTTCTCTATAAACTTTATGTAGAGACTCTTGATAGAGAGCCTACACGTGTTGTGGGATCACCAACTAGGTGAGTATATCTGGCAAACGAAGGGTTTCACACATCCTGGGCATACCAAAACAGGAAAGGAGGCATATGGGGTGGTTCACTGAAAGGGTTTTGACCCACTATAATTTGGGTTAAAATGGAACAAAACCAGTGAATTTGACTAATAAGGATGCTCCACTTTCAACGTTGTCAGTGGACCTCGTGAACCGATCTTGTCTGGACTCCTTTGCGGTCCATAGAGTGAACTTACCCACCTGGCATTTTTTCGGAGCCAGCATCGGTTTAACTATTGTTTTTATAGCTAGTTCTTTTTAAGCATACGGACTGGTAATCCCAGGACTTAAGGGTTGAACTGCTGGTCCCTGGCCCTATCTACTATCAGCCCTTATGCCTTATGGTACATGTCCAGTGTTGATCACAGCGCCCATGCTGAGGGGCACCAGCTCTTCCACACACCCTGCCCATTGTGGCAAGCCATGCGCTGAGATGCTGGGTAGGTGGCTTGCCCTCCCCCTGCCCTTTGGACTGTTATAGTGGTACTTTGGGGGAAAGGGGGTTATTAATTAGCCAGAAGTTTTTTAGACTCCCGGACAGGCCATAAGGTGGTTGGGCCTCTTTAAGGAGGGATTTTGTATTCCCTGTAAAATATTATATTGTTGATAGAAACAATTACATATAGAACATTGAAAACCCATTAAAGTGTGATTCTTTTTCCATTTAAATACATTATTTGGCTATAGGACCTCTGATGATTCTGTTGTAATTAGGACTTGTAGCCATTGACCTTGATTCAATAAAGGTAGAAAAAAATTCTCATGGTAGTAAAAAATTCAATTCATGAGAAAAAAGCCTGAGAATTTCACTGTAGCTGAATCACCAGAAAAAAAGACAATGAAAGTCAATGGTACTTTTTACTACTAAGGAAATGTAGAGAACTTTTTACACTGTAGTAAAAAGTGCCATTGACTTTCATTGTCTTTTTTTCTGGTGATTCAGCAACAGTGAAATTCTCAGGCTTTTTTCTCATGAATTGAATCTTTTACTACCATGAGAATTTTTTCTACCCTTATTGAATCGAGGCCATTGCCTGCACACAACAATCCCCCTGATAACCCAAGGAACTTACTGGTTGGTCAATCAGTGAGCCCTGAGGCTATAACATTAAAGGGGCAGATGATGGACAGGGGTAGATATGATCACACTGATGGTCCTTTAGTTGTTTTATAGGCTAATAATGTGGCAGGGGTGGGTATTATCTACACACATATGTTGCTCAGCATTGTAGCTATAGCTTAAATTAAAAACGCCGTATTTTACAGCACAGTAATCTAACAGTCATGTCAAGTGCGGCCCTAGAACAATCACATACATAAAAGTTATGGGAATCACAGACATCAAATGTCCACTGAATCCAAGGTGTGTACATGTATAAATGATTTATTATAATTTCAGTGTTAAGTAAGATAGATGTGATAATTGATGCAATTTATATATGTTTTGAATCATCAGAAGACTGCCAATTTGCTATTTTGCAATAATTATACCATGGGGCCCAATACATCAGGGCCAAGATTATAACAATAATATATTGGCACTATATAGAAAGATTATTATGCAATGTGATTAAGGCCCTTATTTATGAAGGAATAGCGACAGGTAGCGACTGGTGAGCGGCCGGTAATGACGGGCCCCGCCACGAGAACGCCGGCTCCCCACCACAATCACACATTTATCAAGCCGATCCTGCTTAGCGACTGAGATAGCGCCATATAGCGACTCATTCATCATTATTCCAGCCTCAGCCCACAGCGCCAGCGTCCTACCTTGAACAGCGACAGGTATGACCTCTCGCTACCTGGCGCTCTCCAATGCATTTCAATGGGACAATCTTTAAATATTCATAATTAATTGTTATTAAGGTTTTGTTTTTTTTTAAATGTGAAAAATTCTGTGACCACTTCTGCCATGTTAGATATTTTTTTTAAGGAAAAAAAAAACAAAAACAAATTTGTGCAGAATTGATATTACAGGTCTGATATTAATGTATTCATATTACAAAATTATTTAAAAAACTTGTTTTTTTTGGTTTCCAAAAATATGGTTGTTTGGGGGTTAAAAAACTACTTTTAACCCATCGCCGCCAGCGCTCTGGGGTTTAAGCATGCATTTCACAGCGCAATAATTTTTTGAGCGTGATTTGTTAATGAATATGGTGGGAGCCGGTCGCTATGGCCAGTCGCTATCATGCGCTCCCATACAGCGCGGAACCTGTCAAATAGCGACTCCTCACCCAATATTCAACATTACTGCACACCGACTGAGTCGCTGTCAACAACCGAACAACGGCCAAGCACAGCGACTACTAGCGGGCGCTGTGAAAATACTGCTACAGTCGCTCAACTGTCGCTACATGCCGCTATTAATGAATCGGCCTGTTAGTGTTTTGAGCTCATACAAAATGAATCTGCTTGTAAATGTAGACACAGATAGTATGCTAATATGTATATGTTTTGTAACCAGCTCCTGAGCTCTGGTACTGAGGAAGACTACTTGAAACCTGTACAAGTCTACCACAGCATGGAGTAGTCCAGTACTTTCAAATAACAGCGCTGTGCAAGTGTCTTTTATTGTTCTGGTAAAGATAAGTGTGTTTTGTATTGAAATATTTGCTATACTGTATCACAGTATTTCTGTATGACACAGAAGGCAGTAAAAAACATTAAGGGCCTTATTCATGAAGGGATAGCGCCAGGTAGTGCCTGTACAGCTTCAGGTAGTGGCAGGTGAATGCCGGACACGGCTCGCAATTACACATTTATGAAGCCCAATCTGGTGAGCGACTGGGACAACGCCATGTAGAGTCCGATTCATCAATATCCCAGGCTCAGCGTACAGCGCCAGCGTTCATCCTTGCAGAGCGCCATGTCTTACCTGGCGCTCTCCCATACATTTCTATGAACGATCCTTATATCCCTTTCCAATGTTCCAATGTTTTTTTTTTCCTTAAAAAAAAATCAAAACTTCTGACATGTATCCTGGACAAGAAAATGACATTTTCGAAAATATTTTTGATAATACTTTTATACTGAATTGTCCTTACATGTCTGGTATTAAAGTGTTCATGTTACAATGTAATAACAATGTAATTCCATGTTTTTGCTTTGTTACTAGTGGATACATGTTCAAAAACAGACTTTAAACACACAGCTTCTGGTGCTATGGGCTACAACTACATGACTTGTAGTTTGAGGCTGTTTTTTTGATGAATGTGGTGTGAGTCAGTCGCACTGAGCTGGCGCTATTGTTCGGTCCCATAGAGCGTAGTACTGCGACTCACACATCATATTCATCAATGCCGGACAGCGACTGAGGTGCTCTGAAACAATGATCCATGGCCAAGCAAAGCAATTAAGGGTTCAGGGAGGCCCTCCCCCATTTTTGTAAATGAGCTTAAGCTATAGGCTATTATAGAGGCAGAACATGGGCTGGGGTGAGTACAGTGGTTCTAGGGAAAAACTCAGAGTGAAATTGGATGGGGTTAACATAGAAACATAGAAGGGTGACGGCAGAAGGAGACCATACGGTCCATCTAGTCTGCCCTTATGTGTATACTGTATGTTCTCTGTATCTTATGTGTATACTGTATGTTCTCTGTATCTTATGTGTATACTGTATGTTCTCTTTATCTTATGTGTATACTGTATGTTCTCTGTATCTTATGTGTATACTGTATGTTCTCTGTATCTTATGTGTATACTGTATGTTCTCTGTATCTTATGTGTATACTGTATGTTCTCTTTATCTTATGTGTATACTGTATGTTCTCTTTATCTTATGTGTATACTGTATGTTCTCTGTATCTTATGTGTATACTGTATGTTCTCTGTATCTTATGTGTATACTGTATGTTCTCTGTATCTTATGTGTATACTGTATGTTCTCTGTATCTTATGTGTATACTGTATGTTCTCTGTATCTTATGTGTATACTGTATGTTCTCTTTATCTTATGTGTATACTGTATGTTCTCTGTATCTTATGTGTATACTGTATGTTCTCTGTATCTTATGTGTATACTGTATGTTCTCTTTATCTTATGTGTATACTGTATGTTCTCTGTATCTTATGTGTATACTGTATGTTCTCTGTATCTTATGTGTATACTGTATGTTCTCTTTATCTTATGTGTATACTGTATGTTCTCTGTATCTTATGTGTATACTGTATGTTCTCTGTATCTTATGTGTATACTGTATGTTCTCTGTATCTTATGTGTATACTGTATGTTCTCTGTATCTTATGTGTATACTGTATGTTCTCTGTATCTTATGTGTATACTGTATGTTCTCTTTATCTTATGTGTATACTGTATGTTCTCTGTATCTTATGTGTATACTGTATGTTCTCTGTATCTTATGTGTATACTGTATGTTCTCTGTATCTTATGTGTATACTGTATGTTCTCTGTATCTTATGTGTATACTGTATGTTCTCTGTATCTTATGTGTATACTGTATGTTCTCTGTATCTTATGTGTATACTGTATGTTCTCTTTATCTTATGTGTATACTGTATGTTCTCTTTATCTTAGGATAGATGTGTGCTTATCCCAGGCATGTTTAAATTCAGTGACTGTTGATTTTTCAACTACCTCTGCTGGAAGTTTGTTCCAAGCATCTACTACTCTCTCCCTTCTTTCCTCCAGACTGTACAAATTAAGTTCTTTAAGTCTCTCCTGATAAGTTTTAAGTTTAAGTCCTTCCACCATTTTCGTTGCCGGCCTTTGGACACGTTCTTTTTGAATAATGTCTTTTTGCAGGTAAGGTCTCCAGAACTGCACACAGTATTCTAGCTGTGGCCTCACCATGGCTCTATACAGCGGCATCACAACCTCCCTCTTCCTGCTGGTGATGCCTCGAGCTATGCAGCCGAGCATCCTGCTTGCTTTTCCCACTGCCTGGCTACACTGTCCACTCATCTTGCAGCTATCAGTAATCAGTATCCCTAAATCTCTCTCCTCCGAGGTCCTGGGTTGTTCTCCATTAGCTGGCCCCAAACCAGTGCAGCCCACCGAGAATTTTCCTGGGTTTCCCTATTGCCAGTCCGAACCTGCCCAAGCTTTTCTCCAACATGTTCAGAGTAGATGATTTGTTGAGGTGTGATTTCTAGCGTTCACGTGTTCAGGTCATTGTTAAAATAATTGATCCACTAATTGACTGGTTGTACCATTTATAATAAACTGTTATTATTGTCCTTTGTTGTTGCTACATTTGTCCATTTCTCAATCAATCCTTATGAGCATCGACAAAGGCTCCGATTTCTGCTTGATTGATTCATGTTTGGACATAAACCCTTTCTCCTCGGCCATTTGCACCTCCTGGCGCCTCCCCACCATCCCCCCCGGACATCAGTGTCAGATTATTTTACAGCATTGTGCTCGATAGGTTTTTCCATGGCTGTGCTTCCGTCCAGTGGAATATGGAAAACAAATGTTCTCTTTTGGAGACAAGCATTGAATTTCCAGTCCCCGGAGACATGTTTGGAACCGAACGTATCAATATTTGTTTTTCTTTAATACTCGCCCCTGCTGTGTTCTTGCTGCAATGTCTTCTGAGGTCATTTCAATGTCTGATGGTTGTGTTCTTCTTTCTAATTCACTGCACACATTGTTTCTGAGATTCCAGGTGATATCGGACAAGCCTGTTATTTCATCAGAAATAGACATAGGGAAGCCGGGCCTGTGACTGAAACTGGACCTTGACCCTGAATAAGAGCCTATCTTGTATGTTCCCCCCCCCCTGTACATACAGATTGCCCACATTAATCTGGACCTTCGCCCTGAATAAGAGCCTATCTTGTATGTTCCCCCCCCCTGTACATACAGATTGCCCACATTAATCTGGACCTTCGCACTGAATAAGAGCCTATCTTGTATGTCCCCCCCCCTTTTTCATACAGATTGCCCACATTAATCTGGACCTTGACCCTGAATAAGAGCCTATCTTGTATGTTTCCCCCCCTTGTACAGATTGCCCACATTAATCTGGACCTTGACCCTGAATAAGAGCCTATCTTGTATGTTTCCCCCCCTTTTACATACAGATTGCCCACATTAATCTGGACCTTCGCTCTGAATAAGAGCCTATCTTGTATGTCCTCCCCTCCCCCCACCCTGTACATACAGATTAGCCACATTAAAAATCATCCTACCTGCACGTATTGCATTTTCTAAACCTTTTAACATCCAAGATGGCAGCCCATGGAGTCTCAAGCCTGTTCCTCTCCTCAGTATGTGATGCTTCTGAGGCAAGATGGCGGCGTCTGTATCCTAGAGTCCCGAATAGAGTTAATGCCCAGTGGGAGAAAGAATAATAATAATTAAGCGACCTAAAACTTAAAATATATTAATTTTAGATGCTGGTGTTTTTTAAGGGTTTGGGCTTTTCATTAAACCGGACCTTCACCATGATTCATTGAAAAGCCCAAACTCTTAAAAACTATTTCCTAGCATCTAAAATTAATATATTTTAAGTTTTTAGTCATTTACTTATTCTTTCCCCCACTGGGCTGCAACTCTGTTAAGGACTTTAGGATACGGGTGCCGCCATCTTGACTCAGAAGCATCACACTTACTGAGGAGAGCGGGATAAAGTGGAGGGGGCGGGGTTATAGCTGTGCTTTGCTCAGACAGCTGCCTGATGTTCCATGAGCCGCCATCTTAGATGTTTAAAGGCTCATAACATGCAGTAGATGCAGGTAGGATAATTTTTAATGTGAGCAATCTGTATGTACAGGGTGTGGGAAACATATAGGATAGGCTCCTATTAAGAGTGAAGGACCACTTTAAATGATGCTGAAGGTTCAGTTTAAGTGTGGTGGGGGCCCCAGATACAGTATAAAATAATAGGCCAGCCAAGTAACTGATTGGTGGTTGTCTGGCACCCGCCTATTTACTGGAACGTCAGAGCGAGTCCCTTGTGCCACCCATGTGCGGGTGCGTGCTGCTCGGGAACTCCTGCTTTGCCATTCTGCCATCCCCGATTGACAGCTCTGCACCAACCCATCCATGCAGCATTGCTGATGGCGGCTTTGCTGCTCTAGACTCTCCGCCCTGCCCTGTGGTGGCTTTGGCTGCAGGTTTGCAAAAACAAAAAAGACTTGCCCAGATTGGTGGGGGTGCACTGCCACCGATAGCTTTGTTGCCATCAGGCCAAAAACCAGACCATAACCCAAAGGTTGGTGGAGGCCCCCTTTGCAGGGCAAGTAGTGGAGCCCGTTATGCCTTCCTCCTAATCCGGCCCTGTATGGAAGTTATTTGAATTGTTAAATTTGAATACTGTCAATAGGCCACCGGAGGTGTTGATCTGAACTTGCGCAAAAAGGAGTGCTGGGCCTAGGGGCAAAACAATGCGCACAAGGTGCAGAATTGCCATGTGCGAAGGCCGTTATATAGGGAGATGATGTGCCAAGGTGGAACTGGAAGATCTTCTTAGGGTTCTGTCCTGACATGCCTCTGTTCCTAGAGAGACCTTTGCCTTTGGCCTTGCTTATCCATTGGGGACCTCTGACCTGGATTTCTGACCTCTTTTTGCTGCTCGGCTATGAGTTTTGGCTAGATTTGGCTAGATTTTAGAATACACCTTCTGCTCCAAACTTTGACACTGTCTCTCTCCTGACCACGACCCTTGCTATAACGGACTTTTATCATCTTGCTGCTGCCTGTCCACCTTGGCCAAGGAATCACTGTTCGCTTACCCAGACCACTGAATTCCTTATAACACAATCCAGGGCTTCCTACGCAACCCAACCTATCCTACCTGGCAGGGGGGCTCTAGTGAGAACCAGGGCTAGCCTTAGATATCAGGCAACCAGCTGAGTCTTAGGTTCTGGGTAGTAGCCTCCGGTGTCCGCCTTACCATTAGTGATATTCCTGTTCCCTGCAGTAATAATTCTGCCCAGGCTTGATAAATATATGCCAAGGACATTGCTAGCAACCCTAGGAAGAATGTTAGCCCCTGTAGTACCTACCATGAAAATCCTGAGCTGGATAAGGCCAGCAAACAACTAGGGTCCCAGCCAGTAGCCTGAAATAAGAAGAATGATGTAATGCTACACACAGAAACAGAAGCAAGCACACGCAATGTGTTATAGTAGTCTTGGCTGGTGGACTCCTTAATGTAGTTGGGAGCCGTTGCAGAGACGTAGCATTGAGTTGGCATCATTGGTCGTAAACAGGCTGGATGTGACTGTAGATGTGGCCAAGTTAATGGTCTAGCAGCAGTCTGAATGGGTCCATGGAACCTAGCAGGGTTCATAGGCAGGCAGCAGACTGGACATGGTCATGTCACATTAAGGTCTCTAACAGGATTTTGACTATCCTGGGTTTTGGTCTTTGCCCCCTGGGCACCCCGCTGTGTAAAACCTCCCAGGTCGCCCAATCTCACTCACCCTTCCTCGGTCCTACAGTGCACGTGCAGCCTCTCGTCCAGTCAGCGCGCTCAGATCCACTCCCGCCCCTTTGTCCAATAGCTTTTTTTTACTACAGTGTAGAAAGAAGTAAAAAGTTTAGTACTTTTCTCAGAAGTTAAAAAAGTGCCATTGACTTTCATTGTCCTTTTATCTGGTGACATTCTCAGGCTTTTTTCTTATGAAGTGAATTTTAAGCGCCATGAGAATTTTTTTCAACTCTTGAGGAATCAAGGCCAATGTACAGGTTTCCACTGTTGCCTGCTTATTATTTTGTGTGTGTCTGTGGGACGACATCCTGAAATCTTGCACAGGGTGACACTGGCCCTAAAGCCGACCCTGTATATTGCAGTAACTCCAGACCTGCAGCTTTTCGTGAGCACTTGCGTTAAATTATTTTCACTTTGTTTCTGAAAGTTTTCGTTTTTGGGACTTCAAGCAGGTTCATGATGTCACGGCAGTTCTCCCGCTCCCGCTGCGATGTCACCGCGCCGCTAATCTTTTCCTGTCATTCCTCATTACACGACATGCTATTTCATTCCTGCCTGTGATTACTGTTTGCTAACTGCCACCCCTTCACAACGCTTTACACAGAGGAAGTATATTTAGCTGCTAATTGCCTTATTGATATCGCTTATCCACCATTAATGTCACCATAACAGGAAAAAGAAGTCATAAAGATCACCTCAATGTACAGGAAACACAACATGCAGCAGAGAATTTACAACAGACACTACACATAGATATGTAACAGCGCCACCTGCTGTCATAAATGTAAACTACATTAACCCAACAATATAAATACAGTTCACATAGTTAGGTAAGGATGTTGTATCTCCAACGCGTTTTTCTTGCCCCATCACTTACTCTCCCTTTTTTCTGTGTTCCCACTGTTGCCTGCTTATCATTTTGTTTGGGTCTATGGAGCGGCATCCTGAAATCTTGACTGACCCTAAAGCCGACCCTGTATATTGCAGTAACTCCAGACCTGCAGCTTTTCATGAGTACTTGCGTTTAATTATTTTCACTTTGTATCTGGAATTTTTGTTTTTTTGGGACTTCGAGCAGGTTCATGATGTCACGGCAGTTCTCTCGCTCCCGCTGCGATGTCACTGCGCCGCTAATCTTTTCCTGTCATTCCTCATTACACGACACGCTATTTCATTCCTGCCTGTGATTACTGTTTGCTAACTGCCGCCCCTTCACAACGCTGTGCACAGAGGAAGAATAATTAGCCGCTAATTGCCTTAATGATATCGCTTATTTCATTTCCATCGTTGCTTTTTAAATAGCACATGGCTCCGGGCCTTTAAATGTTGACATTGTTGCTATTGATTGTGAAGGTGCCAGGACGGTACTGAGTAGGAGGCAGATTAGGCACCTGCTTCGGGGGTCTTGGTATCCGAGCGGCGCCCGTTGTAGTGGCGTTCACGCGTTGGCGTTGTCGCAGTTTTGCACATGGAAATATATTTTTGCATCTTCGAATGTGTCAGTTCATCTACTATTCAATAATAAGTCAATTTAAAGTCAAAAGCTATACTCACCTTTTTTCCTGCACAGACCGTCGCACCTAGTCGGGGGGCGCAGCTCTCACCTAACAGGCTGAAAGCAGGTCTCTCGTCACTCGGCACAATACGCAGCACTGCTCTCTCGTCACAAGTCTCTTCCTGTCTTTCTCCGATGTGACGCCCCTGCTATCAGTCACGGTGAGCTGCCACGCCCCTCTCCTTTCACTGCAATGGAGGGGGCAGTGACTGGTGGCGGGGGCGTCACCACGTCGGTGGGAGACAGGAAGAGAAGCCAGACGAGAGAGTGGCACTGTGCAAGGTGGCCGTGCAGTGAGGGGCCTGGATGAAGTCTGTCAGGTGAGAGCTGCAGCCCCGGACTAAGGTCTGCATGGGAGAAAAGGTGAGTAGAAAACTCTGATGGCAGGTATGGGGGGTGGTGGAGGGGGGGGGAAACAAATTTAGCTGCTTTCCTGAGCCCAGTGATCTGGTTCGGTTGCCCAGCTTGCAAATTGTCCGGGAGCGGGCTATAGAAAGTTAGATTGGGTGATCTGGGGGGTTTCACACAGTGGGACACCCCGGTTCGGGGGGGGGGGGGGGCGTGGAAAGGACCAAAACCCAGGATAATCAAAATCCTGGGTTTTGGTCCACTTTAAGAACCATTAAAATACATAAATACAAATGCACACAAACAAACATAAAAGGAAGAGCAGTCGGTGGGGAGAGCCTGATGAAGTGGGCCTTGATCCTCGGAACGTGTGGTTCTTAGGAGGTGGTATGCAGTGGGGAAACATGAGATTTGTTTATTGTTTAGAATGGTTTGATTGTGCAGACATGTTTTGTGAACATTGCTATTGGTATCTTTATTTGATTAATGCTGATCTATTTTAGGTTTAATCTAATTGATTTATAATTTTGGATTGCACTGGCATTTTATTTGTATGTATTGACCCAGTTGAGGTGGTTTATGAATTAACACAAGCACTTTATGTATAAGTACAATAATATTTACATCTGGATCATAGGTAGGTGTCTTGTTTAGGGATTGTATTTGTGAGGTGGTGGTGACCATATTGTCGTAATATTGGTAGATTGCAACATGTTATATATTTTTATGATCTCTCTCTCCACTGACTACTTCTCCGTTTATGTTTGTTTGTGTGTATTTGAATTTATGTATTTTAATGGTTTTTAATGTGTCATGTTGTATGTTATTACTAATATTTGTGAATAAAAGCTTTAATGATAATTGTTGGAGTGCCTCCCTATACAATTTGGTTGCAAACATATATGTTCTTATGGCTTTGGGAGTGGCACCCGGATTTTCGATTTATTGTTTGATTTTGTAGGGGGTTGGTGCGGGCAGTAGTTGGTGGTGTTACACGATAAAGTTAATCAATTTAAGAGAACACTAGACAAAAGTAAACACAATGAATGGCTATATATATATATATATATATATATATATATGTACAGGTCAGACGTGCAAATTCAAGTGAGTATTTACAATGAACAGTTAAAATGTATGTCAGTTACTGGTTCTTAGTGATGTGATACAAACTGCTACAGAGGCATGTAGAACTTGTCGGATCCTGGTCCCTCCTGACACACAACACAGCGTGATCATCCCAGATGAAAGAAGCCAGGGTCTGGGTTCTTTGGATCTTTATACACAGGTGGGAAACCCCCTCTCCTCTGGGATGAGCCTCTGTCTTTGGGCCTTATTTATCAAGGGCTAGCGCCAGGTAGTGTCTGACGAGTGCCAGGTACCGCCAGCTAACGGCGGCTACCGACTCAAGTACGTCCGGTGGCGGTCACAATGACGCATTTATCACGCTAAATGAGGCTAGCGCCGGCGAGAGCTTCAGCTAGCGCGGGATTCATCATGTAGCCGACTGCAACGAACAGCGCCGCTACTAATCCCATCACAGCGCCAGGTATGACCTGGCGCTCTCCAATTCATTTCAATGGAGCAATCTTTAAATATTCATAATTAATTGATTTTATGTTTTTTTTTTTTTGTAACTGTCAAAAATTCTGTGACCACTACGGCAATGTTAGATATTTTTTTTAAGGTAAAAAAAAAAAAAAAAAAATATGTGCAGAATTGATATTACAGGTCTGATATTAATGTATTCATATTACAAAATGTTTAGAAAAACTTGTATAATTTTTACATTAAAAAAAATGGTTGTTTGGGGGTTAAAAACTACTTTACACACATCGCCGCCAGCGCTCTGGGGTTTAAACAAGGAATTCACAGCGCGAGAAATTTTTGAGCGTGATTTGTTAATGAATCTGCAGCAAGCCGTTCGCTCTGGCCATTCGCTGTCAGGCGCACCCATACAACGCAGAACCTGTGAAACATCGACCCCTAACCCCGTATTCAACATTACCGCACACCGACTGAGTTGCTGTCAACAAGCAAACCCCGGCCAAGCACAGCGAATACTAGCTGGCGCTGTGAAAATCACGCTACTGGCGCTCATCTGTCGCTACCTGGCGCTATTAATGAATCGGCCTCCCCGCCTCTTAGCAGTGGCTAGCTAAATGTTAAAGACCAAGACAGAAAGAGCTGGTTCTAGTGGAACACTATCCCCTCGATTCAAAGAGCAAAAGTTAAGTGATTTCGTATCGAGAATCGTAAGTTTGGGTGGGTGTTTGTCATTTTTTCTGGTTTTTTTGGCCATTTCGTATTCGTACGATCGTTCGCGCATAGACGTATATGAACATACGCATTTCGTACGAGAATCGTATAATTTGCGTTAGTTCGTGTGTTTTTCCCGTCCAAATCGTATTATTTGCGTCCGATCCTATTTTTTACGTCCTTCACATGGGCTTGCGCCCAATTCAGAGAGGTGATTGCTAATTGTTTTGAAGCCCATTAAAGAGCTGCTTTACGAAATGTTTGCCGGCAGCTATTTGGCCTCGGGAGTAGGATGGAGCGGAGCGAGTTTGTGGCACATCAAGGGCTTATGCTTTTTGGCATTGAGTTGATCGAGATGTCTGAGAGCAGATTGCCCCTGCGTCGTCGCATGAACATCGATAGCATGAATGATGTTGAGCTGTTCGAGCTGACCAGGCTTAATCGCGCTTCCCTCCATAAATTATATAGTGAGCTGCGGCCATGGTTAGCCCGCACCACAAGGAAGGGGCATGCAATTTCAGGTATGACCAAGATGCTTGGCTGCCTGCAATTTTTGGCGAACGGCTCGTTCCAGAGGCTGGGTGCCCTCTCCGTGGGGATGTCACAGCCTACGCTGAGCCGCGCACTATCTAAATTTTTGGAAGGCATGGCTGCCATAACTCAAAAATATATTTATTTTCCTGATGATATGGCAGCCAGAAACGCCATTAAGCTTGGGTTTTATAATGTGGCCGACATGCCCAACGTTATTGGTGCAATTGACTGCACACATGTGGCACTCGTACCTAGGGCAGCCGACGAGTATATATATAGGTATTGAGATTGGTTATTATGTTGCCCAACGTGTCATGTCACCTGTTTTCCTTTGCGGCAGCATATTTGTTTATCCCTCATTTGTGTAGCTGCTTTATCTCGGCTTTTCATTAGTCTTTCCCAATAGAGTGCAGACATGTTTTGTGGTTAATTTATTATTTTGGGTCAAATATCAATTACCCTTTTTGTATGTTTTTGCCTTAAGGAATCGTAAAATGGGACACTCACTTAATGTCCAGGCCGTGGTTGGTCCGGATATGCGGTTTATGAGTGTCCTTGCCGGCTACCCCGGATCGTCCCACGACTCCTATATCCTCCGGCGATCTGGGTTGTTTCGGAGATTTGAGGCAGGTGAATTTTCGGGGGCATGGCTGCTTGGTAAGTGTGTCCTATTTGTGTGTTATTAAATGTGGCATTAATCTTGTATTTGTTGATATGTTTGTTTTGGAAAACTTGACAGAAGCGTCCAACTGCCTTTTTCTTGGCTCATATATTAGGAACTTACCCAAAAAATCCTTGTCTCGCTTTGGCCTTCAGAATGTTTTCCCTTTAGTTAGGATGTCTGTAAGTTCCTTGTGCCTAAATATATTGGTTTGGAGTTTATACCCAAGGATCTTTGACATTTGGCTCCTTTTGTACTATTGGTCGTTAAATGTCAAAGTGGACTTAAACTGCATACATTGTAGTTTCCAGTGAAATGTGGCTAGGGATCTTTGACATTTGGCTCCTTTTGTACTATTGGTCGTTAAATGTCAAAGTGGACTTAAACTGCATACATTGTAGTTTCCAGAGAAATGTGGATAGGCCCTCAGCAGCATCCTAATTGTAACATGTCTGAAAACTACAAATATATGTAAAATACAAATACCCTTGGCCGTGCAGATGTTTGTTAATTAATTGGTATATAGAAGTGCCATTTTTATTTAGGTTATACCTTAGTGCAATTTTTGGGGGCCCTAATGTGCCCTGTTTTTTTTGGGGAACACTTTACCTTACATCATTATGATATCTGTGAATTTTTTGGTGTTGGTTGTGTTGCCTTTTTAATTTTGATTACATTTAATTCTCTGTTTAAGGTGATTCCGGGTACCCACTTCTACCCTGGCTCATGACGCCTGTGCTGCGGCCCCAGGATGCCTCTCAGGAAGCGTATAACCGTGCGCATCGCAAGACCCGGGCTGTTGTGGAGAGGGCCTTTGGTCTGCTGAAGACACGTTTTCGTTGCCTTGACCATACTGGGGGGGCCCTGCAATATGATCCCAAGAAAGTGATCGACATTATAATGGCATGTGCTGTTTTGCACAATTTTGCCATCATGGAACGTGTCCCACGTTATGTGGACAGCCTGCCCTCTTCAGCCGTCGAGGATGAAGCCGAGAATTTTGAGGGGCCCCCCAGTGAGTCTGGCCAATCTGTTCGAGCCAACCTGATCAGCCAGCATTTTAGTTAACTTTTTTCCCTGTCTCACCATTCTGTATGTCTGTGTTATCCTTTTGGAAACATATGTTGTTTTGCCCTAATGTGGCATTACCTCTAAGTAAAACATTTCGACCTTAATTGTTGCCTAATGTATTTCATGTAGTTTCCTTAGCTTTCGCTGTGCATTGTTACACCTCTTCCAACCAAAATTATCTGGTTTAGGCCAAGCTGTTACAAAAGTCTTCCCACTAAAAACGCCACAAGTATTGGAAGTTAAATTTTTGTTTTACTTAGCAAATGAAAAATTATAGTGGTTAACAGAAATCAGTCCACATACATCTGTGGTAACAAATGGATAACATTAAAAAAAACATCGAGCACATCTACACCTGGAAGTGAGTGGCACAACCAAACAAGGACACCCAGTCCAAAGGCCAGCCTAGTCCAGTCATTAATATTGCCTGTGCCCAGGGATATTTGGGCATGGCCATAATGTCACACAAACATGTCTGCAAACAGGAGGAGCACCAACCAAATACATAGGTAAAGCCATAAGTGGCCAGATAAACTCCACATAGACCTATGGCATTGGCTAGTGGCCTTAAGCATTACTCTAAGGAGCTATATGGGAGCAAATACAAAACACAACCTGCCAGAGCAACACAAAATGGATTGTTTGAAACCTCAAAGGACAAGTAAATACAGTGGGGGTTAAGAGAAAAGATGTCCCACACACCCATGGCTTAATAGGGTGGCTGCCCATAATACCCAGGTGGAGGTCCAGGTGGAGGTCCATGGGAATGGGACCTAGCCTGGGCCATGGCAGCATTGTGAATTTGAAACTGCTCCACAATGTTTCTCTGCATATTGGTCATCTCAGCCATGGCTGACTGGATGCCATTACTTGCATTGGCCACGTTGCTGTTGAGGGTACGCAACTCCGCGAGGATGCCCTGTAGACTGGTATGGATGTTCACCATGTCGGCATGCCTTTGCTCACGCTCTGTAACGAGCTGGGCGTCATAAGAGTCCCTTTGTTGGGTCCATAATTGAAGCAGGGCACTCTGCCTCCCCTGGGAAATTGTGGGGCGGCGTAATGGCGTCCGCCGCACAATTACCCTGGCTCTTGGGCGTGCCCTGCCGCGTGGTGTCGTACCCTCAACAGCAACCGGCCTGCTTTGCAAATCCTCAGCAGCAGAGTGAACACTGGGGACTGTAGTGTCAGTCTCCCCATGTGCAAGCACAATGGATGGAGATTCACTCTGCTGCTGAGGATTGGCCAGAGAAACATTATCGAGCAGTTCCAAATTGGGACCCAGGGGGAGTTCATCCGACGTGCCCTGTACGGAGACATCATCATCTTCCTCCATGTCCTGGATCTCTTCCATGAGTGTGCGGGTCTGTAGGGACATATCAAAAAAAAAAAGGCTAAGTTTGCGTCCCAATTTAGGATTTCAACAGTTTAACACATTCTTAAGCACTTGTTAGTATTTATGCTACTAAATTAACTTACCGAAAATCTCTGATCTGGGCTCCGATGCTGTACGGACCTGGTAGGCATAACCAAACTGGGGGGTGAGTTTACCCTTGCTGAGGGATCATGCTGGGCTGAAGAAGAGAAAAAAATACCACGTAAACACACACACATAACCTTTTTTTTGATAGGTAATCAAATATAGCTCTATTTGTAATATTATTCAACTCTAGAGCAATGGTGACCTTTGTTCAAACCCACGCAAGTTTACATAGGTGCAATGGCTCGGACAAACTGCTAAGTGACCTCAGTTCTAAGTCATGAAGTGTACCCAGTCAGCATCCAACTTTCAAGGCACATTTTTGGATTTAGCCTACCATTCGCTAGGTCCGGGGTACTCAAACAATTGTTTGAAACGCCCATTTAAAGGTATGTGGTGAGAGGTGAATGTCTGGCCATGGTGCTGACGCAGGGGGTGTCTAGTTAAAAATAAAGACACTGGTGGAGGGGCTGGAGCTTTCAAAGTGCCAACTAATAAAGGCTGCTTGCCCTTGCTGGGCTGGATGGGCCAGAGCTGAGGGGACAGGGATTGGATGTCTAAAGGGGGGAGTTAACGTATTGATGGTGATGGGATGGATGGAGCCAATCTGTTACAAATGTATGGGGCTTATGTGGGGGGGGGGCATGGGGGGACTGTGGCACATGGGCCAGAGCAGGGGCAGCGGGACACGATTGTGGCCAGTGAAAATTTAAATAAGTTACTGTGTACCTTGCAATGCCACTTCCTGTGCAGTACTTCATATTGCAATGCTATGTTTCAGGGAGCCATGACATTGGGCAGGAGACCAACCACTACATGGCCGATCAAGGGGGCAGCTCTGAGCACGTCAACACAGAAGTAACTGAGTGCAGGGCTGTCTGGGCAGGGGTCCTTGAATGTGGTGGCAAGGCCCGCATTGGGACCCCGGGCCGCCAGTTGAGTCTCGCTGCTCTTGGTCACATATGTTTGTGGGTGGCTAATTAAATTGTTAACTCAAACACAACTCACACAACCAAAAGGCAACCCATACATAATGATGTGTGTTTTGTGATTGATTCAAAATATCTCACTTATCTTGCGAAACTTCATGACTTTAACAATACAATTGGACATTTGATCTTTGCCATAATGGCTGTGGGCCTAAATGTGTGATTCCCAGGGACCAAAAGAGGACACAAACAGCCACAGTAGTGCGAGGCCAAGCAAGGCAAACCATAGGGGCATCCCGTTATCTTGTTACTAGTGAACTGTAGATTATTTAGCAAACAGGCAAACATGCAGATTTAATAGTACTCACCGTGGGTACGGGTCGGGGAGTCTGTGTCCCTTAGACCAGCATGTCCACCGACCGCGACCGGATGGAGAAGTCCAAGCACAATCTCCTCAGCAGGGGTAAACTCCAATTTAGATGGAAAGCCACCTCCAGTTTTCATGCTGAAAAGAGAAAATCGTTTGGTATTCAGAAAAGGGGCATACAGCACATCCCAAACATTATATTTAGCGAAAACATTTATTTACCTGTAATTATGCCTTTTAATTTCTTTTTGCCGTACAGCATACTTCAGATCAGAGATTTTCTTCTGAATTTGGGACACATCTTTCCTCTCTTCCCCCGCTGCATTTACTTGTCGGAGGATGGTTTCAAACAATTCCATCTTGCGCTGCTTGGTGGTGTGTTTGGATTTGCTCCCATATAGCTCGTCATAGTATAATGTAAGGCCACTAGCCAATGCCATATTTTGGTCATGGGAGAATCTCCCACTCAACTGGCCGCGGCGCAATGTGCGGCCAGATGGTTGGCTTGGCTGCTCCTCCATGTGTGCAGACACATGTGGTGACATTATGGCCTGGGGCTGGGTAGGGGAATGGCCGGATTGGTGGCTTCCCAATGACTGGACTGGACTGGCCAAGGGACTGGGTGTTCTTGCGTGGCTGGCCACCGAACTTCCAGGTGTAGATGTGGTCATGGTTGCAATTCGGGGCCCTCTTGGGGGGCTAGGTTCCCGGCTGGTGCCAGGTCGGGGGCTCTGTTCCCGGCTGGTGCCAGGTCGGGGGCTTCTGGCCCTGGATGGGGTTCGGGCCCTGTAGGGGCTTCTGGCCCTGGATGGGGTTCTTCTGGCCCTGGATGGGGTTCGGGCCCTGTAGGGGCTTCTGGCCCTGGATGGGGTTCTTCTGGCCCTGGATGGGGTTCGGGCCCTGTAGGGGCTTCTGGCCCTGGCTGGGCTTCTGGCCCTGGATGGGGTTCTTCTGGCCCTGGATGGGGTTCGGGCCCTGTAGGGGCTTCTGGCCCTGGATGGGGTTCTTCTGGCCCTGGATGGGGTTCGGGCCCTGTAGGGGCTTCTGGCCCTGGATGGGGTTGGGGCCCTGTAGGGGCTTCTGGCCCTGGATGGGGTTCTTCTGGCCCTGGATGGGCTTCGGGCCCTGCTGCGGGGCATGGGTTTCCGAACTGCCCTACTTGAAGGCATGCCCGGTGTGGTCTCACTTGTGCTGCCTGTTCTGGGGGCAGAGGTGGTGGGTGCTGCAGTTGCCAGCTTCTTGGCTGCAGGGGCACGGGGCTTGGGGCCCCTTTTTTTGGTACCTGACGGTCCAGGATCCCTTGGTGGGGCCGAGGTGGGAGTCTTGCCTCTCAGTTTTCGGCCAGCTTGCTGGGACCTTGTGGTGGGGCCCTCCGCGGTCTTGCTTGCCTGGGGTCGCTTGCTGATCGCCTTTTTTGGTGCCATCGTACAGAAATGCTCAAAGAGAATGAGCTTGGGGGGAAAGGACCTTTAAATAATGAGCCCAGCGTGTGACGCCTATGCGCACGACTACGCGCTTGTACGAACGTACGTTCGAGCGGAACCAGGAAACCGCTGGGGTTTCACTTATCTGCTGCCTGGAAGAAGACTAAAGATGGCGCCCACTATCTTCACCCGTCAACAGGAAGAGATCCTCATGCTGGTAAGTGGCTGCCTGTGCATTTTAATAGAATAGTCAATGATGGCCTAAATGTAAATGATGCGTTGGGAACTAGTTTGGGGTCTCTTAATGTTTAATCACTGGCTCCTCACACTTCATCCTCAAGGGCCGAGCCTGGCCACGTTTTCACCTGTCTATGCTGATGTCCTAATTCGGCCAATTGCTCCGGCTTAGCAACAGTTAATTAACCTGTGGAGTAGCGGGGCGAGCTGTCAAACCTGGCCTGTCTCGGACCTTGATGCGGATGTTTGCGGAACACTGTTTTCCTAAGCCATAAAAACACAACGGGAAGCCACACACGTGGGCCAAAAGCCTAAGCATTAGGCTACATCTTGGATCTTTAAAACATCCTAACATGCCATAGATGCAGGTGGCCTGATTCTTGATGTTGGCTATTATCTGTATGTACATGGTGTGTGATACATATAACATAAGACCAGACTGTCAATCACAGTCAACGTCCTCTTTAAGGCACTCCCCAAAAATGGCGGCCATTCGAAATGTGTGTGTTAATGACATTAAATACTCAACTTGTGATGCAACACATATGGGTCTGTGTGTAAAAGTAAAAGCTCTGTGTCCATTATGTTTTTCAGATCATGCTTCAGCGCCGGTATGACTTCGCGCCCAATGTGTGCGAGAAAAGGGACATCGCCCGGGAGATCATCGCCGAGATCCACCGTGTCACCAGCACCACCTTCACTCACACCCAGATCATGCAGCATTGGTCGGACCTGAAGCGTCTGCACATGCCCCGGGTGCGGAGGTTTTTTGGGATCCATTTCCCAAGTAAGTACCAAGCAATTGCATGTTATATGTTCCAAATGTCTAAGTTATGCCTTTATTTATAATGACTTTTCTTTGGTAGTGTTGGAAATGGATTTCAGAATTCGCCGCACCCGGAGACGTACAGGCCGACCAGTGCTGCATGACTCTGCATCTGTGAGTGAAGGTGGTGGATCTCCCGGGCGACGGACCTACCCCTCCTCTGTGGCCTCCTCAGACCAGCCCCTGGACCTTACCACAGAGGAGGGGCCAAGGCGCGTGGGCGTGGAGTCATACCTGGCCACGCATGGGGAAGGCTCTGGTATGTCACTCTTCATGTATAGGCACAAAGATATACATGTCAGGCCAAAAACTAAGTTATCCTTTATTATGTATTTGTAGAAGCTTCAGGAGCGGGTGAGATAGTGGAGGAGGAGGCAGCAGAGATGCTTGAAGTCGATCCTGGCGAAGGTGAGTGATGTCAGCCAGACTGGGAGCCAGATATGTTGGGGATAGTGACTCTCTTCAAGTACTAACCAAATGTCACATGTTTCTCCAGGGACTTCTTCACAGCAGAGCCAGGACCAAGGGCCGCCTGTTGGCCCCAACCAGCCATCTGTCGGCCACCAACTCCGTAAGTCTCCATGCCATTATTCATATTAATGTTTGGTTAGCTAATAACACACACATAACTAAAGGCGTAGCCAATGTGTAGTTCACACTTTCATGTGGGCACTTCGTTAGCTTAAAGAGGACCCTAACTAGTATTAAGAACCAAAGAATTAGCCATCACACTGTACCTACAGATTAGAACCATGGAAAAACACCCTTCACCCATCTAATGCATGTTATTAGACTGAACAAAACCAATATTGGGGAATATGGAATGCGCAATATTTACAGGCAGCATGGGATACAGATTGAAAAAAGGAAGGTGCTGCCATGCATTGTGTGAGTGATGACCTTTCCCTCAACCCAGCTATGCTCGGGATTCCCAACGCACCACTGTAACCTACTCCCCTGTACTTTATCCAACTCTCCACTCCTCATTAAGTGTTATGCTTCAGAGTCCAGATGGCGGCGCTGTAATCCCCAAAAAACCCTAAATAACTTTGAGGTGGTGCAGAATCATTTGTGAATAGTTATTGGTTTTCATTAAATAATGTGGAAGGTCCGGTTTAAGGAGTTTAAACACTTACCTGTGGGAAATGCATTAACTGTATCCCTTTGAAGAATGACATATGTCATGCATTTACATGTATTTGATTAACCCTAAATCTATTTCCAGCATACAAACCGGTCTGGGACTCCTATTTATGTTTCTTTCTCTATTGGTTACAGGGATGATCCCCCAAACCTTGGCGGGCAAAAAAAAAAGAATGAAGGAGTTGGTGGCCGAGCTGCTGGCCATACAGGCGACGTTGGGGCCAACAGATGAAGAAGAGGATGATGAATAGTGCCCTTGGTCCTGGCTCCTTTGTTTTACTTGTTTTTAAATATGTGAACATTTTAAAAAGCCTTTTATGTATTTTTTAAAAAAACAAAAATTATGTTTGTTTAAAACAAAACAAAAAATGTTTTTTACTGTTGAAAAAAAAAAAACATTTCTATGTGTTTTACTGTTTAAAAAAAAAAAAAAACTTATATGTGTTTTACTGTTTAAAAAAAAAAAAAAAAACTTATATGTGTTTTACCGAGACAAAATTTTAAAAAAAAAAAAATTAAACAAAACAACCCAAAAAAAAAAAAGAGGTTTTAAAAATTATTTACAACCAAACCAAGCTAATAATGTAAATAAATTAGATTTTACGCCTTCCTAAATGTGTCTTTTCTAATATGCACACACCCAAAAAATTACACAAACCAGAAACAACACGCTTAGAAACATATAGACATATGTACATTATGTGATTTTCTTACGTTTTAGGGACCGAGAAAGGAAGTTGGATGCAGGCGCTAAGAGGTTTAGGTAAGTTTGAGGGACCGAGAAATGAAGTTGGATGCAAGCGCTAAGAGGTTTAGGTAAGTTTGAGGGACCGAGAAATGAAGTTGGATGCAGCCGCTAAAGGGTTTAGGTAAGTTTGAGGGACCGAGAAATGAAGTTGGATGCAGGCGCAAAGGGGTTTAGGTAAGTTTTATGGACCGAGAAATGAAGTTGGATGCAGGCGCTAAGGGGTTTAGGTAAGTTTTATGGACCGAGAAATGAAGTTGGATGCAGCCGCTAAAGGGTTTAGGTAAGTTTGAGGCACCGAGAAATGAAGTTGGATGCAGCCGCTAAAGGGTTTAGGTAAGTTTGAGGGACCGAGAAATGAAGTTGGATGCAAGCGCTACGGGGTTTAGGTAAGTTTTATGGACCGAGAAATGAAGTTGGATGCAGGCGCTAAGGGGTTTAGGTAAGTTTTATGGACCGAGAAATGAAGTTGGATGCAGGCGCTAAGGGGTTTAGGTAAGTTTAAGGGACCGAGAAATGAAGTTGGATGCAGGCGCTAAGGGGTTTAGGTAAGTTTGAGGGACCGAGAAATGAAGTTGGATGCAGGCGCAAAGGGGTTTAGGTAAGTTTTATGGACCGAGAAATGAAGTTGGATGCAGGCGCTAAGGGGTTTAGGTAAGTTTGAGGGACCGAGAAATGAAGTTGGATGCAGGCGCTAAGGGGTTTAGGTAAGTTTAAGGGACCGAGAAATGAAGTTGGATGCAGGCGCTAAGGGGTTTAGGTAAGTTTGAGGGTCCGAGAAATGAAGTTGGATGCAGCCGCTACGGGGTTTATGTAAGTTTAAGGGACCGAGAAATGAAGTTGGATGCAGCCGCTACGGGGTTTATGTAAGTTTCTGGTTGAGGGTGCGCATGCGCAAGATCTTATAAACATACGAACGCACGAATCTAAGAGGCCAAAAACCAATGAAAAACAGAGGCAAACGCAAGTAATTGGAAGAGCTGGACGATGGAAGCCGCCGACAAAACAGGCTGCCGCCGCAACAGGTGAGCACATGAACGTGATTTTTACGATTGCCAACTGACTGAGGCAAGTTCGGGAGATATCATACGAACGGACGTATATTTTAGGATAGAAACGTATTTGCTTATTGAATCACTCGCAAGTTCATACGAACGCACGAGCGGACGTAAAAAATAGGATGATCGTGAGCAAAATCCAAGCTGTTACATGTTTCTTTGAATCAACCCATATTAGACCAAACACCGTGGATCTATATGGCTCCTAACCAGGTTTCTCCATATCCAAGCCCCTGAGCGTCCGGGAATGACCAGAGAGTACCACGTACCCATACATTATGATCTCCAGTTCAGTCTATGATTAATGCGCAAAGCAGTATTGTAATTCTAAATTAAAGTTAAAAAATAACATTAGCTTACATGCAGTGGCTTTAGCACTGTGCTTCTTCCTCTGTTTGTCTCCTTAGTGAGGAAAATCAGTTCCTCATTCAGCTTTCAGTCCCCACCCTGCTGATCTGGTCCATCAATCAATCTTTGGTGGGCCAAGAATGGAAACACCCCCCAAGTCCTTGCCCAGGCGTCCTAATTGGCTGCCTCTCTCTACAGCTCTGAAAAGCCTCTCTCCTCTCTCCTCTTTGCTCTCACACTCATCACAGTGTGCTTGCATCACATGGCTGTTGCCACGCCCACTGTTTTCTCAATTTTTTCTGTGAATCTCCAATGTTTTAATACTTTTAAAGTTAACTTGGGAAATACAGGGTCTTATTGAAAACAGATTGAAGTTTAGGATAGTGCAACATGTAGCCAGAAACAATGGAACAACAATCGGGTGCTTGTCCTTAGTATACCTTTTAAATATGTATGTACGAAGTATGCTAGCCAGCACAGCCTCATGGCAGGGGTTTTCTGCAAGCTCAGTTGCGGACCCATCCTGTCTATCCTACGTGTGAACTGTGTACAGTTCTGGGCACCTGTGCTTAAGAAGGACATATCAGAACTAGAGCGCGTTCAAAGGAGGGCAACTAAGTTAATAAAAGGAGTGCGGGGGCTAGAGGACCCTGAAAGATTGCTACAGTTAGGTTTATTTAGTTTGGAAAAGAGACAGCTCGGGGGTGATATAACTATGTATAAATATATTCGGGGTCAATACAAAGATCTGTCCCACAATCTATTTATACCCCAGAGTGTAACCATAACCCAAGGGCATCCACCAAGGTTACAGGAAAGGTGCTTTCTCCACCGACATAGGAGAGGATTCTTTTCTGTAAGAGCAGTGAGACTATGGAACTCGCTGCTAGAGGAGGTAGTTATGAAGCATACACTAAAAGATTTTAAAAGTGGCCTGGATGCCTTCCTTGCATGTAAAAACATTTCCAGCTATGGCTACTAGACCACTGGAAGGAGATCTATAGTGGCCGGGATGCCTTCCTGGCATGTAATAACATTTCCAGCTATGGCTACTTGACCACTGAAAGGAGATCTATAGTGGCCGGGATGCCTTCCTTGCATGTAATAACATTACCAGCTATGGCTACTAGACCACTGGAAGGAGATCTATAGTGGCCGGGATGCCCTCCTTGCATGTAATAACATTACCAGCTATGGCTACTTGACCACTGGAAGGAGATCTATAGTGGCCGGGATGCCTTCCTGGCATGTAATAACATTTCCAGCTATGGCTACTAGACCACTGGAAGGAGATCTATAGTGGCCGGGATGCCCTCCTTCCATGTAATAACATTACCAGCTATGGCTACTTGACCACTGGAAGGAGATCTATAGTGGCCGGGATGCCTTCCTGGCATGTAATAACATTTCCAGCTATGGCTACTTGACCACTGGAAGGAGATAAACAGGCTGAACTGGATGGACCAAAGTCTTTATTCAGCCCTACATACTATCTTACTATATATTCCTTTTTATTTCCGTTTAGTTTAGTTTCTGTTATGCTAATTTAACAGACATGCTTTTTAATTTTTTTTTACTTGAAAAATTTAACAGACCGACTTGAAGCAAAATGAACGGTGCAAAAAAATAAAATAAAAGATTTTCTACAGAGATCACTGATGCTTGTAGGGTGTTATCTTAATGCATCTTATCTCGGCTTGGCTATAGAACCCTTAAGTTATAAATAGTTTATTCATATCTTCAAGGACATGAAGCGAAAATGCGAAAATTAACACGGTCATGGAGGGGCATCCTCCTGGAGGGGCTGCAGCAACTTAAACACGGTAATTAATGCTTATCATCGCTGGGCTTTGATGTTTGAATAAGGGGCATCCCAGTTATTAATAGTGGAATGACATGATTTTATAGGCTTAATTAGGGATGAGCGAATCGATCCGGACGAACCCGGATTCGATCCGAATTTCAGGAAAAATTCGATTCGGATCGAATCCGAATTTCCCCGCGATTCGATCACTCGAAGTTTTCCTTTAACATCCATTCATTTACATTTACAGGCATTCTAAGATGGCGGACGGGACATGTCTGGACATGTATCCCGCGCCAGTGCAAGCTGGGGCAGTCACATGCAGCCTATCAGCAGCCAGCAAGCCCGGTGACGTCACACAGCGGTATTTAACGGTGGCCATCTTGCTTTTCCTCATTTCTCTATTGCATTCGTGACAGACAGACAGAACGCTGTGTAGCTGAGGCAGTTAGACAGGCTGGAGACAGGGACAGACAGGGACAGGCAGGAGACAGGCAGGAGACAGGCAGGAGACAGACAGGAGACAGACAGAAAGCCAGGGAAAGGTAGGAAAAACGGAGCTGGCTGACAGGGAGATTTTTTTTTTTTCATCCAGCCTTTGTTAGCGTTTTCAGGCTGCTTATAGTAACTAACTGTGCATATATACTGAACTGATCTTAAGTCTGCTGTGAGGCATCCCATTCTGTGACTAAAGCAGCCTCTGTTTAAGACCATATAAGCATTTGCTCTTATCATATTTGAAATTAGGCCTGATAAAGACACTTTTGCTGGCCAAAGCACTACTGGACCCTGCCAGGTCCATTCCTGCCCAGGGCATCCCATTCTGTGACTACAGCAGCCTCTGTTTAAGACCATATAAGCATTTGCTCTTATCATATTTGAAATTAGGCCTGATAAAGACACTTTTGCTGGCCAAAGCACTACTGGACCCTGCCAGGTCCATTCCTGCCCAGGGCATCCCATTCTGTGACTAAAGCAGCCTCTGTTTAAGACCATATAAGCATTTGCTCTTATCATATTTGAAATTAGGCCTGATAAAGACACTTTTGCTGGCCAAAGCACTACTGGACCCTGCCAGGTCCATTCCTGCCCAGGGCATCCCATTCTGTGACTACAGCAGCCTCTGTTTAAGACCATATAAGCATTTGCTCTTATCATATTTGAAATTAGCCTGATAAAGACACTTTTGCTGGCCAAAGCACTACTGGACCCTGCCAGGTCCATTCCTGCCCAGGGCATCCCATTCTGTGACTAAAGCAGCCTCTGTTTAAGACCATATAAGCATTTGCTCTTATCATATTTGAAATTAGGCCTGATAAAGACACTTTTGCTGGCCAAAGCACTACTGGACCCTGCCAGGTCCATTCCTGCCCAGGGCATCCCATTCTGTGACTACAGCAGCCTCTGTTTAAGACCATATAAGCATTTGCTCTTATCATATTTGAAATTAGGCCTGATAAAGACACTTTTGCTGGCCAAAGCACTACTGGACCCTGCCAGGTCCATTCCTGCCCAGGGCATCCCATTCTGTGACTAAAGCAGCCTCTGTTTAAGACCATATAAGCATTTGCTCTTATCATATTTGAAATTAGGCCTGATAAAGACACTTTTGCTGGCCAAAGCACTACTGGACCCTGCCAGGTCGATTCCTGTTGGGGCATCCCATTCTGTGACTACAGCAGCCTCTGTTTAAGACCATATAAGCATTTGCTCTTATCATATTTGAAATTAGCCTGATAAAGACACTTTTGCTGGCCAAAGCACTACTGGACCCTGCCAGGTCCATTCCTGCCCAGGGCATCCCATTCTGTGACTAAAGCAGCCTCTGTTTAAGACCATATAAGCATTTGCTCTTATCATATTTGAAATTAGGCCTGATAAAGACACTTTTGCTGGCCAAAGCACTACTGGACCCTGCCAGGTCGATTCCTGTTGGGGCATCCCATTCTGTGACTAAAGCAGCCTCTGTTTAAGACCATATAAGCATTTGCTCTTATCATATTTGAAATTAGGCCTGATAAAGACACTTTTGCTGGCCAAAGCACTACTGGACCCTGCCAGGTCGATTCCTGTTGGGGCATCCCATTCTGTGACTACAGCAGCCTCTGTTTAAGACCATATAAGCATTTGCTCTTATCATATTTGAAATTAGCCTGATAAAGACACTTTTGCTGGCCAAAGCACTACTGGACCCTGCCAGGTCCATTCCTGCCCAGGGCATCCCATTCTGTGACTAAAGCAGCCTCTGTTTAAGACCATATAAGCATTTGCTCTTATCATATTTGAAATTAGGCCTGATAAAGACACTTTTGCTGGCCAAAGCACTACTGGACCCTGCCAGGTCGATTCCTGTTGGGGCATCCCATTCTGTGACTACAGCAGCCTCTGTTTAAGACCATATAAGCATTTGCTCTTATCATATTTGAAATTAGCCTGATAAAGACACTTTTGCTGGCCAAAGCACTACTGGACCCTGCCAGGTCCATTCCTGCCCAGGGCATCCCATTCTGTGACTAAAGCAGCCTCTGTTTAAGACCATATAAGCATTTGCTCTTATCATATTTGAAATTAGGCCTGATAAAGACACTTTTGCTGGCCAAAGCACTACTGGACCCTGCCAGGTCGATTCCTGCCCGGGGCATCCCATTCTGTGACTACAGCAGCCTCTGTTTAAGACCATATAAGCATTTGCTCTTATCATATTTGAAATTAGCCTGATAAAGACACTTTTGCTGGCCAAAGCACTACTGGACCCTGCCAGGTCCATTCCTGCCCAGGGCATCCCATTCTGTGACTAAAGCAGCCTCTGTTTAAGACCATATAAGCATTTGCTCTTATCATATTTGAAATTAGGCCTGATAAAGACACTTTTGCTGGCCAAAGCACTACTGGACCCTGCCAGGTCCATTCCTGCCCAGGGCATCCCATTCTGTGACTACAGCAGCCTCTGTTTAAGACCATATAAGCATTTGCTCTTATCATATTTGAAATTAGCCTGATAAAGACACTTTTGCTGGCCAAAGCACTACTGGACCCTGCCAGGTCCATTCCTGCCCAGGGCATCCCATTCTGTGACTACAGCAGCCTCTGTTTAAGACCATATAAGCATTTGCTCTTATCATATTTGAAATTAGCCTGATAAAGACACTTTTGCTGGCCAAAGCACTACTGGACCCTGCCAGGTCCATTCCTGCCCAGGGCATCCCATTCTGTGACTAAAGCAGCCTCTGTTTAAGACCATATAAGCATTTGCTCTTATCATATTTGAAATTAGGCCTGATAAAGACACTTTTGCTGGCCAAAGCACTACTGGACCCTGCCAGGTCCATTCCTGCCCAGGGCATCCCATTCTGTGACTACAGCAGCCTCTGTTTAAGACCATATAAGCATTTGCTCTTATCATATTTGAAATTAGCCTGATAAAGACACTTTTGCTGGCCAAAGCACTACTGGACCCTGCCAGGTCCATTCCTGCCCAGGGCATCCCATTCTGTGACTACAGCAGCCTCTGTTTAAGACCATATAAGCATTTGCTCTTATCATATTTGAAATTAGCCTGATAAAGACACTTTTGCTGGCCAAAGCACTACTGGACCCTGCCAGGTCCATTCCTGCCCAGGGCATCCCATTCTGTGACTACAGCAGCCTCTGTTTAAGACCATATAAGCATTTGCTCTTATCATATTTGAAATTAGCCTGATAAAGACACTTTTGCTGGCCAAAGCACTACTGGACCCTGCCAGGTCCATTCCTGCCCAGGGCATCCCATTCTGTGACTAAAGCAGCCTCTGTTTAAGACCATATAAGCATTTGCTCTTATCATATTTGAAATTAGGCCTGATAAAGACACTTTTGCTGGCCAAAGCACTACTGGACCCTGCCAGGTCCATTCCTGCCCAGGGCATCCCATTCTGTGACTACAGCAGCCTCTGTTTAAGACCATATAAGCATTTGCTCTTATCATATTTGAAATTAGGCCTGATAAAGACACTTTTGCTGGCCAAAGCACTACTGGACCCTGCCAGGTCCATTCCTGCCCAGGGCATCCCATTCTGTGACTAAAGCAGCCTCTGTTTAAGACCATATAAGCATTTGCTCTTATCATATTTGAAATTAGGCCTGATAAAGACACTTTTGCTGGCCAAAGCACTACTGGACCCTGCCAGGTCGATTCCTGTTGGGGCATCCCATTCTGTGACTACAGCAGCCTCTGTTTAAGACCATATAAGCATTTGCTCTTATCATATTTGAAATTAGCCTGATAAAGACACTTTTGCTGGCCAAAGCACTACTGGACCCTGCCAGGTCCATTCCTGCCCAGGGCATCCCATTCTGTGACTAAAGCAGCCTCTGTTTAAGACCATATAAGCATTTGCTCTTATCATATTTGAAATTAGGCCTGATAAAGACACTTTTGCTGGCCAAAGCACTACTGGACCCTGCCAGGTCGATTCCTGTTGGGGCATCCCATTCTGTGACTAAAGCAGCCTCTGTTTAAGACCATATAAGCATTTGCTCTTATCATATTTGAAATTAGGCCTGATAAAGACACTTTTGCTGGCCAAAGCACTACTGGACCCTGCCAGGTCGATTCCTGTTGGGGCATCCCATTCTGTGACTACAGCAGCCTCTGTTTAAGACCATATAAGCATTTGCTCTTATCATATTTGAAATTAGCCTGATAAAGACACTTTTGCTGGCCAAAGCACTACTGGACCCTGCCAGGTCCATTCCTGCCCAGGGCATCCCATTCTGTGACTAAAGCAGCCTCTGTTTAAGACCATATAAGCATTTGCTCTTATCATATTTGAAATTAGGCCTGATAAAGACACTTTTGCTGGCCAAAGCACTACTGGACCCTGCCAGGTCGATTCCTGTTGGGGCATCCCATTCTGTGACTACAGCAGCCTCTGTTTAAGACCATATAAGCATTTGCTCTTATCATATTTGAAATTAGCCTGATAAAGACACTTTTGCTGGCCAAAGCACTACTGGACCCTGCCAGGTCCATTCCTGCCCAGGGCATCCCATTCTGTGACTAAAGCAGCCTCTGTTTAAGACCATATAAGCATTTGCTCTTATCATATTTGAAATTAGGCCTGATAAAGACACTTTTGCTGGCCAAAGCACTACTGGACCCTGCCAGGTCGATTCCTGCCCGGGGCATCCCATTCTGTGACTACAGCAGCCTCTGTTTAAGACCATATAAGCATTTGCTCTTATCATATTTGAAATTAGCCTGATAAAGACACTTTTGCTGGCCAAAGCACTACTGGACCCTGCCAGGTCCATTCCTGCCCAGGGCATCCCATTCTGTGACTAAAGCAGCCTCTGTTTAAGACCATATAAGCATTTGCTCTTATCATATTTGAAATTAGGCCTGATAAAGACACTTTTGCTGGCCAAAGCACTACTGGACCCTGCCAGGTCCATTCCTGCCCAGGGCATCCCATTCTGTGACTACAGCAGCCTCTGTTTAAGACCATATAAGCATTTGCTCTTATCATATTTGAAATTAGCCTGATAAAGACACTTTTGCTGGCCAAAGCACTACTGGACCCTGCCAGGTCCATTCCTGCCCAGGGCATCCCATTCTGTGACTACAGCAGCCTCTGTTTAAGACCATATAAGCATTTGCTCTTATCATATTTGAAATTAGCCTGATAAAGACACTTTTGCTGGCCAAAGCACTACTGGACCCTGCCAGGTCCATTCCTGCCCAGGGCATCCCATTCTGTGACTAAAGCAGCCTCTGTTTAAGACCATATAAGCATTTGCTCTTATCATATTTGAAATTAGGCCTGATAAAGACACTTTTGCTGGCCAAAGCACTACTGGACCCTGCCAGGTCCATTCCTGCCCAGGGCATCCCATTCTGTGACTACAGCAGCCTCTGTTTAAGACCATATAAGCATTTGCTCTTATCATATTTGAAATTAGCCTGATAAAGACACTTTTGCTGGCCAAAGCACTACTGGACCCTGCCAGGTCCATTCCTGCCCAGGGCATCCCATTCTGTGACTACAGCAGCCTCTGTTTAAGACCATATAAGCATTTGCTCTTATCATATTTGAAATTAGCCTGATAAAGACACTTTTGCTGGCCAAAGCACTACTGGACCCTGCCAGGTCCATTCCTGCCCAGGGCATCCCATTCTGTGACTAAAGCAGCCTCTGTTTAAGACCATATAAGCATTTGCTCTTATCATATTTGAAATTAGCCTGATAAAGACACTTTTGCTGGCCAAAGCACTACTGGACCCTGCCAGGTCCATTCCTGCCCAGGGCATCCCATTCTGTGACTAAAGCAGCCTCTGTTTAAGACCATATAAGCATTTGCTCTTATCATATTTGAAATTAGGCCTGATAAAGACACTTTTGCTGGCCAAAGCACTACTGGACCCTGCCAGGTCCATTCCTGCCCAGGGCATCCCATTCTGTGACTACAGCAGCCTCTGTTTAAGACCATATAAGCATTTGCTCTTATCATATTTGAAATTAGGCCTGATAAAGACACTTTTGCTGGCCAAAGCACTACTGGACCCTGCCAGGTCCATTCCTGCCCAGGGCATCCCATTCTGTGACTACAGCAGCCTCTGTTTAAGACCATATAAGCATTTGCTCTTATCATATTTGAAATTAGGCCTGATAAAGACACTTTTGCTGGCCAAAGCACTACTGGACCCTGCCAGGTCGATTCCTGTTGGGGCATCCCATTCTGTGACTACAGCAGCCTCTGTTTAAGACCATATAAGCATTTGCTCTTATCATATTTGAAATTAGCCTGATAAAGACACTTTTGCTGGCCAAAGCACTACTGGACCCTGCCAGGTCCATTCCTGCCCAGGGCATCCCATTCTGTGACTAAAGCAGCCTCTGTTTAAGACCATATAAGCATTTGCTCTTATCATATTTGAAATTAGGCCTGATAAAGACACTTTTGCTGGCCAAAGCACTACTGGACCCTGCCAGGTCGATTCCTGTTGGGGCATCCCATTCTGTGACTAAAGCAGCCTCTGTTTAAGACCATATAAGCATTTGCTCTTATCATATTTGAAATTAGGCCTGATAAAGACACTTTTGCTGGCCAAAGCACTACTGGACCCTGCCAGGTCGATTCCTGTTGGGGCATCCCATTCTGTGACTACAGCAGCCTCTGTTTAAGACCATATAAGCATTTGCTCTTATCATATTTGAAATTAGCCTGATAAAGACACTTTTGCTGGCCAAAGCACTACTGGACCCTGCCAGGTCCATTCCTGCCCAGGGCATCCCATTCTGTGACTAAAGCAGCCTCTGTTTAAGACCATATAAGCATTTGCTCTTATCATATTTGAAATTAGGCCTGATAAAGACACTTTTGCTGGCCAAAGCACTACTGGACCCTGCCAGGTCGATTCCTGTTGGGGCATCCCATTCTGTGACTACAGCAGCCTCTGTTTAAGACCATATAAGCATTTGCTCTTATCATATTTGAAATTAGCCTGATAAAGACACTTTTGCTGGCCAAAGCACTACTGGACCCTGCCAGGTCCATTCCTGCCCAGGGCATCCCATTCTGTGACTAAAGCAGCCTCTGTTTAAGACCATATAAGCATTTGCTCTTATCATATTTGAAATTAGGCCTGATAAAGACACTTTTGCTGGCCAAAGCACTACTGGACCCTGCCAGGTCGATTCCTGCCCGGGGCATCCCATTCTGTGACTACAGCAGCCTCTGTTTAAGACCATATAAGCATTTGCTCTTATCATATTTGAAATTAGCCTGATAAAGACACTTTTGCTGGCCAAAGCACTACTGGACCCTGCCAGGTCCATTCCTGCCCAGGGCATCCCATTCTGTGACTAAAGCAGCCTCTGTTTAAGACCATATAAGCATTTGCTCTTATCATATTTGAAATTAGGCCTGATAAAGACACTTTTGCTGGCCAAAGCACTACTGGACCCTGCCAGGTCCATTCCTGCCCAGGGCATCCCATTCTGTGACTACAGCAGCCTCTGTTTAAGACCATATAAGCATTTGCTCTTATCATATTTGAAATTAGCCTGATAAAGACACTTTTGCTGGCCAAAGCACTACTGGACCCTGCCAGGTCCATTCCTGCCCAGGGCATCCCATTCTGTGACTACAGCAGCCTCTGTTTAAGACCATATAAGCATTTGCTCTTATCATATTTGAAATTAGCCTGATAAAGACACTTTTGCTGGCCAAAGCACTACTGGACCCTGCCAGGTCCATTCCTGCCCAGGGCATCCCATTCTGTGACTAAAGCAGCCTCTGTTTAAGACCATATAAGCATTTGCTCTTATCATATTTGAAATTAGGCCTGATAAAGACACTTTTGCTGGCCAAAGCACTACTGGACCCTGCCAGGTCCATTCCTGCCCAGGGCATCCCATTCTGTGACTACAGCAGCCTCTGTTTAAGACCATATAAGCATTTGCTCTTATCATATTTGAAATTAGCCTGATAAAGACACTTTTGCTGGCCAAAGCACTACTGGACCCTGCCAGGTCCATTCCTGCCCAGGGCATCCCATTCTGTGACTACAGCAGCCTCTGTTTAAGACCATATAAGCATTTGCTCTTATCATATTTGAAATTAGCCTGATAAAGACACTTTTGCTGGCCAAAGCACTACTGGACCCTGCCAGGTCCATTCCTGCCCAGGGCATCCCATTCTGTGACTAAAGCAGCCTCTGTTTAAGACCATATAAGCATTTGCTCTTATCATATTTGAAATTAGGCCTGATAAAGACACTTTTGCTGGCCAAAGCACTACTGGACCCTGCCAGGTCGATTCCTGTTGGGGCATCCCATTCTGTGACTACAGCAGCCTCTGTTTAAGACCATATAAGCATTTGCTCTTATCATATTTGAAATTAGCCTGATAAAGACACTTTTGCTGGCCAAAGCACTACTGGACCCTGCCAGGTCGATTCCTGTTGGGGCATCCCATTCTGTGACTAAAGCAGCCTCTGTTTAAGACCATATAAGCATTTGCTCTTATCATATTTGAAATTAGGCCTGATAAAGACACTTTTGCTGGCCAAAGCACTACTGGACCCTGCCAGGTCCATTCCTGCCCGGGGCATCCCATTCTGTGACTACAGCAGCCTCTGTTTAAGACCATATAAGCATTTGCTCTTATCATATTTGAAATTAGGCCTGATAAAGACACTTTTGCTGGCCAAAGCACTACTGGACCCTGCCAGGTCCATTCCTGCCCGGGGCATCCCATTCTGTGACTACAGCAGCCTCTGTTTAAGACCATATAAGCATTTGCTCTTATCATATTTGAAATTAGGCCTGATAAAGACACTTTTGCTGGCCAAAGCACTACTGGACCCTGCCAGGTCCATTCCTGCCCAGGGCATCCCATTCTGTGACTACAGCAGCCTCTGTTTAAGACCATATAAGCATTTGCTCTTATCATATTTGAAATTAGCCTGATAAAGACACTTTTGCTGGCCAAAGCACTACTGGACCCTGCCAGGTCCATTCCTGCCCAGGGCATCCCATTCTGTGACTAAAGCAGCCTCTGTTTAAGACCATATAAGCATTTGCTCTTATCATATTTGAAATTAGGCCTGATAAAGACACTTTTGCTGGCCAAAGCACTACTGGACCCTGCCAGGTCCATTCCTGCCCAGGGCATCCCATTCTGTGACTACAGCAGCCTCTGTTTAAGACCATATAAGCATTTGCTCTTATCATATTTGAAATTAGGCCTGATAAAGACACTTTTGCTGGCCAAAGCACTACTGGACCCTGCCAGGTCCATTCCTGCCCAGGGCATCCCATTCTGTGACTAAAGCAGCCTCTGTTTAAGACCATATAAGCATTTGCTCTTATCATATTTGAAATTAGGCCTGATAAAGACACTTTTGCTGGCCAAAGCACTACTGGACCCTGCCAGGTCCATTCCTGCCCGGGGCATCCCATTCTGTGACTACAGCAGCCTCTGTTTAAGACCATATAAGCATTTGCTCTTATCATATTTGAAATTAGGCCTGATAAAGACACTTTTGCTGGCCAAAGCACTACTGGACCCTGCCAGGTCCATTCCTGCCCAGGGCATCCCATTCTGTGACTACAGCAGCCTCTGTTTAAGACCATATAAGCATTTGCTCTTATCATATTTGAAATTAGGCCTGATAAAGACACTTTTGCTGGCCAAAGCACTACTGGACCCTGCCAGGTCCATTCCTGCCCGGGGCATCCCATTCTGTGACTACAGCAGCCTCTGTTTAAGACCATATAAGCATTTGCTCTTATCATATTTGAAATTAGCCTGATAAAGACACTTTTGCTGGCCAAAGCACTACTGGACCCTGCCAGGTCGATTCCTGTTGGGGCATCCCATTCTGTGACTAAAGCAGCCTCTGTTTAAGACCATATAAGCATTTGCTCTTATCATATTTGAAATTAGGCCTGATAAAGACACTTTTGCTGGCCAAAGCACTACTGGACCCTGCCAGGTCGATTCCTGTTGGGGCATCCCATTCTGTGACTACAGCAGCCTCTGTTTAAGACCATATAAGCATTTGCTCTTATCATATTTGAAATTAGCCTGATAAAGACACTTTTGCTGGCCAAAGCACTACTGGACCCTGCCAGGTCCATTCCTGCCCAGGGCATCCCATTCTGTGACTAAAGCAGCCTCTGTTTAAGACCATATAAGCATTTGCTCTTATCATATTTGAAATTAGGCCTGATAAAGACACTTTTGCTGGCCAAAGCACTACTGGACCCTGCCAGGTCCATTCCTGCCCGGGGCATCCCATTCTGTGACTAAAGCAGCCTCTGTTTAAGACCATATAAGCATTTGCTCTTATCATATTTGAAATTAGGCCTGATAAAGACACTTTTGCTGGCCAAAGCACTACTGGACCCTGCCAGGTCGATTCCTGTTGGGGCATCCCATTCTGTGACTACAGCAGCCTCTGTTTAAGACCATATAAGCATTTGCTCTTATCATATTTGAAATTAGCCTGATAAAGACACTTTTGCTGGCCAAAGCACTACTGGACCCTGCCAGGTCCATTCCTGCCCAGGGCATCCCATTCTGTGACTAAAGCAGCCTCTGTTTAAGACCATATAAGCATTTGCTCTTATCATATTTGAAATTAGGCCTGATAAAGACACTTTTGCTGGCCAAAGCACTACTGGACCCTGCCAGGTCGATTCCTGCCCGGGGCATCCCATTCTGTGACTACAGCAGCCTCTGTTTAAGACCATATAAGCATTTGCGCTTATCATATTTGAAATTAGGCCTGATAAAGACACTTTTGCTGGCCAAAGCACTACTGGACCCTGCCAGGTCGATTCCTGCCCGGGGCATCCCATTCTGTGACTACAGCAGCCTCTGTTTAAGACCATATAAGCATTTGCTCTTATCATATTTGAAATTAGCCTGATAAAGACACTTTTGCTGGCCAAAGCACTACTGGACCCTGCCAGGTCCATTCCTGCCCAGGGCATCCCATTCTGTGACTAAAGCAGCCTCTGTTTAAGACCATATAAGCATTTGCTCTTATTATATTTATATTATAAGACACTTTTGCTGGGCATAGGCTTACTGCTGCCTGCCAGGTGCACTTCTGTTGAGGCATCCCATTCTGTAACATAGCATACCCCTCTTTATTTACACTAAGCAGCTCTCTTATTTACACTAAGCAGGCCTGTTGGAGGCTGAGTGTTACTGCTCACTTTTGGTGTGCATTATATTCTGTTTCATATAGACCCACCGCTGCCCGGGGTTTTTTTAAATATCACCTACTACCACGCCAGTTAGACTATGTCGGGCAGACAAGTGCCTGGAAGTGAAAAGAGGAGTGGCAGAGGCCAAGATTCCGCAGGCAGAGCTCGCATCAGACTGGGGGCCAGTAGCAGCAGGAGTCACGCTGAGAGACCTAATCTGCCAGTATCTGCTAGCGGTCGGGTCTCCACCAGTAACGCATCTGCCGTGGTAGATTGGTTGACGCGCTCATCAACAACATCATCACAACTTACGTCTGAGACCCCCAGTCTAGGGTCGGTAGGTTCCTCTGACACAACCCTGAGTTGGCATGCCCCGAGAGCAGTCCCTGTCCTCCCATTGCCTCTGGCCTACGCCGTTCCCTCCCCCAGCGACGTATCCTATGCTTTGGGTTCAGCTCCACTCTTTAGTGAGGAGGACCATCAGATAGAGGACAGTCAGCAGCTACTGCCCAGCCAAGAAATGGAGGTGGCTTCTTTAGCTAGGCAGACAAATAGTGATGTGGACAGTGTCGTGGGTGCTGCGAGCGTTCCAGCTCCTGCGCCAGACACTGTTGACGAATCCACGAACATCAGTGACGTACAGCCACAACTCGGTGATGATGATGATGATGACGATGAAGCCGATCGCACTTGGGAGCCGGGTGATGAAGGGGCTTCATCGTCATCATCAGGAGAAGAGGGGTGCAGGTTGCCCCGGAGTCAGCAGCTGAGGCAGCAAGGTGGTAGCAGTCAGCATGGGGGCACAATTCCAAAGGCTGGAGCCGGCCGGGGCCGGGGCCGGGGTAGAGCACCTGCTGTGCGGCAGTCTACCTTATCGGGAGGTAGTGGAGCAGGGGTTCCTGGAGTTGGCAACAGCAGCAGTGAATCAGTGAGGCCAGGGGGTGGGAAAAGTAGCTACTCGGCAGTGTGGCAGTTTTTCCTGAGGCATCCGCAGGAGGGTAACATGGCCACATGCAAGATATGTAGGCAAAAGGTGAAGCGTGGCCAGGGTCCACCTCAGCCGAAGGCAGCTGTGCGTCATACCCATCCTCTGTCGCTCCTGCTCCTCCTCCTCCAAGTCATGCATCCCGCCAGCAATCCATCAGCGAAGCCATGTCCAAGAGACAGCAGTATGCGCCCACTCATCCTACGGCGCAGAAGCTGAATGTGCTCCTGTCCAAGTTGCTGGTGCTGCAGTCGCTCCCTTTTCAGGTGGTGGAATCTGCACCTTTCAGAGAACTGATGGCTTGTGCCGAGCCGAGGTGGAGAGTCCCAAGCCGTCATTTCTTTGCCAAGAAGGCAGTACCAGCGCTGCACACTTTTGTTGAACAGAAGGTGGGCCAGTCCTTGAGCCTGTCGGTGTGTAGCAAAATACATGGCAGCGCCGACATCTGGAGCTGTAACTACGGTCAGGGGCAGTACATGTCGTTTACGGCCCACTGGGTGAATGTGGTCCCTTTGCAGCAGCAACTTGGACAGGTCACGCCGCTTCGGCCTCCGCGCTCTCTGCCCATTGGGCCTGTGACACCGTGCGACTCGGCCTCCTCATCCTCCGCCATCTCCTCACCCTCCACTGTAGGCTCAAGTCTCAGTGCCCCTCCAGTCTACCATGTGTGCAGGGCACGGAGGTGTCACGCAGTGCTTCACATGGTTTGTCTTGGCGAACGGAGTCACACAGGGGAGGAACTGCTTAAATGTATTCATCAGGAAATCCAAACATGGCTTACTCCGAGAAAACTTAAAATGGGAATCATGGTTACCGACAATGGGAAGAACATTTTGTCTGCGCTGCGCCAAGGAAGCCTGACCCATGCCCCCTGCATGGCTCACGTCTTCAATCTGGTTGTCAAGCGGTTTCTGAAGTGTTCCCCCCATCTGCAGGACATCCTAACAACTTCACGGAAACTTTGCATGCACTTCAGCCACTCCTACACCGCCAAACACACCCTTCTTGAGCTACAGCGTCAGAATGGTATCCCCCAACATAGTCTGATTTGCGATGTTTCCACCCGTTGGAATTCCACCCTTCACATGTTGGACCGATTATATGAACAGAGAAAAGCCATCACGGATTTCCTGATGATCCAAGCAGATAGGGGGACTCCCCTGTGTAACTTCAATGTCAACCAGTGGCAGCTCATACGTGACACCTGCCGTTTGCTCAGGCCCTTTGAGGAAGCCACTTTATTTGTCAGTCGGCAGGATTACGGGATGAACGACGTGATTCCACTGCTTCATGTACTACAGCACATGTTGGAAACCATGGCTGGTCAGGGCACTGGAGACATGGCGTTTACATCTTACGGCCACATGAACCCCGTTGGAGCTGAACTGGAGGAGGAGGAGGAGGAAGAGGAGGAGGAGGAGTTGCCCAGCGAAACACAGTTTAGGCTTGGCGAAATGGCTGGTTTATCTAGTCAGCGGACAGGAGAGGAGGAGCAGGAGCAGCCAGAGGAGCTAGAGGTTTTTGAGGAAGGAGAGACAGAGGACCCGGGCACACCGTGGCAGTATGCAGTGGAGATGGAGACAGGTAGTCCATCCGAGTCACTTGCGCAAATGGCACGAAGCATGCTCACATGCTTGCGTAGTGACCCCAGAATTGTTTCCATCTGTCGGCGGGATGACTTCTGGCTGTCCACCTTATTGGACCCTCGCTTCCGGCACAAAATGGGGGCATTTTTTAAACCCACCGAGAGGGAGGACAAACTCAACTACTACAAAGACATTCTACGTAGGCAGTTGGCCGATGCCTATCTGCGCCATGGTCCATACTCTCGCAGGTCTGACTCGAGGGGACCTCTGCGCTCACCTTCCACTGCCATGGCCGCTGGGGGGGTTGGCAGCAGCAGCAGCAGAAGCTCCATCAGCAGCAGCAGCCTCAGTCTTCAGTCGCTAATGAGTAGCTTTCTACACCCGCATAGTGAGGCTACTCATGAGCAGCAGGAAGACCTGGAGCAGGACCTGAACCAGCAGGTCATGTCATACTTTGACATGACCATGCCAACACACCTTGAGGATCCGCTGGACTTCTGGGCAGCCAAACTTGATTTGTGGCCGCAACTAGCAGAGTTTGCCCTGGAAAAGCTGTCCTGCCCGGCAAGTAGCGTGCCATCTGAGCGGGTGTTTAGTGCGGCGGGGGCCATAGTTACGGCGAGGAGAACTCGTCTGTCAACTAAAAATGTGGAGAGACTCACCTTTGTCAAAATGAATCAGGGATGGATCAGCCAGGATTTCCACCCACCAATGCCTGATGCATGCGACTAGATTCAGCATGGTGCCACGTTTTACACTTTCCAAATGGTGCAAAACATATTTATGTCTTTAGGCCATTTTTTGGGCTCCTGCTGCTGCTGCTGCCAACTCCTGCCAACTCCAGGGTGTGATTCATCCAATTTTTGGGCTCCTGAGGCCAACTCCAGTGTATATTTGGGCTCCTGCTGCTGCTGCTGCCAACTTCTGCCAACTCCAGGGTGTGATTCATCCAATTTTTGGGCTCCTGAGGCCAACTCCAGTGTATATTTGGGCTCCTGCTGCTGCTGCTGTCAACTCCTGCCAACTCCAGGGTGTGATTCATCCAATTTTTGGGCTCCTGAGGCCAACTCCAGTGTATATTTGGGCTCCTGCTGCTGCTGCTGCCAACTTCTGCCAACTCCAGGGTGTGATTCATCCAATTTTTGGGCTCCTGAAGCCAACTCCAGTGTATATTTGGGCTCCTGCTGCTGCTGCTGCCAACTTCTGCCAACTCCAGGGTGTGATTCATCCAATTTTTGGGCTCCTGAGGCCAACTCCAGTGTATATTTGGGCTCCTGCTGCTGCTGCTGCTGCCAACTTCTGCCAACTCCAGGGTGTGATTCATCCAATTTTTGGGCTCCTGAGGCCAACTCCAGTGTATATTTGGGCTCCTGCTGCTGCTGCTGCCAACTTCTGCCAACTCCAGGGTGTGATTCATCCAATTTTTGGGCTCCTGAGGCCAACTCCAGTGTATATTTGGGCTCCTGCTGCTGCTGCTGCCAACTTCTGCCAACTCCAGGGTGTGATTCATCCAATTTTTGGGCTCCTGAGGCCAACTCCAGTGTATATTTGGGCTCCTGCTGCTGCTGCTGCCAACTTCTGCCAACTCCAGGGTGTGATTCATCCAATTTTTGGGCTCCTGAGGCCAACTCCAGTGTATATTTGGGCTCCTGCTGCTGCTGCTGCCAACTTCTGCCAACTCCAGGGTGTGATTCATCCAATTTTTGGGCTCCTGAGGCCAACTCCAGTGTATATTTGGGCTCCTGCTGCTGCTACTGTCAACTCCTGCCAACTCCAGGGTGTGATTCATCCAATTTTTGGGCTCCTGAGGCCAACTCCAGTGTATATTTGGGCTCCTGCTGCTGCTGCTGCCAACTTCTGCCAACTCCAGGGTGTGATTCATCCAATTTTTGGGCTCCTGAAGCCAACTCCAGTGTATATTTGGGCTCCTGCTGCTGCTGCTGCCAACTTCTGCCAACTCCAGGGTGTGATTCATCCAATTTTTGGGCTCCTGAGGCCAACTCCAGTGTATATTTGGGCTCCTGCTGCTGCTGCTGCCAACTTCTGCCAACTCCAGGGTGTGATTCATCCAATTTTTGGGCTCCTGAAGCCAACTCCAGTGTATATTTGGGCTCCTGCTGCTGCTGGTGTCAACTCCTGCCAACTCCAGGGTGTGATTCATCCAATTTTTGGGCTCCTGAAGCCAACTCCAGTGTATATTTGGGCTCCTGCTGCTGCTACTGTCAACTCCTGCCAACTCCAGGGTGTGATTCATCCAATTTTTGGGCTCCTGAGGCCAACTCCAGTGTATATTTGGGCTCCTGCTGCTGCTGCTGCCAACTTCTGCCAACTCCAGGGTGTGATTCATCCAATTTTTGGGCTCCTGAGGCCAACTCCAGTGTATATTTGGGCTCCTGCTGCTGCTACTGTCAACTCCTGCCAACTCCAGGGTGTGATTCATCCAATTTTTGGGCTCCTGAGGCCAACTCCAGTGTATATTTGGGCTCCTGCTGCTGCTGCTGCCAACTTCTGCCAACTCCAGGGTGTGATTCATCCAATTTTTGGGCTCCTGAGGCCAACTCCAGTGTATATTTGGGCTCCTGCTGCTGCTGCTGCCAACTTCTGCCAACTCCAGGGTGTGATTCATCCAATTTTTGGGCTCCTGAGGCCAACTCCAGTGTATATTTGGGCTCCTGCTGCTGCTGCTGCCAACTTCTGCCAACTCCAGGGTGTGATTCATCCAATTTTTGGGCTCCTGAGGCCAACTCCAGTGTATATTTGGGCTCCTGCTGCTGCTACTGTCAACTCCTGCCAACTCCAGGGTGTGATTCATCCAATTTTTGGGCTCCTGAGGCCAACTCCAGTGTATATTTGGGCTCCTGCTGCTGCTGCTGCCAACTTCTGCCAACTCCAGGGTGTGATTCATCCAATTTTTGGGCTCCTGAGGCCAACTCCAGTGTATATTTGGGCTCCTGCTGCTGCTGCTGTCAACTCCTGCCAACTCCAGGGTGTGATTCATCCAATTTTTGGGCTCCTGAGGCCAACTCCAGTGTATATTTGGGCTCCTGCTGCTGCTACTGTCAACTCCTGCCAACTCCAGGGTGTGATTCATCCAATTTTTGGGCTCCTGAAGCCAACTCCAGTGTATATTTGGGCTCCTGCTGCTGCTGCTGCCAACTTCTGCCAACTCCAGGGTGTGATTCATCCAATTTTTGGGCTCCTGAGGCCAACTCCAGTGTATATTTGGGCTCCTTCTGCCCCTCATAGTGATGCCACTTCAACTCTCTGCAATTGTGCCGCTCTGCGATTCTATTAGCGATGCCTCTGATCTGCATGTGATATTTCTTCAAAGTATTATTTAACTAACCCAGCACGCATCCTGTGCGTGTTACAGCAAGGCTGAATGGTTTACAACCCTATTGAGGCTGTAGGAGGCTCAGAAATAGCCGTTTTTAATAGCGATTCGTCGCGAATTTATTCGGGTCGAAATGATTTTTGTCGGAAAATTCGGCGAATCAGTCGAATCGAATTTTTCAAAAGTTCGCTCATCTCTAGGCTTAATATATTCCTGGTCTGATCTGTTTTCCAAGAAAGATTTTCTTGTTTTTTTTTTTTCACTTGACTTGAAAAAACAATGCAAATTGTTCTTGAGTTAATCCTGTGTGTATACGGGGATGCACCTGTAATGAGGCCAAGTGTGGCGGCTGCCCCAGGCAGCATCATGCAGAACAATGAGGTGGGGGGGTGGCAGCAATTGCTGGACCAATTTATTTGATAGCTAGTTTATTGGTAGTTTAGTGGGGATAAGGACACTGCTGCATGCCGTTGTGTTGTTTATTTCAACACATTTGATCACCAGCAGTAATTGAAGTGTGATTTAAGAAAAGCCCAAACCCTTAAAAAACTATTTCCCAGCATCTAAAGTTAATATATTTTAAGTTTTTAGTCACTTATTATTCTTTCCCGCACTGGGCTGCAACTCTGTTCAGGACTTCAGGATACGGGCGCCGCCACCTTGACTCATTCCATACTGAGGAGAGGAGAGCAGGATTAAGTGCAGGGGGGCGGGTTATAGCTGTGCTTTGCACAGACAGAGCACAGCTAGGGTCAGGGAATAGACAGCAATCCAAGAAATTTTAATGTGGGCAATCTGTATGTACAGGGTGTGGGAAACATATAGGATATGCTCTTATCCAGGGTGAAGGTCCGTGCGCTAATGATACTTGATATACAGGTAGCCTACTATTTGACAAGGTGGGGAGAGGCGCCTTCCTATAGTTCGCCTCAGGCAGCAGAGAGGGTAGGTTCACCTTCTCCTGGCTGCACCCATCCGTCCCTCCTTCTTCCAACTGTGTCCATCCATTCCTTCTTTTACCTGCTGCATCCATTCATCCTTCCTTTGTTCTGGCTGCATCCATTCATCCTTCCTTTGTGCTGGCTGCATCCATTCATCCTTCCTTTCTGCTGGCTGCATCCATTCATCCTTCCTTTCTGCTGGCTGCATCCATTCATCCTTCCTTTCTGCTGGCTGCATCCATTCATCCTTCCTTTCTGCTGGCTGCATCCATTCATCCTTCCTTTCTGCTGGCTGCATCCATTCATCCTTCCTTTCTGCTGCCTGCATCCATTCATCCTTCCTTTGTGATGGCTGCATCCATTCATCCTTCCTTTGTTCTGGCTGCATCCATTCATCCTTCCTTTGTGCTGGCTGCATCCATTCATCCTTCCTTTCTGCTGGCTGCATCCATTCATCCTTCCTTTGTTCTGGCTGCATCCATTCATCCTTCCTTTCTGCTGGCTGCATCCATTCATCCTTCCTTTCTGCTGGCTGCATCCATTCATCCTTCCTTTGTTCTGGCTGCATCCATTCATCCTTCCTTTCTGCTGGCTGCATCTATTCATCCTTCCTTTCTGCTGACTGCATCCATTCATCCTTCCTTTCTGCTGGCTGTATCCATTCATCCTTCCTTTCTGCTGGCTGCATCCATTCATCCTTCCTTTCTGCTGCCTGCATCCATTCATCCTTCCTTTGTGATGGTTGCATCCATTCATCCTTCCTTTGTGCTGGTTGCATCCATTCATCCTTCCTTTCTGCTGCCTGCATCCATTCATCCTTCCTTTGTGATGGCTGCATCCATTCATCTTTCCTTTGTGCTGGCTGCATCCATTCATCTTTCCTTTGTGCTGGCTGCATCCATTCATCCTTCCTTTCTGCTGCCTGCATCCATTCATCCTTCCTTTGTGATGGTTGCATCCATTCATCTTTCCTTTGTGATGGCTGCATCCATTCATCTTTCCTTTGTGCTGGCTGCATCCATTCATCTTTCCTTTGTGCTGGCTGCATCCATTCATCCTTCCTTTCTGCTGCCTGCATCCATTCATCCTTCCTTTGTGATGGTTGCATCCATTCATCTTTCCTTTGTGATGGCTGCATCCATTCATCTTTCCTTTGTGCTGGCTGCATCCATTCATCTTTCCTTTCTGCTGCCTTCATCCATTCATCCTTCCTTTGTGATGGTTGCATCCATTCATCCTTCCTTTGTGATGGCTGCATCCATTCATCTTTCCTTTGTGCTGGCTGCATCCATTCATCTTTCCTTTGTGCTGGCTGCATCCATTCATCCTTCCTTTCTGCTGCCTGCATCCATTCATCCTTCCTTTGTGATGGTTGCATCCATTCATCCGTCCTTTGTGCTGGCTGCATCCATTCATCTTTCCTTTGTGCTGGCTGCATCCATTCATCTTTCCTTTGTGCTGGCTGCATCCATTCATCCTTCCTTTGTGCTGGCTGCATCCATTCATCCTTCCTTTGTGCTGGCTGCATCCATTCATCCTTCCTTTGTGCTGGCTACATCCATTCATCTGTGCTTCCTGCTGGCTGCATCCATTAATTTGTGCTGGCTGCATCCATTCATCCTTCTATTCTAAATATACAGCACGTCCTGTTCCAGAAGATATTCCTTACTGTTGGGTTATACATCCAGTAGATGGCGCTGGACTGCAGAGACAGAAAAGTGTCTCCTCCCGGCCCCATACATTCCAGGGACCTCTCACAAATTCCCCAGTTCTTCTCTGCAGTCTGGGCTGCGATGACTAGAAGATGGCTCTTTCTACTCGCAGGTGAGCGGAGCTTTTTAGCCTGCAGCCCTGTAGGACGATTCCCACCCGTTCCTTTCTCTGCCTCCCAGCTTAGGCTGCGCTGGTCGGGTGATGGTAGGCAGCACTGCTGCTAGGTACTAAGGAGCGCTGCTCCAACCGCAGTCCCCCACCAAAGGGTAGGCAGTACAGGCCTGTGGTGAGCCTTTTGGGATGCCCCTCCCGCGGCCGTTTGCCCCTCGCCCCCTGTCCCCTCAGTTAGGCTCCTCTTAGGTCCGCTGCTTCCCCTTCGCTCCCCCTGGGTAGATCTGGGGGGTGGGGGGCCTAGATATTACTGTGTTTTTTGCTACGTCTTTTGCATTGGTGTACTGGTTTTGCTATTGCCGCCGCCGCGCGCTTGTACGCCGCTCCGCGGACGGCGGTGACATCGCCTCAGGCGCTGCTGCGCTCTTGGGGGGGGGGGGGCAGGCCTTGCGGATGACGTTTTCTGCATCACTTCTCCACGGCCCGCCCCTCGAGGTATATGCGGGCGCCATTTTGGAGCTCCTGTGCTGCATGTCTGGCGTCTCCGTATCGCGGTCCGTAAGTGCCCCTGCGGGCTGGCTTTTCTTTACATTTCATTGTATTATGCTTATGGGTTCTTTGCTTTATGTCTTATAGGCGGGCCAAACTTTTTTGTGGTTTCTCCCGGTCCTATCCCCTCTATTTAGCGTTAACTCCCTATTGGAGGGCTATTGTATTCTATATCTCCCACTTCCCTAGCGGGCTATTGGGGCATCCCGGGTAGCCTTATCGGCGTCAATCCCAATTGGCCTATTGTGCCACAATAATCACCATATGGAGGCTTCTCAGGATAATGTGCTTGGGGTTCCTTCGGGACAAGCCCGGCTGTGTGTGGCGTGTGGGGTATCCCCTATAAGTGATGATGTCAGGGTGTGTGTACCCTGCGCCCAGCAGATGCTTGTGCTGCAGTCTGGGTTACCGGTGGCTGGGCCTGCGTCCCTTCGGGCTTCGCCTACCCCCCCACGCTTACATCTGACTCCTAGTGAGGTGCATACTAGTGGGAAGTCTCAACCTGATTTGGCTGCTCGGGTGGCCAGCATTGAAAGACATATTGCTGGCTCTGGCCCGCGTAAGGCTTCTGCTAAGAAGCGGCATTTATTACCTGGTGTTTCCCTCTTTCCTATGGTGGCTGAGGAATTTTTTTACGTTACCGGTTATACCCCCCTGGAAGAGGGGGAATTATTTTCTGATTCAGAATCATCTGAGGAACAATCTAGGGTGTATGGTGCCGATTCTGGGTCTGACCCATGGGCTTCAGATGATACTGACAGACTTTTAGCTCACATTTTTGAGGTACTGTGTATCTTTCCCCTTGCCGTGGCTCCGCTGCAGCAGGGGGAGCTGTTTCATACTGTTAAACCACGCTTGGAGTTTCCTAAACAAACTCATTTTAATAATCTGGTGCTCAAAGATTGGGAACGGCCTAGCTGGCTTCCCGGGGTACCAAAGAGTTGGGATAAGAGGTATCCCTTTCCTGCTGAAATGGTTAAACGGTGGTCATGTCCTCCCAAGGTGGATGCACCAGTTCTGGGGTTGTCCAACACATCCGTCATGCATTCCCCTGACTCTACTACACTGAGGGATGGGGAGGACAGGCGCATTGATCAGCTGGCTTGCCATGCCTTTGCCTGTGTGGGGACTGCGCTGCGTCCGGTCTGTGCCTCTGCCATTACGGTTGTTGCTATTAAAAGCCTGCTCAGGGGTCTCTTAGATGGGGCCCCTGATGATGCAGGTAGTGAAGAGTATAGAGCTCTTCTGCGTTGTGAGGAATTAGTTGCATATGTTCTTTCTGCCTTGGATGATACTATCAGAATGTGTGGCAGGGCATCTGCCTTGTTGGTGGCGATACGCCGCTCGGTCTGGCTGCGCCAGTGGGCAGCTGCCAATGCTGCTAAGAAGGCTCTCACTGGGTTCCCCTTCAAGGGGCTGCGCCTCTTTGGTGAACGTCTGGACTTGTTTGCTAAGGGAGGCAAACTACCTCAGCGTAGAAGGCAGCCCCATTCCTTTCGGGGTTCAGGTGCCTTTTCTCCTTCCTTCAGGGGCTCCAGAATGGGACAGGGAGCTTCCTTTGCTGGAGCCCGTGGATATTTCTGGGGCAGGGGCAGAGGACGTGGCCGCCCTGGCCCCTCCTGGGGTCCCAATCCTAAGTCCTCCCCCAAGCCCCCTCAGGCATGAAGGGGCGCCCTCACCCATCCAGTTGGGGGAACGGCTTCGGCTCTTGGCTCATGTCTGGAGGCGTCATGTCTCAGACCGGTGGATTCAGGAGGTAGTTTCCTCCGGTTACAAGATAGAGTTTGCAGCCTGGCCACCCCCAAGATTCATCAAATCTCGGTAAGCTCAAAACCCCCTGTCAGCTCAGGGTCTGTCCCTGGCTGTCCAAGGCCTTCTGGAGCTGGGTGTCTTCTGCCAGGTGCCCTTGAGGGAAAGGGGCAAAGGCTATTATTCTAATCTTTTCATTGTTCCCAAAAAAGTTGGGTCCATCAGACCCATCCTGGATTTGAAGCACCTCAACAAATTTGTCATATTCAGACACTTTCGCATGGAGACTCTGCGCTCAGCTGGGACTTTCCTACGCCCAGGGGACTTCATGACCTCTGTAGACATCAAGGATGCTTACCTTCACGTACCTATCTTTCCAGGTCATCAGAGATTCCTCAGGTTCGCTCTGGAGGATCAGCACTACCAATTTGTGGCCTTGCCCTTCGGTCTCACTTTGGCTCCCAGGGTATTCACCAATGTGCTGGCAGGAGTGATGGCTCTGCTGAGATCTCAGGGCATTCGCTTCTCAGTCCTTCCATCAGGCAGAGATGGACACTCAGCTGGTGGAGTCATTCGGCTGGGTAATCAGCCACCCCAAATCTTCCCTTTCTCCTTCCATGGTGAAGTCCTTTCTGGGCATAATTCTGGATTCATCTCAGGTCAAGATCTTTCTTCCTCAGCAGAAGGTGGAGAGTCTTCAAGAGAAAGCTCAGCTCCTTCTGTCTTGTCCTCATCCATCCATCAGGCAGGGAATGCAGCTGGTGGGCCTGATGGTGTCCTGCTTCGAGGCAGTTCCAAATGCTCAGTTTCACATTAGGCCTCTTCAGCTTCACCTCTTGTCAGTATGCGATCGGGACCCTGTGTCCTTGGATCAGGTGTTTGTCCTGTCCCCTCTGGTCAGGCGGTCTCTATCATGGTGGCTAGACTCACGGAACCTGCCAGGGGGCAGATCCTTTCTGGCCCCCTGCTGGGAGACTGTGACCACGGATGCCAGTCTGACAGGTTGGGGGGCTTTGGGAAGTCCCTGAAATTCCAGGGTCAGTGGGGCCCTCAGGAGGCCCATGCCCAGGAGGCTGGAATTGAGGGCGATCAGGTTGGTTCTCGCCCAATTAACCCTACACTTGCGGGGTCGGGCTGTTCAGGTCCGCTCGGACAACCAGACGGCGGTTGCCCACATCAATCATCAGGGAGGGACCTGGAGCAAGAGGGCCCTCAAGGAAGTGTCCCTGATACTGTCCTGGGCGAAGGAGAATGTTCCCTGCATCTCAGCTGTGTACATCCCGGGGGTGGAAGAATCTGGAGGCAGACTCTCTGAGCAGGGGGACCATCTAGGAGAATGGTCCCTCAGCAGCAGGGTGTTTCGCTCCCTGTGCCACCGCTGGGGTCAGCCGGATGTGGATCTGTTTGCATCCCGTCACAGTCACAAGCTTCCAGTCTTTGTCTCTCTCTCCCAGGATACTCTGGCCTTGGCCATGGATGCCCTGGCAATGTCTTGGACGGGGTTTCAGCTTCTGTATGTGTTTCCCCCTTTTCCCCTGCTGGGCAGGGTGTTGCGCAAGATAGCTCAGGAAAGGGTGCCAGCCATGCTGGTGGCCCCCTGTTGGCCAAGAAGAGTGTGGTTCGCAGACATCGTGCAGCTGGCAGTAGATCAGTACGCCCTGCCCCGGGTTCCAGATCTGCTCACTCAGGGGCACCTACACCACCCCAATTTACAAACGCTGGCTTTGACGGCCTGGCGGTTGAAACCTCCATCTTGATGGAAAAAAGGCTGCCTGCCTTGGTTGTAAATACCATGATCAGGGCTAGGAAAAGGTCCTCTTCCATCTACTACAGGGTTTGGCGTACTTACATTGACTGGTGCGAGTCTAACTCGCTTCCCTGTCGTGTGTTTTCTATTCCTAGGATTCTGGAGTTTCTGCAACATGGTTTGGATCTGGGTCTTCAGCTCAGTACTCTGAAAGGTCATGTTTCTGCCTTGGCTATTTTTTTCCAAAGATCCTTTGCTCAGCATCCCCTGGTCAAGACCTTCTTCTAGGGGGTTACTCACGTGTGTCCCCCACTTGGTCTTATCTGCCCTGCAGGGGTCTCCCTTCGAGCCATTGCAAGGGGCCCCTTTGTCCATTCTTACGCTTAAGGTGGTCTTTTTGGTGGCTATCACTTCTGTTAGGCGTGTTTCTGAGTTGGGGCGCTTTCCATCAAGCCTCCTTATTTTGAGAGACACCAGGACAAGGTGGTGTTTCGTTTTATGCCAGATTTTCTGCCTAAGGTTGTTTCTGCCTTTCATCTCAATCAGGACATTGTTCTGCCTTGTGTCCTAATCCTAGTAACCCTAAGGAGAGGGTTTTACACTCTTTGGATGTGGTCAGGAAGTTCTATTTGGTGGCTACTGAATCCTTCAGGAAGACTGACGCTCTCTTTGTGCTCCCGTCTGGACCTAAGAAGGGTCTGGCTCCGGATAAGTCCACTATAAGCAAGTGGATCCGTCAGACTGTGATACAGGCCTACTCTGCTAAGGGGAAGGAGCCTCCCTTCCGCCTTACTGCTCATTCTACTCATGCTATTGGTGCCTCTTGGGCTTTCAGCACCAGGCTTTTGTTGAACAAGTTTGCAAGGCCGCCACTTGGTCTTCTGTCCATACTTTTTCTAAGTTTTACAAGGTTGATGTTAAGGCCTCAGCTGATGCTGCTTTTGGCCGCAAAGTTCTGCAGGCGGCAGTTTAAACTGTCTGCTGTTACTTTTGAGGATCCCACCCTACCTTACGGACACTGCTATTGGATGTCCCAAGAGTAAGGAATATCTTCTGGAACAGGACGTGCTGTATGCTTAGAATAATACAATTCTGTGATTACTCACCTGTAGAACTGGTATTATATATATACAGCACGTCCTGTTCCACCCCACCCTTGTTATCATTATTTTCAGTTACCTCTTTATGGTGATTGTTCAATTTTTTATAATGGTTAAAATTCTCCCGGTTTCATTTTAACTGCTTTTCAATATTGGGGAATTTGTGAGAGGTCCCTGGTATATATGGGGCCAGGAGGAGCCACTTTTCTGTCTCTGCAGTCCAGCGCCATCTACTGGATGTATAACCCAAGAGTAAGGAATATCTTCTGGAACAGGACGTGCTGTATACATATAATACCAATTCTACAGGTGAGTAATCACAGAATTGTATTTTTGTGCTGGCTGCATCCATTCATCCTTCCTTTGTGCTGGCTGCATCCATTTGTCCTTCCTTTGTGCTGGCTGCATCCATTCATCCTTCCCTTGTGCTGGCTGCATCCATTCATCCCTCTTTCTACCAGCTGCACCCATCTGTCCAGCCTTCCTTTGTGCTGGCTGCATCCATTCATCTTTGCTTTCTGCTGGCTGCATCCATTCATTTGTGCTGGCTGCATCCATTCATCATTCCTTTGTGCTGGCTGCATCCATTCATCCTTCCTTTGTGCTGGCTGCATCCATTCATCCTTCCTTTTTGCTGGCTGCATCCATTCATTTGTGCTGGCTGCATCCATTCATCCTTCCTTTGTGCTGGCTGCATCCATTCATCCTTCCTTTGTGCTGGCCGCATCCATTCATCCTCTCTTTGTGCTGGCTACATCCATTCATCCTTCCTTTCTGCTGGCTACATCCATTCATCCTTCCTTTCTGCTAGCTGCACCCATCTCTCCTTCTACCTGCTGTGCCCATCTGTCCAGCCTTCCTTTCTGCTGGCTGCATCCATTCATCCTTCCATTGTGCTGGCTGCATCCATTCATCCAGTGGCGGACTGGAGCTAAAAATCAGCCCTGGATTTTACCAGCCCCTGGCCGACCCAAGAAGTCGCTGTTGAGGCCCTCCCAACCATGACGCTGGGGCTATAGCATTGAGGACTGGGGTTCCTTGACTTGTGGGTAACAGTGGGGCTGGGTACACGGGGCTGGGGTTCCTTGACTTGTGGGTAACAGTGGGGCTGGGTACACGGGGCTGGGGTTCCTTGGCTTGTGGGTACAGGAGGCTGGGTACATGGGGCTGGGCTTCCTTGGCTTGTGGGTACAGGACATTGGGTACAGTGGGGCTGGGCTTCCTTGGCTTGTGGGTACAGGAGGCTGGGCACAGTGGGGCTGGGGTTCCTTGGCTTGTGGGTACAGGAGGCTGGGTACAGTGGGGCTGGGCTTCGTTGGCTTGTGGGTACAGTGGGGCTGGGTACAGGGGGCTGAGAGGAAGACTAAGGGGGCAGGGATTGAATGTGGGTGTTGAATTGGCATTGTCCCGGGTCTCCCTATGCATTCATCCTTCCATTGTGCTGGCTGCATCCATTCATCCTTCCTTTGTGCTGGCTGCATCCATTCATCCTTCCTTTGTGCTGGCTGCATCCATTCATCCTTTCTTTCTGCTGGCTGCATCCATTCATCCTTTCTTTATGCCGGCTGCATCCATTCATCCTTCCTGTGTGCTGGCTGCATCTATTCATCCTTCCTTTGTGTTGGCTGCATCCATTCATCCTTCCTTTGTGCTGGCTACATCCATTCATCCTTCCTTTGTGTTGGCTGCATCCATTCATCCTTTCTTTGTACTGGCTGCATCCATTCATCCTTCCTTTGTGCTGGCTGCAACCATTCATCCTTCCCTTTTGCCAGGGGGCACCTGTTCATCCCCCCACATGTTGCCTACCTTCCTCCGCACATGATGCCCCACCATGTCCCAGAGACTCTCTCCCCACATATGCACACTGCCCCATCTACATAGCAACCCCCCTCACATATTTCATCTCTCCCCTCCTCCACCTGTACTTCAGGGTCTTCCCTTTCCTTCACCTGGCAGACTAGGTTTTAGGGGCAGCAATGTCCTTGCCTGTAAATTTATTTTGAGGTACATCACATAAAGGTCATGTATTGTAGCAACTGTATATCTGACCTGCACCATGTATAATGGCTATTGGAAGATGACAATACTTGTTCCAAGAACTGGCAAGTAAACCCTAATCCACACCCCTGCCACAGCCACCACCCTGTATGCTTGTCTCCAAGAGAAACCTAAAACAAATTACCGATGGTCCAAGGACAGAAATCAAATATTCTTAAAGTGGACCAAAACCCACGGCGATCTGCCTGGGAATCTATAAGATTCCCTCCCCCCAGGGCATCCAAAATCAGGATGCACCACTGTGTGAAACCCCCCAGGTCGCCCCATACACTTAACTTGTTTCTTGGTCCTACAACGCATGCACGAGCCGCGGCTGCATGCCCACTATCCCTCTAGCAGGTCGCATAGCCGCGCCAGGCATTTGCGCTCCCTGTTAAAGCGGACCAAAACCCACATTCTTAACTATCACCCCCTGAATTGCTCCTCCTACCAAGATCTCCTTTTGCTAATTTTTAGTGCTCTGGTTTCACTCTAATCCCAGATAATGGCGCCTGTTTTAGCCTTAAAGCTCCGCCTCCTCCATTCATTGCCATTGATGTGTGTGGCAATTATGTCATTGCCACACCAATACAATAACTGATCCAATGCCATCTCACAGAGGCAGCAAAAAAACAATGTTCCAGGGTGAAAAACGAAAGTATCCATTTCTAGTTCTACACCCTAAGAAGGGAATATCAGCAGAGGCTATGGCCAAATGTACTTCACAAGTTCTGTGGGGTTTGGTCCGCTTTATAGGGTAGCAGGGGATGCGGCCGTCAACGCGCTCAGATCGACATGCATTAGACCAGAGCTCCTGGACGAAGGGGCTCAAGTGGATCCGAGCTCGATGATTGGACAAGCGGCTGCACATGCATACGGAACATTGCAAATTCGGGTTCCCAAATCTGAACATGGACTTCAGCCAGAAGTCTGTGTTCGGGTTCGGCGGTCAGGCTGAATCTTTAAAAGCTGGTTCATGGGCATCAACCAGCTTCACCTAAAAGTGTGAACAACTTACCCGAGCCCTGCGATCCATTTCTGTTAGAGGTCGACGTGTGGTGACCAGGTTAGGGAAGCTGGGAGGCAGCTGTGGGTCACCGGCTTTTGGGGTGGCAGGCCGAAGCCTAGATTCCGGACAGGTAGTAAAGTCTGTAGGCCCAGATGGTATGAGGGCCCTGTGTCGTGATGCCAGGAGGGTTTGGTGGCACCGGTTACCCTACCAACCGGGGGTCCCAGAAGATCCCTTGCTAGGTGCTGGGTAGCAATAACAGGCAGAGGCCAGGTTAGGATCAATGGAACTTTTACTGGCAGTCTAGATGGTACAGTGACAGTACAGATCAGGAGCGATCCTGTGGTGTGGGAGACTAGAGGACTTGCTGAGACTTATAGTGCCTTTTAGGCTGAATAGCTTACTTGCAAGATTGAAGATTCTGCAGCCTTGGAGATTAGAGCTGAATTCAGGACAGGCTCTGTGACCTGGAATATGAGAGATGATACAGTAGATTTATCAGCAGACCTGAAAAGCATTACTTCTTTGTCCAGGTGATGTTTTGGATTCTTTTTCCACACTAGCCACATGAGAACAGCCAGCAGCATAAGCACAGATCTGCTCCCTTCAGATGTCCCAGCTATTCTGACTAGAAAATGGAGGAGAGGCCAGGCTTAGAGGCTCAGCAGTCCTGATAGGCTCACCACTTGTCACGTGACCCTTCCCTAGCAAGTTACTTACAGCATTAGAGAGTTATTAAGTTTGTGAAGCTGCACAATGTGAAAACATTAACTCTTTGAATGCAAACTACATAAATTCACATAGGAAACATGTCATTACATGAAAACAGGATATAAAAGGTTATTATACAGGAACAGGGTATATATATATATATATATATATATATATATACTGTATGAGCACAGATATATTATACCATATTAGCTATGCAATATGCAAAGTCACAGGGACAGCCGAAGGTTCGAGGGGACACATATGAAACAGTATTGCAAATGCTGTACTGGGACATTGCAGACGTTCCTTACAAATGGGCTCCAGCCGGGGCCACAGAAAGATGTCCGCCGCTCCCATGAGTGAGGACCCTCCTAGTGCACAGCCTGCTGGCACTAGGAGTGTCCTCATTCATGGGGGAGGCGGCCATCTTTTTGTGGCCCCGGTCAGAACCCATTTGTATGGAACGCTGACCTCTAACAGCAATGGATCGCAAGGCTCGGGTAAGTTACAGCAGGCTTTTTGCTGCTCACTCTGCGCTCCCAACCCCCCATTATAACGGCCATCACAATTTTTTTTCATCCCCAATTGGACCTCTGGGGGCCTCCGTTTGAATGAAAAGCAAGCAATTTTGTAAGCCTCATATACTAATGTGAAATGATATAGGAAGCGTGCATGCCGTTTTATCAGCTTGAGTAATGTTATGTATTATGTTATACATTATTTTTAATATATTGTTATAAATAAATAGTATTATATGATATTTACTATAAATGGTCTTATGTACAGTACAGTAAGAGGCTGATTTATTAATAGTGACATGTAGCGACAGTTGAGCGACTGTAGCTGTATTTTCACAGCGCCCGCTAGTAGTCGCTGTGCTTGGCCGTTGTTCGGTTGTTGACAGCGACTCAGTCGGTGTGGCGTAATGTTGAATACAAGGTTACGAGCCGCTATTTGACAGGTTCCGCGCTGTATGGGTGCGCATGATAGCGACTGGTCAGAGCGACCGGCTTCCACCATATTCATCAAAAAATCACGCTCAAAAAATTCTCGCGCTGTGAAATGCATGTTTAAACCCCAGAGCGCTGGAGGCGATGTGTTAAAAGTAGTTTTTTAACCCCCAAACCACCATATTTTTGGCAACCAAAAAAACAAAGTATTTTAAATAATTTAGTAATATGAATACATTAATATCAGACCTGTAATATCAATTCTGTACAATTTTTTTTTTAATTTTTTTCCCTTAAAAAAATTATCTAAAATGGCAGAAGTGGTCACAGAATTTTTCACATTTAAAAAAAACAAAAAAACATTAATAACAATTAATTATGAATATTTAAAGATTGTTCCATTGAAATGCATTGGAGAGCGCCAGGTAGCCAGAGGTCATACCTGTCGCTGTTCAAGGTCGGGCGCTGGCGCTGTGGGCTGAGGCTGGAATAATGATGAATGAGTGGCTATATGGCGCTATCTCAGTCGCTAAGCAGGATTGCCTTGATAAATGTGTGATTGTGGTGGGGAGCCGGCGTTCTCGTGGCGGGGCCCGTCATTACCGGCCGCTCACCAGTCGCTACCTGTCTCTATTCCTTCATAAATAAGGGCCTAAATCTCCCTATGTCTGATCTAGACTTTATCTCGGCACAGGCCAGCTAGCTAGCTGCTGACTTCATCTCTCTGTGCTGGCACACTTAGTAAATCAGGCCTGGAATTCCTTCCTTAAAGTGGACCAACAGTCAAGAATGACTTAAACCAGACTAACACAACAAACAGGGCTCATATGCATCCCTCCCCAGGGCAATTTAGATGCACATAACAATTTATTTACCTTTTTCCAAATCCTGCTAGGAAAAATTTTAAAAACAAAATGGCGGTTCATGGATGTTCACACCACCTGCAAACAGGAAGTGCTGCTAAGTTCCCTGTTACTGTGCATTGTCGGTTATGTCAGTTGAACCCAGACAGCAGCACGGCTGAGATGTTGGGAGAGAAAGCTCCAAATTGGCCACTACCTTTCTTTTTCCAACTGCCCCCCCGAGGCAAAACTTTGCATAAAGCGGATTAAAACCAGCAGAAGCTGGCCTTGAAGTCTAAGATATTCCAGGGCTGGCCGCTTGGCTGACTCTGTCTGACCACCCAGTGATCGCCCACAAATCTTACCTTTTCCAGGGCTCCAACATCATGACTGTGGCTACATGCTCGGCTTCTGTTTAGCTGTGGCATGCTCCAGCACCCAGCCATTTAAATAGGGCCAGGAGTGTGCCTCAGACTAGAGGGAAGCCAGGGATGCAGCCAGCGGGCTCATTCACGTGAGTCAACACTTTTGAGATCAGCCAATCGGCGATCTGCCAGCTGGACATGGCTGCACACCGCACGTACACGGGTTAGGGAGAGGGATTTGTTCCGCTTTAATGAATACTACTGCATGCTATGCTGGGCTATGCCGACATACAAATACCGCATTTTTCACTGTAAACTGAAGATCACATCCAGACTTTGCAGAAAGCCGTTAGTAAGCTGTAAACCGTTCACATTTTAATAGCAGGAAATAATGTATCGCAGCATGTGTTGCTCCTGCTACAATTGTAACAATCAGCCTTAGTCTGGCTGTTTCAATGTGTTACACAGCAGCACGGTTTTTACAATGTAAGAGGATGGCTCCTCTCTGCTTGTTACATTTACAGTGGGAGGGAGAGATGCTGCAGCATGAGGTATAAACCCTTCAGCCCAATATCCAATGCAAGCACTAATTCTGCCTCTGTATGCCGGACCTGCACAGCTTTAGTAAATCAAGGCCTTTGGGGTTTATTCATCAAGGTATAGCGCCAGGTAGTGCCTTGTAAGCGGCAGGCAACGTCTGGTGAACGCCGGGCGCTGTACGCAATACCACATTTATGAAGGCGATCCTGGTGAGAAACTCCAACAGCGCCATGTAGCGTATGATTCATCATTACAGGTGGCTCAGCGTATAGAGCCGGCGCTTGGCTTCCAGGGCGCCAGGTATTACCTGTTGCTACCTGTCGCTCTCCCATACATTTGAATGGACGTTCCTCTTCTTCTGTTTAAACAGGGTCTTTGGTTTTTAATTAATTTATTTTTTTTCAAATCATTGTGTGACCTCTCCTGGCCTTGAAAATGACATTTTTGAAAACTTTATTGATTTTTTATACTTTTATGCAGAATTGTCATTACAGGTCTGGTATTAAAGTGTTAATGTCACAATGTAATAACAATGTAATCACATATGTTTTCGCTTTGTTACTAGTGGACTACAGACTTTAATCAAACCGTTCGCTCCCATATAGCACTGTACTGGTGTTAGAGCGACTCACACATCAAATTCATCAATGCCGGCGCTCTGTTATAGTGACTCACGCACGATCACAGCGTCTACTAGGGGTCGCTCTTAGCGCCGCTGTACAGACGCTCATCTGCCGATACCTGGCACTAGTCATGAATCAGCCTCCTCATGTGTTACACAGCAGGGAGCAGCCTGTTTTTTACAATGTAAGATGCTTGTTACATTTACAGTGGGAGGAAGAGATTCTGCAGCATGAGGTATAGGCCCTTATTTAAGGGATAGCGCCAGGTAGCGAATGGTGAGCGAACGGTAATGACGGTCACCGCCACGAGAACGCCGGCTCCCCTCCGCAATCACACATTTATCAAGCCGATCCTGCTTAGCGACTGACAGAGCGCCAGATAGCGAATTATTCATCATTATTCCAGCCTCACCCCACAGCGCCAGCGAGCGACCTTGAACAGGTATGACCTCTCGCTACCTGGCGCTCTCCAATGCATTTCAATTAATTGCTATTAATGTTTTTTTTTTTTTTTTTAAATGTCAAAAATTCTGTGACCACTTCTGCAATGTTAGATATTTTTTTTAAGGTAAAAAAAAAAAAAAAAAAATTGTGCAGAATTGATATGACAGGTCTGATATTAATGTATTCATATTACAAAATGTTTTGAAAAACTTGTTTTTTTTTTTTTTCCAAAAATATGGTTGTTTGGGGGTTAAAAAACTACTTTTAACCCATCGCCGCCAGCCCTCTGGGGTTTAAACAAGCATTTCACAGCGCGAGCATTTTTTGAGCGTGATTTGTTAATGAATATGCTGGGAGCCGTTCGCTATGGCCATTCGCTGTCATGCGCTCCCATACAGCGCGGAACCTGTCAAACAGCGACTCCTAACCCCGTATTCAACATTACCGCACACCGACTAAGTCGCTGTCAACAACCGAACAACGGTCAAGCACAGTGAATACTAGCGGGCGCTGTGAAAATACCGCTACTGTCGCTCATCTGTCGCTACCTGGCGCTATTAATGAATCGGCCTCATAAACCCTTCAGCCCAATATCCAATTCAAGCACTAATGCGGCCTCTGTATGCCGGATCTGCACAGTTTTAGTAAATCAAGGCCTTACTCTATAGACACAGCAGAGAGTAAAGTTATAGCTCTGCCAACCTCTTACTTTTATTTTAATGTCAAAATAAAAATTAGCTGAATCGATTGGCTGTGAGGCCATATAAATATATATATTTTCAGTTTTTTTTTTCCAAAATGATTGCCACCTTGTATGCGGCTCACATTCTTTTCTTTCATGAGAGATCATTCATTTTTTTTCGCCTTCCTCTGGCTTCGTTATAACACAGTGACACAACATCACAGATCGGGAGCCGCTCACAAAGCTGGCAGGAGCACCGAAACGTCTGGCTGGATTGTTTGCTATGTAAATCTTCCCCTCACTGCTTTCACGCATAATGACGTTTATTTTTACCCTGGCTCTAACTATTGCACTTCCACTTCTTCTTCTTCTGCGCTGTCACACTCCGCGCTTTTCCCTCTCCAGACAGGCTGGCATCGCGTTGGCAGGCTGCAGCTGAGAGATAGATTTTGTCACTCAAAAATCTGGATTTAATGTTAAAATGTCAAGATTTTTGGTTACTTTTATTGATTGATTTTTTTTTAATATATTGTAATTGCCCTAAAGGTCGTTTTACTTTTTTAAAGTGGTAGGGCTTAAAGCGGACCAAAATCCATGTCACCTGACAATAGAGTTTCAAAGTTTCCAAACAGGGCTGACTACAGATTAATGTGGGTCTCTCATTAAACCGGACCTTCACCATGATTTATTGAAAAGCCCAAACCCTTAAAAAACAATTCCCCAGCATCTAAAGTTAATATATTTTAAGTTTTTATAGTCACTTACTTATTATTATTTCCCCCACTGGGCTGCAACTCTGTTCAGGACTTTAGGATACGGGCGCCGCCATCTTGACTCAGAAGCATCACACTTACTGAGGACAGGAGAGTGGGATAAAATACAGGGGGGCGGGTTATAGCTGTGCTTTGCTCAGACAGAGCAGAGCTGGGGTCAGGAAAAGGTCAGCAATCCCAGAATGCAGAGCAGCACAGTCAGAAGACACTTCCTGTTCGCAGGCTGCCTGACGTTCCATAAGCCGCCATCTTGGATGTTTAAAGGCTCATAACATGCAGTAGATGCAGGTAGGATGATTTTTAATGTGAGAAATCTGTATGTACAGGGTGTGGGAAACATATTGGCTCTTATTCAGGGTGAAGGTCTGCTTTAATGAAAAGCCCAAACCTTTAAAAAACTGTTTCCCAGCATCTAAAATTAATATATTTTAAGCTGCAACTCTGTTCAGGACTCGAGGATACGGGTGCCGCCATCTTGCCTCATAAGCATCACATATTGGGGAGAGGGGAGGGGGCAAAAGTGCAGGGGGCGGGGTTATAGCTGTGCTTTGCACAGACAGAGCAGAGCTGGGGTCAGGAAAGCGGCACAGTCATAGAACGCTTCTGTTTGCAGGCAGCCTGAGAATCTATGGGTCGCCATCTTGGATGTTTAAAGGCGCAGAAAATGCAGTAGATGCAGTTAGGATTTTTAATGTGAGCAATCTGTATGTATAGGGTGGGGGAAACATATAAGATATACTCCTATTCAGGGTGAAGGTCCGCTTTAAACTGACCAGGTGTCCCACTTTTGTCAGGACAATTTTAAGATGCTGGTTCAAAGATTTTCAGGCCACCAAGTGTCCCACAGATTGCTGGATGTCTGGTTGGTTTACAACTGGTCTGACTCTTGGGCAATATAGTTATAGTGAAATGCATGGATTGGCTGAGCATTGGCTCAGACACCAACATCTTTTAAGGACCAAAGATTCCTAGAGCAGGTGACCGGGATGGGCGGGGCTGGATCGTGGGGCTCGGGTAAGTTGTTCACACTTTAGGTGAAGCTGGTTGATCTGGTTGACCAACATCTTTTAGGGACCAAAGATCCCTAGAGTATGTGACCCGGGGGGGGGGGGGGGGGCTGGATCGTGGGGCTCAGGTAGGTTGTTCAGACTTTAGGTGAAGCTGGTTTATCTGGTTGACCAATATCTTTGAGGGACCAAAGATCCTTGGAGCATGTGACCGGTGGGCGGGGCTACCCGTACATACAGTAGCATAGAACACTGTGGATATTTGTTCCTCAGAAGCCCCGTGAATAATTCACACCCATAGGCCACATCCTCACCACGCCCATCACCCACAAACTGGTTTAAGCTGTCCCACTTTGACCATTACCATTACTACACTTTAAGGTCTTCACTGGCTTCTCTCTTGCTGCAAATCATGATCTGATCCTGAGACCAGCCATGAACAGGTCTGCTCACAGCCGGTCACAATAATTCTGCAAGAACATAGAGGGGGTGGAATTGCTTCGTGTAATTTGAGCATTTATAGAGAGAGGCTGAATTCAGATGTCCAAATCTAAACAACACTATAACCACAGCCTTTCTGCCCTGAGGAAGTGACGCGCTGACGCCCCGAAACGCGTCGGCAGCGAGTGGGGGGATGCTGCATGGCCCTTGAGACATGTGAGATTTCTGTGGATTGATGGATTGTGTGTTTTTGTTTGTCCCTACCCGGCTGGTCCTGATATATTTTTGTATAGCACTTTAGCACATAGCACTTTTAGTAGTAGATATAATATATTGTCCTTGTATCATACATGTTTTTTAGAATAGTAGACACTAGCATAGCACTTTTTTGTTTCCAGCAGGGTAAAGAGGGCCCACAATCATACTTTGGTATATAGCAATTATTTATGGCCTATGAGCAGCTTTTTGTCATCATTTCCCCCTTCCTCCTCTCAGGTTTTGTCTTATGTATTTTAGATTGGTTTTTATGTGTCCCAGTGTATGTAATTGTAGATGTATTTATCAATAAAAGATTGTATAAAGGTTTATAATTTTTGATATTGTGAGAGTGGTTTCACGCCTTTATTTTGGGATAAGGTGAGGAGTAGTGGGACTCCTCTTTTCCTTGAAGACTTGTTGAGAAAACACTAAGGCCCTTATTTAACAAGGGATAGCGCCAGGTAGCGTCTGGTGAGCGAACGGTAATGACGGTCACCGCCACGAGAACGCCGGCTCCCCACCACAATCACACATTTATCAAGCCAATCCTGCTTAGCGACTGAGATAGCGCCATATAGCGAATCATTCATCATTATTCCAGCCTCACCCCACAGCGCCAGCGAGCGACCGTGAATAGCGACAGGTATGACCTCTCGCTACATGGCGCTCTCCAATGCATTTCAATGGAACAATCTTTAAATATTCATAATTAATTGTTAATAATTTTTTTTTTTTTTAATGTGAAAATTTATGTTACCACTTCTGCCATGTTAGATTTTTTTTTAAGGTAAAAAAAAATAAAATAAAAATTTGTGCAGAATTGATACTACAGGTCTGATATTAATGTATTCATATTACAAAATGTTTTTATAAACTTGTTTTTTTTGGTTTCCAAAAATATGGTTGTTTGGGGGTTAAAAAACTACTTTTAACACATCGCTGCCAGCGCTCTGGGGTTTAAACAAGCATTTCACAGCGCAAGAATTTTTTGAGCGTTATTTGTTAATGAATATGGTGGGAGCCGTTCGCTATGGCCATTCGCTATCATGCGCGCCCATACAGCGCGGAACCTGTCAAATAGCGACTCCTCACCCAATATTCAACATTACCGCACACCAACTGAGTCGCTGTCAACAACCGAACAACGGCCAAGCACAGCGACTACTAGCGGGCGCTGTGAAAATACTGCTACAGTCGCTCATCTGTCGCTATCTGGCGCTATTAATGAATCGGCCTCTAACTGTGTTCTTATCCCGGTGTGTGCACACTGTTGCTTATTATCTCGCCAGTGCGGTCTCTCTTTTTCTTGTTATAACCACAACACCCTATGGGTTACATAGAACAATGTAGAAAACTTTAGCACACCCCATAGGGTGATGTTATTTCTTAACTTGAAAAAAATATTGTTCTCTCATAGGAAAAATGACGCACCTCACCTGTAAAAATGCCCCATCATTTTTGGGGAAAAGAAGTAGAAAAAAACTTTTTGGTGTCTAAATGTTACAAAGCTCAGCGAGATACAGGTTCAGGGCTGGATTATGAGGAGGGCACAAGGGTTCACCCCCCCCCCCGCGGCCTCCACCACTTGCCCTGCAAAAGCCAACTTTGGGTTATGGTCTGGTCCAGGAGGCTTTTCAGTCTTTTGTCTGACGGGCCGCGGGGCCTGCAAAGCTATCGGCGGACCCAAGAAATTCGGGTTCGCCCGAATCGAACTTTCACGAATCGCTCATCTGAAAAAAATAAATGCCGGCATGGTGGGAGCGGGCAGGCCGGCTACGCTGTTAGCGGGCGGCGGAAGCCTGCCCGCTGACAGCGCAGCCGGCCTGCCCGCTCCCACCATGCCGGCATTTGTTTAAAAAGCAAACACTTACCTGCATGGTCGGAGCGTGGAGGCCGGCGCCGCTCTCAGGCGCCCTCTGATGACGCACCCTCTGATGACAGCTGAGAGCGGCGCCGGCCTCCACGCTCCGACCATGCAGGTAAGAAATTCCTTTTTAAAAAAATGCCGGCATGGTGGGAGCGGGCAGGCCGGCTGCGCTGTCAGCGGGCCGGCTTCCGCCGCCCGCTGACAGCGTAGCCGGCCTGCCCGCTCCCACCATGCCGGCATTTTTTTTTTATTTCAGGGAAAATTCGATCGGCACAAGCCAAAAAAAATTCGGGTTCGTGCCGAATCGAATTTTCCCTGAAATTCGGAGCGAATTCCAATTCGTCCGAACCGGTTCGCTCATCCCTACTTAGGGGGCATCCAGATTTGGGATGTCCCTCAGTGATGTGACGCGACTCTTCACCACAAAGGGGCCCACTGAGACCATGCCGCCCAAGGGCCCACATAAACCTGGAGCCGGCCCTGCTGCAAGTCACACTGGCTTAACCAAATAATTAGCATGACCCACCATTGTTGCTTTTCCATTGCGACATACCTCGATGATGCAGCAGAATGATTTCCATAATGAATCCTTGGCACATAATGAGCATGGGATGAACAGATCAGTAAATCAGGTCATGTGATGTTGGGTAGGAAAGAACACAAGGTTAAGCAGCGATAAATCCACCCTATAGTCAGACTCTCCTTCTCTCCCAGCCCAGCGCTTTGTAAGCAGTTATTTACACATGAAGCGATGGCGAGAAATTACAGTGTTGCATTGGAAAGTATTTACTCCTGAGAGCGGCTGGAAATCATTCCCCTGCTTACATCTAGCCTGGATACACTTACACAGGCTTACATGGCCGAGAAACCTGGAGGACACTTGGCAAAGTATGCTGTTTGCCAGAGCCCAAATGACAAGTACGTTGCGGCTATGTATCAATATAAATAACAACGGTCCCAGTAAACCGCAAAATGGGAGGCCCCGGGAGGCACCAAATGTTCCTCAATAATCAATCCTCCAAAGTCACATCAATACAACCATTTTTAATTCATTAGTATGTTAAAAAAGACTACAAACATATAAAGGACCCTTTAAATGAGGCCGCACAAACCAACTTGAGTAAAAATAATCAAATATATTTAATATCAAAAATACCAATGCAACAAACACTATACATACATACACACACATATGGGTTGATTCAAAGAAACATGTAACAGCTTTGATTTTGGTGCCGATCATCCTATTTTTCACGTCCGCTCGTGCGTTCGTATGAACTTGCGAGTGATTCAATAAGCAAATACGTTTCTATCCTAAAATATACGTCCGTTCGTATGGCAGTTCGGGAATCAGACCTATGTCAGTTTCCATCCTGAATTTTCCGTTTCATTTCTCAGGTTGCAACATTGGTTTTGCCCTTTTTCCTTTTTTGTCTGGACGTAAATCCTTCTGATCTTGCGGCTCCGCACTACAAACTTACCTCATTAAAGTGCATTCTAAATATTTGGTCTTTTATTTTTCTTTATTTCATTCATTTTTTAGTAACCAACCATTAATGAATGCATTTGCATAAGTAAATCTTACTTTGTTTAATTTTTAGTTAACTTGCATTTTTTACTTGTGGATTTAATTTTAATATTTATGCTTCAAATGGTACAACTTTAAATTTTTAGTGTGGTTACCCACACCCTCTACATACAGATTGCTCTCAAATATTAAAAAACACCCAGCAACTTCTGCATGTTATGAGCCTAGAAACAGCCAAGATGGCGGCTCAGGTATTATCGGGCAGCCTGCAAACAGAAAGGGCCTTGTGACTGTGTTGCTCTGGATTCTTTGATTTCTGACCTTTCCGTGCCCCCAGCTCTGCTGTGTCTGTGCAAAATACAGCAGTAACCCACATCCTGCACTTTATCCCGCTCTCCTCTCCTCAGTAAGTGTGATGCATCTGACCAAAGATGTGCTTAAATAATTAAACAAAGCAAAGGTAAACAACTACACCAATAAATGCAATCTAAAAATATTATTCTAGTACCTCAATTTTAAAATAAATAACAAAGGACATAAGTTTCTTTAATTAACGCAAATATATTGCAAAATAAAGGTTTACATGCAAAGGACTAATTAAGGTCCACATTAAAATGCTTTTATAAGGCATACATGAATCAGGTATGCATTGCTATACAATTTATGGCCTCGGCCATGCTGATACATGCAGTTCATTGGAGCACAAGACGCGCAGACTCCTCCACATAGCCAAAAAACCTGTTCACGAACAGCAATCCGGCTGCTAAAAGGTGTCGGCTGTGGCTTTCTTTTAAAACGCGTTTAGAGGTTTCTCTGAATCACACCTAAACACATCCAATTAACCTAAGTTTTACGTTTTGATCGTAAGTTTTAGGATTTGATCCTAAGTTTTACGTTTTGATCCTAAAATTTAGGAACGAACTTCCGCTGATCGTAAGAGCATATACGCATTCGTACGTAGGCTCGTGCGAGTCGTAAATGGCCAAAAAAACAGGAAAAAATGACTAACACCCACCCAAACTTACGATTCTCGATACGAAATCAATTAACTTTTGCTCTTTGAATCGAGGGGAAAGACTATTTAAAAACATAAATGACAACGCCCTCTGGTGGCGATCCTTGATATTGGCTCTAAGCACAAATTAATATGTAATGCCTGTCTAACAATAAATCTGTATGTATACCACTATTTAATATAACCAATACATGGATAAAATATACTACAATAAGTGATCACACTCTAACCCGGAAGTGTGAGTGATGGGTAGCGAGGACGCCGCCCATATCCGGCCAGAGCACCTGACAGTGCACCTTTTCACTGCTAGTCAAGTTTTAATATAGATTTACAGCATAGTTTACAGCACATTGCACTTTCTCTTTTCAATACCTGGTCATTGGTGTACCTGGTATACACATTTGTATAGAGGCTTTTCTTTATAGCATTATAGTTTATGCATTGGGCACAGATGTTGTTTGTGTGATCACTTATTGTAGTATATTTTATCCATGTATTGGTTATATTAAATAGTGGTATACATACAGATTTATTGTTAGACAGGCATTACATATTAATTTGTGCTTAGAGCCAATATCAAGGATCGCCACCAGAGGGCGTTGTCATTTATGTTTTTAAATAGTCTATGTGTATGTATGTATAGTGTTTGTTGCATTGGTATTTTTGATATTAAATATATTTGATTATTTTTACTCAAGTTGGTTTGTGCGGCCTCATTTAAAGGGTCCTTTTTTTGAGCCTAAGCTGGTTGGCTCACACGTGTTATGCATTAGTAAGGGGGTACTTTGTACCTGGGTGCCTTTGAGGCCTGCACCCGTACGTATAATTATAGATAGCTGTGCATCACCTTAGTCTTTTTTTGTTGACTACAAACATATACATAAACTCACAGACATATACATAAACTCAGTACAATCACAATCTTAAAAAAACATTTATAGATAAACCCGGCCACAGCAAGGAACCCTCATAACAATTTCCAAAGTTCATACCATATATACATAATCAAATAATTTTATTGCTACCAATAGATATCCTGTGTCTAATCTAAAGTGCTGGTGCAAAAAAGTGTAGTAATGCAGAGCAAAGTTATAAATATTACATGTGCAAAACGTATCTACTTAATATCAAATTAACATGCCAAAACCATCTGGGACAAACACCCCCTATAGTGCAAAATCACCCCTGCTGGACTAGGTACAAAATCTCACCACCCACGCGTTCCGTGGAGCAAAGTCCACTTTCTCAAGGTGCCAATGTGCTATGTTCAATTGCATTCAGGATCTGTAATTTATTTTGATTTGTAGAGGCACTGATATCTGAGAGCCCCTCTAATCTTTAAAGGATGGAGCATGGAGGTCTTCCTTGATTTTTGAAAAAAATGATTTTTGTCTTCCCAGTTGATTTTTTGTGCTCCTCCTAGTGACTAAATTAAAATGAAAGCTCTTGTTAAAGAGGAGCAAAACCCACCCTGTAGTCTATGAGTCTCAGGGCAGGCATACTTGCTCCTCCCAGGGTATCCTGGTTTGCAGGGCCGGATTATGAGGGGGGCGCAAGGGGTTAGAACCCCGGGGCCTCCACCACTTGGCCTGCAAAGGGGGCCTCCACCAACCTTTGGGTTATGGTCTGATCCTGGAGGTTTTTCAGTCTTTGGTCTGATGGGCAGCGGGGCCAGCAACAAAGCTGTCGGTGGCATTGGGGACGCTTTGCACCCGGACAAGCCTTTTTTTGTTTTTGCCAACCTGCAGCCAAAGCCACCACAGGGCAGGATGGAGAATCTAGAGCAGCAAACCTGCCGTCACCAAAGCTACAGTGATGGGTGCAGAGCTGTCACTGCACATAAGCCACCAATCACAGCCGCTGGCAGCTCAATGCAGGGAACTGTTTTCTGCTGGACCAGCCGGGCGACTACACCCCCCCACCCAGAATGGCAAAGCAGGAGTTCCCGAGCAGCACGCACCCGCACAAGGGGGGCACAAGGGACTCCATCTGATGTACCAGTAAGTAGGCGGGTGCCAGACAACCACCAATCAGTTACTTGGCTGGACTATTACGTTAAAGGAAAAGAAATACTGTATCTGGGGCCTCCACCAGGTTTTGTGCCCAGGGGCCTCCACCACACTTAATCCAGTCCTGCTGGTTGGGGGTGCTCCGCTGTGTGAAACCCTCCCAGGTCGCCCGAAAACTCACCTTCGTTTCAGGTCCAAAGCCATTGGGTGTGCCTTTAACCCAGCCATCTTGTTTTCTGTTGATGAGTCAGGGCCATAACACAGGCCCTTCATGGGTCATAGTCGTGGTGAGGGGCTAAGTTAGAGGCACAGAATAGCACATACCTGTATGCGACAGCACCGAGCACTATTGTGCACTATTGTGCACTATTGTGCCTAGAATCTGCCCTGATTGTGTGGTCCTGGAAAAATGAATATGAAAGGAGGGTAAACTTTGAAGCCCAGCGACAACTTCTATTGCAAGAAATAGAAGCTCCTTACTATTGCCATTTGGTTTAAAGCCAGAGAAATAAGTGGAGGCTGATTCATTACTAACACCAGGTATCGGCAGATGAGCGTCTGTATAGCGGCGCTTAGAGCGAAAGCTAGTAGACGCTGTAAGTGGGTATCGGGCGCTGTAACAGGGCGCCTCAGTCGCTCTAGTAACCTGGCCGGCATTGATGAATGTGATGTATGTTGGGCTCTCTAACACCAGTACAGCGCTGCAGCCAGCGAAAGGTAGTGCCAGCTCAGTGCGACCGACACTCTGCGCTCCACACCATACGTAGCAAAAAAGGACACACACACAGCGTCGGCGCTCTAAATCTGGGCGCTGTAGCATAGAGCGCCAGACGCTGTGTGATTAAGGTCTGTTTTTGAACACATATTCATAAGTAACAAAGCGAAAACACATGGAATGACATTGTTTTAACACTGTTAGATTAACACTTTAGTGCCAGACCTGTAATGACAATTCTGCATAAAAATATGAAAAGTCCGAGTGTCAGGATGGGCGAGCGGTCTAAGGCGCCAGACTCAAGATGAAAAATATGAAAAGTCCAAAAAGTTTCAAAAAGTGTTTGTTTGCAGCCAGGAGACGTCACACAATGATTGGAGCAAAAAACAAATTTAATAAACGTCAAAAACGCTGTTTAAAGACAAGCAAATGAACGTCCATTGGAATGTATGGGAAAGGGGCACTGATCGAAAAGTAATATCTGGCGCTCTGGAAGCTAGAGCGCCGGCGCTATACACTGAGCCGCCAGTAATAATACATTGAACGTTACATGGCGCTGTTAGAGGCACTCACCAGATTCACTTTCATAAATGTGGTTTCCCGTACAGCGCCCGGCGTTCACCAGACTCTGCCTGCCGCTACGAGGTGCTACCTGGCGCTATCCCTTCATGAATAACCCCCATAGTCAAACACCTTCCACTTGTGGGCATGTGTTTCAGGCTTGTGGTACTCATCAGAACAAAGCTGGAGGGCTGGAAGTGTTTGGCTAAATAGGGGGTGAGATTTGGGGCCTTATTCATGAAGGGATAGCACCAGGTAGTGCCTTGTAAGCTGCAGGTAGCGTCAGGTAGCGTCAGGTGAACGCCGGACACGGGAGCAATTGCACATTTATGAAGCCGAATCTGGTGAGCGACTGGAACTACGCCATGTAGCGTCCGATTCATCATTATCCCAGGCTCAGCTGACAGCGCCGGCGTTCAGCCTTGCAGAGTGCCATGTCTTACCTCTCGCTACTTGGCGCTCTCCCATACATTTTTATGGACGATCCTTAAATCTCTTTCCTGAAAACTTTTTTGATTAATAATATTTTTATGCAGAATTGTAATTACATGTCAGGTATTAAAGTGTTCATGTTACAATATAATAACAATGTAATTGTTTTCACTTTGTTACTAATGGAATGCAAACACAAAGGGTGCCCCAACCCCAAAAAGGGAGTATAACCAGAGACTAACAAAGGCACTCCATTGATTGTGATTCATATCCAATTTATTTTAAGGTTATTAAATTCTCACATTATCAAGACATATTAAAAACTGTTAAAAACATGTATCACATACGTAGAATGCCATCAAATGAGGGGCGAGGGGGTTAAATTCTAATGTGGCCAGTGGAAGAACCTAATATATCAATAAATAATTAATAATACTGTATTAACAAATCAATTCATAAAGTGTCAAGTGCTTCCAAAGTGCATAAGATCTCAAATATATATACAAACATAACAATACAACAATTGCTGGGAAAGAGGTAGGTGCAAATCACAGACAAAATACATAGAATAATATTATCTTACTTGCCAAACAAAGTGGCATGTGCGGACCAACCACTGGGACCCCCAAAATCCCTGCAACGCGTTTCGTGACCTAGAGTCACTTCTTCAGGCAGAGTACGGCAGAGTTACTAATGGATACATGTTCAAAAACAGACTTTAATCACACAGCTTCTGGCGCTGTGGGCTACATCTACTCGATATTGAGCACCGGAACTGTTTGAGGCTTTTTTTTGATGAATGTGGTGTGAGTCAGTCGCACTGAGCTGCCTCTACCATTCGGTCCCATACAGCTTAGTACTGCGACTCACACATGATATTCATCAATGCCGGCCACCGACTGAGGCGCTCTGAAACAACGAACCATGGCCGAGCACAGCGACTACTAGCGTTCGCACTGAGATCCTCGCTACAGACACTCATCTGTCGCTACCTGGCGTTAGTAATGAATCAGCCTGCCCGTAAGTACCATAATACAATAACAAGACCCATGTTAAGCTAAATATATTTTCCTTTCCTCCCAGTTGTCATGCTGGTGTTGGCTGCTGTCAGCCATTTGTTGTATTTATTATGGATGCCGTGACTTCTCCCTATCTTAGCATCCAACTGGAATTTCCAGCTCTTTGTAAACAACTGTAAAAATCCCTTGAAATTATTATTTTAGTAGATGCCACCTTACGTCCACATAATACAAACCCTCTGAAATGACACAGTAATGTACAGTGTGCGCTGGATGCACAATGACTCGGTAATGAAATCAGAGATGCACGATGCTCCAGGGACTCATTTGTTATTACCGCGGACGCCGACCAGCCCGGCCTCACCCCACTTTCTCATTGATGGCAGAATTACACGTTGTAAAGCAATTCGAGTCTCTCCCTGGTGATTTATCATTAACTGCTGAGAGGCCTGAGAGAGGACGGGATGCATCTATGCTTATGGAAGGAAAACCCCCTCCCCTGCTAGGCATAAAGCTAAGGATGTGGAAATTGTCTCAAAGGTAAATGTGGAGTGTTTTTGTATTTTATATAACATAAAATACAACCATGCAACCATGAAAATAGAGTCAAAAACTGAGTCAAAATATATAAAGAAGAAGAAAGAAAAACGAAGCCATACAGAACCCCAAATCTCTGATTGTGGCCCCCCAGCCCTGACCTCCAGTCCCAGACAGGCATAGAGGATACCGCTCTAGGGAAGGTGCAAGACACAATGGGACACTGTTTTCCCTAGTGTCATGGCGATTGTTTTGGCAGCTCCTCCAATGTATGTAGATGGATAAGACTCCACCCCCAGTACTGTAACAGTGGCTGGACTGTGCCGCTGCATTGACCGTAATGGAAGTAACACACAAATGAAATGGTCAAGGCACAATATACAGTACAAATGCAGAGGATAATTCAATCACCAAGCTTTTACATTTAGCAACATTCTCATCCTGCTGACTACGCCAAAAACAATGTATTGCTGATAAGTTATAAACCAGTACCACTTTAAATAGATATATATATATATAAGTTGCAAGGGGGGGTGTGAAAAGGGGCCTCCGTGGATACTCCACTAGTGATGTACCCACAGAGAAGATTGTCCAGGGTTGGGCGTCCCTACTCTGGTTGACTTAAACTGTTCAACTGTAAATAAATATATGACTAATTATTGAATTATTTATTAGAGAGTGCACTGAGGAAGCAGTCTATGCGAAACGTCGGCACACTCTGCTGTATATTTGTAAAGGTGATACGCTTGCTGCATACTGAAAAACAGGTTCTTGCTACAAACTGTTTATAACAGATTACTGAAAAAACACTTGGAGGAGACCAGATAAGGACCATTATCTGTTGATCCCCCCATATAAATGGAAATATGTGTACAAAAACAATATAATATTATTTGAAATATGTGAACAAAATTTGAAAATGGAAACATACATTTATGTTTACTTTGTCTGAAATATGTGAAAAAATGTACAATCAATGTGAAATGTATATAAACTGCTCCATTGCATGAATTGTGTAACAACAAATAAACCCACTAATATTACTAATCACATCATATACATTTATTGACCACAAGTCCTGGTAACTACTCAACCCTTAGGGGGTTTCAAATAGAAACACCCCCTTCCCCCCTTGCATATATATATATATATATATATATATATATATATATATATATTTATTTAAAGTGGTACTGGTTTATAACTTATCCAGTTGTATAACATATATGGTTGTATTAAATGATTAAACAATACAATATAAATAAACAAGTTAAGGAAGTTTATTTAACCAGTTACACAATTAAAGCGTAAAAAACCCTGAGTGGCTGTCCCTGGAATCTAAAAGATTCCAAGGCTTGATGCTGTCCTTCCCCTAGGGCATCCTGATTTGGCATACCCGACTGTGTGAGCCCCCTGTAGACAGTAACAGCTTACCTTTACCTGGTTCAATAGTGCATGTGTGGGCTCTAGTCCAGTCGGAGCCGTTTGCCTTGCTTATGTCATTTGGCAGATGGCTCAGGTCTTTTAGTTGTTACTGGGTGATCTAGGGGCGTTTCACATAGCGGGGCCATCCCAAATCAGGATGTCTCCAGGGCACAGAACAAAACCCAGGATAATCGAAACTGCATCAGGTAAGCTGCCAGGAAACTAATTTTGAAGTTCGACTGGTCAATCTCTTTATTATAAATAAACTGAATAATTAAGCTATTAAGTAATTTGAATTAACCAGTTATGCATCATTTATCACCAATGGTTTCCATTTAGCAACATTCTTATTCAGCTGACTATGCCAAAAATAACGTATTGCTGATGAGATATTAACCACTACCTCTTTAAAAGAAATATATAAGGTTTTTTAAATGATTAAACAATTCAATTGATTTAAATAAACTATTAGTAAAAACTAATTCACGCCCGTTGGGTAAGGGCAGAAAGGTGTGGGCAGCACCGGTCAATATTAATGTAGGTGCACTGCTCTGTGGGGTTAATGCCCAAAGCAACACAATATTCCATACAGGGTGACCCCAAAAACACCCTTACGTTACCCCTAACCAGAGACTTATGCCCTTATTCATCAAGCGATAGCGCCAGGTAGTGTCTGACGAGCGCCAGGTAGCGGCAGCTAACGGCGACTACCGACTCAAGTACGCCCGGCGGCGGTCACAATGACGCATTTATCAAGCAAAATGAGGCTAGCGCCGGCGAGAGCGACGGCTAGCGCGGCATTCATCATGAAGCCGCCTGGACCGAACAGCGCCGCTGCAAATTCCCTCACAGCGCCAGGTATGAGCTGTCGCTCCCTGGCGATGTCCAATGCATTTCAATGGAGCAATCTATAATTATTCATAATTAATTGGTATTATTTTTTTTTTAAATTTTTTTAATGTCAAAAAATCGGAGACCACTTCTGCAATGTTAGGATTTATTTTTAAGTTAAAAAAAAAATTAAAAAAAATATGTGCAGAATTGATCTAACAGGTCTGAGATTAATGTATTCATATTACAAAATGATTCTAAAAACATGTATAATGTTACATTCAAAAAATATGGTTGTTTAGGGGTTAAAAACTAGTTAATACACATCGCCGCCAGCGCTCTGGGGTTTAAACAAGGAATGGACAGCGACAGCACATTCGGAGCGTGATTTGTTGATGAATATGAAGCTAGCCGTTCGCTCTGGCCATTCGTTGTCAGGCGCTCACATACAACGCTGGACCTGTGAAACAGCGACCCCCAGCCCGTATTCAACATTACCGCACACCGACTGAGTCGCTGTCATCAAGCTAATGCCGGCCAAGCACAGCGAATACTGGCTGGCGCTGAAAAAATCACGCTACAGTCGCTCATCTGTCGCTACCTGGCGCTATTGATGAATCGGCCTCCCCCTCTTGCACTCGATTGTATTAAATAGCAGGCAGAGCGCCCCCTGGTGTCTAAATATACATATGGGAATTGTTGGTTTTAATATGGTTTTTAATCTTTACTACAATAAAATGAAGTGATTAATTGAACTTTCTGAGTGCAAGAGTAAGTCTCTGGTTAGGGGTAACGTAAGGGTGTTTTTGGGGTCACCCTGTATGGAATATTGATTTAAATAAACTAGTTAATGTTAATATATATATATAACAACGCAATTAATGAAATCATTAAACAATATACATATGTACAAGATAATTATTTTCCTGCTGACTACGTAAAAAATTAATCAGTGACATAATTAATGAAATTATTACACAATATACAGTTTAATGTGCAAAAGATAATTCATCACCAAATGTCATTACCACATTTAGCAAGATTCTTATCCTGCTGACTTGTTTAAAAAATACAATTCATTTAAATAAACTAGTTAATGATGCAATTAGGCAATTGTAATGAATTAGTTATGCAATTAATTAAACAATATACATATGTACAAGAGAATTCTTTTCCTGCTGACTGTCATGGTGGCCTGCATGTTCTTGTGCTACTGAGCATGTGCAGCAGGCACTTCCTGGTGCTAGTGGCCTATAAAAGCAGGCCTGAGACACTGGGGAGGGGCCTGCAGATTTTCTTCCATACTATCGCCTTGTTCCTGCACGCACCTGAAACCTGAACGCTTAGCTCAGTTCTTGCACACACCTGAACCCTGAACTCCCAGCTCTGCCTGGACTCTGAGCCTCTCGGCTCTGCTCTTGCACGCATTCCATATCGGATTCTGGGATCACCATGTTGGCAGCAATTGGGCAAACCCCAGTCTATCCGCAGCAGAGTACATCTCCTTTTGCGGGGAGCCCTGGCGACTTCCTGGCAGACTCCCTACCCTGAATCTGCCTATTGCGTAGTGTTGCAGATATTCCCTGCTGGCCTCCTCTTGCCTTCCAGCTCCTGAGTTCCAGATCAGCTCACCGGAATCTGCAATTTATCAAAACCTGACACTCTGGCCTTTCCTTTCTGCTGTGTTTCCCCTGTAGTCACTATCTGGGGAAACCGCATGTGGTACTGCTGGAAATAGTCTGTGCCCATCTCTTCCGATCCACATAAGGTATGTGACATTGAATACATAAAAAATAATGCATTACTGATAAGACTACTACCACTTTAAATTAAAATATTTATGGTTTTATTAAAATATTAAACAATATAACTTATTCAATACATATATGATTGCACAACATACAATGTAGAAAATAATTATTCGCCAAAAGTTTACTTTTAGGAACATTTTCATCCTGCCGACTAGGCCCAAAAGTAATGTCTTTCTAACTAGATATAAACCACTAGCATTTTAATACAAAATATATATTAATAAATGATTATACAATAGGGACCTTAATTTATGTACAAATAGATACTGTATATTTGGCACATGTGAAAGTATTTGCTAAGGTGAAAATGGTAAACCCCTCTTTTAATACGTAAGGTAAACATGTGCTACCCTCTAAGCAACATAGGATATAAACAAAGAATAAATCTCAGAAAAGCTGATACCTGTAATAAAAGTAAAAGTGGCAGCAGTGCCAGGAGTAATGAAACTCGGGCTGGGAGTTTTAAAATATAGGCTGCTAACTCTCTCTCTTGCAGTGCGCAATATAACAAGCAGGGTGAGTCATGCTCTTACATTGTTGAACGCCAGCCAGCTGCCATTACCATAAACATACTTAATAAATAGAGGCTCACCGATCAACGATATAATCTTGCCAACATCCATTGTGTTTTGGCAGCAATAATGATATGGACCACTTCCAAATATCTTGGCCACATAGTCCATACCAACCTTTATATATATATATATATATATATATATATATATATATATATATGTGTGTGACGGGTGGAAACCATGGGCAACACTTAAAAGTAGAAACGATTAAAGCCCTGTCAGTGGAGTAGGCCCTGATAGTGAATAGGAACCGTTTATAGAGTAGTTCAGTCTGTGAGATGCGGTTCTAAGGCCTATTGCGTCATGAAACCACATGATGGCAGTATTGCCTAAGAAATGGATCAAACAATACTTAAATGGTCTAGGAGCCTTCTTTAGGTTTGTAAATAGAGACTAAGCCAGATGGCATTGGCAACATTCACTTCCTTGCCATTGGTTGGGACTTTCTATCCTTCTAGTACCAGACTTTGCTAAGAGGGGATACAGTGCAATGTAGTGTGGAGGAGCCAGGAGCCAGCCATGGAGGCGACCGTTACCATTGACTGTCATTGTAACCTGTGGATTATGCTGTACTGACTGATTGCTGTGTTTGCCATGGAAGGAAGCCAACTAATAAAGACCAAGTTGAGTTCAACCATGATTGTCATCTCTGGATCCAAGCGAAGTTCGAACCAGTAAGTGCACTTCCACCCACACATGCCGCACCGACATGGGATGCCCTACCCAAGGTCCAAGAATCCCCCTCGCTCCCCAGAGCGCGTGCCTGGCCTGCTACATTTGGTGACCCGTACGGGGACCTAACGGGTTAAAACGGGTGTCACAGGGGTGCTGAGAGCCCAAGGGACCATCGTGCCAAGTTTGGAGCAAATACAACAACTTTTTAAAATGTGCCTTTCTGAAGGAAATAAATTGTTCTAACTGTGTGTGGTGGTGCCCAAGGTGCCAGAAGACCCTAGAGACTGTTAAAATTGAGCCAGCTTAAATTTGAATTTTTAAGAAAAACTGAAAAGTGCTTATTTTTGGCAGAAAATCGGGGAGAAGTGTCAGAGACCCCTGCCCCTGTTGATCTGCCAAGTTTGAGCGTGTTTGGACTGTGTGCACAGAAGTTATGGCCAGTGCAAGTGTGCACAAAATGACATTTTCGCTGAACTGCGGCGCTGAAGGGGTTAAGTGTGCAGCCAGCACTTTCCCACCACTTTCCCTCAGCGTTTCGCGCCCTTTTCACCTCACGTGCTAGAGACTTTCCCACGCGGAGACGGAGGGGGCGGAGTTATAAAATAAGCCCGCCCCAAGGCCGCTCGGGGAAGAGTTCAGAAGATGAGAAGGAAGCATGCGAGTGAGAGCAGTGGATCCGCCAGCCTTGCCACAATACCAACCAGCTATTGCTGTTCGTGGGGAGAGATGGAGTCTGCCAGCCCCATGTCTGTGGGAAGCCGCCAGGACCTGAGCCAGGAAGAGACCTTGGAGAGTGCGACCCTCATTGTGGACACTGGGATGCGTGTCCACCTGCTGCCGACCTACACCCTGTGTGCTGCTGCCGGGCAGGAGAAACTGTACCTGCTGTGCCCAGAGTGCGGACAGATCATCGTCCTGAAGACTGGACTGCGCCAGTGCCCTGTTTGCCACAACAGCTTTTGGGGTTTGGCCGAGCAGGATGTGGGCCCAACCCAATCACCGGGCTGCTCTGGAAGGCCTCTGCCCAGCCTGCTGAAGCCGTCCGTACAGCCATCACGCCGCCAGGGGTCAGCCGAGGGACTGCCCTTCTCCTGCGCGGAGAGAACGGGGTGAGCAAGCGTCTGAGCTTACCTGGACAGAAGACGCCGTCGCTGCCACCGCCCGAGACAGTGGGAGCCGCAGAGCCTGTGGCTGCTGAGCCGGAGGTCGTGGAGCCGGTCGAGGAGGACGGAGCCACCGAGTCAGGTGTCGAGACTGCCGTTGAGCCAGACGCCGCGGAGCCTGTCGCTGCTGAGGTTGCTGCTGAGCCTGTCGCTGCCGCCGCTGAGAATGCCGAGGAGTGTGCTGATGACGCTGCTGTTGTCGTGCGGGAAGCTGCCACACAGGTGAAGCCTGCCGCCGCTGATGAGGAGACTGCCGCCACAGAGGAGGACGAACTTGAGCAAGCCCTGCTGCTGGACATCACGCGGTTTGAGTCCTCGAAGAAAGAGTCGGAGCCGTCGGTTGCCAGCCGTGTCAAGCCGCCACTGCCTGCGGGGAGAGGCTCGGGCTACCGTGTCGCTGTGAGGATCCAGGAGTGGGCTGAGTCTGCCAGTAGGAGATCCGCCGCTGCTGCCGCTGATGTCGCCGCCACCGCCGTGGTGCATCCTAAAGGTACTGTTGCTGCTGACCCTAGCCCATGGGGAGACCGCTGCCCTAGCTCTGTCCCGGGGAGCCGCCGGAGTTCCATGACGAGCCCGCGGAAGGTGGATATACCCGCCAGCCCTCGCCCATTACGCCTGGCGCCCCAATACAAGCACTTTACAGCGCGATCGGAGAACCCTTATGTGCTGCCTGAGTTGGGGGATCCGACCAGGTTGTCCAGCTTGTCTGAGGCCCAATGCTGGGTCCACGTCCAATTTGCCCTCCAGACTGGCATGGAGTACCCTTACCTGGACAAAGGGGGGATTCTTTATGTTGAGGAGGTCCGTGATTCCTGGGTTGAGGACAAAATCAGAATAAAAATGTATTTGCCTGAGGGAGTTTCCCTGCATGATCTAAGCCAGGAGGACTGGGACAAGTTCCAGGACATTTACCGGCAAATGCACATGGGCCGGAACATTTATATGGACCGGGTGACCATGGTCATCCCGACTTTTGGACCAAGGTTCCACAGTGTGAGTCGCTGGAGAGAGGAGAAACTTGTGTCGCTGCCTGACCCCGCTTATTATGCCCCTTAAGCTGGAGGCTGAAGCCTGGGCCTAGTGCAGGCAAAGTTTAACCCTTTTCGTTGTTTGATAAGAGTTGCTGCTGCTTTAAAAGAGAGTTTGGAACAGAATTGTTATGTTAAGAATGTTGCCTGGAATAACCATGTATAGAGTATATATACCCAACACCCTCGTAAAAGCAGGGGAGGGTGGCCGCCATACCTCACTGTTGTGCAGCATCGGCTGAAGAATCCATTATGGTTGCATTAGCTTGGCAGTAAATAAAAGAGTTTTACAGCAACCTGGTTCTTGAACTGTTGATTTACTTAAAGTAGTTAATTATGATAGTAGAAAATGTCTTATGTCATTGTGTGTATTTTCAGGAGTCACTTCAGCAGTGCAGCTTGATCATCTGCGTGCTGAGGCTCTCTAGGAATTTGGGGCATCAGTCTGGATAAGGGAGTCACTTTTAAAGGAGCCCAGCCAGTACTAACCCTTACCCTCCTAGATGTAGCAAGTGGTCCTTGAGAAAAAGTGTAAAGGTTTACATGTAAAAGCTCTTAAGTTATGACTCCAGCAGAAGGTGTTTTGTAAAGGGTTAACCATGGTGGAAACAGCCACAAGTGTTTCAAGAAGTGTTCAAAGTGGGTGGAAACAGCCGCAAGTGTTTCAAGAAGTGTCCCCAAATTAGGTGGAAACAGCCGTAAATGTTTCAAGAAGTGGTCAAATTGGGTCTGAAGCCGCCGTAAGTGTTTCCAGGAGTGTTCACATGGGTGTTGAAACAGCCGCAAATGTTTTAGAAGGAGTTCACATTTGGTGTGGAAACAGCCGTAAGTGTTCCCGGAGTGTGGTAGAAAGTGAAGTTACTGACTTAAGAGCTGATCTTCTCATCACAGGTCCGACCGAGTTTCCTGACTGAAGCAGAAGTAAGTCAGATGCCTGGCCCCCTTATTTGTAATACAGACATTGCTGCCATTAGCAGACACCTGTCATTACTGGAATTAAGGCAAAAATGTGGAGCGGTGTTAGACCGAGTCACTGGTTTATCAGTGTGGGTCCTCACTAACTCTACAGGCTTGAGAGAGCCAGCGGATGTAGTGTAAGGCTGGTTTTGTCTCTCCAAGGAAAAGAGAGTCTGAAGGGTGGTACTACTAATGGCCCAAAGGACTTAGCTGATCTGCGGGTTTCATAGGTCCACGCCTGAGAGACGAGAGTGCCGCGCGAGAGAATAGACATCATTAAACAGCCGGTCAGTAGTGTAAAAGTAGTTGCAACGAAGTTTAAGGTGAGCATGCTCAGAAGAAAAATCAGAAGTTTAAAGGACAAAGTGCACAGAAAAGAAACCAAAAATGGAGAGAATGATGATATGAAAAAGTTGTCACTGCAGGACGCTGTTTTCATGATCACATTCAGAAGAAGGAAGCTTGTAAATTTTGTACACATGTTAAATGTGACATCTGACCACAAAAGGATTAAGAGATCAGTTACTCTCTAGTGTGAGCAGTGTGGTAAAACCTGACAGAGGTGCTCTGCTCATGCTGCCCTGCTGTGTGCTGTTGGTCATGTTTTAGTAGCAACTAATAAAGTGACGTTGCGCCATACACCCATCCTTGTACTTAGGACACAACCCCGTACAAGGGATGGCCACCGCCTAACTCCTTACACACCTTGCAGGTAGTTAACCTGGACACTGCAAGCTATGGGAGCAAGAGACTTCCCTGTCTCATGAGGCCAGTGCAAGGTAAGTGGCAGGAGCTACACAAGGTGCTTGACTGATACTCACCTCCTAAACTAGCAGTAGTGTTCTTGGTTGGATTAACTCACACCTTGAGACTGCGGTGAGTAACCCTGTAAAGCGGGGACGCTTTAATTAAAAGCAGGGGAGGATGTGACGGGTGGAAACCATGGGCAACACTTAAAAGTAGAAACCCCAGTGGAGTAGGCCCTGATAGTGAATAGGGGCCATTTATAGAGTACTTCAGTCTGTGAGATGTAGTTCTTAGGCCTATTGCGTCATCAAACCACATGATGGAAGTATTGCCTAAGAAATGGATCAAACAGTACTTAAATGGTCTAGGAGCCTTCTTTATCCTTTTTTCCTTTGTAAATAGAGACTAAGGCAGATGGCATTGGCAACATTCACTGCCTTGGGACTCGCAACAGTGTTTGGACAACAGGCAACAATACCAAGGTTACAAAAGGGAGAGACCTACCCTTCTAGAGTGTTCTAGTACCAGACTTTGCTAAGAGGGGATGCAGTGCAATGTAGCGTGGAGGAGCCAGGAGCCATCCATGGAGGCGACCGTTACCATTGTAACCTGTGGATTATGCTGTACTGACTGATTGCTGTGTTTGCCATGGAAGGAAGCCAAGTAATAAAGACCAAGTTGAGTTCAACCATGATTGTCATCTCTGGATCCAAGCGACGTTCGAACCAGTAAGTGCACCTCCACCCACACATGCCGCACCGACATGGGATGCCCTACCCAAGGTCCAAGAATCCCCCCCAGAGTGCGTGCCCACGGCCAGGAACGCGCCCGCTACATATATATATATATATATATATATATATATATGTCTATATATATATTTTCCCAATGCATGGCACGGCCTGCTTCACAAAGTCATAACATCTGGGTATTCCGCCACAAGGTGGCGCAGTGCACTGCAGAAGAGTTGTACGGAATCATCATAGACTTATCCTGTTGTTCTCTGCAGTGCTTACTGCGAAGATAGAAGATGTCTCTCTCTCTATGCGCAGGTGTGCGGGGCAACCATGCCTGCGGACCTGCATGTCTATTTCCACCCATTTCCGGACCCTCTGTGCCTCCCAGCCTCGGCTGACGGATCGGGTGACGGTAGCGGAGCACTAGGGTCAAGTGCTCAAGGAGCGCTGCTCCAAGCTGCAGACCCTGTACCACAAAGGGTAGCCGACCATAGGCTTTATGGTGAGCCTACTAGGGATGCGGAGTTCCTGTCCTGGCTTCTGAGGGGGTGAGTGTTTTGGGAGTTTATGGAATGTTTTTTCTGTGTTCGGGCTCCCCCCCCAATTGGCCTGGGCTTCGCCGCTGCCTGCTCGCTCTCCTCCCCCCTCCCCGATGGGTTGTGGGGGGGGGGGCGGTTGGTAGTGGTGTGTGTTTTTCTGACTGTTTTAGTATACTTTTGCCGCCGCTTTGTACTGCGCTCCGTCTGTACTGCGCTATATCTGTGAGGTGTTTTTTACTGTGCGGGTGACGTCGGCGAGGTCACGTTAGCGCCGTTTTCGCGCTCTTCGGGGGGGGGCGGGCCGGCGGATGATGCGTATCGCGTCGTTCTCCCGCGGCCTGAACCTCAAGGTTCCTCTGTCGCCGCCATCTTGCTTCTGCTGCGTGTCTGGGGCCCTTTTCATCCCTGGGCTGCGGTGGTGATTTCTGCCTGTGTCGCTTCCTCCAGTGGTCTGGCGGCGGGCGCTCCTTGTCCTGCTTTGTCCGTGAGTCCCTTCTGGGGTTCTTTTGTTGTCCTTGGAGCATGTGCTGTGGGATAATTATGTATTTTTGGTTATGTCTTTCAGGCGGGACACCCGTGGGTTGTGGTTTCTCCCTGCCCTGCTCCTTACTCCACCCCTTCATCTCCCCTTACTATTCTGGGGGCATCTCTTGGGGGGCATCCCGGGTCGCTATATTAGCCGTTACCCTGTGCTGGCATATTGCGCCTGTATTAATCACCATATGGAAGCTTCTGGGGATAACGTGCTCGGGGGTCCTTCGGGACAATCCCGGTGGTGTTCCATGTGTGGGGTATCCCCTATCAGCAATGACGTTACGGTGTGTGTGCCGTGCGCCCAAGCTGTCCTTGCGCTTCAGTCTGGGCTGCCTGCTTCTTTACCAAGCTCTGCGCCCCCTTCGGCATCGCCTACCCCGACGCGCCTGCATTTAGCCCCCAGTGAGAGGAATACTAGCAGGGGGTCACATTCTGATCTGGCACTTCGTGTGGCCAGCATTGAAAGACAGCTTGCCAGGCCTGTTTCACGTAAGGCCTCTAGCAAGAAGCAGCACCTGGCTTCCACGCCTGACCTGTTTATTGAGGAGCAGGAGGAAATTGATCTCTTTGATGACTGTTACTCCCTAGAGGAAGGGGAGCTTTTCCCAGGCTCTGATTCCTCTGGGGACCAGCTGGTGGGCGGCGACAGTGACCCTGGGTCTGAGTCTAAGGATTTCTGGTTCCCTGAGGACACTGCTAATCTGTTGTCTCACATTTTTGAGGTTTTGCACATTGCCCCCCCTGAGGTGGCTAAGAGGAAACAGGGTGAGCTTTTTCGTGCTGTTAAGCAGCGTCTGGAGTTCCCTGAGCAGAGTCATTTCACTAATATGGTGCTCAAGGAGTGGGAATGTCCTAGTAGATTGCCCGCGGTGCCTTGGATAAGAAGTTTCCCTTTCCTGCTGATCTGGTTAAGCGATGGTCGGGTCCCCCCGAGGTAGACACGCCTGTTCTTGGGTTGTCCAACACTTCAGTCATGCCTTCCCCTGACACTACTACACTGCGGGACAGAGAGGACCGGCGTATGGATCAGCTGGCCTGGCATGCCTTTGCATTTGTGGGGGCTGGGTTGCATCCGGCTTGTGCCGTTACCATAACTGCTATTGCTCTTAAGAGACAGATCAATCGTCTCCTTGATGGCGCTACAGCCGGAAGGGATGAGTATAGGACACTCTTGCTGTGCTCTGAATTTGTTGCCTTTATACTTACTGCCATGGATGATGTAGTACGGCTGAGTGGTAGGGCCTCTGCGCTCTTGGTGGCTATGCGCCGCTCTGTTTGGTTGCGTCAGTGGGCAGCTGACGCTGCTGCTAAGAAGGCTCTCACTGGGCTCCCCTTTGTGGGGCTGCGGCTCTTTGGTGAGCGCCTGAATGTTTTAGCCAAGGATGGTAGGCTGCTTCAGTGTAGGAGGCAGCCTTGGCCTTTTCGGGGGCCATCTGCTTCAGTCTCCTCCTTTTGTACCCCCAGAGGAGGTCGAGGGCCCTTCTTTTCAAGTACCTGCAAGGGTTCTTGGGGCTGTGGCAGATTCCGTGGTCGTCTCTCATGGGATCCCAAGTCCAAACCTTCTCCCAAGCCCCCTCAGGCATGAGGAGGCGCCCTCACCCATCCGGGTGGGAGGGGCGGCTTCGGCTCTTTGCTCACGTCTGGAGGCTCCGCGTCTCAGACCGGTGGATTCAGAAGGTGGTGTCCTCCGGTTACAAGATAGTTTGCAGCCTGGCCGCCCCCCAGATTCATCAGATCCCGGATGCCTCACAACCCTCTGTCAGCTCAGAGGTTACGCCTTGCGGTTCAATGTCTGCTGGAGTCAGGAGTCATTTGCCTGGTGCCTTCCCAGGAACGGAGTCAGGGTTTCTACTCCAACCTGTTCACGGTCCCCAAGAAGGACGGGTCCCTGAGTCCCATCCTGGACTTGAAGGGTCTCAACAGGTTTGTCAGGTTCAAGCAAATCGCATGGAGACCCTTCGCTCAGCTGTCAGTACCCTTCGCCCGGGCAACTTCATGTAAAATCATGCACTTGGGCAGAAGGAAGGAGAGACTTAAAGAACTTAATTTGTACAGCTTGGAGGAAAGAAGGGAGAGGGGGGACATGATTGAGACCTTTAAATATGTGAAAGGATTGAATAAGGTTCAGGAGGGAAGTGTTTTTAAGAAGAAACTTAATGATAGAACAAGTGGGCACAGCCTGAAGCTAGTCGGGGGGAAGATCAGGAGCAATGTTAGAAAATATTATTTTACAGAAATAGTAGTAGATGCTTGGAACAAACCTCCAGCAGAGGTAGTTGAAAAATCAACAGTCACTGAATTTAAACATGTCTGGGATAAGCACACATCTATCCTAAGATAAAGAGTACATACAGTATACACATAAGGGCAGACTAGATGGACTGTATGGTTTCCTTCTGCCGTCAACCATCTATGTATCTATGTTTCTATGACCTCCGTGGACATCAAGGATGCTTATCTTCATGTGCCTTCCCAGGTCATCAGAGATTTCTCAGGTTTGCTCTAGAGGATCAGCATTACCAGTTTGTGGCCTTACTGTTTGGCACCTTGGGTGTTCACCAAGGTGCTGGCGGGCGTGATGGCTCTGCTGCGGCATCAGGACATTTGCATCCTTCCTTACCTGGATGACATTCTGATTGTGGCTCAGTCTCTTCATCAAGCCGAGAAGGATACTCAGGTGGTGACCTCGACTGTAGAGTCCTTCGGCTGGGTGATCAACTATCCCAAGTCTTCTCTGTCTCCGTCTTTGGTGAGGTCTTTTCTGGGCATGACTCCGGATACCTCTCAGGTCAAGGTATTTCTGCCTCAGCTGAAAGTGGAGGGTCTTCAGAAGCAGGCTCGGGCTATTGCTCTCGTGTCCCCATCCCTCCATCCGGCTGGGGATGCAGTTAGTGGGCCTGATGGTGTCCTGCTTCGAGGCGGTCCCCTTTGCTCAGTTTCACATGAGGCCTTTTCAGTTGCACCTTCTGTCGATTTGGAATCAGGACTCTGTTTCCCTAGAAATTTGCTCTGTCCCCCCTGGCCAGACAGTCCCTCTCGTGGTGGCTGGACTCAAGGAATCTTCTAGTGGGCAGGACATTTCTGCCCCAGTGTTAGGAAACTGTCACCACAGATGTCAGTCTGACCGGTTGGGGGGGCTTTTGGAAGTCTCTGCCTACATCAATCTTCAGGGAGGGACTAGGAGCACGCGAGCCCACAAGGGTCCTTGATACTGTCTTGGGCGGAAGAGAATGTGCCTTGCATCTCGGCAGTTTACATTCCAGGGGTGGAGAACCTGGAGGCAGACTCCCTGAGCAGGGGGATGTCTCGGCTGGGGGAGTGGTCCCTCAGCAACAAGGTTTTTCACTCCCTGTGTCACCGCTGGGGTCAGCCGGATGTGGACCTGTTTGCATCCCGCCACAACCACAAGCTTCCCAGGTTTGTCTCACTGTCTCAGGACCCTCTGGCCTTGGCCATGGATGTGCTAGCAATGCCTTGGACGGAGTTACTCATGTGCGTCCACCACGTAAACCTATGCTACTTGTTTGGGATCTAAATCTGGTGTTGTCTGCTCTGCAGGGTCCTCCCTTTGAGCCTATCAGTGGGGCTGCTTTGGCCATTATGACTCTTAAGGTGGCCTTCCTGGTGGCCATTACTTCAGTCAGGCGAGTCTCTGAGCAGGCGGCTCTCTCCATCAAACCTCCTTATTTTGAGCGGCATCAGGATAAGGTGGTGTTTCGGCTTAAGCCGGATTTCTTGCCTAAGGTTGTGTCTGCTTTTCATCTCAATCAGGACATTGTTTTGCCTTCTCTGTGTCCTAATCCTGCTCATTTCAAGGAGTGGACACTTCATTCTCTGGATGCTGTCCGGGCCCTGTAGTTTTATTTAGTTACTACTGAGTCTCTCAAGAAATCTGACGCTCTTTTTGTTCTTCCTGCTGGACCCAGGAAGGGTCTGCCTCTGGCTAAATCCACTATCAGCAAGTGGATCCGTCAGGCGGTGGAGCAGGCCTATTCTGCTAAGGGGAGGGTTCCCCCTTTTAGGTTTATTGCTCATTCCACTTGTGCTATTGGTGTGTCTTGGGCTTTTCAGCACCAAGCTTCTGTTGAACAAGTTTGTAAGGCCGCAACTTCTGTTCATACTTTTTCCAAGTTTTACAAGGTTGATGTTTAGGCCTTTGCGGCTTTTGGCCGCAAGGTACTTCAGGCAGTGGTGGTTTGAACTGCCTGCTGTTACTCTTTGGGGATCCCACCCTACTTTATGGACACTGCTTTTGGAAGTCCCAGATGTTATGACTTCGTGAAGCAGGCTGTGCCATGCATTGGGAAAAAGTCAGTTCTGTGAGTACTCACCTGTAGAATTGCTTTTACCATGCATGGAACGGCCTGCTTCACCCCACCCTTGTTACGTTGTTCTTGGTTTCCTCTTTATGGTGATTGTTCCAAATTAGTTGGGGTTGTTATCTTTATTAGTTCCCGGTTCTTGTATCACTGCTTGTCAACTACTGGATAAGTCTATGGTGATTCCGTTTTTATATGGTACCGGACGGAGCCACAACTCTTCTGCAGTGCACTGCGCCACCTTGTGGCGGAATACCCAGATGTTATGACTTCGTGAAGCAGGCCGTGCCATGCATGGTAAAAGCAATTCTACAGGTGAGTACTCACAGAATTGACTTCTTATTTATATAATAAATATATTTATATAATAATATTTTGGAGATTATTTAAGACAGGTAGCGCTTCGTAGTGGCAGGTAGCGTCTGGTGAATACCGGCGCTGTACGCAAAACCATATTTAAGAAACTAATTTGGTGAGCTACTCTAACAGCGCCATGTAGCTTCACATGTATTAATCCAGGCGGCTCAGTGTATAGCGCCAGCACTTTATGTTCAGGAGCGCCATGTAGTACCTGCCGCTCTGTAGCGCTTTCCCATACATTTCAATGGCCTTTCATTATTTGTGTTTAAACAGCGTGTTTGACAATTTTTTTCTTTTTATGCTCAAATCATTGTGTGACGTCTCCTGGCTGCAAACAAACACATTATTTTTGTCATTTTATATTTTTATGCAAAATTGTCATTACAGGTCTGGCACTAAAGTGTTAATGTCACAGAGTTATGCAATGTCATTCCGTGTGTTTTCGCTTTGTTACTGGTTTATATGTGTTCAAAAACAGACTTTGATCACACAGAGTCTAGCGCTCTATGCTTGTCAGGCTCCGTGCCTTTTTGGCATCTTCCATTGATCTCTGCACGCAGCCACAGAAGTGCTTTGGGTGTTTGATCTAGACCTGGCTATTCATTCATTGCACTGCTCAACAGCTCCACCTGGTGCTCGGCTCACTGCAACTGCACGAAGCCTAGAGAGTAAGCTCTTGCCTTGCTTTTTACTTTGCCTTGGCCTGTGTACAGGAAGTGACTTCACTCTTGCCCTGAAACGTCCCGCCCAGCTTTATTGACAACACTATTTAAATGGACAGCTGGCCTGTACTCATTGCTGTGTTATCAGCTCAGTTCCTGGAAGCTGTGATTCCTGTTACCTGCAATTCCTGTTAACTGCAACTCCTGACTGTTGTACTGGATTGACCTGGACTGCTTCCTGATCAGCTGTTGGATTAACCCTCGCACGGATCACGCGGTTAGAGTTTCGGATTGTTTATTGGACTTTGCTTGTTCTCTGCCAGCCCATGATTTCGGATTGTTTAATGGACTTTGCTCTGTATTTGGTTTGTCACCAGCCTCTGAACTCAGATTGCTTAATGGACTTTGTCTGTCTGCCGCCAGCCCTGGAATCTGTATTTAGTTTATTGCCAGTCTCTGAACACAGATTGTTTATAGACTTTGCCTGTCTGCCACCAACCCTGGAATTTGTTTTTGGTCTTTATTAAACCCCTGAACTCTGTTCTGTCTCATTTGACCTTCATTTCCATGCTTCACCCCACATCTGGAGCTCTGCCCAGTCCTCACTTCTTGCCAGAAGTCTACCTTTACCTTGGTTGTAGCCGGGAAGCCTGACAATGCTACAGCGCCCAGCTTTAGAGCGCCAACACTGTGTGTTTTTTGTTAAATATGGTGTGGAGCACCGAGTTCCAGACGCACTGAGCTGGCGCTACCTCTCGCTCGCTGCAGGGCTGTAATGTTGTTAAAACGCCCAACACACATCACATTCATCAATGCCGGCCAGGTTACTAGAGCGACCGAGACGCTCGTTACAGCACCCGATACCCGCTTACAGCGTTTTCTAGCGGTCGCTCTAAGCGCCGCAATACAGATGCTTATCTGGCAATACCTGGCGCTAGTAGTGAATCAGCCTCTTTATATATTTTTTTTTGCACAGTGTCAATCACAAATGAATACCCAGAGAAATCCGATATAGTATTCATGGATATATAGACTCTTGATAAATATCGTTATTATCCAGTGTAAGGTAGAACAAGATGCATGATCTAGACTATAAAGGTGATCTTCCAGCCTGATGATCTATTGTGCGGACGGCGGAAGTCTGCAATGAAATGACTTATGCTGTTCCTCTGATTGTGAGATTGGCCGCTCCATTATTCCTTTTCTTAAGCAGAAGGCTTTTTTATAGCTTGGATGAAGCCTTGGAAGACGCACTGAACGCACTGTAACCATGACTCTCTGCTCTGGCTTTGTCTCTGGCAGTACGGGTAATTTTTAGATGATTTTCACCTTTTGTTACAGTACTTATTATTTGTTGACTTTATTCTTTGCGGTTAAAAGTCAAAAAAGATGCATTATATCTATGGTCTCTTGGAAACGAAGTTTTACTTTGACCGACTTTTTCTTTCACCCAGGGGGAAAATTTGTAATATATTAATATATATATATATATATATATATATATATATATATCCATAATATATAATCCCACACTCCCAATTTCCTAATTTCTCGTACAGCCATCTTCTTCCAGACATGTGATGATGTAGGGCAACACCTCCAAACTTGTGTCCGCAAGTGGAGTCGATGGCTAAATAATTAGGTCTATTAGGAATTATTAGGTATAATTATTTGGTCTACTCAAGCATTGCACCCTTCTACAGTCTATGGTAATGACCCAAGAAGAGATGATATTCCAAGTATGTCGCACACCCCGCTTCCACTATTCATGACATATGGGTTATGGTCCAGTAGAGGGCGAACTTCTGCAGAAATGAAAACAAAAAAGAAGCCCCCTCCCGGTCAATAAATACCTGGGACCTCCCACACATTCCCCAGTTTCTTCTCTGCAGGACAGCGAGCAAGTCAGAAGATGTCTGCTTCTCTTCCTTGCAGGTAAGCGCTTACACCCGACCATTTTTTGCCCTATTTCAGCCCGGACCTTTATACAATAAGCCCAATAATAGCCTCCCAGTCTTGGCTGCAGGTCCAGGCGAGGGTAGGAATCACCTTAATAGGTGTTTAGGGAGCCATGCTCCCCCGTGAGACCCCATATAAAGGGGTAGGCGGATCCCGGTTTGGGATGCCCTGTCCCTAATTGCATATATATATATATATATATATATATATATATATATATCCCTTACACCATTCTTGGTACGGGATAATCCCCCTTCCGGGTCCCTCTGTTAACCCTCCAGTGGGGGGGGGGGGGGGCGGTCTTTTCCTCTTACTTTCTTTCTAGTGTGAGTGGGTGTATGTGTGCTCGGTGTTGCACTTTACTGGCTGGTCGCCATTTTTTACTTATGCTGAGGGGAGCTTCTTCCCCTCAGGCTGCGGTGTTAAGGGGGCGGGCGCATTGCCACGGCCCGCCCCCCCCTTCTGGTTCGGAGCCAATTGCGGAGCCCAGCCCACGGCTGGGAACCGCGCTGCTGGTTGTGTTAGTTGGGGGGCGGGGCCAGGTGCGGCGCGCGATCCGCGCTGGCCCGCCCCTTCTTCCTCTTCCTCTGAGCTGATGAGTGGTGGCAGCCATCATACAGAGCACGTGACTGCCCTCCCAGGCTCTCCCCTTTCATTTACATGACTTTGCCTTGTGCCCCTTTCTGTCAGGGGACAGCGTTAGTCCTTTGTCACCTTTTCCTTGATTTATGAATATATATATATATATATATATATATATATATATATATATAGTGTGTGTGCATGTGCTGAGGACTCCCTGTGCCTTGCTTAAAAGGGGGTTCTCCCGGTCCTAGGGTCCCTAGCAGAAATTTGGGGCACTTAAAAATCCTCCCACTTGGGACTTAAGGGGCATCCCGGGTTGCTTACCAGTGTAATTCCCTCGGGTCATTGCGACTACCTTAAAATCACCATATGGAGGCTCCACAGGATACCGGGCTCGGGCTCCCCTTGGGACAATCCCGGCTATGTGTGAGTTGTGGGGTATCCCTTACGGGGGAGAATGTGCTTATTTGCATACCATGTGCGCATCAGGCCATAACGCGGCAGTCGGGACCCCAGGCGTCTGGGTCAGTGCCGCCCGCCTCTCCTACCCCACCCCGCATCATCCGTACCCCAAGTGACACTGTCATTAGTGGGGAGTCGCACTCGGATGTATTTGCCAGGCTGGCCAACCTTGAGAAAATTATTTCTAGCTTAGTGGGCAGAAAGGCCACTGCTAAGAAAAGGATCTGTCACCGGCTATGCCGGTAATCGGTTTTGATGATTATGACTCCCCTGATTGGGCTGATTATTCCCCGCTTGAGGAAGGGGAATTGTTTGAGGAATCTGAGACTAAGGAATTGCAGTTCTTTGATTCTGATGCGGGGCAGGAGCTGGGGGATGCTGTTGATACCCCCAGGGTCCTGACCCATCTGTTAGAGGTTCTGGATATTTCCCCTCCAGCGGAGGCCCCTCAGAAGAAGGGGGAATTCTTTGGGTTCTCTAAGCTCCGCTTGGAGTTTCCAAATCAGGATCATTTTGACAGCATGATTCTTAGAGAATGGGAGAAGCTGTGTCGCCTTCATGGTGTTACTCAGGGATAGGAAGTATCCCTTTCCGATGGACGCGGCAAAGCGCTGGTCTTCCCCTCCCGAGGTTGATGCGCTCATTCTAGGATTGTCCAACTCCTCCGTTGTACATACTCCTGACGCCACTACCCTTAAGGATGGGGAGGACAAGCGCATTGATCAGATGGCATGTCATGGCTTTGCCAGTGTGGGTTCTGCCTTGCAGCCTGTCTGAGCATCGGCACTCGTGGCTGTGGCCACCAGATCGGAGATCAGGGACATGTTAAATGGGTCCCAGCTCAACCTGGACAGCGTTTAATTCACAACCCTTAAGAGGTGTGAATTGTTCATGAATTTTGTTTTGTCTGCTATGGACGACACTATTACCATGTGTAGCAGAACTTCGGCCCTGTTGGTGGCCATGCGCCGATCGGTCTGGCTGTGCCAGTGGGCGGCTGACATTGCGGCCAAGAAGTCACTTACAGCTTTGCCCTTTTTGGGAACGCGGCTGTTTGGAGACAAATTGGATTCTGTGTCGAAGGGTGGTAAGCTACCTCAGCGTAAGAAGCTGCGTCGCTCCTTTCGGGGGGCAAGCTCCTTTAATCCTTCCTTTCGCGGTGCCAGAGGGGGCAGAGGTCTTGCCTACTCTGGCTTTAGAGGTGATTCCTGGAACAGAGGTAGAGGACGTGCCAAAAAAAAAAAAAAACGTACAGCCTCTACCTGGGGTTCCAGGCCCAAGCCCGCTGCCAAGCCAGCTCAACAATGAGGAGGCGCCCTCACCCTTGCGGGTGGGGGAACGGCTGCGGCTCTTCTTCCAGGTCTGGGCCCAGGAGGTCACAGACAAGTGGATATTGGAAGTGGTCTTGTCAGGGTACAAACTGGAGTTCGAGTACCGGCCTCCTCCCAGATTCCTAAGGTCTCGGGTGTCATCGGATCCTCGGGCGGCGCATGGGCTCCTGTTGGCTGTAAAGAATCTCCTGGACTTGGCGGTCATATGCCCGGTGCCTCTTTCAGAAAGAGGCCGGGGCTATTATTCCAACCTCTTCACGGTTCCCATAAGACCCATCCTAGATTTGAAGCTTCTCAACAGGTTCATCAGAACCAAGAAGTTCCGCATGGAGACTCTGTATTCAGCCATCGGTTCCCTTCATCAGGGGGATTTCATGACGTCCATAGACATCAAGGATGCTTTCCTTCATGTACCAATTTTCCCACACGAGAGATTTCTCAGGTTCGTGGTGGGAGATCAGCATTTTCAGTTTGTGGCCCTCCCGTTCGGGCTGACCTCGGCACAGAGGGTGTTTACCAAGGTTCTGGCAGGCATAATGGCCCTGCTCAGAGCCCAGGGCATTCGCATTATGCCGTATCTGGATGACCTACTCATTACAGCTTCTTCCCTCTGCCAGGCGGAGCTGGACACCAGGACGGTGGTGACGACACTGGAAAGGTTCGGATGGGTGATCAACCACCCCAAGTCTTCTCTCTCCCCATCAAGGGAGATCTTCTTTCTGGACATGAATCTGGATACCAGTCAGGCCAGAGTGTTTCTACCTCAAAGGTGCAGAGGGTTCAGGATCTGATACATGTTCTCCTGACCAACCCTCACCCTTCCATTTGGCTAGGGATGACTCTGGTGGGTTTGATGGTGGCCTCCTTCGAGGCAGTCCCCTTTGCTCAATTCCACATGAGGTCGCTACAACTCCATCTATTGCTGAAATGGGACAGATGTCCACAGTCCTTGGATCAGTCATTTCTGATGTCTCCCAGGGTTCGGCAGTCCCTTCAGTGGTGGCTGGAATCAAGCAATCTGATGAGGGGCAGATCGTTCCTGGCCCCTCGTTGGGAGACGGTTACCATGGATGCCAGCATGTCGGGCTGGGGAGGTTTCTGGAAAGATCATCAGTTCCAGGGGTTGTGGGGTCCTCAGGAGGCTCACAACCCCATCAATGTCTTGGAGCTCAGAGCTATCCGCTTGGTTCTGTCGCGTCTGACACTTCACCTACAGGGTTTACCGGTTCAGGGTCGATCAGGCAATCGTACTGCGGTAGCTTACATCAATCACCAAGGAGGGACTCGCAGCAGGAGTGCCCTCAGGGAAGTCTCTCTGATTCTGACATGGGCGGAGAGCAATGTTCCTTGCATCTCGGCAGTATACATTCCGGGAGTGGAGAACATGGAGGCGGACTCCTTGAGCAGGGGAGTCTCTCGCCGAGGGGAATGGTCTCTCAGCTACAAGGTGTTTCGGGCCCTGTGTCACAAATGGGGAGGTGGATCTCTTTGCCTCTTGACACAATCACAAGTTTCCAACCTTTGTATCTCTGTCTCAGGATCCTCTGGCCCTGGCAGTGGATGCCTTGTCTCTTGCCTGGAGGGATCTGGGGTTTCTGTACCTGTTTCCCCCCTTCTCCATGGTGGGCAAGGTAGTGCGCAAGCTGGTGGCTCCAAGGTGGCCAAGACAGGTTTGGTTCGCAGACTTCGTAAGATTGGCGGTAGATCAGTACAGGCTGCCCCTGTCTCCGGATCTGATCTCTCAGGGTCAGCTACGTTACCCCAATTTACAAACGCTTGCTTTGACGGCGTGGCTGCTGAAACCTTCCTCCTGAGGGAGGAAGGTTTGTCTGAGGCGGTTATTCAAACCTTGATTAGAGCTAGGAAGAGGTCTTCCTCTACCATTTACTATAGGACTTGGCGGTCCTATATTGACTGGTGTGAGGCTAGGGCCTTACCTTGCAGGGTGTTTTCGATTCCTAGGATTTTGGAGTTTCTTCAGCACGGTCTGGATCTGGGGTTCCAGCTTTGAAGGGTCAGGTTTCTGCCCTGGCTGTCTTTTTTCAAAGGTCTTTTGCTTTGCATCATCTGGTCAAGACTTTTTTCCAAGGGGTCACTCATGTTCAGCCCCCTAGAAAGCCTTTGGTTCCCGTTTGGGACCTAAATTTTGTTCTGTCAGCCCTCCAGGGGCCTCCCTTCGAACCGATGCAGGATGTGGCTCTTTCTGTGCTCACTCAAAAGGTTGCCTTTTTGGTGGCTATTACCTCTGTTCGTTGTGTCTCTGAGTTGGCGGCTCTGTCTATTCAGGACCCTTACTTTGAGAGACACCAGGACAAGGTGGTTTTTCGTTTTAAAACAGATTTCCTTCCTAAGGTGGTTTCTGCTTTCCATCTTAATCAGGATATTGTTCTCCCTTCCTTGTGTCCTAAGCCTAGCAATGACAAGGAGAGGGTTTTGCACTCTTTGGATGTGGTTCGTTGTGTTAAGTACTATTTGGTTGCTACTTCTCCTTTTCGTAGGACGGACGCCTTGTTCGTGGTGCCTTCTGGGCCCAGAAAAGGTTTGGCGCCCGCCAAGTCATCTCTGCAGAAGTTCGCCCTCTACTGGACCAAAACCCATATGTCATGAATAGTGGAAGCGGAGTGTGTGACATACTTATAATACCCATTTTAAAGGTGAGTAATCACAAAATGCTATTTTTCATTGCCCTGCCTACTTCTAGAAAGCATGGGTGCATCCTGTTATTATTAGTCTGTAGGCACCATGTAAATTCTATTTTCAAGAAGCACGCTTTGCCTTGTACCCATTAAAGAGGAAGAACACTCAAGAATTTCACTCTCCCAGGTATTGTTGCTCTTAGATGGAGCATCTCCCCGGTTCCCCTTCACCTTCCTGGCGTTCTCAGGGTGCAGGCGTGGCTGCAACCAAGTGCGCTGATTGGCTCAGTGGCCCACTTGATTCAGCTTGCTTGATTTTGCGCGGCTGAGTGTGCCGACGCCTGCTCTGTTTGTAGCTGTGGGTGTGCCTGTACAGTCCATTCAGAAAGGCCTAGTGTGGGTACATGAAAAGCTTGAGGGGAGAAGGGATGTGGCCTAGGCACCGAGAGACAGTGGAGGCCCCAGGAGCAGGTGGAATGGCGACCTGGGGCTTTCACACAGTGGGGCATCCTAATTCGGGATAACCCAAGGAATTGGACTTGGGTGGCCCTAGAGTCTTTTAGTCTTTTAGAAGTTCTTTTAATTGGAGGTGTTTTGTCCCCTAACATGGATCTCTCCCTAAAGTGGCTTGTGAGTGAGTATGTATATATATATATATATATATATATATATATATATATATATAAAAATATATATATACAATGCCCTGGCAGAGAATGTCCCATTTTGGGGTGCCCCCTGCTCTAATAAAAAATGACCGGAGGTTCCCCCTAATTTGGGATGCCCTGCTGTAAACTATAGATAAAAAGCCAAGAATGAGGCGTACTTACATACGGCTGGCAGGAGCTGGTCTGCTGACCCATTTGTCCACCAATGATCAGTTGCTTTCACTGGATGGACATGCACTGCTCAATGAACCTGATTGGCGGCCACAAGTCATGTGGACAAAGGGAGAAAGCCTAAATTTGCTCTATTTTGGGCCTTTTTATGCTTGTGTGGTGGGGCGCCTCATCTTACTGGACTGGAGGTCTGCTTTATTAACTTTTAGGAAGCCTTTTACTTTCTTCCTGTAGCCAATTGGGTTCACATTGCTGTAGGGTACACATGTCTGGCGAACTCAATTGGCTCCCTGGGGATATGCTCTCTGCTTCTACTTCCACTATTGAAATTGGGGTTTTAGAAATTAGAATTTTTCTGAGGTCCAGTGGTTTAATTTTTGTGTGTAGTGATGTAGGGGCAGCTCCATTGACCTGACTGGCACGAACACTTGCCACAGGAAGACTGACTGCCAAGTCAGCCAATCAGTGAGCAGCAGCCCAATGGGCTAATTGGACACCAGCCACTTCTGGGGCGGCGGCTTAGAACATGGAAATGCCAAGTCTGACTGGGAAATAGCGACCATGCCTGGTCACAGCATATGAAAGGTCAGCTCTACCTTAAATCCACAGTCATCCCAGATAAACTCATGGAACCCTCGGCAACGGCTGAGAGCGCTCTACTCCAATGATCCTCCCGGTAAAAAGAAAAAGTCTCCAGCCAGGTAATCCAATAAAAAAAATGTATCCAAACTTTATTGTATTAAAACAGCATATAAAAACAAAAGGCCAGTATTCCAGAGAAGAAAACACCTGAAAAGCGTCTACACGTTTCAGGCCGACACCCGGCCCTTAATCATGACCATCATGCCTGGTCAGGTGAGGCTAGTTTTTTAGTTTATTAGGCTTCTGGTTTCTCTCTCAGCAAGGCTGGCACTATACTGCTCTATAGATTCTAATGAAAAAGGAGAATACTTGATTTTTGAAGACAGTCACTCCAGAGTTATGGGAGGCAGTAAAGGCCTCAATATTTTTTTGTTCTACTGAAAAGATCAGGGATCAATCCATCCACAAACCACAGCAGGAGGTATCAAAAAATGGAGGGATTATCCTAATACTGGCACTACACAGAATAGAGAAAAATCAATCATCTTACATCCCTAGTGTAAAAGAAAGTGGATTAAACATACCAATGCTTCTTCCAAAGGGGCGATAATAACTCGAGGACATAGAATGTAGCTTTATTAGAACAGCTTTTGTAGTTTATAGTTAAACAAGATCTAGCAGATAAAATCACCTCTGTCCAAAGTTTAAGTGCTCTGTCTATATGGCTAATGGGATGGAGGCTGGACGGGCCTTGGGGTAAGTTTCGCCCCCTGTGCAAGATTTCAAGAAGCCTTAATACACTCATCTTCTCACAGAGCCCTCGCCGCGTCTCTGCACCATGGCCGCATCCTCACTCAATTTTTGCTGTATGCAGCAACCGTGCCCAGGTTGGGCGGCAGAGGCACGCCATGGCTAGGTGAGCGGATAGACTGCTGGCAGCGCTTTCGGCTCTCTTCGACACCACTCGGCTCCAGGTGGCTTAGCCGTCAGCGGAGTGAAAGCAAGTGCGCTGATTGTCTTAACCAATCAGTACGCCTGTTCTTGTTCGAGTGGGCGCTGTGGAAACGACAGGAAGATGAGTGTATTGGGTGACCTGCGGGGGATACACACAGCAGGGCATGCCAATTCGTCCAAAATGTCAAAATTGAGTTTGTTGTTCCTCTTTAAAGGGTTACACCAGTCCAACAGCCTTGCATGGTTAAAAATAAAGCTCCTAGCACTACCCACTCTGTGCCACTCAAAGCTAAGACCCAGCCTCACCGTTTCTTTCATTGTTGCGGTCCTGCGGCCGTTAAAAGATGGTTAAAGTGGACCAAAACCCACACCGATCGGCCTGGGAATCCCGGTCCAACGGCGCATGTGCGAGCCGCGGCCGGAACCCCCAGCTTCCCTTTAACAGGGAGCTTGCCCGCACCGGCCATTCACAAATGGGAAGCAAGCTAAATGAACGGGGCGACCTGGGGGGTTTCACACATCTGGGCATCTCATTTTGGATGCCCAGGGGGGAGGGAATTGATTGGCCTGGGAATATTATAGATCGGCATGGGTTTTGGTCAACTTTAACTACCTTTACACTTCAGTTCTATTTACCCACTTCAGGTAGGTCAGGGGCCACATCAGACAGTTTGGGTCTGGCCAAATCAAACTGAATAGGAAATTTGGGGGGAAAAGGTAACAATGGTCCGAAGTCAAAGCTCATCAATAATAACCCCACTTGTGAAAGGGACATTTTTGTGACTTATCTACTTTGAAGAACCTGCTTAATCTGATACAATAACATTTATTCAGAATAAAAAATGTTCAAAAAGGCAGATTTCAAAACTGAAATTATTCTAGCCCAGATGCCTATTGTTATCAGAGACACCTGAAAGACCTTGGTGGCTCCCATATGACTGCCGTATAGGTGGCAGTGACTGCTCTGCACCACCAAGTAAAATAGAGACAAAAAAAAGCGTTTTAACATTTTCACAGGAGGGTCTGCCAGCTAAGAATCTCCAAGGATTTGAAGAAGTCTATATTGTCCAAGCTTTTTCAATCATCTCTCAGAAATTCAATATTATTTTCTTAAAAATCACTCCTGTGCTCCGACCTTGTCAGGGTGACCTTAAATTTCTTTCAGAGGCAGAACAGATGGCAAAGAAGGATTTGCTGTGATAACGTTTAGATGGATTTATTGTGAAATATAAGAAATACTGTGTAAAGTAAAGATGAAATTTTGGGTAGGAGAGACTACTGAGCTTTATCTTTTCCATTGGGATGTCACTAGAGAGGGTGCAAAGGTAGCAAAGCACTTGCACTGGAGTCCATGGGGTCAGGGTGCCACATTCTTGTTGCCCCTCCACTTTATTTATAATATTTATCACTTGCCATCATACATGGGACACCTATGCAGTGTCTTTTCCACCATACCCTGCAATGTGTTCTATCTGAAAGCTATTTACATATATATATATCCAATAGTTGATTCATGACTGCTTTGTCAATGTATACCCAGCTAATTGCAATAGAAACAATTGAGATAAATCAGCAGCCGCTTGGCTGTAACAGAATGTAAAACAATGTAACTCTCACCAGCGTGCTGACAGGCTTTTCGGGATGACTAATCTTGTTAGTTATAGGCTTATCAGGAGGAAAAGATAGCCCATTGGAATATTTTAACCTCCTATTCCAATATATGGCTCTCTGTGCTCTGTCACCTCTGTACATTACATTAGGCTAATGACTGCTTCAGAAAGTACCATAGCTGCTTAAAATACAAACAATTAAGATAAATTAATTGCTCCTTGGTTATGAAAATGTAACACAATAGGCCTTTCAGCTGCAGGCTTTTCAGACTGACTCATATGTCACAGCAGGAGGAAGAGTTAGTGCATCCCGGTATCTTAAACTCCCATCCCAGTAAGAGCTCTGTGAGCTCTGTCACTTTTGTATGAAGCACTGTTTCGGCATTTAGCAACTGGCCAACTAGGAGATAAATGGAACTAAGAAAAGATACCTGTATGAGCATTCTCTGGAGTTCCCCAAACCTCTCCTCGAGAGCCACCAACAGGCCATGTTTTTCAGGTCGCCACAGAGGTTCACAGTTGAAGTAATTAGTGTTAAGACAGAGCTATAGAGACATTTATGTGGAGAACCACATGTCCCGCCTCTGGTTTATGGAAGGCTCCCTCCTTGACGTCCTAGTTGGCGAGATGGCAGGGTTTATAGATGAAGGACCACTGCCCCCCGCCAGCCTAAATGCCGGCAGAGCAGTCACTTTGGCTGCTACTGCCAGCAGAGCAGCTGCTGGAGGAGTCCTGGCACCCACCAGACACTGAAACGACTCCGTCCAGTGCTGGAGGAGATGGCAGATGTGAGTATTGTGTAATGTAGATTTATTAAAAGTTTTTCACAGTGTGTGTTTTTTTTCACTTTTTACTGGTCCAAAGAACCCTAGTGGCGGTTCAAAGCATCGGGACACCAGCAAGCCCCCCTGCCCAACATCTCAGAGGGGGGAGATAGATATAGATAGATCTATAATGTTCAGGTGGCGTTCAGAACCAGGGGGACCAGGATCTTACTGCCTGCAGGTTGGGCACCAGAGATTTCTACCCAGAACTCAAGACTTGGCCCGAAGACCTGGAATCTAAGGGGGTGGGAATCGTTAGTGCCCCTCTGCAGAGGAGGATAGGCTTAGCTTCATGGGAAGTCCCAGGTCACACACCAAGGAATCAATGGTTTGGGTAGGCAGGCAGTGAACCCCTGGTCCAGATGCCCTAGTAGTGGGGTTAGAGGAGATGTGATCAGGCGATGCCAAGTTGAAGGGAAAGGCAGCAGGCGCAAGTAGTCAAGTTTAGAAGTAAGGGTCATGGGGTGGCTGGCAAGGTTCAGAAACGAGAGTCTTTTGCAAAGGTCATGAGCAGGTGGCAGGTAGGTGTAATCCGAATCCAGGCAGAATCTATCCAAAGGTCAAATGGCAGGTATGGAACAAGTAAATCCAAATTAGAGACAGAGATCAGCAACAAAGAATCCAGATCAGAGGCAAAGGTAACACAGGAGCCATGGATATGGCACAGCAAGACGTATCCGAGAAAGACCTTCCAGACCCATCTTGGCACCTCATCTCGGCTGTTGCCCACATGCAGTGTATTCGATACAGTCTGTACAACATCTTAGATGGCTCCAAGATCCAAGATAATATCAGACCATGCTGTATCCTGCAAGCAGTGGTGGACTGGGGCCCAAAATCAGCCTGGGATTTTACCAGCACCCTGCCTGCCCAAAACTGATCTATATCATTAGGATGACAACATGGGCTAGAGTTGCTTGGGTGAGAGGATAGAGTGGTGAAGGTGATGGGAGGCTGGGATTGGATGTGTTAATAAAGGTAGCAGCCCAGACTGCCCCAAAGCAGTGCGGCCCACTTGACATTTGCCTGGGTCTCCCTATGGCCAGTCCGTCCCGGTCTGCAAGGAAAAGGATGGGTTTGTTGTTGGCTCTTTTTTTATTTGATTTTTCATTTTTTTCATTTTAATCCTTCAAGTCATGCTTGCTGTGGGGAAGGGGAAGGTGGGGTGGGATTTTCAGCAAGAAAAATAAATCATCATTTGCTGACACAGACATATTGTGAAGCCTGTTAGTGTCATTCTATTCCTACATAATCAAATTGTGGCTCGTGATAGGGGTATTATACGGGATAAAACAGCTTCAGCTTACTATGTGTAGTTCATGTTGTATTGCAAGTGCTAAGAGACTACAGTTTATTGACAGGACAGTAGATGGCGCTGTTCCTTGTACTAATGTGTAGTTCCTCTGATCTGTATTGTATTTCCTGCAATGCAGTAAGCTTTTTGGTGTTTCCTATGTGTAATCCAATATGTAAAACCATTCCCCGCTCCAACGGCGCATGCGTGGGCTCTCGACCAATGAGAGCCACCTACAATGACAACTTCATTCGGCAGGCTATGATTGTGTGCACTGCCGCATCCCCCACACTCCCACTCAGAGGTAGGAGCAGGCGCACTGCCGACGTTGCGGGGGAAGCAGCAGCGTGCGCTCCCCATTCTAGTCGCCTGCAGAATGACATGACAGCAGGCTGCTCTTATTGGACGAGAACCCATGCATGCACCGTTGGAGCCTGGACAGGCGATTTTTTTCTGGCTTCCTGGGGAGTTTCACACAGAATGGGCATGAAACAAAACCTGGGAAATCAAATTCCCGGGTTTTGTTCCTCTTTATGGTATTGTCTGTTGGATAAGTGATGCGGGGGGAGATTAGTCAAAAACATAGGGTTTGGTCTCTTTTAAAGAGGACCAAAACCCACCCTGGGGTCTATCACAGTCTATGAGACTCCAGGGCTGGAATACTCACTCCCCCCCGGGGCCCGGGGTGCCCCGCAGTGTGAAACCCCCCTGGTCGGCCGAAAACTCACCTTTGTTTCCGGTCCAATTGCGCATGCGCGAGCAGCGGCCACATCCCCGCTATCCCTTCAGCAGGGCATGTCCCCGCGCCAGGCATTTGTGGCTGGTGCGGGCACGCTTCCTGTTAGAGGATAGCCGGGATGCAGCCACCAGCGCGCTCAGATCTCGCATTAGACGAGCTTCTGGATGAATGGGTTCGGGTAGATCAGAGCACGCTGATTGGACGAGCGACAGTGCATGCGTCGTATGATTGGGAAGAGGTGAGTATCTTCGGGCGATCTGGGGGGTTTCACACAACAGGGCACCCCCGATCGGTGTGCCCCAGGGGCAAGGGCCAGGATAGAACACAGGATAGTTGAAATCCTGTGTTTTGGTCCCCTTTAAGTAAACATCTGATTGCACTGTTACTATGTGATATATAAGTTATAACGATGACTGGCAGTGGCTGGCTGGAACATATTCCTTTTGTTTTGCAGCATATGAAAGGCAGATCTCTATCTGTCTATGTCAGTTTAGAGTGAGAAGCCGGGTAATTACTGCGGATCTGCCGGCAGTAAATAATTCTTCAATCTTCATAAACATTTTATAGGAAACTTAAAAGTGCCTTAGAGATTGTGCTCATATTGAAGTTAGTCTCTTCAGTAAGCCGCCACTGTCTGCACTATGTGATTCATTTTATTTTTTCCTTCTATCTAGATAAAGGTACAGACATCCCCCTGTTATGTAAGAGATGCTCATCTGTCAATTATTAAAACCAGTGGCTTAGTATGAAAGTGGACCAAAACCCAGCGCGATCGGTCCTGGAATCTTATAGATCGATCAATCGAGCGATTCCCTCCCCCAGGGGCATCCAAATTCGGGATGCCCTGCTGTGTGAAACCCCCCAGGTCGCCCCATTCACTTACCTTCCAATGGAGCATGCGCGAGCCACTGCTGCATTCCCGCTATTCCTCTTGTAGGGCGCATGCCTGTGCCAGGCATTTGTGAACCCTGGGGCCAAGCATTGAAGCACTGAACCCTGGGGTACACCACTTACAACCTGGGACAATTCAGAATAGGTACCATTACCCACAACTCTCTGCACATACGCCTTTTGCCAATTTTCAATCCAGTTACAAACTGTATTTTCTAATCCTGACAATTTCCCCAATAAGTGTCTATGAGGGACAGTGTCAAATCTTGGCGATGGATTTTGCCAGGGGGTGGAGGAGCAGGTAAGGATGCTGCATCTAGCAGTGGGTGGCAGGGGCAGTTGAGGTTGTATGTCCTAGGGGGGCCTCAGCGACATCAGTTAGTGTAAAATGGCTATTGGTCCACCTTCAAACAGCACAAAAGCCGCTGCAGCAGGCCCTAAAGGACTAATGTCCCCAGGCATCCTATATCAAAATGCCCTGCTGTGTGAAACCCGCCTTTACCAGCGGCTTCCACAATGCTGTGTTTGCTGGCAGCCATATCCCCGGCTTCCCTGTAGCTGTGAGGCACTCCTGGGTCCTAGACATTTAGATAGGTTGGGGACGGGAGCTCTCCAAATTGAACGGATGCAGCCAGCTGGCTGGTCACGTCACCTGTCATTCTTGAGATCAGCCAATCAGCAAACTCAAAAGTGCAAAGTGGGCCTGTCCTTGGCAGTGGAAAAACAAGATTTTTTTTCAAAACCGGACCACCACTAAGCGCATCACCCGAGATACTTGGGTGGGGGGAAAGGCTTTTGTGCTGCTTTCAGGTGTGGTTAAAGAGGAACATCTGGGGAGGTTAAAACCTCCCCCAAGCCTCACCGGTCTGCCACCCTCTCCTCGGACAGCGCCATCTTGCATCCCATAAGGCACTGCGCAGGCTCCTCAATCTCGCACCTGCTCAGTGCCCATGAATGGGATGCAATGGGGCTGCCAGAAATCCCGCAAGACTTCACTGATCGGCGTGGGACTTTGAAGAGCATGGCTAAAGCCATACTGTGATTAACAGACCGCTAAGTCGGCTTGGGGGGCAGAGATTGGGCCCTGAAGCAGCCAATGACATCCAAAAGGTAAGTAGGGGCGGATGGGGGGGAGTAATCGGCCCCTTTTTATTTTCTGTCCGATGTTCCTCTTTATTTGCCTTCTCTGTTGACCAACGCGCTGCATCCGCTTGTTGTTTTCTTCAACAGTAACAAACATTTTGCTGCCATTGTGCAATTCCCAACAAATATTTATACGGTAAATGAAAATCAATTATAAAATGAGCAGCGCTGTGGCTGTAAGGAGTGGGTGGGGGTGGGGGGGAGTGACATTTTAAAATGGGAAAGATTGATCAGGATAATTTATTTGCTTATGATGCACTTCCTCTGGTCCTTACTCGTTGACCTTTAAGTCAAATCATTAGGTAATAGCCGCCCGCCCGAGAACCCTGAATTAAAATTAGTCAGTGAAATCTTTTCAGAGAGCCTCATTTTAATGAGACAAAAGACGACGGGCTCACGTTTAAAGGTTCAGAATGAATTAGCGATGCGTCTCGAGCCGGGTCTACAAAGAAACCGGTGCTGCGGTTATTATTAATAATAAGTAGGAATATATTACTGGTTCATTTGCAGCACATGTACGTTGGATAAATGTGAGGGATTAATTAACATTTATGATGGAGGAGGCTTCAGGACAATGGCATTTCACTTTAAAATAAACAATTACAATAAAGGGCAAAGGACTTGATTTTCTTTCAAAGATCTTTATTTCCCAACTCTTGAGAAAAGAAAGTCCTTGTGATGGAAGATGCCATTAAACTGGACCTTCAGCATCATTTAATGAAGCGCCCAAAACCTTAAAAACTATTCACCAGCATCTAAAATTAATACATTTAACGTTTTTAGTCACCGAGGAGAGCTGTCAAAAGTGCATTGGGTTGTAGCTGTGCTTTGCACAGACAGAGCAGAGCTGGGGTCAGGAAAAGGTCAGCGATCCTAGAATGCAGAGCGGCACAGTTAGAGGACACTTCCTGTTTGCAGGCAGCCTGAGACTCCATGTGCCGCCATCTTGGATGTTTAAAGTCTCAGTATATGCAATAGGTGCAGGTTGGATGATTTTTAATATGGACAATCTGTATGTACAGGGTGGGGGAAACATATAAGATAGGCTCTTATTCTGGGTGAAGGTCTGGTTTAATAAAGGACAAATAAAAAAAGTAGGAATAGCCCCCTTCTCCCCAAGTTCCCTGCTTAAATATTCCTCCTCCCAACTGGCCCTCAGTCTTCCTTTTACAAAAAAGCCGCCATGAAATACTATCCTACACACAACAGATGGTTCAAGTTAAATGGGTTGAAAGACCATACATCAAGTAATTACTGAGAGGGAGAAACTGAGACAACTCAGAAATTTCTTTACGTATGTATATGAACTGCTTCCATGAGGTCTAAAAGCAAATTCAATTAGCAGAAATAACTTTTATATTATATGGACATGTATATATGTTATATGTGTATACTTTCCTTTGAATCAGCCACATCCAGATCAGAATCATAATAAACGGCAGGTAAACATCCACAGCTTCCACATTCATCCAAGTTACCTGTGTCTCGAAATCTTAAACCGCAGTTACTAGAGCTTGCTGAACAGGCTGCACAGGCTGGGCTGTGTGGGAAACCCACTGGGGAATCAGAGTTATGCGTGAACAAGCAGTTTATTTACCCTATGTTTTGTTCTGAATTGGGATGCCCCCGCTGTGTGAAAACCCCAATAGCCAATGGGCGGGCTCATCCGCTGTGACTACTTCATTTGGCAAGTGGCTCTCATTGACTTAAACTCCCGTCCCAGCCATTCAGATAGGCTGCAGGCTGATGGAGCTCCTGTACAATGCAGGGGATGCAACGCTCCCCATTGTAAACAGTGAGAGATGCCTGCCGAATGACGTCACAACAGGTGTCTCTCATTGTACGAAAGCCCATGTATGCTCTGGGGCAAGGTTAGTTTTTACGGGCGAACTGGGATATTTCACGCAGCAGGGCATACTGATTCTTTTAGTTCCCAAGCCACCCCCTGGTGGGTTTTGTTCCGCTTTAAAGTTTCTGTCCAAGCACACGCTAATTGTCTACCTGCTTATCCCCTTTGGGAACAGTTTAAGGAAAGCCATTTGGGCCATGGGCAGGCGGCAGAAATTGTAATCTAATCTAGAATCCTGACAAAAGTTGTGGTGGGGAGCAAGAAGTGTCGTCAGAAATCCAGGTGAAAGCAGGTGCTAGTGCCAGCACCCGGTAAGGTTGGTCACGTGCCAAAGGGGCCAAGGGCAATCCTGGGGCCTACTGGCAGATAGCACATACAATAAGTCAATGATTGTTTGCGCTTCACATTGGTGCAGTGGACGCCGGATGGCTGTTTGCCGAGCGCCAAGTGATTAGATGAAAGCTCGTGCATGCATTGTTGGACCAGGGAATGGTGAGTTTTTACTGGCTCCCTGGGAGTTTTCACACTGCGATTCTGGAAAAGCCAGCTGCCGGCCCTGGTATCTACTGGGGATTGGGCCTGAAAAGTGCAGGACTCTAAGCACAGGAGAAAAAGCTACTGGGCACAGCAGACTACAGACATCACATTGGTACACAGCATGTGACTCAAAGCAAGGGGCACACCATGACACTGTCGCCCAAGGGCCCATCCAAACCTAGAGCCGGCCCTGGGGGAAAGTCAGCAAATTGTAAGCAAGGTCAACGGCAAAGGTCTCTCTGGAACGAAGAACGTAGGTACGACTAGAATGGATCTTCAGATCGTCTGGCACCATATTGACGTCTCAGCTTCCTTCTTCAAAGGTTTCTACTCAAGAGTAGTTTCGCAGGAAAGCCTATGCATGTGCATTGCACTGAACATCTCCGCTGGCCCCATGACAGCTGCCTGTATTTCAGGGACCAGACCTTTATGTCATTTAGCAGTGTATTTATTTCTTTTACCCAGGGTTCTCCTTCAAATGGATTGGGTGTCTCTATGCTACATCCAAAGTTTCTGCAATGCATATTCAGTAGCTGGCAGCCCGAGCAGCAGCTTCACACTTAAGGATGGTGTCGTTGTTAGTACAGCTAATGCCAGAAGTAACAAGTCTTTTACATGGCGTATTGCACATCCAGGAGGTATAATTACAGGTGAAGGAACATTTATTCTGCCTTCCAGGCTCTGAAATATGCAGATCTGGCCCCTGATTCTGCTGAAAGCTCATTTGTGGGTCAGCGCATTGCTCATCGTACAGACTACTTTTGCCTTAATTGAGATGTGATTGCATGGAGCTGGGTGAGCTCCGTCTAATTTGAAAATGCTGCATAACTTTATCTGTGTTGCTGTAAGTCAGTACATTTATTAAAAGAAAATGCTCTTTGGCTTTGGCACTGGATTAGGTCAAGGGCAAGGACGTACCATAGAGGTAGAGGAGGCAGCTGCTACCAGGCCCATGACATAAAGAGGCCCTGTGCAACTCCCCACCCCCCACTGCGTGAAGCACCTGACCTTCCAGTGAGCCCCTGATAGTGGCAGACTGGTTGTGCTCAGTCCATCTGCAGTAGGATCAGGAATGGTGATGGCGGGGCATTTGCTATAGGCAATGTGACATCCCCGCTCCCATTCCCTTAGGCAGTGTAGCATTCCCCCCTTTGGTTTGCCATAGGCAGAGTGGCATCCCCCCATCCCATTCCCCATAGGCAGTGTGGCATCCCCCCTCATCCCATTCCCCATATAGGCAGTGTGGCATCCCCTAATTCAGTGTGGCATCCCCCATCCCATTCCTATAGGCAGTGTGGCATCTCCCCATCCTATTCCCATAGGCATTGTGGCATCCCCCCGTCCCGTTTTTTTTTTTTTATATTTGCCCAATAAGAAGCACTGACATTTTCCCCTAACTTTGAGAGAATAAATAGTGTGTCTTATAGGGCGAAAATACGGTAATCTACGTGCTGATTTATCCACTTTTTCCTCTCCCGAATATCTCTCCGATAGAGCTATGTGTGGTTAAGCTGTCTCAACATGTTATCCATATTTTCCTCTTAAATGATTTCTTGGCCCCGGCCTGGCTTTATGCGGCACCAATGAAGATGACAGCTGTGCCAAATTAGCTGAAAGTAATGCAGGCCCATAGGGACCGGCGAGTCTGGCACTTCTTACACACCACAATGGGGCCTCACGCTGGGCCTGTCTCTGCAATCTTTCCCCCACCGTTGTTACATACATCATCTTTTGTTACTTGGAAAATTGTAGATATTTATGGAGCTATTTTTTATCCCAGTAGGAGCTGCATTGACATTTCTGAAAGAATTAGAAATTGCCTTCACTAGGGCCATAAAGGGAAAAATATCATTGTTCTCCTGTGATTGCCGGTTCCAGTCATTAGATTTTTTTTTTTGTTATTTTGTGCTTTTATGTAATTATTCCTCATTGTTGAGTAATTAAACCTGCACTTAATCCCTTTAGTGTAACATATAATCAAAATGAATTGCAGCAACAATTTTGAAGAGTGGGTGACACGTTTCATTTAAAGTCGAAAAAGTAGGGCTCTGGTTGTTTGTATAACGTTTAAACTCCAGACGAATCTTGTCATTATAAATGACATATAAATGTAATATTCTTAAAATTAATTTAATAACATGCCATAAATGTTTGAATGCATTATTCAAGCTTCATGGCAGAGAAGTTATAATTGGTGGGCATGAAAAAGGACAATAGCTGGGTCGTGGCCATGGTTCGTCCAACGTGCACAATAAAAACCTATATAACAATTCATAGTCGGGAGCAAGCAACGTGTATGGTCCAGTAGGGCCGGTGTCAGCACTGGGCGAACCCGGGCAGCTGCCAGGGCCCTTGCACATTGGCAGGGCCCACCTTACATGGTGGCCCCTGACCAGCCCAAGACATCCTTACCCAGCCCCCCCAACCAAGATGTCAAGGGTAAAGCATTGGGGGATGGGAATCCTTGGCTTGTTGGTACAGTGAGGCTGGGTACAGGGACCTGAGAGGGAGACTAAGGGGCCAGGGATTGTATGTGGTTATTAAAAGCAGCAGCCCAATTGGCCCCAAAGCAGTGCAGTCTACAGGGCATTGTCCCGGGTCTCCCTATGGCCAGTCCCTCCCTGGTCATGTTATACAAAGCAAGATGATTTCTCCTTACCAGCATGCCCACAGACTGCAAACTGGCCATAGGGTGACCCAGAACAATGCCCAGTGGGCCGTTGCCCAGTGGGGCCAGTTGAGCTGCTGCTTTTAACACCCACATTAAATCCCTGCCCTCCTTAATCTCCCTCTCAGCTCCACTGTACACACAAGCCAAGGAACCCCAGTCCCCAATGCTATAGCCCTGGCATCATGATTGGGGATGCCTTAGACCTGCCAGGGGCTGGTAAAATCCAGGGCAAATTTTTGGCCTCTGTCCGCCACTGCCCACAGATCCTCTGATGGTGTAAATTTATTTATAGAAGTACCATGAAGATACAGTACATGGAGATGGCTTTGGGCAACTTTCCCAGTGAAAATGTATTCTTTTTTTCACTTCTTTCATCTTTCCTTCTATTTATAATTTTCTGTAATTTCTTCTTTCTTTCTCTTCAGTCATTCTTTCTTTTAATGTATTACCTCTTTTTTATTTCAATTATTCCATTCTATCATATTTCCTATCTCTAACAAATTTCCCCGGGCAAGGGGCTGGGGCAGCCAGGGGTGAAATAGACACTGATAAAGGCCCACTGGGATTCTGTCGCCCAAGGGCCGACATAGACCTGGAACTGGCCCTTGGTCCAATCATAGGGGAAGCCCTCAGTAATCAAATGTGATCACATCAAAACCCTTTTTTTAGAATAATAATAAAAAAAAAACTTTGTGGCATCACCTCCCCAAGACACCGAGCTTGGGGCTGGCAACCCAGGGCTCAAAGACAAAATGCCTGTTAACAAGAGCCACAAGGGTTATACATACCATAGTGGCAGCTGCTACTGGGCCCTTAGGAGAAGGGTGACCCATGCAAGCTGACTTTGCCCTACCTTGTAGGGCAAAGCCACCCCCTGGGGGTCGAGCTGTAGGTTCTGCAGGGTGGAACTAAGATGCCCATTGCTGCGCTGTGTATATACAGTCATGGCCGTAAATGTTGGACCTCTGACATTTTTTTGCTATACACATGTTTATTCCCTTTGTGTTATTTGAACTAAACCAAAAAAGGGAGGAAAAAAGCAAATTGGCCATAATGTCAAACCAAACTGTCACACCACGTCCAGGGAGATTAGCTACAGTGCCAGGGGTTGTAAACTTCTTGATAATGTTGTGCACTGTGGACAAAGGCAAATCTAGATCTGGAGATGGACTTGCTGTAATCATAAGATTGTTGACATTTTTCACAGTTTTCGTTCTCAAGTCCTCAGACAGTTATCTTCTCTTTCTGTTTTCTATGCTTAGTGTGACACACACAGACACACAATGCAAAGACTAAGAGGCTGATTCATTACTAACGCCAGGTATTGGCAGATGAGCATCTGTATAGCAGCACTTAGAGCGACCACTAGTAGACTCTCATGAGCGGGTATCGGGCGCTGTAACAGAGCATCTCAGTCGCTCTAGTAACCTGGTCGGCATTGATGAATGTGATGTATGTTGGGCGCTCTAACACCAGTACAGCACTGCAGGGAGCGAAAGGTAGTGCCAGCTCAGTGCGACCACACCATACATACTCAAAAAAAGGACACACACACAGCGCCGGCGCTCTGGATCTGGTCACTATAGCATAGAGCGCCAGATGCTGTGTGATTACAGTCTGTTTTTGGACACATATCCACCAGTAACAAAGCGAAAACACATGGAATGATATTGTTGTAACATTGTGACATTAATACTTTAATGCCAGACCTGTAATGACGATTCTGCATAAAAAACTAAAAAATCTAAAAAGTTTTCAAAAATCACACAATTATTTGAGAATAAAAAAAATTAGAACAAAAAACCCTGTTTAAACAGAAGAAACGTCCATTGAAATGTATGGGAGAGCGACAGGTAGCGACAGGTAAAACCTAGCTTCCAGAGCGCCGGCGCTATACGCCGAGCCACCTGTAATAATACATCGAACGCTACATGGAGCTGTTAGTCACTCACCCGATCACTTTGCTTAAACACTTTCATAAATGTGGTATTGTATACAGCGCCCAACGTTCACCAGACGCTACCTGCCACTACGAAGCACTACCTGCCGCTATCCCTTGATGAATAGACCCTTAAGTGAACTTCTCTTCTTTTTATCTGCTTTTAAGTGTGATTTCTATATTGCTCGCACCTGTTACTTGCCCCAGGTGAGTTTAAAGGAGCATCAAATGCTTTAAACAATCTTATTTATCCACAATTTTGAAAGGGTGCCAATAATTTTGTCCAGCCCACTTTTGGAGCTTGGTGACATATGTCCAATTTGTTTTTTTCCTCCTTTTTTGGTTTAGTTCCAATACACACAAAGGGAATAAACGTGTGTATAGCAAAACATGTGTCACTGCAATCCTGCATCTGTGAGAAATACTTCATTTTCTTGAAAAATTTCAGGGTGTCAACATTTACGGCCGTGACTGTGGCACTTGGGGAAATAAGGTGCTGACCAGCTCAACGCTGTTTTTTTCTGTTAAACAAAGCTGTCAGCAAGGACTATGAATGGGTTGTGTGCGTTCACAGCCATAAGACATGCTAGGAAAAAAGGAGAATGTGTGTAGTGGGTGCGTGCCTGGCCATTGGCACGCGTCTGAGGAGTGAGGGGGGTTCTTGGATCTAGGGTAGGGTCACTCAGGTTGGTGTGGCATGTGTGGCATGTTCAGTCATCGCTGGTCTCCAATCATGACACTCCTTGATGCAAACAACAGGGTCTTTATTTGAAGGCTTCCATCCATGTTAAAGTGGACCAACACCCAGGGGGGATCGGCCCGGGAATCTATAAGATTCCCGGACAGATCAGATCCCTCCCCGCGGGGCATCCGAAATCGGGATGTCCCGCGGGGAGGAACCCCCCAGGAGGCCCACAATCCTCACCTTACCGGCGATCCAACGGCGCATGCGCGAGACGCGGCCGTGTCTCTCGCTTCCCTCTAGCAGGGCGCGCTCCTGCGCCGGCCGTTTTGTGAATGGCCGGCGCAGGAGCGCTCCCTGTTAGAGGGAAGCGAGAGACGCAGCCAATGACAGCGCTCTGGTATGCGCGTCCAAGCGGCTTTGGACGCGCATACCAGAGCTGCTCTGAGCGCTGTCATTGGCCGGACGAGGTCACGTGGGAGCGGGGAGAGGTGAGTTTTTGCGGCGATCGGGGAGGTTTCAGACAGCGGGGCACCCCCGATCGGGGTGCCCCACCTAAGTGGACCAACACCCAGGATAGTCAAAATCCTGGGTGTTGGTCCACTTTAAACAGCATAATCCAGTTACAGGCAATATCCATTGGCAGTTACAGCAAACAGTAACAATCCACAAGCTTCTTCCATCACTGTTACCTCCACTACATTAACACTTCCCCTCTTCAAGCTTGGTACTAGCATAGAACACTCTAGGAAGGTTGGGTTCTCCCTTATATAACCTCTGAAATGTTGCCTTAACAAAAAATGTTGCAAGGCCCAAACAATGGCAGGGCTAGTAATGTTGCCAATGCCACCTGGCTAAGTCTCTATTCACTTAAACAGGACCTTCACCATGATTTATTGAAAAGCCCAAACCCTTAAAAAACGATTTCCCAGCATCTAAAATGAATATATTTTAAGTTTCTAGTCACTTACTTATTATTCTTTCCCCCACCGGGCTGAAACTCTGTTCAGGACTTTAGGATAAGGGCGCCGCCTTCTTGACTCAGAAGCATCACACTTACTGAGGAGAGGAAAGTGGGATAAAGTACAGGGGGGCGGGTTATAGCTGTGCTTTGCACAGACAGAGCAGAGCTGGGGTCAGGAAATGGTCAGTAATCCCAGAATGCAGAGCAGCACAGTCAGAAGGCACTTCCTGTTTGCAGGTTGCCTATGTTCCATGAGCCACCATCTTGGATGTTTAAAGCCTCATAACATGCAGTAGATGCAGGTAGGATGATTTTTAATGTGAGCAATCTATATGTACAGGGTGTGGGAAACATATAAGATAGACTCTTATTCAGAGTGAAGGTCCGGATTAATGTGGGTAATCTGTATGTACAGGGTGTGGGAAACATATAAGATAGACTTTATTCAGAGTGAAGGACTGCTTTAATTGAAGGTGAACGCTAGACTAATTAATATTAACTAAGTTTATTCCTTAGGCAACACTGCCATCATGTGGATTCATGATGCAATGGCACCTAAGTTCTGTATTTAACTATTGAAAGTTTCTATTACTATCAGGGCTTATCCCACTGACAGGGCTCTAATGTTTCCGAAGTTTTTGTGTTGACCATGGTATCCACCCGTCACAAGTGGTTAAGGGATGGAGAGGGAAGTCCACAGACCATGACAAAGGACACCATTAGTTGACGATATCAAGTGGAAGGGAGAAGAAAGGAGGGTAATCTGGGAAAAAATGGATATTCAAAGCTAAAAAACGACTGTGAAACCTGTCGATGTGGCTGGTAAGTCTCCTTTACACGGTAGATTTTTTTGCTGTTGCCTAGACAATGTCTTTAATCCAGTCTTTTAAATCGTCTGACATATTCTCTTTTATAAAATATCACAATAGCTTTTAGAAACCTCCCATGAATACTTCCCCTTTTATTTATTCAGAGGTAGAACTCAAATTGGAAGCTGCCCTCAGAACAGGTTAGCCACAGCAGAGAGCGCATTAGTGAGAGCACGCTCCCCCGGGGGCATCCGGCAATCACCTAATGACTAAAACACTTCCAGGTGTTCCCGGGCGATCTATATTTGGCGGTGATTACCTATTAAAAATGACTGCAGCTAATGACTCTGATTTTATAGTGGGATGGTGAGGACATACCGCAGGCGGCTTATCTACAGAGAGACTTACACTGGAGACAAGATCTATGTTACAGAAACAATTAGCTGCTAATTACCATCTTATTCTTTTAGCAGCTCTATTTGTAACAATGCACGACTCCTGAACATGCCACCTTCTCTCTTGTTTACTGCCAGAAACCCAGCCCAGGTGTAAAAATACAAGTCACCTTACATAGCAACCGGAGATTTTTATATATATATAGACAGAGGAGGATTATGATGAGGGTTCAAGGGGCCTCCACCACTTGCCCTGCAAAAGGGCCCTCCACCAACCTTTGGGTTATGGTCTGGTCCAGGAGGCTTTTCAGTCTTTGGTCTGGGCCGCGGGGCCAGCAACAAAGCTATCGGTAGCAGCGGGGCCCCCGTGCACCTGGGCAAGCCATTTTTTGTTTTTGCGAACCCGCAGCCAAAGCCACCACAGGGCAGGACGGAGAGTCTAGAGCAGCAAAGCCGCGGTCAGCAACGCTACAGGGATGGGTGCAGAGCTGTCACTGCACATAAGCCACCAAGCTTAAAGAGTGGAAGGGGCAGATTTCCGGCCCCTATGCCCCTCAGTTTTGGTCCATTTCTTCCTGGAACCCCAGGAAATAAACCAGCCCATACTGATGGTCACTGGACTTTTCCACCCTCCCCTTGGTGCCCCAAGAGGTGTTGTATAATTGAGCGAGGGTACCGGCATGTCACCCACTGATTCTGGCAGGTGACATGCCTGCCCTCCTTTGAATTGGTATGAGGTACCCTTACTAGTTCACCCAAAGTAGTTAAAAAAGCGAAACATTTAAGCTTCTAAATTTCATTACTTACCGGTCTTCTCCCTTCGGTCCCCTGACATGTGGCTTCCTCCTCTCCGGCCAGCAGGTCTTCAGGGTCCCACACTGGTCATTGCTGAGATTTGTCGTTGGTGCTATCAAATGTAGACGCTACTGCCATCTGTTGAATAGGGAGGGGGGGACAGGTCCACCCCTCCTTTTATCCGTCAGGAGTAATGGCCAGGAGCCAACGAGGGCAGCATTTATACCGGCAGGTGACATGCCTGCCCCCCTTTGAACTGGTATGGGGTACCCCATACCCAGATGCAGAGTCTCTGATAATTCCCCCCATGTGACTACATTTCCTTGGGTAGCCCCCTCCATACCCCTCCCCTCCAGTGACATCAAAGTCACATGGGAAATATTGCAGAAAGGGTCCGCCTTTGTAGAATAAAATCACAGCTCCCCCGACACCATTTATTACCCTTGGCTTGAAGCTAAGGCAGAAGTGGGAAGGCTGTTTCTACCTTTACACCAGATGCCGATGGGGCATCTGAGATTTACACCCTGCTGACATCAATTTTACAGAGCTGGGGTAGGACAGAAAGCGGGAATAGGACAGTATTGTTAAATTCAGTATAATAAAATCATTTTGAACTGGTAAGGGGAACCTTACCTTTGGATCCCTTACCAGTTCAAAGGGCAGGGGCATGGCAAGCGATCTGCCTGACATCCCAACATGGGGGCTTGCTGACCCCCTCTGCCACATTACCAGCACCACCAGTGGGCAGTTAACAGGGGATCTCTGCTAAAAAACCAATCCTATAATCGGTCTCTAAAATTTGGTTACAAATGTTGCGTGAGTGTGAGTGCTGGGAGCAGTGGGGTCAAATCCAGATAGACATTAGTGATATGACAGGAACTTTAACTTTACTGGAACATGAATGCAGTAAGAGAATGTCACCTTACATGGTGGCTTGAACACAGACAGGAAGGAACTAACAGTCATAGAGATTACAGCTTCATATACAATGCAATAAATTACATAGAAAACTACAGTTGTGCATTTGTCACAGCTCCATCTAGTGTCACAACCTGCAATAGCTGCAAACTGCAATAAATCTAACAAAAGTCAATAATCACTTAACCTGTTGAAAAAGTATTATATCTCCAACAAAAACAGGTCTGGGTTGGAACATATCTGCAGAGATGTGTTTAAGCTGCACCACCAAATGCCAAGATGCTTCTGTGTAGATGCTGCCCTAATCTATGAGAGCCCCCTTTGGGACATACAATGCAATGAATACACTTGGAGCAGCTTACCCGAAGTTGCCCTATACCTGGGGTGCAGCACCTGGGGGGAATGATTGAAAGCCTCCCTCATACAACTTAAGACCCCCCACCCCATGTGCTTGCACAAAATCTAAAGATACAAAGGGGGGTTAACTGTTCAGACCAATTTATAACTTACCTGGGGGGTGCATGGGATCAGGGCAACTAGAATATAGAAACCTTAATGAAACCACAGCACTCACCCTTGTTAGTCAGTAACCAGTCCTATAATCTGTCTCTAAAGTCTAGTTAAAAACAGGGAAAAACAGGCTGTTGGTTTGCAAAATAAAGTTTCCTTATTTTAAGGCAGGGGTCAGGGGCGTAACTTGAGGGGATGTGGGGGGGGGGGGGCATCCTTGTTGCTCCTCCATTTTATTTATCATATTTGTGCTCACTTTGAAAAAGGAAACACCATTGATCCCTGTTGTTTCAGTCTTTAGTTTTCTAGCTGCATCCAACTAAGTTAAAAGTTTATAGTGTGAGCTGTGAAAGGGCCCCATTTAAAGTGGACCAAAACCCTAGATTTTGACTATCCTGGGTTTTGGTCCTTTCCCCTGGGGCACCCCGATCGGGGATGCCCTGCTGTGTGAAACCCCCCAGATCGCCAATGCCAACTTACCTCTTCCTGGTCCTACGGCGCATACACGGCTGCTCATCCAATCAGCGCGCTCGGAACCGCTGACGTCACATCGCCTAAGCTTTGTCTAAGGCCAGCGGATCTGAGCGTGCTGGCGACCGCATCTCCCGCTTCCCTCTAACAGGGTGCGTGCCCGTGCTGGCCATTCACAAATGCCTGCCGCGGGCACGCACCCTCCCAGGGGGATAGCGGGGATGTGCCCGCGACTCGCACATGCGTTGTTGGACCGGGAAATAAGGTAAGTGAATGGGGCTACCCGGGGGGGGGGGGGTTTCACACAGCAGGTCATTCTGATTTTGGATGCCCCGGGGGGAGGGAATCGATCAACCTGGAAATAGTAAAGATTCCTGGGCCGATCGCGGTGGGTTTTGACCTGCTTTAATGTTCGCACCAGGGTGTCGTCAAATTTAGTTATGCCACTGGCAGGGGCAGACTGGGACAAAAAGCAGCACAGGAATTTACTTATTCCAGCTGTTGAGCAGCTGTTGAGCTCCACCCCTAGGGTGCTTCTGACAGGTAAGCTTGTCAGTTGAGGCTATACCACATGGACAATTGTGGAATTGGCCACATTTAAAGTGGACCAAAACCCACACCGATCAGCCCGGAAATCTATAAGATTCCCAGGCCGATCGATTCCCCTCCGGGGCATCCAAAATCGGGATGCCCCGCAGTGGGAAACCCCCCAGGTAGCCCCATTCACTTACCTTGTTTCCCAGTCCAACAGCGCATACGTGAGCCACGACCGCATCCCGCTATCCGTCTAGCAGGGCACGTGCCCTTGCCAGGCATTTGTGAATGGCTGGCGCAGGCACGCTCACTGTTAGAGGGAAGCGGAGGATGCGCCTGTCAGCGTTCTCAGAGCTGCTCTTAGATGCTCCGTAGGACCGGGAAGAGGTGAGTTGGTCTCGGCATTCTGGGGGGTTTCACACAGCGGGACACGAGGGAAAGGATCAAAACCCAGGATAGTCAAAATCCTGGGTTTTCGTTTGCTTTAAAGTGCTGCAGGGGCAGATACTGTGTCAGGAGCAGGTATGCTGGGACTATAAGCATTGCGGAGTCAAGCGTGGCCTGGGGTGTCCTGGCTGGGGGGTACAATGGAGCCATAAATGGGGAAAAGCTTGGGAGGCAGGGACCTAAGGAGGTTGCCAAAAGAGGACATAAAGGTTGTTGATGAGGTGCTTGCCGAGCTGGCCCCAAAGCAGTGCAGGGGATTTTCCCTGTGCCTCCTAAGGCCAGTCCTCTATTCTTTTGAAGTGATCCAGATGTTCTGATAATACCTCTCCAGAGGTCAATGCGGAGCCCTACTGGGTGAGCACCCTCCCGACACAGCTAAAATGTAAATAGCACTATCAAGGCAAATACTAACAACTGACAATCATTTTTTACCATAAGTATAACTATAAAGAACTATAAATCTATGGCCCTTATTTATGAAGGAATAGCGACAGGTAGCGACTGGTGAGCGGACGGTAACCACGAGAACGCCGGCTCCCCACCACAATCACACATTTATCAAGGCAATCCTGCTTAGCGACTGACATAGCGACATATAGCGACTCATTCATCATTATTCCAGCCTCAGCCCACAGCGCCAGCGTCCGACCTTGAACAGCGACAGGTATGACCTCTCGCTACCTGGCGCTCTCCAATGCATTTCAATGGAACAATCTTTAAATATTCATAATTAATTGTTATTAATTTTTTTTTTTTTTTTTTTAAATTTTTTTTTTTAAATAATTTTTTAAAGGTAAAAAAAAAAAAAATGTACAGAATTGATATTACAGGTCTGATATTAATGTATTCATATTACAAAATTATTTTAAAAACTTGTTTTTTTTGGTTTCCAAAAATATGGTCGTTTGGGGGTTAAAAAACTACTTTTAACCCATCGCCGCCAGCGCTCTGGGGTTTAAACATGCATTTTACAGCACAAGAATTTTTTGAGCGTGATTTGTTAATGAATATGGTGGGAGCCAGTCCCTATGGCCAGTCGCTATCATGCGCTCCCATACAGCGCGGAACCTGTCAAATAGCGACTGCTCACCCAATATTCAACATTACGGCAAACCGACTGAGTCGCTATCAACTACCGAACAACGGCCAAGCACAGTGACTACTAGCGGGCGCTCTGAAAATGCTGCTACAGTCGCTCAACTGTTGCTACCTGCCGCTATTAATGAATCGGCCTCTATGGAATAGCCTCCGAAAGAAGCTTGTTACAGCATCAACCGGTGACAGCTTCAAAAAAGGATTAGATGCTTATTTAGAAGAAAATAACATTAACAGTTACTATTAGCTGTTATCAGTAAAAAAAACAAAAAATAAAATAAATAACTTCCACCTGTAAAATAAAATAAAAAATAACTTCCCCTACCCCAACACCCTTGGTTGAACTTGATGTCTTTTTTCAACCGTATTAACTATGTAACTAAAGTATTGAAGATGACTAAGGGAGGACCCGTTATTTACCAATGGTGAAGCCGCTTTCTGTATATTTTATAGAATATAAATCAGGGAATCAGAAGCTGTTTTAAGAAGCTACAAGTCTTAGCTAACGGCGTTGCTCTGCACAGTACATCAATATGGACGGCTGCCATCATCCCGGCTCTTAATGGCCGTGCGCTTCTGTAATGCAATATTACCTTGTTGTTGTCCCGCCAGTCACTTGTGACTAAAAGCATCGATGTATTTATTCACACATCAAACCTGTGCATAAAAAATCAGCTTCTCTACACTAAGTACCGGAGGAGACTCGAAGGCTGAGAGATATTTTATCTCGCTGCTCCCATAGGTTTTATTACTCTGTATGAGAATGCATAAGAAAGGAGAAACTCCAGTGGTATATGGAAGGATGTGGCATATGAAAGTGTCATTTAAAAGTTCTCTGTTACTACTCATAGGTAGGGATGAGCCAACCCCCCAAAGTTCGGGTCTGGCAAGTTCGTCCGAACTGGCAGTGCTGGCACTCAGTGGGACCTCACTCATGGGAGCCGCCGGCCAGGGCCTGTCCCAGGTTTATGTGGGCCCTCTGGCGGCATGGTCTCAGTGGGCCCCTTTGTGGTGAAGAGTCACATCACTAAGATATGTTCTAAATCTGGATGTCCCCTAAGGATCAAAAGAAAAAGAAACCTTTAAAAAAATAACAAACTTACCTCTACACTGCTTTCCCTCTCGGCACGCACTCCCGGTCTCCTTGTTGCCACCTGCTGCCTGCTGTTTGATTGCCCGCAGCCTGCCTGTCACATGGTGTGGAGTAACCTTTCTCTCTCCCCGGTGGGGACAGCACAGGCAGCAGCAGAACCCATGCTGCACACTGTTGTCCCCGCCTGGCGCGGAAAAGAACTTGCACCGCCACTCCCAGTCTGCTGCCGGCCATCTTCCTGTAGCCCCTGCTGGGGCCAAATAAAAGCGCCAGTGCTGCTCCGTGGCCTCTTAGAGGAACAGGATTGTGCGCCGAGGTGAGTTACAACAGCTTTCTGCTGCTGCACCCTTAAAGTGAACCAAAACCCAGGATTTTGACTATCCTGGCTTTTGTCCTTTCCCCCAGGGCATCCCGATTGAGGGTGCCCCGCTGTGTGAAACCCCCTCCTTAGATCGCTGCAGCCAACTCACCTCAACCCAGTCCCACTGCGCGTATAAGAGCAGAGGCTCTGATGGTCGCATCCTCTGCCTCCCTCTAGCTGTGCGCATGCACGTGCCAGGCATTTGTGAATGGCCAACGCGGGCATGCTCCATGTTAGAGAGGGGCGGAGGATACGGCTGTCAGAGCCGATCGTGGTGCCCCCGTGGAGTGGAACCAAACCCAGGATAGTCAAAACAATTGCCCACACCCCAACGACCCCGTAAGCTTCCAGGGCCACTGGATTCCCTCCCCCCGGGGCATCCAAAATCAGGATGCCCTGCTGAGTGGAACCCCCCAGGTTGGCCGGAAACTCACCATCTTTCTCGGTCCAATGGCCGCGCCCGCTTCCCTGCTATCCCTTTAGCAAGACGCATGCTCTCGTCAGGCATTTGTTAATGGCTGGTGCGGGCATGCTCCCTGTTAGGGAGGGGTAGGAGGGGATATGGCTGCCAGCGTGTTCGGATCTGCTCACCTTACACGACTTATTGTATGAAGGGGCGGGAGCGGATTCGAGCGTGCTGATTGGACAAGAGGGTTGCCCATGCCACGTAGAACTGGGGAAGGGTGAGTGAGATCGGGTGACCTGGAGGGTTTCACACAGCGGAACATCCCCAACAAGTGTTGCTCCCTGATGTGTTACCTTATGTAAAGTTAGCCACTTGCCTCCTGTTACAATGTAATGAGAGGGACTATGAGATGCCGCCAATATATAACTTTAGTACCTCCCTCTTAATTTTTTTTTTTATATATAAAATAGAATGATGTCATGATCAAAGAGAAATGTTAATTAATATGCATGTTCTTGTGTATTAAGTTATTCATTATTCCATTATTCAGTGTATTCAGTGTAAATCAATCTCACACCGTAGAAAGCTGTGAGTCTGCTGTGAGCTATTTACATAGTAATACCAGTATTGGGCTACTATACAATGTATCACAGCAGCATGGGCGTAACTTTAGCGGGTGCAAAGACACTGGGGCCCAGAAGGTCAAGGGGCCCCATCATTGTTGCCCCTCCACCTTTTTTATCATATTTGTGCTCACTTGACATCATTTAGAGAGAGGCAGCACCGCTTGTCTCTGCTGTTTCAGTCTTTAGTTGTCTAACTGCATCTAATTGAGTTAAAAGAAAGAAAAAGGTTTACTGTATGAGCCATGAAAGGGCCCTATTTAATGTTCACACAGGGCCCTGTCATATTCAGTTACGCCACTGCACAGCAGGTTGGTGCCTTTGTTACAACTGTAACATCGGCCACAGCCTGGAGGTTACAATGTAATACACAGCAGGGGGCTTTCTGCCCTTTTCCATGTAAGTCAATGACTCATCCTGCTTAATACAATGCACAACAGGAGGAAAAAAGAGACAGCAGAAAGTTGACCGGACCTTCAGCATCATTTAATGAAAAGTCCAAACCCAGCATATAAAATGAATATATATATTTGTTTTAGTCACTTACTTTTTATTCTTTCCTCCACTGGGCTGCAAATCTGTTCAGGACTCTAGGATACAGGTGCCACCATCTTGCCTCAGAAGCCTCATATACTGAGAAAAGAAGAGGGGTGAAAAGTGAAGGGGGCGGGTTATAGCTGGGCTTCGCACAGAGCAGAGCAGAGCTGGGGTCAGGAAAAGGACAGCAATCCCAGAGTGCAGAAAGGCACAGTCAGAAGAGCAGCAAGCAGTCTGAGACTCCATGGGCTGCCATCTTGGATGTTTAAAGGCCCAGAAAATGCAATGGATGCAGGTAGGATGATTTTTAATGTGGACAATCTGTATGTACAGGGTGTGGAAACATATAAGGGTGAAGGTCCAGTTAAAAAAAAAAAAAAACTCCCGTTCGGGTTACATTACATTCAGTTCCCTCTATTGATACAAGGTTGTATATATAAAGGCCTGTTATTTTAGTTTTTAATAATTAGGATAAAAACAGGAATGTTCTCTTTTACAAGTTCTCTACATCCTAGACCAGGGGTACTCGACCACTTCTTGTAAAGGTCCATTCACAGACATCTGGTGATAGGTGAAGGTTCGGCAGGGGCTGTCATGATTTAGATATAAATCAGTGCACTGGGGTGGGGGGGGGGGGGGAGGCTAAAGATTCCACAGGCAAAACTAAAAAATGCTGCTTGCCCCCCACCCTGAGAATCCTATTGGTCACTGGGAAAAAAATGCTTTTTGTTTCACAGACATCCCACAGAACCTACAGCTCTGGCACGCATCCAGGGCCTGTGCCAGCACAGGGCAAACCTGGGCAATTGCCAGGGCCCCTGCCATCTTTAGGGGCCCACTCAGGCTCACACTTGTCCATAGTATTATTTTACCACCGAATGCCGGGTGTTGTGTGCAGACCTACTCATAGCTGGCCTCAGCAACAGGGGATAATCAGCAACAATGAAGAAGATGGCATGGAATGGAGGAGGTGAGAACCAGGTGACAACTGACTGCAATGATGAGAGCTTTAGTGGCAGCGGAGCAAGCAGTAAGAGCTGAAGGGTGATTGGTGGCAGTAAAGATTTCAACAAGGACTAGAGGATGATTGGTGGCTATAGGGAAGGCAATAAGGACTAGAGGACAATTGGTTGCTATAGTGAAGGCAACAAGGACTAGAGGACGATTGGTGACTATGGGGAAGGCAATAAGGACTAGAGAATGATTGGTGGCTATAGTGAAGGCAATAAGGACTAGAGAATGATTGGTGGCTATAGGGAAGGCAATAAGGACTAGAGGACGATTGGTGGCTATAGGGAAGGCAATAAGGACTAGAGGACAATTGGTGGCTATAGTGAAGGCAACAAGGACTAGAGGACGATTGGTGACTATGGGGAAGGCAATAAGGACTGGAGGATGATTGGAGGCTATAGGGAAGGCAATAAGGACTAGAGGACGATTGGTGGCTATAGTGAAGGCAATAAGGACTAGAGGACGATTGGTGGCTATAGTGAAGGCAATAAGGTCTAGAGGATGATTGGTGGCTATAGGGAAGGCAATAAAGAGTGGAGGATGATTGGTGGCTATAGGGAAGGCAATAAGGACTGGAGGGCGATAGGTGGCTATAGAGAAGGCAATAAGGACTAGAGGACGATTGGTGGCTATAGGGAAGGCAATAAGGACTAGAGGACAATTGGTGGCTATAGTGAAGGCAATAAGGACTAGAGAATGATTGGTGGCTATAGTGAAGGCAATAAGGACTAGAGGACGATTGGTGGCTATAGGGAAGGCAATAAAGAGTGGAGGATGATTGGTGGCTATAGGGAAGGCAATAAGGACTAGAGAATGATTGGTGGCTATAGTGAAGGCAATAAGGTCTAGAGGATGATTGGTGGCTATAGGGAAGGCAATAAAGAGTGGAGGATGATTGGTGGCTATAGGGAAGGCAATAAGGACTAGAGGACGATTGGTGGCTATAGTGAAGGCAATAAGGACTAGAGAATGATTGGTGGCTATAGTGAAGGCAATAAGGACTAGAGGACGATTGGTGGCTATAGGGAAGGCAATAAGGACTAGAGGACAATTGGTGGCTATAGTGAAGGCAATAAGGACTAGAGGACAATTGGTTGCTATAGTGAAGGCAACAAGGACTAGAGGACGATTGGTGACTATGGGGAAGGCAATAAGGACTGGAGGATGATTGGAGGCTATAGGGAAGGCAATAAGGACTAGAGGACGATTGGTGGCTATAGTGAAGGCAATAAGGTCTAGAGGATGATTGGTGGCTATAGGGAAGGCAATAAGGTCTAGAGGATGATTGGTGGCTATAGGGAAGGCAATAAAGAGTGGAGGATGATTGGTGGCTATAGGGAAGGCAATAAGGACTGGAGGGCGATAGGTGGCTATAGAGAAGGCAATAAGGACTAGAGGACGATTGGTGGCTATAGGGAAGGCAATAAGGACTAGAGGACGATTGGTGGCTATAGTGAAGGCAATAAGGACTAGAGGACGATTGGTGGCTATAGGGAAGGCAATAAGGACTAGAGAATAATTGGTGGCTATAGTGAAGGCAATAAGGTCTAGAGGATGATTGGTGGCTATAGGGAAGGCAATAAAGACTGGAAGATGATTGGTGGCTATAGAGAAGGCAACAAGGACTGGAGAGCGATCAGCAGCAGGAGATGACCCATTTGTGACAGAGGAGATAAAAGGTGACATCATGTGACTCTTTGGGGCCCACTCTCTTGCCCAAGGGCCCCTGCACGCGGCACACTGCTTTCACCCCGTGCATTCTGTGCAGGCCATGTACAGGAGTGGACCGGATAGGATACAGCTGAGGGGACAGGGATGGATGGAGACAAGCTGGGGGGGGGGGGGGGAGCAGGATTGGATGGGGCAAAGAGACTGAAAAATGAAGTTTGTGTGTACCTTGCAATGCCACTTTCTGTCCTTACAGGGAGACTAAGCACGACATCTCCGATAAAGTAAAGGGGACAGTGCTGATGAGCAGGAAACATGAAGCACACAGAAGCAACTGAGTATAGGGCTGTCAGGGCAAATCTGATGCCAAGGTCCGCATTCGGACCACGGTCCACCAGTTGAGTACAGCTGTAATAGATCAACAATGACTGGAAGGACAAACAATTAGGCAGCATTGGGGCATTCTGATGATCGATGCTTCGCTACGCATGGTGAGCGGGTACACAGTGCTGTGTAAGCCCGCCCTGCAAACCTCAGTGGCCGCCACTGACCACATGAGGCAGAAAACCTGTTTGGGAATGTAGAAATAAATGTCACTGGGCAGTATTGATATCTCAGCTGCAATATGCTCTGTGGACCATCCTTTGCCTAGTATATCAAACCCCCCCCCCAGTCATTTACGACTGGAGGGTCACTTTAAGAAGTTCAGGCAATGGAGTCAGACAATGGCTGGAAAAAATAGCACTTGCTGCCAAGCTGGGATAACAGTTAAACTTGGTAAAAAATATTTTCGTTCAGTACATTTGTCAGAGCTCGGCGCTTATTTGTGGAAAGTTATTGGGTATTATTATTTATACCTGACACATGTCAGGCGGCGTAGCGAAAACTTTTCAGTTATGACTCTGATCCAAAAAAGTATTCAATATATAAGGCAACCTTTGCCCCAAACCCGCCATAGTCCATTGACTCGCCGAGCAGCGTTTCTCATTTGGTTCACGGCCATTCGGATTATTTATTCTCGCCATTTTCCTGCTCAACAATATTGGAGCTTGCACATATATATATATAGAGTTTCAGAAATGTGTTTAAATATTTATTATTGCTTGTTCTTTTTGTAGCAGCGCAATATTCTTATTTTTCCCCGATATTCTTTCATTTGATAGAATATATTTGTGCACATTAGGTACAGACGTGTCCGCTCGTAGCTTAGCTTGGATTTTGTTAAATCATCCAATATCTCTAATTTCTCTTTCTCTCTCTCTCTCTATATAAATATATATATATATATATATATATATATATATATATGGGTGTATATAGATTCCACAAGGTCCCATAGCAAAAATCAGAGTGGGCCCCTCCTAAAAAAAAAAGAACCTATTTCCCAGCAGTAAAATACCTGCAGTGAAGTGCAGGAACTGCAGCCTTGATTTGTGAGTAGACCAAGAAGAGACCAGGTTACCAGGCAAACCACCGGTCGGCCCCCTGAACTTTGAGGCCCTTTGGGGTTCCCTGTCACTAAAAGAGAGATAGCAAATACCTTGCTGTCCATTTTTTCATGACAGAAGCAGTAGGCAATGCTGTATGTCACTGATCTATGGCAGAAGAACACAGGTTATCAAACAATACCATTAACTATAATCTCTGTGTGCATAAAAGGGCCAGTCATTTTTTTAAAGTAACCGTAAGTTGGGCTCCCAGAGTCCATTCTCCTTGTGGACACCAGACAACCCAGTCCGATATTGTCAGAGACTGTGGTCTGATTAGAGATCTAGGGTGTCGGGGCACAGGTTGGTGGGGCCCGGTGAGATCCTTTTCTTCCTGGGGTGCTTCTTTCTCTGTGTGTGATCTATATAAATGGTGCCAGGGGTAAACATTGTGCCCTGCAGAACCTACGGCTCTCCTTAGAGACAGCGCTTGAACACTGCATACTGCTGTTCCCCAGTCTCCTGCTGCTGTTGTCACAGGTGGAGTTAGGCAGCTTGCATGGGGCCCCCCTTCTGCCATGGGCCCAGAGAACAATGCTTTAAAGTGGAACAAAACCCAATGAACTTGTGAAATACATTTGGCCAAAGCCCTTACGATACTTCCTTCGCAGATGGGTCAAACTAGAAATGGATATTATCACTTGAATCGACCTGAAACATGTTTTCTTTGCTGTTCTTCTGTGTAAGCATGGGATCAGTCATTGCCATACATGACAGTGGCAATGAATGGAGGAGGTGGAGCTTTACAGCTAAAACAGGTGGAATTATCTGGGATCAGATTGAAGCAGGAGCAGCACAAAACTTTACTCTCCCCATGAGGCAAGGAGGGAAGGGAGGGACCGAGGGAGGGAGGAAGGGTGGGATGAAGGGAAAAAGGGAGAGAGAGAAGGGAGGGAGAAGGTAGGGAAGTGAGGGAGAGGAGGGAAGGAAGGAGGGGAGGGAAGGAGGGAGGAGAGGGAGCATTCAAAGTGCACGCTTTAGAGCAGAGAAGGCTGTAACCTGTCCAGCTCAGCCACCATGACAAATTATTTGGTGAAGCCAGTGTGACTGGCAGTGTGCATTGCGAATTGCAACCTGCATCTTGGTAAACTTCTTAGTGTCCCCAAAAATGACGTGTACCTGTGATGGGACATTTTTACAGGTGAGCTGCATTATTTTTCATATTAGGTAATGATGATGTTTTTTTTGTTTGGAAAAAACAGCATCTTATGGGCTATTTTTTGGGAAAATTCTTTAGCATAGCCCATAGGATACTGTTATTAAAAATATCCTTACCTTATAGGAAAAATGATGGACACAGTCCATTTCTCTTGTCACTCATAAAGCAGCAGGTTTAAGAAATACCCATTACCGCTGCAGTTCAGATTTAGGTTCGATCCAAATTTTGCTGATTTGATCAGTACAGAATTTTCTAAAGAAAAATTACCAAACTGCACTGAAACAGAACAAAAGCAAATTCCAGCAACACAATCTTCCGGTAATCTCTGTCTCCCAACACAAAATTAAGCGTTCATCTTGTCTCTCTCCTCAAAGTGCTATTGCAGATTTCCATTTAAATACTTTTTCCCCACTTAGGCTTCCAAGCCAGTGCATAAGCTCCGAAGCCCGGTCATTAGCATTTCTAACAAAGCATAAATTACCAGATCCGATCTCTCGCTGTGCCAACTGCAACTTTCCATCTACATTGCTAATGTTTTATTTATTTATTCTATTCTCTCCTCCCAACGCAACACAGAGCAGCGTCACAGCTCCAGGTTACACACAAAAAAGTCACTTCACATCATACATTAAGCTTGAGCCTTCTGTAAGGCCTAACCAGGAAGCTGCTTAGATGGGGACCAGGCTACTGATGTTTCTTTTCCTACCCTAGTTTGGATCTTACGCCACTAGCTCAAATAAGAATGTGGTGTATTTGATCAAATGCCCATGTGGCTTGGCTTATATAGGGCAGACCTCTAGAGAGTTGAGAACACGCATCTGTGAGCACCATTATGATATTTGCAGATGCAACACGCCATTACTTAGTTGCTGGTCATCAGTAGGGTTGAGGGAACCCGAGCCGCAAATTTCAGGTTTTACCGAACTTTGCGAGTTTGGGTTCCCAAACCTGAACATGGACCTCGGTCAGAATCCGTGTTCGAGTCTGGCATTCCGCTGCCCCCTGGCAGCAGTGCCCTCACTCATGGCTGCAGCCATCTTATTGTAGCCCTGGCCATCATTGTGCAAGTTGAAAAAACATTGACCTTGATCGCCGGCTCCGGTAAGTGTACAGTCGCTTCCTATGTACTGCACACTCTGCATTAGGTTTAAGGGCACCCTTCACTCACCGCCACCACCCGCAATTTTTTTTTTGTAATAGTCCTGGTCCAATTATGCCTCTGGGGGCCCCTGGCCAGGTGGTCCCCCCCTCTGCCCCCCCACTCCCCTACCTGCCGGTCGCCCCTCGTATGTAATTTTGGGATCCATTTTAATTTCAATGGGGTTACGGTTTGGGTCAAGTTAGAGTACCCGAACCAAACTAATCTTTAGTTTAGACTAATCTTTTTTAGTCTCAGTTTAGCTACTTACCAGTCCCCGTCTTCTTTCCCCTGCCAGGCACCGTCTTCCTCCTCTGGTGACCTGTGGCGGGGCTTGTACGTTAATCGGGACCCCCTTCGTGTCTTCTTGTGGCAGTGCCAGGCATCAGAAGATGATGTCTGCTCCACCATTTCAATGAAGGGGAAACTTAGATCCCCCCTTCTTTCATCCTTGCTACCCAGAAAGGGACTGAAGTTTGGACCGGGGGAGCCAGCTTTTATACTTGAAGGCGTGGCCTCCATAGAATCTTCCCTATGTCATTGATGACATCAATAAAGGGATGGGGCCTAGAGGGTATTTTTCCATGCAACCCCCTCTAGGCCCCTCCCCTTTTGTGGCATCAGATGTCATGTGGGAGAGATTCCAAAGAGGTCCCAACTCTTGGTATAAAAACTGCGTCCCTGGTAGCTCATCATGGAGATGGAATGGTAGGAGGGGAACCTGTGGGGAATGCTGGCAGATCATCTTGAATGCCTTGTGGCATAAATTTAAAGGATGCTGGAGAAGGTAAGGACCAAAAAAATAGGGGTCCCATGGACCCCTATACCAGTTCATATTACATTGCCTGCACCACCAATGGGAATTGGCAGCTGACTAGTAAGGTTAAAGTGGGTTACCACGTTCTTTTGAGAGGTGGTGATACAGAGAGCCCTGAGGGATTAAGACCTGTAGGTGGCTACAGAAATATCAGAGGTGGTGGTAAATAGATCCTTGAGTTTGGAGCAAAGTGCTAGAGGCTGGAGGCAGAAGTGAAGACCTGTAGATGGTACAGTGAAACAGAAGCGGTAGTGGAGGCCCCTGTGATAGAGCAAAATACCTGAGGACAAAGGCAAAGTCCTGTAGGTGTTGTGGAGGACTTAGAGGTGATGGCAGAGGTGCCAAGTTACCAAGGCCGGAGGCAGTAGTAAATTCCTGAAGATGGCAGGATCTTATGATATTCTTATGAATGCCATCATGAGGCTCATTACAAACTAACCATTGACACCCCATAGCATGATGCTTAATGCTACCAAGCCTCATCTAGACCACATTTGTCCTAGGACCCTTTCTATGCTGCTGCACCCTCCAGGCAGCATGTTGTCTACCACTGCTCACCATCCGTTTCTGTAGGATGGAGATTGCTAAGCAGTATCAACTACCAGAATGTTAAAAGAATCAAAAGCCTTGGTTGCTGAGCAACAAAAAGTGGGTGGTTGAGGACCCAGGGGAAAATCGAAGGTAGTGAAGAACCAGAGACAATGGTATGGCAGCAAACCAGAGGTGGAGGTAAAGACCTAGAGGCAGTAGCAGAGGCAGCTGTGGTGGGGCAAAGTGCCAGAGGCCAGAGCTGAGGACCCATAGGTGGCAGGAAGAGGCTTGTAAGTGACACGGCAGATGCAGAGACGAATGTACCAGAGGCCAGAAGTAAAAGGAAGTACCAAAGGCCAGAGGGCCTGAAGTGGTGCCCATGTACTTTTTTATAGGAACCTCCTGCCTTTGATGACCAGAAAGGATGTGGTGTTAGACAGTGTTGGACTAGGATGCCCAGGGCCCCCCAATAGAAGTTACTATGGGGGCCCACCTCACACATAGATGCAGGTACTACCGGCTTACATCCATGCACAATAACATTATGCCAGACTGGGATGCCACAAATAGCCTATAGATAGTTCAGGTTTGGTGATGAAGGCCCTCAAAGGAGCCCATGGGACTAGGGGCCCATAGGGTTTTTTTCTGGTAATCCTGTGGGCCATTTTGAGCCTAGGGTTAGATCCCTCCTATGGCTATACAGACAATGCATTTAATACTACACTTTTTATAACTCCCCTCACTATCTCCCAAATGAAAATACAAATTTTGTCTTGAGTTGGCCTTTAAAGCCGACCTTCAGTCAAAGAAGACTTAAATTCTGCAAATACCCACACTACCAGGACATCCTGATTTGGGAATAAAAGAAAGCCCAAAATCAGCCAAAATGACTGATTTGATCCTTGCATCCATTCCACTCTTGGGCAGGGCCTCCATTAGAAGTCTTTGGGCCCCTTACAACCTTAAAGCTCTAGCAATTTTTGGAGTTCAGCCTGTAATGCCAAGATGGAAGCTCTGTTTATTGGTCCAATGTGAGTGGTGGCCATTAAGGGTTTGCCAGAGGGAGTAGTGAATGACCTGTCCAGCAGAAACGACCACGATGAATCCAAAAAGAATTTACAGGCTTAAAATTACGCTATCTGCAGAAGGAAATCCCAAATTCTGCTGCCCAATGTGGGGTTGGAGGTAGACCTTTAGTGCTTTTAAACCCATTGGTTTCCTTTGGAATAATGTTCTCCCGATATGAGTCTTTTTTTTTTTGCAGTGAAAGGTCTGAAGTCCTTGTTATATTTAAGTCATTCAGCAAAATTCTCTGGTGTGCATTTTCCTAGCAGTAATTCTGTCAAGCGAGCAATTGCCTAATTATCATAAGTTCATTTTAGGTTACAACATTGTTTCCAGGGAGCTCCCCAGGGTGCCCAGAAGGGGGGCATCATTAATCAAAAGCTACATAGCGGGATCAGGACCCAACAGGGCCCCCTGGCAGCATGGTGACCATGGGAGCCTCTTACTCTTATACCCTTTTGGTGTACTGACTGTAAAAAAATATGTATTCATTATGCTGTTTCTATTAGACAATTAATCATTTTTTTTTACAAATGATTTCCTATGCTGATGATATGCGTATGTAATCTGATTGTATAACTATACTCAGGGCCAGCCTAGTGGTGTGCAAGGTGTGCAGCCGCAGAGGGTGCCAGTTTGGGGTGGCACCTCCACAGCCCCCTAGTTGGTGTTTTTTGTTCTTTTTTTTATTTGTTAGTCTTTGCATCCTCTCCGGGGGCCATTCTTTACCCCTGCCAATCCCGCCAGTTTTGCAACTATCAGCAGCACGTTAGTTAGTGGGACAACACAAGCAGCAATTCAGTTCCTCTGCTGCTGTGTCCCCGTGGGAGAGAAGCTGTCTCGTTCTTTGCTGTGCACAGCACAAATAGTGGTTGAATGAATATGATGGCTCCCAAGCAGCAAGGGTCCAGTATGGGGGGGGGCAGCAATCTCAATCCCCCAGAGCTCAATTTCAGGTCAGGTGCCCACATCGAGGAATTAAACACACAATTTGGCAAGCAGTATGATTACCAGCCAATGCTGGAGATCCACAACGCCAAAGACTTCAGCTTCATCCATGGCAGCCATAACAGTACAGTGGCTGATGACCTTGCCGGGTGCCATGCTGGATGGAATGGGGCGGACTGTTCTCTAATCTGCAATAGCTTAGATGAGGCCATATGATTAGCGAACCTGAGTTTGGTATCCCTGTGCTGGAAGTCTGTGCCGGCCCAACACAAGCAGTCCATCAACCAGCTTCTGGCCCCCCCTGCAGCCAATCAGGTTGGCTAGCAGGATGACCAGCTTGCTTCCCCCCACCCCAGCAGGAATTAGATGGGCCGGGCTTCGATGGAGGAGGGCCACAAGTTGGGAGGACAACTCCCAGCTCAGCCTGCAAGCAGGCGAGTGCTCACAGCAATTTGCCTGCTAAGAAAGACAATGGGGGCTCTGTCACAGTCTGCTATTGAAGATGGTGGGGGCTCTGTCACAGTCTGCTATTGAAGATGGTGGGGGCTCTGTCACAGTCTGCTATTGAAGATGGTGGGGGCTCTGTCAGTCTGCTAGGGAATGATTGGGGATTCTGTCACAGTCTGCTATGGGGTGATGGGGGGGCTCTGTCACAGTATGCTATGGGATGATGGGGGCTCTATCACAGTCTGCTATGTGGAATGATGGGGGGGCTCTGCTACAGTCTATGGGGGATGATGGGGGGGCCCTGTTACAGTCTGCTATGGGATGATGGGGGGGGCTCTGTAACAGTCTGCTATAGGGATGGTGGAGGTTGTTCTGCCACACATTCTACTAAAGGGATGACAGGGGTTGTTCTGCAATACCATCTGCTATGGGGATGATGGAGGTTGTTCTGCTCTACAGTCTGCTATAGGGATGATGGCGGTTGTTCTTCCACACGGTCTGCTGTTGGGAAGATGGTGGGCTCTGTCACAGTCTGCTATGGGGTGATGGGGGTATTCTGTCACACGACTATTATAAGGTTATTGGGGGGTTATTATTATTGTTTTAATAAAGTACACATATTGGTACTATCCCTGTTGGTACAACCCATTGTGAGCGGGTCCTCTGCCTTGTTATTTTTGTGGAAGGGTACATGGGGGTGCCATGGTGAGGAATCCTTTGAGTGGGTACTTGTGTGGAGGAGGCTACAGGGAAGTGCCATGGTGGGGGGGTCCTCTGCCTTTGTAGGCCCAGTGTAAGAAACAGTCCTGTTCCTATCAAATCTTTTTACAACAGACAGAACACCAAAGATCCTGACCTACCTGGATGTAGCCCACCTCTATTAAGGGCAATAAGCTGGTTGAATATCAGGAAAGCGTGCACAATGAGGCCTCTGATTTGGCTACAGGCTAGAACCCTTTTACTGATTATTTGAATTTGCTATAACATTTCAGCTGACCACCCGCTGCATAAAGCTGGATGCATCCACTGCAGTTAGGTTAATTTTTACAGTTTTTACCAGCACATTGACATCGATATATAACTTGTGTAAATGCAAACCATGTCCAGCTTGTTTTTTTCTTTAAATCAAACATTTCCTCTTTGTTAGCAATCCATGGTTTGGAAAAAAAGCATTGCTTTGAATATGATCAAACCTGTTTTATTTGTTATATTTTGTGAGTTTTGAATGAAGCTCCTGTAGCCTTGAGTTGCAGTATTCATATGATGGAGATATTTCATTAGCGGCTCCTTCGGTAGGGCGACGACCTTGAAAAATATTTCATTCCTCGGTTCCAGCCGAGCAATATGACTGCACGTAACAAAGCTGCGATTCTTCTTTTATTAGAACCTGTTGAAAACAAACCGCTGGGAACATTCTGCATTGGAGGCGCAGGTGAGAAATTAGAAAACTTTATTCTGGATATATTATACAGAGATAAGTCATGGCGTTCCCGTCTCTCACACAAAAACCGAGAAGGCTATTGTGGAGGATGAACTACTTTCCTGCGAGGCACTTCCAGGACGACATAAGCTACATCAAGGGAAATGTCCACCTAGGGTGGATTGGAGGTGGACGGCGCATTTGTTAAAATCTCTTAAAAGAGGACTTTTTTTTAACAAAATAAATGTTGGACACAGCATAGTGGGGTCAGGGGAGCACTCAGTGGGTGGTCCAATGGGCCTGGACCCCCCATGTTACGCCAGGCAAATAACTTCACCGGGCATTCAAGGTGTGTATGTGTGGGAAATTCCTGGTTTACTGTCTGGAAATGAAGGAAGCTGGGTAGCTGACGGTGAACAAATTGACAAAGGACAGACAACCACCTGTGCCACCAAAGAGGCAAACTGCCGACCCCTGCCGGTTGGTCCGGTACTCGCAGAGCCCGTAATCTACCCAGTTCTTCAGCAGAGCTCCTAAAGGTGGAGTTGCACAGGCCCCAGGTAGTCCCTTGATGGTCACAGACTTGGAAAGGGGAAAAACAGGGCAGACGTACACAAGACATGTACAAATGAACTGGGCCTCATTGTAGACTGTGGCAGCACTGGGCCCAGTGCAGGCTATGACAGAGCTGGGATCCAGTGCAGGCTATGACAGAGCTGGGATCCAGTGCAGGCTATGACAGAGCTGGGATCCAGTGCAGGCTATGACAGAGCTGGGATCCAGTGCAGGCTATGACAGAGCTGGGCCCCAGTGCAGGCTGTGGCAGAGCTGGGCTCCAGTGCAGGCTATGACGGAGCTGGGATCCAGTGCAGGCTGTGGCGGAGCTGGGTCCCAATGGAGACTAACCTACAACAAAGGGCCGTAGGCCCAAAACATTCGCAGCTAGTCACTGGGAGGGCAGCAGGCCCCAAAACAGACAAGGGCAACACTTTGGTGAGCCACAGGACCCAGCACAGACAGCAAATACAAAGACAGAAACTATGAAGGGCTGGGAGCCCCAGCACAGACGGAGACACAAACTATGAAGGGCTGGGAGCCCCAGCACAGACGGAGACACAAACTATGAAGGGCTGTGAGCCCCAGTACAGACAGAGACATAACCTACGGAAGGTCCAAAGGCCCACAAAGACATGGAGGTATGCGGAGAGGTAGGAGAGCATGGCTAGGTTATGAAGAGACAAAGCAATGATCCAACAACAGGAACCTCAACAACATGAATTAAGGTGAGGTCAAACAATGTGGCTCTAGGACCCAGGAAGTAACCACACCGCTTCAGCAGTCACACAGAAACCACACCACAGCAAACAGCACAATGGCCAGAGCAGTGGACTTGGAGCGATGAAGGCTGGCAGATCGCCAGTTCAAGACCCCCGCTATGCTATGCCAGTCCTAACACTCCACTAGACATGATGGAGCATGTTGCAGTTGCCTCTTGTAGCACTCTTGAGCACAGCATAGCTGCTGATTGTATTGGGGGATTCTTAGTGGCAATGAGCAACCATGCAATGTCCATGTACAGTGGTGGCAGATCTCACAGTGCTATATATTGCATTGGGAGTTTAACAAATTGGGTTCAGTTAATTCTAACTCCTGCTGTGACTATAACAAACAAGATGAGTCATTCTGAAAAGCCTGCCGGCTCCCAGGGGAGACTTACACTGTGCTACATTGTTATAGCTAGGCTGCACCTGATTTATCATTTTTTCTACTCTAATCAGCTGTAACCCCCCAGTTTGCCTAGTAAAATACAATACTTCTTGGTCTGAAGGTGCATCCTTTGGCAAAGCGCTTTGATTGCCTTCAATAGCTATACAGAAGTGCGTACACACTGCATGCGCTCCCCATTGTAAACAATCAGAGCCATTTGCTGAAAGGCAAAAGGCTCTGATTGGAAGAGAGCCTGTGCATGCCCTATTGGAGTGGGAACGGTGAGTTATTACCACACCTGAGCACCTGGAAAGGCTTCTAACTTTTTTGGCATCCCAGTCGAGCTGCTGTGTGGCTTTAAGCGACATTGCCCACAATGCAAAGTGGCAGGAGATACTGCAACACTTCCTCTTTGCAGGCCACTGACAGATCCATAGGATGCCATTGAGAAGGGGAGAAAATCGACTACGGCAGGTGCTACAAAAGATAAATTCATTTTTAGGTGTAGCAATCTGGGGAGAGGATGTATATCTTGTTAGGGTGTTGCCTTGCTTTAATAGCACAGAATGGAAAGTTTGAAGTTTTTTTTTTTCTCGCTTTGAGTTGTTATTTAAATCCATAAATAGGTCATTCAATATCAAAGGCAGGCTGCTGGGTAATTATCTAAAGCCGCCGCTGAGAATATAATTTACACATTTGTTTCTCTAGATATTCAATAAATTCATGTGACAGTTAAGTCAAGAAATATCTCTAGAAGTTCAGTGCTATATGATCCATGAAATCAATGGCTGGGGTTGTTTTATTAATGGTAATGGAGTAACGTAGTTAATATCGCACCCTCACCATAAATATGGGGCTCGTCCTGTACCCTCCCTTATTTACTGCTTGCTAATTATTCTGACTTTCCTTAATATTAATGGTAATGGAGTAACCTATTTAATATCGCACCCTCACCATGAATATGGAGCTCATCCTGTACCCTCCCTTATTTACTGCTTGCTAATTATTCCGACTTTCCTTAATATTAATGGTAATGGAGTAACCTAAATTTATCTCGCACCCTCACCATGAATATGGAGCTCGTCCTGTACCCTCCCTTATTTACTGCTTGCTAATTATTCCGGCTTTCTTTAATATTAATGGTAATGGAGTAACGTAGTTAATATCGCACCCTCACCATGAATATGGAGCTCATCCAGTACCCTCCCTTATTTATTGGTTGCTAATTATTCCGGCTTTCCTTTATAATAAATCGCAGTGTCTGTAACGACTCTCTAGTTTTGTGATCGGGATCTGTGACGTGAAGTTCATTTCACTTTCAGCCTTTGGGAAAGCTCTCAAAATTGCCAAAGTTTCCTCCCACCCTGGCAAACGCCATAGCTCTACAAATGATGACTCTAATTGATTTCTGCTGCGCTGGTCATGGTGATAGAATTTATTAGAGCTAACTGTGGGAGACGAGCGCATTACGTTATAACTACTACGGAACCCCCACGGATACAGCAGCGGGGTGGAAGGAGACAATTAGTCCTGCAGTTAGGATGGCTTCCAGCTCGCTGGCTGGCTATGCCTTTGACCTAGAGAAAGTTTTCCAAGGATAGCTTACATCCATCAACTCTTCTGTTTGGAAATGCAGCACCGAGCTCGGATCATTAGAAGATTCTTATGAGTACCGATGAGCCGAATCTGCCTCTATTTCCAGGGGGTCCCAAGTTTTGTACATCGGGTATCCCTGTCCTTTATTCTCATTATCTCAAGAACTAGCACCTGGGTGGTGCGTGTGAGTTTTCGCTTAAAATCGCTGGAAAAAAACAAAACACACAAAGCAGCTATTTTAAGTATTAATGCAGGCGGTCAAAAAATAAAGAACCAAAATAGCCATGTTTTCTGCCTCCTGCTGGAGAGCAAACAAACCTGCCTTACTCCTATTCCCCTTATTGAAGGTGGAACATCGGGGGAGGTTAAAACCTCCCCTAAGCCTCACTGATCTGCTGCCCCCCCCCCCTCCTGTTTTACCTTTGGGAAGTATTTACTCACCTTGCGGGGGATCCATCTTCTGGGTCCCTCGGTTTCTGGGCAACCTTCCATCGGGTGGCGCCATCTTACATCCCATCAGGCATTGCGCGTGGCTCCCGATCCCGTGCTTTTTTTAATGTCCCACAGCTGCAGCTCAGAGAAGTCTTTTGGGATTTCATGGGCATTGCGCATGAGCGAGATTGGGGGCTGCGCACAGTGACCATGAACAGGATGGGGAGAGGGGGGGGGGAATCGGCCCTTTTTTATTTATTTATTTTTTTTGTTCCTCTTTAAACCGGACCTTCACCCTGAATAAGAGCCTATCTTATATGTTTCCACCACCCTGTACATACAGATTGCCCACATTAATCCGGACCTTCACCCTGAATAAGAGCCTATCTTATATGTTTTCCCCACCATGTACATACAGATTGCTCACATTAATCCGGACCTTCACCCTGAATAAGAGCCTATCTTGTATGTTTCCCACACCCTGTACATACAGATTGCTCACATTAAAAATCATCCTACCTGCATCTACTGCATTTTCTGAGACTTTAAACATTCAAGATGGCGGCCCATAGCGTGTCAGTCTGCCTGCAGGAAGTGTCTTCTGACTGTGCCGCTCTGCATTCTGGGATTGCTGACCTTTTCCTGACCCCAGCTCTACTTTGTCTGTGCAAAGAACAGCTATAACCCTGGCCCCTGTAGTTTTGGCCCCTCTCCTCTCCTCAGTATGTGATGCTACTGAGCCAAGATGGCGACACCCATATGAACAGGCCAGTGGGGTTAAGAATAAAAAGTAAGTGACTAAAAATGTTAGATATGTTAGATATGTTAATTTTAGATGCTGGGGAATAGTTTTTTAATGGTTTGGGCTTTTCATGAAATAACGCTGAAGGTCTGATTTAAGGCATATATATATGATTTAAGGGGGAGTTACACAGAAAAAAGCCTACCTTATCCAGTGGCCCACGCTGTTCTTCCTGCTCTCCAGATCCTGGCCAACGCCATCTTGAAAGAAAAACACAGAGCCGCATCCCTAAGTGAATGGATGACTGGAGCGCACATGGACCTAAGGGATGCCACGTTGTATCTTTTCCAGTGGTGGGTGTATGGGCTCGGGGGGAGCAGCGCAAGCCCCTGGATAGGGTAAGGATTTTTTTTCTTTGTAAACCCCCCATCCTGCCTCAGTACCAGGGTAGCGTGGCAGGATGGGGGTTATATTGTGAATTCCGCTTTAATTACTTTCACATGATTTTTTTTTTAATTATTTCTTTCAACATATCCATAAAAAATAAAATGTACTCACAAATTCTATATTATCATAAGATACAGTACATAACTAATTCACATTGCAGGTTTGATTATTTTCTTGTATCAGTTCTGTTCCATGCTGTCATTTTCATTTGTGCCATGCAAACGCGTTTCACACGCCCGCTTTTTCAATGCATTGTGTGCTATAATATACAACATCTATTTAATGTCATGGCCTTGTAATATCATCGTATCAATGAGCTCACAAATAAGTTTTAATTAACCACAATTGTCTGAATGTACAATAGGATTTTAGATACCCTCATCAGAGGTGTGCAGACTCGTCAGGGAACACGCCTCTCTATGATAAAAAAAGGGAATATTAATAATAAATAATAATAAATTCCTTTATAACTACTTTTTAATAGTATATGCTACAAAACATTGTTTCTCAATCTCAGTCTCGGGCCTCCCAAGCAGCTTACGCCACCATCTTCATGTTGCTCATGTCCATTCAACGTCTGATATATCACCCCCCTCAACTGCCACTGGAACTACACCATGCTCCCCTCCATTCACTGCAATAGAGGGGGGCATTCCATAGTGCCACTTAAGAACAGCTGGGGCAGTCCATCGGGTGTTGAATGGAAGAGAGCCTGTCATGAATGACTTGCCTTCTACCCGTGCCCGTGGTGTCCCTAGGCAACGGGTTCGGGTTCCTCCTGCCCAGCAGCCGCTTCTGCCTCGGGTGCCATCCCCAGCGGCGCGTGTGCCGCCGAGTAAGTCCTCCCCCCTTGCCCATTGTCACTCAGCTTGTGCTTGCTGACCTATACAGTCAGCTCATGTCCTCCGGTGGTGCAATACTCAGAATCGCCACCGGAGGCTGTTTAAAAGAAAGAAGTCTAGAAGGTGCAGCTCTGAGCAGTTTGCCTGGGAAGCTCAGCTGGAGCAATCAGCCCAGAGCTCACCAATCAGACCACAGGGCCAGTGCTCCAATCTGCCGCCAGATCCTAAATGCACCAATCCCAGCCACTGTCTCCCTGTCCAATCCTGCCGGTTTTCCCACTATAAAGGGATTTCCACTGCAGTGTGTCATTGCCTGTTATAGCGCCTTGTACCTTGCTTTGACTCGTGTTATTCATTGATCTGATCCCCGTTGCCGACCCCTGCCTGAACCGACTATTCTGATCTCCGTTGCCGACCTCTGCTTGAACCGACCAATCTCGATCTGATCTCTGTTGCCGACCTCTGCCTTGTACCTAGACCTCGAGCTGTCTCACCCCTCTGTACCGCTGCGAACTCTGACTCCCAGTGTTAACCTTCTAGCCTGTTCCTGGACTTCCGTTAAACGCTCAGTTTTTGGGCAACGCAATACCGCTTCCAGCCACAGGTTCTCCAGACCTCCGTTCAGTAAGCCTACAATCTTTGAGCCATTGAAGTCCTGGGGGCAACTGATCCCGGGCAGGCGTGTTCTGCGTCCCGGCAAGCGGGGGCTCCTACAGGTGAAGCTGGCTGCGGAGATTGGGGGTTGAAGGCTTACCTGGAGGGCTGGAGTTACTCAAGCGGTCTTTTGTAGTACCCAGAGCGTGACAGAGCCAATGGTGGTTGCTGCGCAGGCAGTGCGAGACGGGCAATCTGGTAAGTGTCTAAGCGCCATATGTATATGTGATAGAGAACAATTTGATTGTCTCCTCTGTACACATATATCACTTAGGCACCCCAGAGGTGCATACAAACATGCCAGAGTGTTACATGTGACAGTGGCAGCACAGTACTGTTGGCCTGTAATGTTTAAAGACCAGGCCTCCGTGGCGCTGTGTGCCTTCACTCGTATGTCGTGGTTGTAAGCCATGCACCGGTGTGGGCTCCCCAGGATACAGCGAAGCCACGGGTGGGAAAAGCGACACTGACACCAGCGTTGGTATATCAAACTTTTACTGCAACAGGTTATCAAACCCAAATCACAACGACAATTGTGATCAACAATAACCTTGGTTACATACACTCAGCCTGAGCTGAGAACCCCTGTGCTCCACAGCCAGATGACCCTGATTGGATATTGCAGGAAGCCCTGGTAATTCACCTACTAGTGGGTACACTAGAACGTCCCACCATACCTGTTAATACCCTACTGCTGGAACGAATGTTTGGTGGAGGTGCACACGGAGGGGTCATCGGCCTTTACAGCACAGCAGCTTACAATCCTATAACCTTAAAATGCAAGAAAAACAACTCCCCTGCCCAGCACTAGCCCAGAACCCAAAAGGACAATGTTGCTCCAGAATGAGTGAGTGATCCACTGACCGAGGATGGAAATGTGGCGCAGTTGTCAGCTCTCACAGGCAGAATGTTCCATTCAGTTCGGAAATCCGGGCAGCAAACAGGGAAAAGGAAAACACTTTGGGCCTATGTAAATCCTATCTAACTAATAGGCCTAGTCTCAGTATGTACAGTTAAGCATGCATGCTGTATGATTACTGACCAATGGTGTCTCCAGGCTGGGCCGCAGCAAGTATCTCTCACAACCATGAAGAACAGCATGCTGGCTCCACAGCTCTCGGTAGCTGAACTCGAGGGATCCTCTGCTCCTGGCAGGGATCAGGATTCCGCCCCTCTCTATACCATAACTGGTCTCTGCATGATACGCAGGACTCCCTCACACAGCCTTCTGCTGTGCTTTTCAAGATGGAGGTTGCTTTGCTTCCTTCTTGTTGTTCCAAAACACACTAGCTGAGTCATTCCTCCCTCTGATTGTAAATCACAGCCACAGCTTAGCTGCGTGGGGGAAAACAGCAACACAACAATGTCCAGGTAATGATATTTGCTTTACTCTCTTACATGGTCACTGTCACCTTTTGCATCTTGGCTGGAGTGTAATGCGGCACACATGTGTAGGTGAATGGCATGAAAGGGTGACTCACTCTCATGATGTACTCCCACTGCTCACGGGTGTACACTGGTGCCATGTTGGTTCCTTGGATGACGACTGTGTGACGCACCCCTGCGCCAAGGTACAACAGCGCCTACAACCCTGGCGGACCCCAGAAGTGTGCTTGTGTCCATATGCACATGTAGCCTATAGGTTGCTGGTGCCTGTGCTGGCCTGTTAAATAAACTCCTTTGATGTCCAGCTAACCACCCACTTATGTCTAAACGTCCATCCATTTCAGGCATATGAGTAGGCATAGTGGCTCCCCCTTCAGGCAAGTCACCACCTAACAGACCCCTGCATCGGCCACTCACCCTGGGATCAAACTAACAATGGGCAAGTTGAGTGGCAGATTTAATGATGCCCAGCTGGAGGTTCTGCTGGATGGTGCTGCCCAAAATTATGATCCGCTGGCTGGGTCTCGGTCCCGGTCGCCCCCCAAAGGGTTATGGGAGTTATAGGTGGAGATTGCCTGCAACGTGATGGGGCGGAGATGGAACCCAAGGATGGTGCCCAGGCCAAGAAAAAGTGGGACCATCTGAAGGTGGGGGTTCAGTGGAAACTCAGCATCAGACGTGCTGAGGGCTAAGTATTAATCAACCAGTGGGATGTGTGTGCCTGAAACACCGGAAAACTCAAAACAATCGTTCCTTTGTTTGAATCTAGGCTGAAAACTGGTGGTGAAAACTCCCCAAGACTCTGTAATTTACCCATGCTGAGGAGCGGGTGGCAGTGATGCTCCATCCCAACACCTACCAGGGCATATCAGGCACCATGGACACCGATAGACGGCATGTGCCTACCAGTACTAAGACTTGGTTGCTAATTGTAGCTTGACACAGGGGTGAGGAGGCCAACCAAACCCACTAACCTGAGTGCCCACATGCACCCCCAAATTTGAGAGCTTGCCTGGGACACACATGTTGGCCTACAACACAAACCAGGGTGATTTGTCAATCTATAAATGTAACACTGAACTTGGTGGTAGCAGCATTTTTTGAGGGCCCTCACGTCAATGTGGGTCCCAGTGTGTAGCCCTTGTTGTGATTTTGAAGGGGCTCATATACTGTAAAGAGTAAACTAACAAAGCATTTACCTTGACTTTGCAGCAACCTCCCAGCCAGCAGCACCTCGCCCTCCAGACCCTCCACCTGCAGCCACAGCTGCCCCGTCTGGTGTGCCTACCACCGAGCCACCAGCAATGGAGGGCCCACCCACCAGGCAGCCACCGAGCCACCAGCAATGGAGGGCCCACCCACCAGGCAGCCAGAAAGCGGGGTCCAGACAGTGATGATGTATATGTGTGTGCTTAATTTAAAAAGGCCAAAGGGCAATGTGGAGGAGGAGGGTGATCCCCTGGAAAAGTTGGGGGTCATGTAGATTGTGTATTAACACTGAGCCAAATATACACTAATGTTGATCTATCTCCACACAAACGGCACCTCTCATGGCTGAAATCAATGAATTGGAGGAAGGGCACTTTGGAAATATGGATGTGACCCCCAATATCATCTGTACGCCTCCACCAGCTGCTGGCACCTTGGTATCCACACTACTCCCAGCATCACGATCTTCCTTATGCCGGCAGCTGCCCCTCCAGCTCCCCAGAGCACCCAGGAGGAAGTCAGCCCCGCTCTGCAGCCATGTCTCCGGTGAGGTGTGCCAAATCATAGAGGCAAATTGGTGGGGCAACAGCGTCTCTTTTTAGATAAAACGCCAATAAATATTTTAAAGTGGTGCAAAAGACCACCAGTTTGCTCCATGAAGACCTGGCTGCAGTGGTTGTGGAGCAGCAGCAGTACCACCAACAGATGGAGGTGCTGCTTGGGTTTATTGTTGAGGCCAAATTAGTCTGAAAAAATGGTCAGCTTAGTTAAACGGAACCTCTAGCTTGATATACTAATGATTTAATTAAGTTAAATTGGGATTATTCTTTTATTGAGAAAATATATTATTATGTTAAAGAGTACCTCTAACATTTATTCAGAAGCTTACTATATAAAAACCAAAAAAATAACAACTGGAGGAATCTGACCCAAATTTGCCAATATTCTGTTTTTTTCAAACCAAACTGAATTGGGAAAATTTAGATCAAATATACATTTGACCTGTATTCTATGCCAAACACTAAGACATTGGGGGTTATCCAGATGATTTATGCTATTTTTTATGAGGTTCGGGGTTTATTCAAATGATTGGAAGAGCAATTTTGGAACTGCTGAGATAACCAGATTACTGGCCAGAGGCACCCTGTTTGGTTTAGGTGAGCTGATGCTGACCATTTCTTCAGAGGGACAAAATTTGGGACGCTTAAATTGTGGCAAGCTTAACAAATTGCTAGGTGACAACTGTATGATGTGCGAACAATGCTGTCGCTATCAAAAAGTAACCTAGCTATTTGTTAAGCTGTCAATTTAAAGACATTTAAGCCAAATGTGTCCCTCTGAAAAATGATCAGCTTAGGTAACCTTGAGGGATGGATTACAGGGGTACCCCTGAAGAGGGCCGAGTTTGGAAAGGGTCTTCCCATAATTGAGAGCGGGGCAGATGTGCAGTAGTTTCAACCAAAACTGGCACTTAGGGCCCACATTCCCACCATGTGCTGGTCTTGGTCTCCACCTGGTCCACCCTCCAGGATTCTGTCACTGCATGGTCTTCCACCCCCAGGGCCACAGAGAACAATTTAATCTTGGCCCTCCTCACTGTTCCTTACAGGAGGTTACTACTCTGGCCTGAGACCCAGGACCCTCCAGGTGAGAAGCCTGGGGTGTGATTTTCCAACATCCAATGATACTCTGCACTGTCCTACAGCATTGCAGACCCAGGAACCAATCAGTAGCAGCAGGTGGGGGTTTCACCTAGTCTGTGCCCAAGCTTTTAGGGAAAATAAAATCTCTGCTCCCCACCAGGAGTAAGGACACGAGAATAGTGGAAGGATAGAACCTGGTCTAACTTCAGTTGGAGAAGAAAATAAACCTAACTGTATTTACATGGTTAGGCCATTAGAGGAAAGCAGAGGATAAGAAAAGAACATTTATTTTCAGAATATGCAGGAAGCTGTTTTGCAACAGCAGGGTGAATCATAGGGCTCTGATAGGCTCTTGGTGGCAATAATGTTCACTGGGGGGGAGGGGAGCTAAAGGGAGGATCAATAGCTAGCTTTGCACTGACTAAAGGAAGGAATGCAGAGAGAAGAAGCCCTGCATGGGAGTGGACAGATCTGGGGTTGCACCACTGAAAGGTCTAGGGAGGAGCACGAGGGAGCTAATAATGCAGTGTCCATTCAAGGGGAATTCCTTGAGAATTCACTACGTTCAGGGGTAGATCTGGAACCTTCTCGTCCTGTACCCCCATCTCGTATGTAACTATTCCATGCAGCCCCGGTCTTCCTTTAGTTACCTGAGAAGCCTAACCTGGTGGCAACCTTACAGTGGGATGGCTCCCTACTGCTCTTCTGTGTAACATCCTATACGGAATTGACATTGACATCCACATATATGTTTAGATTAGACAGTAAATGCTGCAGAACAGAGCTCAGGGACCCCTGTCAAGTTTTAGTAGCATATTTTCAAGCCGGATGAAAACTATACAGCACCATTTCAGTTGCTTTATAACAACTGTAACAATAATAATAACAATATCTCGCCTTAATAGCAGACACCATTTATATCCGGTTCTGAATGAACGCAGGTTTCCCCGCAGCATTAGAAAAGAAAACGTGTTTTCCAAGAGTAAAGTGCCGGGTATAGATTTCATCTATATTTCCCAAATGGCCCTTCCTTTATACGAGACATTTTCAGTCCTATATAATAGAGCCATAAAGGAAGAAGCACATTTTCCAATTTTTAATTCGGCAATTGAGCGGACCAATATTGCCAGAGACAATCAAAATTCAGAGGGAGAAATGGCCGAGGTGAAATACACAGACAGGAAATACAGAAATCAACAGATCAATCAAAGAAAGATGCAAACCCAATGAACATTCACTAGGCATTTAAGAGGAACCACCAGACTGGCTTGAGGCAACTGCAGGGTAGAAAGGGTGTATACTCTTTTTTTCCTGTGGTTTACAGAAGGAAAGAAGGACAATATATGGAAATAGGATATGAAATTTACAAAGGAAAATCTGCAAAAAGTAATGTTGACTGGGGGGGGGGGGGGGGGGGATCTTGAGGGAGCTTCGATAGCTAGAGATGAATAATAGTAACAACTAAAGGAAGAACGCAGAGGGGAGAAGTCCTGCATGGGAGTGGACGAATCTGGGGTTGCATCACTGAAAGGTCCAGGAAGGAGCACGATGGAGCTAATAATGCAGTGTCCATTCAAGGGGAATTCCTTGGGAATAGATTACGTTCAGGGGTAGATCTGGAGCCCTCTCGACCTGAACCCTCATACCACATGAAACTATTCCATGCCGCCCTGGTATTCCTTTTGTCACCTACTACTCTTCTGTGTAAGATCCTATATGGAATTGACATTGACATCCCCATGATTAGATAGTAAATGCTGCAGAACAGAGCTCAGGGGTCCCTGTCAAGTTTTAGCAGCATTTTTTTAAGCCAAGTGAAAACTATACAGCACCACTTCAGTTGCTTTATAACAACTGTAACAATAATAATAACAATATCTTGTCTTAATATCAGACACCATTTATATCCAGTTCTGAGTGTTAGAAAAGAAAGTGTGTTTTCCCAGAGTAACGTGATGGTTATGGATTTCATCTATATTTCCCAAACGGCCCTTCCTTTATACGAGACATTTTCAGTCCTATATAATAGAGCCATAAAGAAAGAAACACATTTTACAATTTTTAATTCGACAATTGAGTGGACAAATATTGCCAGAGAACAAATATCTTGCGTGAGAAATGTCCGAGGTGAAATACACGGACAGGAAATCCAGAAATCAACAGATCAACAGGAAATCCAGAAATCAACCAAATGAACATTTACTAGGCGTTCAAGTGGATTCATCAGACCTGCTTGATGCTGCTGCAGGGGAGAAAGGGTGCGTACTCTTTTTTTCCCATAGAGTTTACAGAAGGAAAGAATGACAATATATGGAAATAGGATATGAAATTTAAAAGGCAAAAAGTAATGTTGACTGGGGGGAATCTTAAGCGAGCTTCGATAGCTAGAAATTAATAATTGTAACAACTTAAGGACGAACGCAGAGGGAAGAAGCCCTGCATGGGAGTGGACAGATCTGGCGTTGCACCACTGAAAGGTCTAGGAGGGAGCACAAAGGAGCCAATAATGCAGCGTCCATTCAAGGGGAATTCCTTGATAATAGACTACGTTCAGGGGTAGATCTGGAGCTTTCTCGACATGTACCCTTATACCACAGAAACTATTCCATGCCGCCCTGGTCTTCCTTTTGTCACCTTACAGTGGGATGGCACCCTACTGCTCTTCTGTGTAAGATCCTATACGAAATTGACATTGCCCACTGAGGAGCCCTTGTTTTGGAAGTGCTGAGTTTTTTTCAGAATTGTAGAAGCTAGAACTGACCCCCACCTGTGCTACACTTTAAAAGCTGTTTTACCTTCGTGTCTGGATTAGGAACATTAGGCTCGATTCAGAGAGACACAAACAAACTTTCGGTTTGGTGCCGACGTCGTAAGATTTTCAAAATTTCCCGCTCTCGCATGAACGTTCGATCGATTCTATGCATGCTTCGTAAACCTTCCGTAGCGCGTCCGTGTGCTCGTATGCCAGAGTACGCAGACGAGGATGTCATTTTCCATCGAAAATGTTCAGATTTATTTTGCCCAACTACCAACGTAGCCTTTCGTTTTTGCCCTTTTCCCATCGTATCCTCACACGAATCCTATCATTTTCCCGCTACATCCTGCTTAATTTTTTCCTAAAGTATCTGTCCAGACGAAATTCTTGCGATATTGCGCCTGCGCACTACAAACTTCTCTCATTAAAGTGTTCGCCTACATAATTTCACTTCCATCACTAAACTCACCCTAACCACTTAGCGCTCTCCTGCCTTTTCCCTGGAGCTCCCTTAAAGCTCACCCTAACCACTTAGCGCTCTTCTGCCTTTTCCCTTGACCTCCCTTAAAACTTACCCCAATCACTTAGCGCCTTGTTTCTTCTTCCATTTTCACACCCTCTAACTTACCCCAATCACTTAGCGCCTTGGTTCTTCTTCCATTTTCACACCCTCAAACTTACCCCAATCACTTAGCGCCTTGGTTCTTCTTCCATTTTAGGTCCCTAAAACTTACCCAAATCACTTAGCGCCTTGGTTCTTCTTCCATTTTAGGTCCCTAAAACTTACCCCAATCACTTAGCGCCTTGGTTCTTCTTCCATTTTAGGTCCCTAAAACTTACCCCAATCACTTAGCGCCTTGGTTCTTCTTCCATTTTCACACCCTCAAACTTACCCAAATCACTTAGCGCCTTGGTTCTTCTTCCATTTTAGGTCCCTAAAACTTACCCCAATCACTTAGCGCCTTGGTTCTTCTTCCATTTTCACACCCTCAAACTTACCCCAATCACTTAGCGCCTTGGTTCTTCTTCCATTTTAGGTCCCTAAAACTTACCCAAATCACTTAGCGCCTTGGTTCTTCTTCCATTTTAGGTCCCTAAAACTTACCCCAATCACTTAGCGCCTTGGTTCTTCTTCCATTTTAGGTCCCTAAAACTTACCCCAATCACTTAGCGCCTTGGTTCTTCTTCCATTTTCACACCCTCAAACTTACCCAAATCACTTAGCGCCTTGGTTCTTCTTCCATTTTAGGTCCCTAAAACTTACCCCAATCACTTAGCGCCTTGGTTCTTCTTCCATTTTAGGTCCCTAAAACTTACCCCAATCACTTAGCGCCTTGGTTCTTCTTCCATTTTAGGTCCCTAAAACTTACCCCAATCACTTAGCGCCTTGTTTCTTCTTCCATTTTAGGTCCCTAAAACTTACCCCAATCACTTAGCGCCTTGGTTCTTCTTCCATTTTAGGTCCCTAAAACTTACCCAAATCACTTAGCGCCTTGGTTCTTCTTCCATTTTAGGTCCCTAAAACTTACCCCAATCACTTAGCGCCTTGTTTCTTCTTCCATTTTAGGTCCCTAAAACTTACCCAAATCACATAGCGCCTTGGTTCTTCTTCCATTTTAGGTCCCTAAAACTTACCCCAATCACTTAGCGCCTTGTTTCTTCTTCCATTTTCACACCCTCAAACTTACCCAAATCACATAGCGCCTTGGTTCTTCTTCCATTTTAGGTCCCTAAAACTTACCCCAATCACTTAGCGCCTTGGTTCTTCTTCCATTTTAGGTCCCTAAAACTTACCCAAATCACTTAGCGCCTTGGTTCTTCTTCCATTTTAGGTCCCTAAAACTTACCCCAATCACTTAGCGCCTTGGTTCTTCTTCCATTTTAGGTCCCTAAAACTTACCCCAATCACTTAGCGCCTTGGTTCTTCTTCCATTTTAGGTCCCTAAAACTTACCCCAATCACTTAGCGCCTTGTTTCTTCTTCCATTTTCACACCCTCAAACTTACCCAAATCACATAGCGCCTTGGTTCTTCTTCCATTTTAGGTCCCTAAAACTTACCCCAATCACTTAGCGCCTTGGTTCTTCTTCCATTTTAGGTCCCTAAAACTTACCCAAATCACTTAGCGCCTTGGTTCTTCTTCCATTTTAGGTCCCTAAAACTTACCCCAATCACTTAGCGCCTTGGTTCTTCTTCCATTTTAGGTCCCTAAAACTTACCCCAATCACTTAGCGCCTTGGTTCTTCTTCCATTTTAGGTCCCTAAAACTTACCCCAATCACTTAGCGCCTTGGTTCTTCTTCCATTTTAGGTCCCTCAAACTTACCCAAATCACTTCACGGACATCACAATCTTGAGTTTCAAATATGTCATTGTCCCCTTTTTTTTGTAAAATGTATGTGTGCAAATAAATGGGACAACATGTTGTTTTTTTGTTTTTTTGATTTTTAATGCTCAATTGGCATTTGTAAAACAACTATTGTTGGCCACTTTGGCCCTAAAAAATGTTTAACTATATACACATTTCTATTTGTTTCCTCTAAATATATACACTGGTTTTTACTTTAATTATTAAAACTATATACAATAAAATATTTGTTTAAAATCAAACAACTATATACAATTAAAATTTGGGGGTCAAAACTAAAACTATGTACAAAGACAACTATGTACAAATGTACAAATCAACAGGGCCAGGAACCAGGACACTAGTCTTCCTCTTCTGTTGTCCCCAACGTGTCCCGCATCGCCTGCAGATCGGCCACCAACTCAAGGACCCTCCGATTGATATCAGCAAGTCGCTGTCTTGTGGTCCCTGGCAAAAAATCAGAAATTCAAATTATTCGGAGAACAATACATGTTTATCACCTGTGTAATTAATGTATTTAAAGAAACAAATTAAGTATAATGCACATATGATTAATCACAGGAATTAAGGTTAGGAAGTGGCCACAGGACAGTTGGGCAACTAATTAAGCTAATTCAGTGGCCACAGGACAGTTGGGCAACTAATTAAGCTAATTCAGTGGCCACAGGACAGTTGGGCAACTAATTAAGCTAATTCAGTGGCCACAGGACAGTTGGGCAACTAATTAAGCTAATTCAGTGGCCACAGGACAGTTGGGCAACTAATTAAGCTAATTCAGTGGCCACAGGACAGTTGGGCAACTAATTAAGCTAATTCAGTGGCCACAGGACAGTTGGGCAACTAATTAAGCTAATTCAGTGGCCACAGGACAGTTGGGCAACTAATTAAGCTAATTCAGTGGCCACAGGACAGTTGGGCAACTAATTAAGCTAATTCAGTGGCCACAGGACAGTTGGGCAACTAATTAAGCTAATTCAGTGGCCACAGGACAGTTGGGCAACTAATTAAGCTAATTCAGTGGCCACAGGACAGTTGGGCAACTAATTAAGCTAATTCAGTGGCCACAGGTCCCTCTTATATTGCCATTGACTAGGGCATTATGTGTTTTTGTGTTCAGGGGAATTTAGACCGAAATCTCTAGAATGACATGACTACTTACTTGGTTGGTGGCCGAGAGATGGCTCGTTGGGGACAACACCCTGAGGTCCTGGTTCCTGGCTCTGCTGTGAAGAAGTGCCTGTAGAAACATGGGCCAAATGGTTAGTTTGGATGTCTGATTCCGCAGTCCTCCAATGTTTTGAGCTAAGTCTGGGTCACATCACTCACCTTCTCCAGGGTCTTGTGGGCTCCTATCTGCTGCCTCCTGACCCACTACTTCACCCGCAACCGAAACATCTACAAATACAGAATAAAGGATTCAGTTTGGTGATATCAGGAGCTAGCAATTCTCTTTTTTGGTGTAGACATGAAGAGTGACATACCAGAGGATCCCGCATGCGTGGCAGGGTACGACTGCCTGCCCACGCTGTGCCGCCCCTCCTCTGTGGTAAGGTCCAGGGGCTGGTCTGAGGAGGCCACAGAGGAGGGGTCGGCCCGTCGCCCTGGAGATCCACCACCTTCACTCCCAGCTGCAGAATCATGCAGCACTGGTCGGCCTCTGCGCCTCCGGGTGCGGCGAATTCGGTAATCCATTTCCAACACTAGAAAAGAAAAGGCATTCTAAGTAAAGTCCTACCTTCTGTCTTAGTTACATATTGCATGCAATCGCAATCTACTTACTTGGAAAATGGATTCCGAAGAACCTCCGCACCCGGGGCATGTGCAGCCGTTTGAGGTCCGACCAATGCTGCATGATCTGCGTGTGGGTGAAGGTGGTGTTGGTCTGCTGTTGGATGCTCGAGATTATCTCCAGGGCGACGTTGCGTTTTTCAAATGTGTTGGGCAGGTAGTCGTACCTGCGCTCCAGCATGGTCTACAAAACATAAAGAAAACATCGACTTTACTTCTAAATACATATCAATATGTGTCAGCAAAACATTTTTTGGGGTAATTACATTAACACACACACATTTCTAGTGTTCAGTAATTTCACAATATGGCCTAAATGTTGTTTGGCACGTGTGTTGCGTGCCTTTGGTTGTGCATGTAGTTTATCACATTTTTAACCAAAGCCATTTATTCCTGCGCTTCCTTCACATATAGAGCAGCATTTCCTAATCTAACAAAAGTCCATCGAATACACTTACGAACATGATGATCTCTTCTTGTTGGCGGGTGAAGATAGTGGGTGCCATCTTGCTTCTTGTTCTCGGCAGCAGATAAGTAACGCCCCAGCGCGTTCCGCACGGCCGTGCGAACGTACGCAATGCCTCAGCGGGTTCCGCACGGCCGTGCGAACGTACGTCACACGCTGGCTTGCTTACTTAAAGGTCCCTGCACACACAGCTGATTATTTGAGAAAATCAAAATGGCACCCAAAAAACCTCCTGGCAAAACTGGAAAGGAGCAAACGGGGAAGAAGGCAGCCAAACGGCAGGAGCCTTCCGAAGGGCCCAAAACCAGGTCGCAGCAGCCAAAAGCAAAATTACGGCCTAGTACCAAAACGCCGGCCAAGCCAACTACCAGCTATGGGCAAAAAAAGGAGCAGGCAGGCAAACCAAAGACCCAGGCCACAAAGGCTAGTATGGCTACTGGGCCAAAAACGGGTAAGAGGGTCCGAAGACCCACCCCACCCTGCCCCACTACAACACCCACAATAGTCCGCAGTAGGTCCCGCAGTCCCCCTCGAGGCAGAACCAGGTCCCGCAGCCCCCCTAGACGCCGCAGCAGGCCACGCAGCCCCCCTCGAGGCCGAACCAGGTCCCGCAGCCCCCCTAGACGCCGCAGCAGGCCACGCAGCCCCCCTCGAGGCCGAACCAGGTCCCGCAGCCCCCCTAGACGCCGCAGCAGGCCACGCAGCCCACAAAGAGGCCGAACCAGGTCCCGTAGCCCCCCTAGACGCCGCAGCAGGCCACGCAGCCCACAAAGAGGCCGAACCAGGTCCCGCAGCCCCCCTCGAGGCCGAACCAGGTCCCGCAGCCCCCCTAGACGCCGCAGCAGGCCACGCAGCCCACAAAGAGGCCGAACCAGGTCCCGCAGCCCCCCTCGAGGCCGAACCAGGTCCCGCAGCCCCCCTAGACGCCGCAGCAGGCCATGCAGCCCACAAAGAGGCCGAACCAGGTCCCGCAGCCCACCAAGAGTGTGCCAAAAAAAAAACAGAAGAGGGCCGGCCCTGCAAGATCGCCCTCACCCTTGGTCCGCCCTACTACCTCCAAGGGCAGCACTACTTCAGGCTCCGAACGAAGCTCTCCTGCTCGCCCACATTTGGCACCGGCACAGGTGGAAAGGCAAGGTTACTATGCCACATCAACACCTGGGACTTCTGTGGCCAGCCAGGCCAGAACACCCAGTCCCTTGCCCAGTCCAGGCCAATCCCCAGGCAGCCACCATTCCCTGCATTATACCCCACAAACCCAGCCAAGGATGTCACCCCATTTGGATGACACCATGGAGGACCCACAACCCAAAACAACAGGGCGCACATTGCGAAGAGGGCAGTTGAGTGGGCGTTTTGGTGAGGCCCAAATTATGGCCTTGGCTAGTGGCCTGACCTTAGTTTATGATGAGCTATATGGGCGCAGATCAAAAAACACCACCAAACAGCGCAGAGCCAACATCTTGGCAGACCTAACCAGACAAGTGAATGCAGCGGGGGAAGAGTTAAAGGATGTTGTACAGATTCAGCGCAAGATATCGGACCTCAAATATGCTGCATGGAAGAAAGAAAATCAAAGGCGGATTGACAGGTAAAAATGTTAGCTTTAGGATTAGACTGGATGTTGTATTGGCCACCTGGTTCTAAATTACCCTAACTCTGTTTTGCAGCATGAAAACTGGAGGAGGTTTTTCCCTCCAAACTCAAGTTGACCCCGGCTGAGGAGATGATTTATGGATTGATGCATCCAGTCGCCGTCGAAGGCCACGCGGCCCTAAGGGACACAGATTCCCCGACCCGTCCTGCAGGTGAGTAAGATTTATGTGACCTTTACAATTAGTGAGCATGCACAATTAGCCAGTAACACATCTGGGAAGCCAGGCACCTAGGCTGTGGCTTGTAGGTGATTTCTGTGTTGGGCCAGGGTGTGGCATGTGTGTGGCCACTTAACTTTTGATTTTTGGTCCACATACAAGACGTGAATGTACATTGAACCCGAGTGTAAAAGTTTGTGGGTTCCCATTAAACCGGACCTTCACCATGATTTAATGAAAAGCCCAAACTCTTAAAAAAAAAATCCTCAGCATCTAAAATTAATATATTTTACATGTTTAGTCAGTAATGTATTATACTTTCCACCACTGGGCTGCAACTCTGTTCGGCAATTTAGGATACGGGCGCCGCCATCTTGACTCCGAAGCATCACACTTACTGAGGAGAGGAGAGTGGGATAAGGTACAGGGGGGCGGGTTATAGCTGTGTTTTGCTCAGACAGAGCAGAGCTGGGGTCAGGGAAAGGTCAGCAGTCCAAGAATGCAGAGCAGCACAGTCAGGAGGCACTTACTGTTTGCAGGCTGCCTGATAAGATGGCGGATTCCATATGCCGCCATCTTTGATGTTTAAAGGCTCATAACATGCAGTAGATGCAGGTTGGAAGATTTGTAATGTGGTCAATCTGTATGTACAGGGTGTGGGAAACATAGAAGCTAGACTCTTAATCAGAGTGAAGGTCCACTTTAATGGCCTCTAAGGGATGTGGTCAGCCACATAACAAGCTGAACTTGAATGTTTGGCTTAGTTGAGTAGAACAATGTGGAAGTAGTTGTAGGCCAAAAATTTTTCAACATAATGGCATGGAAATTGAAGCTTATTTGGCCCCGTTGTTGAAGTGCCCATGACAGCTTTGACCCGTTAACTAATTCGGCATATGTCTTTTGACCCGTCAACAATGCATAGGTGTGTGTTTACATAGTGTCTTTGCTTCTCATGCAGGCCACCATCATCGCTCAGCTACTGTGGAATCCACTGCCAGTGTGGACATGCCGTCAACTTCCGTGCAGCCTAGGAGGGAGGAACCGATATATTCTGTAAGTTTATTGAGCAAATGTCGTTTAGCCATGTTGCTTTGCATGTTACTACTAACAGATTGACATATGTAGTGGGCAAGCTAACATCTAATTTGTCTCTGTCCATACAGACCCACACACTCATGGATGAAATCCAGGAGCTGGAGGAGGATGGATCCTTTATGTGCCCTTCTGAAGATCTACCCCTGGCCCAGAATCTGCAACTGGTCCAAAATGTTTCACCACCAACTCAGCAGCAGCAGAGGGAATCTGGCAGCATGGTGGCTGCACATGATGGCCAGCATGCACAGACTGACAGTCAAGTCCCCAGTGTTGTCTCTGCTGTTGAGGATAGTGAAAGCATGCCTGTGTCTGTTGAGGGGCCCAGACCAACAGCCTCGGCACGACCCCGAACCAGGGGATTGGGGAGGCGGAATCCGCTACGGCGCAACCAGGGGAGGGGCATGGCAATGTTGGACGCATGGCACCACGAGAGGGTGACCTTCCAGCACCAAAACCAACTAAACCGCGAGGCACTGCATGGCCGGATCGAGACCCTAAATACCACATTACAGGCTGTGCAGAACGAATTGCGGACCCTCAACAGCCACATGGAGACTGCCAACAATGACAACCGTGCCTACAGGGGTGAAATGGTAAATATCATGCGCAACATTTTGGACCAGTTGCAGATTCAGAATGCCACACAGGCCCACGTTCGGGCCAATCAGCAAGGGCCACCACCTGGGTACTATGGCCATCACCCATATTAATGTCTCCACAACATGAATCTGTACAACATCTTTGCTCTTAATCCCCCCTGTATTGACTTGTCTGGTGAGGCAAACCAAGATACCCTTGGTGTATGCCTTGGGTTGTGTGTTTTTGATTTGCGCCCATAGAGCTCCTTAGAGTGGTGAGGTAGGCCACTAGCCAAGGCCATATCTGAATCCTCACTGAACGTGCCACTCAAGCTTCTACCCCTGTACCAGGTTTACACCTGTGGCAGGGGCAAATGTGGCCAACCAGGATTGTTTGTTGTTTTCATTATTGCCATGGTTGATCTAACCATTAATCCTTTGTGGTTACCTACATTTTTTTTGCAAATTGGAGTGAGCAGCAACTCCAAGTTTGAGCTATTATTTTTAAAAAATAAACAGTTAAAGACACATGTGGCTCATAAATTTTATTGTCTCTTTTTTGGGTGTCACAGAGAAATATATACTTGGACATTCACACAGTTCACACATCCAAAAAAGAGAGTTGGAAAGCATTAGGCCTGTGGTGAGTAATTACTTCATTACTTATTTGAACACCACAAACATAACGAAACATACACAAAGGGAAAGAAAACTAAATCAACAACACAATGTTAAACAAAGGCCAATACAGGTTACATTAAGCAAAATGGGTCGCGATCAAATTAGTCCGCACACTTTGGCCAGACACACTACTGTGTGTGTCCAGAAATGAGTCCTCCTGGTCTTCGCTGGGTGGAGAGGGAGCAAATTCGACATACCGGGGGACCCGTTGTGAAATCGCAAAATTGTGCAGAACAGCACAGGCCATTATTATGTCTATGACCTTTTTCGGATCATATTGCAGGGCGCCCCCGGTATGATCCAAACAACGAAACCTAGTCTTCAAAAGACCAAAGGCCCTCTCTACCACAGCCCTGGTCTTGCGGTGCGCACAGTTGTAGGCATCCTGGGAGGCATCCTGGGGCCGGAGTACTGGCGTCAAGAGCCACGGCAGCAGCGGGTATCCTGAATCACCTTATACATAAGATTAGGAAAACAAACATGTAAGACCATCAAGGCACCAGCAACATCAATAGGAGGCTATTTGTCAATTGTGTGATCAACATGAGGCAACATTTGCCACTGTCCCGGTCCCAAACTAAACATCTGTCCTAGAGGTTTACAAAAGGACAACATACAAAGAGTGAGGATGAGGGACAATCATACATATGGATCCCAGCTCTGGGTTTCAAAGTGTGCTTAGGATGTAGGTTTTGCTGACCCCTTATATGCTTTGTGTGAGACCAAAACAGCAGAAACACGCCACATGCACTTTATCCCGCTCTACTCTCGTGTGGAAGTGCAAACCAGCTTAGCAAAGATGGGTCCTAAACTATGCTCAAGTTAAGTGCACAATTCCACACGAGGGTGGTGTAAGAGGGATTATTAAATTAGACCAACAGATAATTTAGAATGTGGCTAATGCAGGCCAAACTTGGCGAAACGCTTGGTTGGTTAATAACTAACATTCAAGTGTGGTTTCACATGGCCAGAAGTTTGTTTAAGGTGTAAGTTTGGCAGACATTACTGCCAAATGCTAATTAAAAACAAACATCCACAACTACATTATGTGGTTTATGTTCACTTACCAAGGAGCCATGCACCGGAAAATTCCCCAGACTCAAACCGTCGGTACAATCCTGATCGTCTAAGGATGTACGCATCATGGGCTGAGCCTGGGTAGCCGGCGAGGACGCTAAGGAACCGCATGTCCGGCCCCACCACTGCCTGCACATTAAAGGAGTGGCCCATTTTGCGGTTCCTGGAAAAAAAGGAAGACAAGAAAACATTAGGAAGGCATTTAGAAAAATGAACACACACATTTCGATAAGGAGGGACCATTACAAGGTGGGACCATTACAAGGAGGGACCCTAACAAGGAGGGACCATTACAAGGAGGGACCATTACAAGGTGGGACCATTACAAGGTGGGACCATTACAAGGAGGGACCATTACAAGGTGGGACCATTACAAGGAGGCACCCTAACAAGGAGGGACCATTACAAGGTGGGTCCATTACAAGGTGGAACCATTAGAAGGTGGAAACATTACAAGGAGGGACCATTACAAGGTGGGACCATTACAAGGTGGGACCATTACAAGGAGGGACCATTACAAGGTGGGACCATTACAAGGAGGCACCCTAACAAGGAGGGACCATTACAAGGTGGGTCCATTACAAGGTGGAACCATTAGAAGGTGGAAACATTACAAGGAGGGACCATTACAAGGTGGGTCCATTACAAGGTGGAACCATTAGAAGGTGGAAACATTACAAGGAGGGACCATTACAAGGTGGGACCATTAGAAGGTGGAAACATTACAAGGAGGGACCATTACAAGGTGGGACCATTACAAGGAGGGACCATTACAAGGTGGGACCATTACAAGGTGGAACCATTAGAAGGTGGAAACATTACAAGGAGGGACCATTACAAGGAGGCTTAACCTAAAATGAAACCAAAAAAAAAAAACATTACTTACCTGTATATGTACTCGTCGGCAGCAGGAGGCACCAGGGCGACGTGGGTACAGTCAATGGCACCAATGACGTTGGGCATGTCGGCGATATTATAAAAACCAAGCTTAATGGCGTTTCTGGCTACCATATCATCTGGGAAAAAAATATATTTGGGGGTTAGGGTAGCCATGCCTTCCAAAAAATGTGATAGTGCGCGGCTCAGCGTAGGCTGTGAGATCCCCACGGAGAGGGCACCCAGCCTCTGGAACGAGCCGTTCGCCAAAAATTGCAGGCAGCCAAGCATCTTGGTCATACCTGAAATTGCATGCCCCTTCCTTGTGGTGCGGGCTAACCATGGCCGCAGCTCACTATACAATTTATGGAGGGAAGCGCGATTAAGCCTGGTCAGCTCGAACAGCTCAACGTCATGCATGCCATTGATGTTCATGCGTCGCCGCCGGTGCAATCTGGGCTCTGACCTCAAGATCCCATCAATGCCAAACAGAAGAAGAGCTTGATGCTCTTCAAAGTCACTCTCCATCACGCTTGGCTGCCTAGTCCCGAGGTCAAAAAGGTGCCGTAAGACGCTCGACAAGGAAATGACTATATGGGCGTCGGAATACTTGCCAATCAGCTTACTGAATTAATCGCCAGCCCATTGCAATGACGTAAATGATTTGACCGATCGAAACATTTTCGATTTCGAAGGAAAAAAGTCCCGAAGTTGCGTAAAAACACAAAATGATTTTCGATGGACGAACGAACATATACGTCTATGTTCGAACGTTCGTGCGAGTCGAAAATGGCCAAAAAAAAAGGAAAAAATGACAAACACCCAACAAAACTTCCGATTGCAAATACGAACATAATGACATTTGGGATTTTGAATCGAGCCTATTAGGCAAAGGAAAATCTGCAAAAAGTACCAAAATAGAAGCCAGTAAATTATAATTTAATGAACAGCTATGAATAATGAGGTTAAAAGAAAGAAAGGGAGAAACTGCTACAGCTGGTCTAGAAGTCCAATCTTCATGAATGTTTAAATGCGGAGCAACCCGGGCACCTTATTATACAATATAACTCTACCACGTGTTAATTGATTTGACTTGAGTAATATGAAGCTCCTGACATTCTGGAAACATTTAGAAGAATTTAAATTAAATAAAAAACCTAGCAGAGAGACCTATTTAGATAACTTTATCTTAACTTTCCAAGGCTTGTCTTATGCAACCCAAACAATTTACAAATGTGTGCAAAATGGCTGTAATTTGTAAGAAAAAAAAATTCTCAGCGAGTGACCTTGACAGGGTGCCAATTTCTTCTTATCTCAAAGCACAGCCCTAATGAGTTGCTAAAAATGAAAGATGATTTATTACACTTCAGACCGTCTCTGGCATTATAACGAAGAAAAAGAAACAGGATTCAGCATTTTCTTGGCAGCCGCTTCCATTTGAAAGGCAGACTTTCACCTTTTCTGTTTAGCGTTTAGCTACAGCATAGGCAGCGACATATTTAAATGACGTCCTTTCACACGTTAAAACAGGAAATTCATTATGAGAAAGGCCTGGATTTGTATAAAAGTTGATCGCATTGTCCATCAGCTTCTGAACATTATTTCATTAGAATTTGTTTTCATATGGATGGCGAATAGAGAAAAGCTACACACTTCGGCCTCGATTCACAAAGAGTTGAAAAAAACTTTCATGGTAGTAAAAAATTCAATTAATGAGAAAAAAAACAGAGAATGTCACTGTTAGTGAATCATCAGATAGGAAAACAATGAAAGTCAATGGCATTTTTTACTACAGTTAAAAATGGGTAAAAAATTCAACACTTTTTTCAGGAGTAAAAAAGTGCCATTGACTTTCATTGTCTTCCTATCTGGTGATTCACTAACACTGACATTCTCAGGCTTTTTCTCCTGAATTTAATTTTTTACTACCATGATATTTTTTTTCAACTATTAGTGAATGGGGAGGCCGATTCATTAATAGCGGCAGGTAGCGACAGTTGAGTGACTGTAGCGGCATTTTCAGAGCGCCCGCTAGTAGTCGCCATGCTTGGCTGTTGTTCGGTAGTTGATAGCGACTCAGTCGGTTTGCCGTAATGTTGAATATTGGGTGAGGTGTCGCTATTTGACAGGTTCCGCGCTGTATGGGAGCGCATGATAGCGACTGGCCCTAGCGACCGGCTCCCACCATATTCATTAAAAAATTACGCTCAAAATATTCTTGCGCTGTAAAATGCATGTTTAAACCCCAGAGCACTAGTTTTTTAACCCCCAAACAACCATATTTTTGGAAACCAAAAAAAACAAGTTTTTTAAATAATTTTGTAATATGAATACATTAATATCAGACCTGTAATATCAATTCTGTACAATTTTTTTTTTTTGTGGCAGAAGTGGTCACAGAATTTTTCCATTGAAATGCATTGGAGAGCGCCAGGTAGTGAGAGGTCATATCTGTCGCTGTTCAAGGTCGGACGCTGGCGCTGTGGGCTGAGGCTGGAATAATGATGAATGAGTCGCTATATGGCGCTATCTCAGTCGCTAAGCAGGATTGGCTTGATAAATGTGTGATTGTGGTGGGGAGCTGGCGTTCTCGTGGCGGGGCCCGTCATTACTGGCTGCTCACCAGTCGCTACCTGTCGCTATTCCTTCATAAATTAGGGCCTAAGGCCTTTAAACTTTAGTCTACGGGTATTGTGCACGACTGCTTGAGTATCTTTTTATATTTTCAAAGAAGGTATTACAGTATATCAGTATTTTCTCGGTAGATTCAATCAATAGGGGATCTTGTTTTGTGTGTCCCTACCCCCTTGGTTGTTATGGGCTGTTAATAAGGACTAAAACAGGTAAGTATAATGTAGACCTATCTAGAAAGGAGGGGTCAACCTAATCCCTCTGAATACCAGTTATTTAATCCAAGCACCTTGCCCAACACATTTTTCTCTTCAATTAAAAAACATTATTTTATTACTCATACATTACAAATTACAATCATAGTTCATGCTATCTCCTAAGTACATGAAAATTAGTCAATATGGGTGAGGTGCTTGGATTAAAGGGGACCAAAACCCAGGATTTTGACTATCCTGGGTTTTGGTCCTTTCCCCGGGGGAACTCTGATCGGGATGCCCCGCTGTGTGAAACCCCCCAGATCGACCAAACAAAATCACCTCTTCCTGGTCCAAGGAGCATGCACGGGCGCTCGTCCTATCAGCACGCTTGGACATCACACCATCTAAGATGGCATCTAAGGCCAGTGGCTCTGAGCGTGCTGGGGGCCGCATTACCCGCTTTGTTGGTGGCAACAAATGGCAGGCATGGGCAGGGACCCTGCTAGAGGGATAGTGGGAAAGCGGCCGCGGCTCGCGCATGAGCCAGTTGATCAGAAAGCAAGGTGAGTGAATGGGGCGGGTTTCACACAGCAGGGCACCCCGATTTTAGATGCCCCGGGGGGACGAAGTCAATCGGCCCGGGAATCTTATAGATTCCCGGGCTGATCGCGCTGGGTTTTGGTCCACTTTAAATAATTGGCATTCAGGGGGATTTGGGTCATCCCTCTTTTCTAGTTAGGTATTAATATTTTCAACATTTTTCATAACCTAAAATAATTAAAACCTGTAGTCCATTCGGCTACAAATGGGCAGGCAGACTGGTTGGTTTCTTAAAGTGATTCTAAACCCAGCTTTATGTAGTCACCTTTTATCTGCTGTGTGATTAAAGGCTGTTTTTGAACACATATCCACCAGTAACAAAGCGAAAACACATGAAATGACATTGTTGTAACACTGTGACATTAACACTTTAGTGCCAGACCTGTAATGACAATTCTGCATAAAAATATAAAAAGTCAAAAAAGTTTCTAAAAGTGTTTGTTTGCAGCCAGGAGACGTCACACAATGATTGGAGCAAAAAAAAAAAACCCCAAACATGCTGTTTAAACACAAGCAAATGGACGTCCATTGAACTGTATGTGAGCGCGACAGTGAGCGAAAGCTAATACCTGGCACTCTGGAAGCTTGAGCGCTGGCGATATACTCTGAGCCGCCTGTAATAATACATCGGACGCTACATGGCGCTGTTAGAGGCACTCACTAGATTCGCTTTCATAAATGTGGTTTTGCGTACAGCGCCCGGCGTTCACCAGACGCTGCCTGCCGCTACGAGGCGCTACCTGGCACTATCCCTTCTTAAATAACCCCTTAATTTGCATGCGAATGCACACATGAAACTAACAGGCTGATTCATGAATAGCGCCAGGTATCGGCAAATGAGCGTCCGTATAGCGGCGCTTAGAGCGACCGCTAGTATACGCTGTGATTGGCTATCGGGCACTGTTAAAGAGCGCTTCAGTCGCTGTAGTAACCTGGCCGGCATTGATGAATTAGATGTATGTTGGGCGTTCTAACACCAGTATAGCGTTGCAGGGAGCGAACGGCAGCGACTGCTCAGTGTGACTAACTCTCAGCGACTCACACCATATTGAACAAAAATCTATACTCACAGAACGCCGGCGCTCAAAATTGGGTCGCTGTAGCCCATAGCGCCAGACTCTGTGTGATTAAAGTCTGTTTTATAACTTATATCCACTAGTAACCAAGCGAAAACACATGGAATGACATATAACATTGTGACATTAACACTTTAATGCCAGGCCTGTAATGACAATTCTGCATAAAAATATACCAAACCAGTCTTCAGAACAACAAAAAAGTCTCCCACCATGCTGTAAAGAAACCATCCATGTGGCTAAACGAAAAGCTCATCCTATATACAGTGTAATTTTTGATAGTATAAGATTTTTTACAATTTCTTTGGGAACAAAATATCTAAAAAATATCACAGCTTCACCTTGACAGTCCATATAAAATAATTGAAAGGTGTCTATGTCCAACGTTTAGACATGCCCTCCTTTCCAAAATTCTGACCAATTTCTGGATAGAGGCAGAGTGTTCTATATATGAATCTTCTCCCTCCGCCTTAGCAGAAGTTATATTATCTTGAGAAACTGATCAGACATTCCTGACTCACGCTGCCTAAGAGGATTCATTAGCCTGCGGGAAGGAGATCCTCAGGTCAAGAGGGGCAAAGCTTGGAAGTTTTTCTTCTTCATTCGTTGGGCATATTATTGCAAAATGCATTTTTATTGAATTCCAAGATCATTCTGGTTATTCTAAAAAGTTTCAAAAGGAAGTATAATTTAAAGTTAATGTCCAGTCTAAGAGATATGTATTTAAAGCAGTCCAACACCAATTTTATTTGGAAAAGGGGTGTTGGACACACTGGTGACAGTCATGGGGGGGGGGAATCCAGATTGCTGGAGACTACCATGCTTACACCCCTGCAAACCACCAGTTTCCCCTACCTCCACCGCTATCCCTGTAAAATCTGGCCCAGCAACTGGCCACTGGCTGGGACATTTCCTTTTTGAAAATAGATTGAAGTTTGGAACAGTGCAAACCCCACATTTCAAGGACCCTCGGCAGTAATCTTCTCTTCTTCCCACACAAAGGGGTCACTGGTCAACGGCGAGTGGCTTCCTCCGGCCACACACAGGCCCAATACTCGAGAGATGCAAACTCCCAGGCCCCCTGGCCAATGTTCCCTTGAGCGGTCCCTTTAATTGGGCAGTACGCACCACCACAACTCCGGCCCTACACTACATCTTCCACATTTTTCACTTGAATCTATTCCCATCTCTCCAAGAACTTTCTGGGTCGTCACCCATTATAACCTCACGCACCAATCACAAAAGGATATGGGTTGTACCTAACCTTAACTAACAATTAACTCCTCAGTGGCAGGGAGGTAACCTTTCCCCAGACCCGATGTTGCTAACTCCCTCAGCAAGGCATTTCCCCTAACTCCAGGAAACCTGAGAAACTGAGATGGTGGTTACGCTACTAGCGGGTTGACTATAGGTTAGTCATGGATCCTTTACTAGTCGTGAGGTATAAGATCTATAAGATTCCCGGGCCGAGTGATTCCCTCCCCCCGGGACATCCAGACGTGTGATGCCCCGCTGTATGAAACCCCCCAGGTTGCCCATAAACTCACCTTTCTTTGTACAATGGTGCATGCTTGAGCATTGTCTGCATCCCCGCTATCCCTCTAGCAGGGCTGGTGCGGGCATGCTCCCTGTTACAAGGGATGCAGTCATCAGAGTGCTCAGATCCACTCGTATCCACTCGAGCGGATTGAACAACCGGCCATGCATGCGTCGTAGGACCGGGAAGGGGGGGGGGGGGGGTTCACCCAGCAGGGCAAGGACCAAAACCCAAGATAGTCAAAATCCTGGGTTTTGGTCCACTTTAATGCAAAACACATCTGTGTGTGCACCATCCAGGCTACTGTCTGCTGTGTGTAACCCCAATATAAAATCTCCATGGAACCAAACATTCGATACACATATTACAGACAAAAGACTGATAAAAAGATATTTTATTTAAAAAACATATACACCAAGACAAACACTACACAAAACACAAACTGGGGGTCTCCAGCCAACTGAGCTAATAAAAAGTATAATAATAAAGTATTTCGACAAAGAATATATAGCATTCAATCTGATATTTGTTTGCCCAGATCCGGATCTTCATTGAAAAAGTTTCGAATTGTGCAAATAGCAGACAAACCTAAAGTGGATCTAAACCATTAAAAAGTGCATAAGTGCTAATACTGTTGCCAAGTGCCCATACAATGAAACTACAATAACTATAATTTATGTGAATTAAACCAATAATATAAGGCACACAATGAGTGTGGGGAGCCTGGGGTGCATCGGGGGAAAAAAAAGGGGAAAAAACCCCAGTGCAACCCGGGCACCACAGACGCAATACACAAGTGAGCAAATAAAACTCCAAAGGAGCAATTGGCAAAACTGATTGTAAAAAATGCATAAACCTATAAATATAAAACAATATTGCACTTTTTAGCTGGTGAGTTAACACTAGGTAGGAAAAATGGACAAGGTGTCGTCAATACAAACCTCAAGGTCAGGGAGACAACCTGTAGTTCCTCACACATGTAATGTACCTACCAAATGTCATGGACAACATAAGGAAAGTGGATGATACACATATATGGCCTGATGCAGAGCCTCCTCGTTCAGCTATCCCGTACGTTTTGCCATTGTTTTTGGGCTGTGGTCGGGGCATTAAAGGGTGCTCTGTTGGTTTTTGTGTGCGTGTTTGCGATCAGGTGTTCCGGCATGCGCCTTTCGTATGTCAGCTCGCAAGAGGCCGGACTCCGTGCAAACGGACTTGTCCGTGATTGGTCCGTTTTTTAAACTGATTCCGAGCCTTGATTTCCGATTGAAATCAGCCCAATATAACGAGGGTGTGGGCGCTCAACTTACGGCCATTGTTAGCAGCCGTATATGCGCTCCGTGACTAGTCATGCATTCTGCTGCGCGCGAGCATCAACGCCGACAGCTACGCGGCCTGGTTCTCTTGAGCCTGGCAGAAACCAGGCTGCACCGCACACATCTGGACATCGATGGCACGCATGACCTTGAGCTATTCAAGCTCACCCGCCTTAACCGTGTTTCTCTCCAGGACTTGTATAGGCAGCTGCGGCCATGGTTAGCCCGCACCACAAGGAAGGGGTATGCAATTGCAGGTATGACCAAATTGGTTGGCTGCCTGCAGTTTTTGGCAAACAGCTCATTCCAGAGACTGGGTGCCTTCTCCGTGGGGGTGTCCCAGTCTACGCTGAGCCGCAGCCTTAACATGTTTTTGGATGGCATGGCTACCCTGGCTCCCAAATACATATATTTCCCTGACACAGCGGTAGCCTGGAATACGGTTAAGCTGGGCTTTTATAATAAAGCCGACATGCTCAATGTCATGGGTGCCATTGATTGTACACACGTTGCGTTGGTTCCGCCAGCTGCGCAGGAATATCTGTTCAGGCATGTGTCTGCCATGTAGCACATACATTTACATTTTGCCAATGTGGAGTAGGTTTCAATGGCTGAAAGCAGACCTACATTCTGTGTATACCAACATCCAGTGGTTGGAAATGTTGCTTATGTGAATGCATCTTTTTAATTGTGTTGTGCCTTTTTGGCCCACTAATTCCTGTTATATTGTGCTATTGCAGGAACAGGAAGATGGGCCACTCTATCAATGTGCAGGCAGTGTCCGGGCAAGTCCTTCAATTTCTGAGTATGTTTGCTGCCTTCCCTGGGTCCACACACGACTTTGAGGAACTCCAGCCTTTTTGTTCGCTTACAATCTGGAGATCTGTCTGGCGGATGGCTACTGGGTATGTGCTAACAAATTGTTGTAGCCGTCCAGCATGATTGTTCTGATTGGTCTGTGCCTGTGCCCCACTAATCTGTTAGAGACTCCAATGAAACAGTAGAAGTTTCCACTCACTTACTTACCAGTATTTCCTCCTATGGGCTTGCTTGTGATTCTCCACTATACCTTTCTGTCCTCGCCCTCTTAGCTATGTTGCATCCCAGAGTCATTGTAGAGGAGTGTGCTGGGTGGATGTGCATGTTGCCTCATCAGAACTGTGCTTAGCACTGACACTGCACAGCTGACCTATGTCCCTGTTCAATAATGCTGGAATGCTAAGCAGCACATTAATGAGCCTCTTCCCCTTAGCCCTCTGTCTGTTGCTCCCTGTTCTTGCCAGTTTTAATTAACCTAATATGCAGTATTTGTAAGTAGCATGTAAAGTACTTGTGGCTCTTCGTTAGTAGCAGGATGGGACTTGTTTAGATACACTTTATAGCTTTGGTGTTTAGGTTTGTATGTCTAGGCTAGCTATGGGGACTGCCACTACATATGTGGCAAAGGGGCCCATTTGTCATGTGATTTTTGGATTATGCTGTGTCCTTATTTTTTTTTTCTGTGTTTTCTTTTAAGGTGATTCTGGCTATCCCTTGCTTCCCTGGTTACTCACCCCCATCCTCCACCCATCCTCGCAGGCCCAGGGCCGGTATAACACTGCACATAGGAGGACTCGCTCAGTGGTGGAACGTGCCTTTGGCTTGTGGAAGATGCGCTTCCATTGTCTGGACCAGACTGGGGGGGCCCTTCAGTATGACCCCGCCAAGGTGATCAAAATAATTGTGGCGTGTGGGGTCCTGCACAACCTTGCCATCCGTAGCTGTGTTGCCAGATACACTGACCTGCCTGAAGACGCTTTAGCCATTTCGGAAGATTATACACCTCCCTACTCTGGCACACAAAGTGGGTCGGCACATGCGATCTGGTTCCAGCTTGTGGACAATGTTTTTTCTTAATTTTCTTGGATTTTGGCCAATGTGTGCCTTTTTTATTTTGTGAGAAAAACAAATAGATTGTGAATGTGACAAACATTGTTGATTAATTTTTTGCCTGTTAATGTGGGGTGGTGGAAGAGCATGTGTTTTGGGTTAGGGTAGTGGTGTGTCCTTCTCCCCAGAATCCCTACCTAAACACATGCCTTCAGTGGTAGGTAGAGTAGGAGGAGGAAGTTGATGGATGGGGTTGCTGCATGTTAGCGGCAATATGAGCAAGGCTCTGATTGATTAACTGCCATTGCTGGACCATTGCCGCCATCTGCCTGCTTTGTTCTCTTGTTTTGTCAAGCAGGCAGGACAAATTTTGATTGAAAACCTCTAGTTGTTGTGACATCGAGGTTAGTTTGGAACACACTGTCTCATTAAACCTCTGTGTGTTTGCTGCAGAATCCACGTTCTCGTGGTGCCATGCTTCCTCCATTAGCTGCAGATGCCTCCTCTGGCTGATATGGCGACATTGCTGGGTGCCGCCACTGGCACGGGTGGGTGCGTCTGGTACTGATGGAGTGGCTGCAGGTGGCTGCCTGGCCGCAGAGTCTGTTGTGCACCCACTGTCCACGGCAGCAGAGGTTTGGGCCCCTGAGGTATGGGTAGTGGACAGCAGGGGCTGCACTTGCTGGGGCTGGTGTGTTGGATGTTGGCCCACAGGGTCTCGTGGCATTGGCTGCAGCAGACTTGTGTCCTCCTCTTCCAAATTCCGAATTACTTCAATAATGGGTGGACTGGTTAGGGTCTGACAAGAAAGGTAGCAGGTAGTGAGCCCACTATTTTAAATTTAATGTAGGCAAGTGGCATTTCATTTGGCTACACAGTGGTCCATTGACTTACCTCATCCGTACACTCAGGTTGGTTGGTGTTGACACAAGGCTGTTCTGGCATGCTCCTCTGGGACAATGCAGGGGTAGCTTGGCTTGTTGCGTGGCATCTGTTGTTTCTGAGACGAGATAATGAACTTTTTTTGGCTCCTCAAATACCAGTGTGTTGTAAGGAGTATACAACTGTTTTGGTCCACATTCAAAAGTCACAATGTCAAACTATACTCACCTCCGGACCTGACATTCCTGTCTGTGTCTTGGCCCCCTTGCAGGCCCTGAAGGGTTGCCGGGTGAATATAGGTCAACACATGCTCCTCTGCTGGGGTAAGGAGGATTTTATTAGGGATACCACCCCCTGTCTGCAGGCTGGGGAAGAGTAAAGCACACATAATAAGTGTTACATACTGCTACAAAGCAGCCTGTCCATTCATTTACACTGTAAATGGGCTTTACCTCTGCTGGCGGAGCATGTCCATTTTTTTTTTCCCATAATATTTAATGTCCCCAAATTTACGTTTAATTTGCTCCACATCCCTCCTCACAGATCCAACACTATTCACTTGCCGGCAAATGTGCTCCCAAATCTCCTGCTTGGCATGCTTTGAGGTTGACTTTGAATGACGCCCAAATAGGGCATTATAGTGCTCACAAACACCAGTGGCTACAGCCATGCTTTGAACATCACAGAAACGGGCTGTAAGTGAGCCACGTCGCAGCTGCCACCCACATGGGTGTGTGGTCTCCCCGTCAGCAGACGACATTGATGGCTGGCTGTCTGGGGAGTAGTTTCGGTTTCTTGGGCTGATGGGTGACTGTAATGGACTGTGGGGGGTGCTAGGTGATATTGGCAGGGTGCCTGTCGAGCTGTCACCTGTGGAGCTCCCAATTAACTCCGTGCTGGTGGTAGGGGTGGTTGGCCTGGGTGGGCTAGTGGTTTGGGCCCTACGCTTCCCCTTGGTGGTGTGGCTGGAGCACATGCTTTCTGGGTGGAGGAGGTGGAGGCTGCAGGGTGGCTTGAGATTTGTGGCCCTTGTGAGCCCTGGTAGTGATATGGTAACCAACACGGAGCTGAGTGCATTGACCTTTAAATAGTTTGCCCGTGAGGGCGTGCGCGTCAGAGTGCGCGACAGCGTGCGCGCGCGCCACCGCGGGGGCACGTCATAACCTGATCAGGAAGACAGCCAAACATGGAGGAGCAGGACAAAATTATTATGGATGTGAGTAGGCGAGCGTGCGTTTATGTGCGCGCACAAGCCGATAAACAAATATTAGCCATGGCAGGGCCAGATTAGTGAGGGCAAACTGTCTTGCAAACCACAACAACTAGAACAGGTTAGTTTGATCCATGTGCGCAGCAGCACACTAGCCTAGAGGCAGATAGGCTAAGTAGGCCCATGTGAGTAGCAATGAGGCTCAGAAGCTTGCTTTAGATAGTAGATGAGAGTGTGTAATCTAGTAGTGTCACTAAGGCTCTGCCATTGTACTTTTTTGGACAGATGATGCTGAGAAACCGTTATGAATACCTGCCGTGCGACTATGAGAAGAGGACGTTGGCACTGGCGGTGGTGGAAGCCATAGCCCGGAACACTGGCACCACCTACACTTTTAACCAGATCGCCCAGCACTGGTCCGATTTGAAAAGGAGGCATAGGCCCCGGGTGAGGCAGTACTTTGTCCAGCACTTCCCAGGTAAGTCTTGGTACATGACATGCACTAAACACTCTGGCCTTGCCTGGGCCTGTGTTTATGATTGTGTTTATATTGCAGCGCAGGAATGGAATTATAGGTTTCGCCCCACCCGGACCAGAAGACGCAGCCCAGTGTTGGGAGGTACTGGGGAAAGCATAGGTGGTGCCACACCAGTGCCAACGCTCACCCCCTCCTCTGCCAGTGACTCAAAGCAGCCACTGGACCTGACACTACAGGGGGGGGCACAGTCGCACGGCAGGGAGTCCGACCAGCCACAACTCCAACCTGACTCCGGTAAGACTCTCAATTTCCACCTACCCATTTCCAGATACATGCACTAAAGACATAGACTAATGTGCGCAATTGTTATTTTTAGATGATGACGTTGCAGGACCATCCCCAAGAATAGTGGAGGGCCAAGGCCAAGCTCAAGAGGTGCCTGGGGAAGGTGAGTGATTTGATGCATACAAGCCTAACCTAATCTGACATTCAGGAGGCACAAAGAGTCAATAATAACCTTGTGTTTTTGTTCAAAACAGCTTCACAGGCGGACGAATGGGTGTACCCAGGGAGGAGGTTGCACCCCCGACGCGCTGTTGGCTGCAAGCCTTGTAAGTAGTTTCTATATATCATACATGTGGTTAAAACTCCTGCACAAAACCACCAAAACATGGGCCAAGACACATTAATTAACGAACTTAGGCCCACCTTAACCTTAAAAATGGCCCCAAACCCAAACACCTAGCTAAGCAATAAAGACTTACAAGGCTAAACTCATGATGTTTTTCCTTCACAGCTGAAAGACAAGGGCCCATTTGAGATGGCTGGTGGGCGAAATCCAGGAGGTCGCAAATTCAATGGGCCCACAAGAAGATGCAGAGCCTCCTGGGTGACAGCCAACATTTTTAAAAGTTATTATTGTTGGTTATATTTCAAAATTGAACAAAAAAGAAATACAAACATTTTCATACACACTGGTGTGGTGTCTTCTCTTTCAAGGCACTGTACATTCTAAAACATGACCATACAGTTACATGTCCCAAAAGGTAAGTATATAGGACAAGGAATAGGAAGAAGAAGAAGAAGGAGAAGACATTAAGGTAACCATTAAAGACAGGGAAGAAGAAGAAGACATAAAGGTAAGCATTAAAGACAGGGAAGAAGAAGAAGAAGAAGAAGAAGAAGAAGAAGAAGACATTAAGGTAAGCATTAAAGACAGGGAAGAAGAAGAATAATATTATTTGAAGGTAAGTTTTGGTGTTGCAAAAAGTGTCAGTTTGTTGGATCCGGAAAGCGTGAGGGAGGACTAGGGATGTGCGCTTGCATGGACCCAGATTGTCAACAGGAAATCCCTGGAAATGTAAGTATACTTGGAAAAACATCGGGGTGAAAACAGAAACAGATGGAAAGAAGCTACGTTTGGAAACGCATTAAAAAGGACCCAAAAACGGATCGTCCGTGTGAACGGGCACGGAACCCACGACCACACGGAAAGCACCCGAGAGGGGAAAAAACACTATGCGAATGAAGACACATAAACGGATCATTAACGGAGCTCTCCCGACGGCGGCTCTGAATCACATTTGAACCCCGAGACAAACGGAAGGAAAACTGGACTTCATAAAAACGGAACAAAATAAGGTCAGATCGGGGGAGGCTCTGAATCAAGCCAATAGAGACCATACAGTTGGAATTATGTTTCATGGTCCTGATCGTGGAGTGGTCCCCCGGAGTCAGTTTTACTGGTGGGCCCCAGACTTCCCAGTCCATCACCGCCCATCTTTCCTGAGTAGGAAAGATTTCGTAACATAACATAATATAATAATAAAAATGAAATAGAAAATACTTTTTAGTGATTAAATCAATGACTAAATCTATGGATTACATATTGTTCTATAATCAACTTATTATACAGTGAAAAATAATATCCATGAACAGCTCAATAAACATAATTAGTTACAATAGTGAAAAAAGCTCTTGAAACTCTTTTTCTCTCCATTTTTCCGCCACGGCGGTCCCATGAATCAGGGTAACAGATTAGCGCCGATGATGGCTGGTGATTATGTGTATTTTGGCAAATGGTATTGCTGATAGAATTATTCATAAGCTCCATTTTGTATGTTTATCCGATTTTATATGCTAATAAAAGAATTTCAAATCAACAACCCTATAATACATTAACTTTGCATCATCTCATTAAAATTTTAATAGGCTGTTAAAAAAAAAAGAAAAAGAAAAACAGATACTCAAAGAATATGGGAACAAATAACGTACTAAATAATAGAATATATTTTCTGAAGTACAAATACAAAGCTGCCCCCTAACAAAATATGAATGATGATGTGTTTTGAACTAAAAGCACAAAAACAAAGTAAAAAAAAAACAGCGCTCAGAGGAATGTCAGAGTTGTGTAGTTCCAAATCTAAATGATGGCTGTGAATCTGGTGTCTCTTCCAACATCTAATGATAATAGTCGTGATTATTTATTAAAAAAACAAAGTCGATGTTTCCCGGAGAGTTTTGCAGATGGTTTGGCTGGCAAAAAAGTATCTGTTGCTCATAGTACATAAACCACAATAGTCACAAACGTGGCCTGTAGACAAATAAATATATTATCCACAAATGTTTTAAACTAGGAAAAATATAATTAACTGTTACAGTTTAATCACTAATATTAAAATTATAAAAATGGATTCTGTGCAGTGCCATACAATAGGGTGATGCTCTATAAATAAACAATAATAAAGTATACAATCAATCCAGAGGCATTGAACATCATGGTGCAGCCTATGGCCTGGCTTCAGACGCTGGTCCAATGGAATGCTCCAGCTGAAGGAGAGGCTGTGAACAGGAGGAAGTACAGAGGCAGCAATCAAAATCAGGCTAGGAGTTTTAAAACTTGAACTGCTGCCTCTCTTACACTGTGCAATGTAACAGAATAGAATGGTGCTATAGAAATAAACAATAATAACGTATAAATCTGATCCAGAGGCATTGAACATCATGGTGCAGCCTATGGCCTGGCTTCAGAAGCTTGTCCAGTGGGATGCTTTAGCTGTCCAGTGCTGTTTGTCACAAGGAGGCAGTGGCTTATAGAGAGGCTGCGGACAGAAGGAAATACAGAGGCAGCAATCAAACTCGGGCTAGGAGTTTTAAAACTTGAACTGCTACCTTTTTTACACTGTGCAATGTAACAATCAGTAGGAATCATGCTTTTACACTGTAAAAAGCCAATCAGCTTTTTTACAATACATTGTAAGAAGAGCAACGCCCTATTGTAACACATTGTATAGCAGCCACAGGCCTGACATTATTACAGCTGATTCATAGGTAAAACCGGAAAACACCCTGCAAGGCATTACAAATCTCTGTGGACCAGTACTGACATTCGAGACTACAGGGCTGGTGATTGGGTAAAAAAAACATCCTTGTGTGCAGTGGCATCTCAATTGCCGGTCGCACCCTCCACCTTCAAGCCTGGTAAAAAATCTTACATGGCAAATATCTCCCCCGCAAAATCGTGTCCCACAATTGCTCACCAATTGCAGGGCTCTATTTCACTGGCGGGAAAGATTTAGGAGGGTAAGATTTTGGCATCCCCAATTGGGGATGCCCCGCTGTGTGGAACCCCCCAGGTCGCTTGATTAAACTCACCTCTTCCCGGTCCTACGGTGCATGCACGGCCGCTCGTCCAACCAGCGCACTCAGATCCGCTCAAGGCTCTTCGTCCAGGAGCTCATCTACAGGTAAGATTTTGGCTTTTCTTAGCGGGCACCACCAATCAAGATGCCCCTCAACAGGCGACCACACCTTAAAGGAGCACTATTGCAAAAAAAAATGGTCCAATGATAAAAATTCATATAAATATGCTGTCTGGCGGGAGGAGGGGTCACTTGTACACTTGGCATTGAGAAATATCCTTGTTGTCTGGCTTGTTTTTTTCTTTTAATTGAAGGACGAGGACATCAGGGGTGATAGGAACATGTCTATCACCCCTAGATAAAATTCCTACCAGGAGAAGAAAACCTCAGCCTTGGTGGGAGTTGTATTCAGTATAATTGACCCCTCCTCTCATTACGTGTCGTGTTTAATATTTTTAATATTACACAATTTTGTGATATATCCTCTGTAAACACATGCTGTGTTCAACCCTTTCACTGCCAGCCTACCTACAGATTTTGTCACCACCTGTTGGCAAGCAAGTTTTAAGCATTGTGCACTGTATATATTTAACTGTGATCTTTACAGGGATTTCTGAAGATTTCCAGGAAAATTATATATTCCTTTTTTTTAGTTTGGGCTTTAACAAGAAATATCAGTGTTTTCTAAAAAAAATAAAAAAAAATAAAAAAAATGTTTTTAATTTTGTAGCGTATTTATATTTCAAGAAAACCATATTGCTTGTCCCATTGCTCCCAAATACAATGGTAACACATATGTATCAGTAGACACCTATTCCTGTCCTGGAAATACCTCTGGTAAAGGCTACCAACCCACATAGCCCACACGGGCAACGGGCACTTCTGCACCCCCCTGGCCATTGGGGATGCAGGTAATCAGGTGGGGCGTTGTCAAGTCAACAGCCTGCTGGCAGGTGACTTGCCGGACCCTCCTGCCCTTTCAAAGGTCTTAAGGAACCCTTACCAGTTCACAAAGGGTTAAGTGCAAAAATGCACACTTAAAAAAGTCCATTTTTTTGTACTTACCACCTTCCATCGTGGGGTGATGTCCCACGCCATCCAATCATTGCTGCCTTCAGTCAGAAATAAGTGATGGAACCCCCAGAGAGCGGTAAGGGATCACAGCCCTCTGCCAGGTTGTCGGCTTCCACCGCTCACTCCCGCTGTAGAGAGAGGCCTTATACACCGGAGGAGTGAGCTGACGTCAGCTCACTTGCCAGTATAAAAGGCCCCTCCCTGAGGCGTCAAGCTAATTGTCAGAAGCTGAGCATGGGGCAGAGAATCAGTGTTCCCTGGGCCGCTGAAAACCCACGGCCCAATGATTGGAGGCCCACCAATGTATACCTGGACGGAGGTGAGCTTTTTTTTTGGCTCTAAATTGGGAACACACTGCCATCCATGTAAAATTTATGGTGCTGGCAGTTAACGATCGGAGATGCATCCAGCTAACTTTTATGTGGCTGATGTTTAAAGAGTTAATGATCTGTTCAAACTGAATTGCTTGTCACAATGCAAGGGAAATGCTGCCCATTATTTTGAATGGATTAGTTCTCATATACTATATGTGTAAACTGTCCCTCTGAAAAAATGGGTAACACCTAAATGTCCCACAGAAAGCTAAATGTCTGGGTGGTTTACAACTGCTATTTGGTTGAATGGTGGCAGTGAAATGCATGGACTTCTGAGCATTGGCTCAATCACCAACATTTTATATGGACCAAATAGTCCTATAGCTTGTAACCCCTACCCTGCTCATCACCCACAAACTGGTATTTATATTTATATAACGCATTGAGAAAAAGTTTCAAGCGGTATAGTTTATGGCAAGGCAAGTGCAATGCATGAATAATGCAGTGCATTGTGCTTGTGTTGCCATAGTCTTTACCATTTACTTATTGTGCAAAACAAACACAACACAAACACAAAGCAAGTACAACAATAGCACATCATATATTTTGATATGATACATCTCTGGCCTAGTTACAAAGTGATGTTCTTAATGCAATGGATATGTGTGAACATAGCCCAAAGCTCTAGTGATGCTGGACTTCTGTGCTGTGATAAGTGCTACAATAGCAATAGGATAAGGTACTTGGATATGGTTGGACGTGGCAGTAGGACAACAGAGCTGGTCACTTGACATGGTCAAAAGTGAGAATGCCACCTGGATGTGGTCAAATATGCCAATGGTTGGCAGCAGGGCTTGGCAGGTCAGGTCTGACAGGGTGCTGGTTGACAACAGGACTTGGCAATAAGATGTGGTCGAACATGGCACTGTTTGGCAATCGGGTCTTGGCCCTTAAACATTGTTAGACAGGCACAATCGGCAAGTCTTGGAACAGCTGTTCCAGCTGTTCCAGGACTTGCCGATCCTGTCTGCCTAACAATGTTTAAGGGCCAAGACCCGATTGCCAACTAGTGCCAAGTCCGACCACATCTTATTGCCAGGACTTGCTGATCCTGTCTGCCTAACAATGTTTTAAGTGCCAAGACCCGATTGCCAACCAATGCCATGTCCGACCACATCTAGTGCAAGAACTGGATTGGAACAGCTCACCGGCCTGGAACCAGAGTAAACACAATGTTCCTGGAGGCGGTCACCGCTGAGTTTGCTGAGACTGGTGTCCTCTGTTCCAGGGCAAACTGGAATGTCTGAGGGGCATATGACAAACAGGGTATGGATACTTCAGCTTGTTTCTTCCAACTCCGCCCCCTGCTTTGTGCTTCATAGGCATAGTCCCTTGAGTGCTTAATGGGAAGTACATCCCAAGTTACACTCTCGCTTCTAAGATATCCTGATATGGGATGCCCAGTGCTAAGGTGGATTTGGAAATTGCAAATAATTATTGAAGCCTTTGTTACTGGCACTGGATGCCTGCTCCCCCACCGATTGCCAGCAGCCGCTGGTGAGCTGGTGCCTAGCCATCTAACCAGTGCAGCAGAAATGCTGCACACTGATTGGCTGACTAGACATTCAGTCACAGCCAGGGTGGGAGCACAGAGCATGGAAGCACTGCTCCCAGAAGGAGGGGAGTAACTGGCGGCTCTTGTTGGTAAGCTCTGCTTTTTATATTTTATTCCCAATTCTACCACATCACCAATGGAGTCCAGCATTTAAAGAGTCGAGTTTAAAGAACAATAGAAAACTTGAAATAGGCAACAATGACTCTTGTGCATCACACAGTGTTGGACTAGAGTACCCTGGCCCACTAGAGAAAATCATTCTTGGGCCCACTGGGAAAAAAATGATTCTTATTTTAAGACGTGGAGGCTGATTCACTACTAACGCCAGGTATTTTCAGATGAGCGTCTGTATAGCGGCGCTTAGAGCGACCTAGCGTTGCATTCGCTGTAGTAACCTGGCTGGCATTGATGAATGTGATGTGTATTGGGCACTGTAACAACAGTATAACGCTGGAGCTCAGTGCGTCCAGTACTCGGCGCTCCACACCATATTTAACAAAAAGCTACACACACACAGCGTTGGCGCTCTAAAGCTGGGCGCTGTAGCATAGAGCACCAGACGCTGTGTGAAGTCTGTTTTTGAACACATATCCACCTGTAACAAAGCGAAAACACATGGAATGACTAACACTGATTTAACACTGGGACAATAACACTTTAGTGCCAGACCTGTAATGACAATTCTGCATAAAAATATAAAAAGTCCAAAAAATGTATAAAAGTGTTTGCAGCCAGGAGACGTCACACAATGATTGGAGCAAAAAAAAAATGTAATTGCCAAACACGCTATACACAACTAATGAAGCCCATTAAAATGTATGGGAGAGCGACACTGAGCGAAAGGTATAACTTGGCGCTCTTGAACCTTGAGTGCCTGCGCTATACGCTGAGCCATCACTGGTAATACATGTAACGCTACATGGTGCTGTTAGAGTCGCTCTCCAGATTCGCTTTCTTAAATGTGGGCCCTTATTTATGAAGGAATAGCGACAGGTAGCGACTGGTGAGCGGCCAGTAATGACGGGCCCCGCCACGAGAACGCCGGCTCCCCACCACAATCACACATTTATCAAGCCAATCCTGCTTAGCGACTGATGCCCTTATTCATCAAGCGATAGCGCCAGGTAGTGTCTGACGAGCGCCAGGTAGCGGCAGCTAACGGCGACTACCGACTCAAGTACGCCCGGCGGCGGTCACAATGACGCATTTATCAAGCAAAATGAGGCTAGCGCCGGCGAGAGCGACGGCTAGCGCGGCATTCATCATGAAGCCGCCTGGACCGAACAGCGCCGCTGCAAATTCCCTCACAGCGCCAGGTATGAGCTGTCGCTCCCTGGCGATGTCCAATGCATTTCAATGGAGCAATCTATAATTATTCATAATTAATTGGTATTATTATTTTTTTTTTTTTTTTTTTTAATGTCAAAAAATCGGAGACCACTTCTGCAATGTTAGGATTTATTTTTAAGTAAAAAAAAAATTTTAAAAAAATTTGTGCAGAATTGATCTAACAGGTCTGAGATTAATGTATTCATATTACAAAATGATTCTAAAAACATGTATAATGTTACATTCAAAAAATATGGTTGTTTAGGGGTTAAAAACTAGTTAATACAGATCGCCGCCAGCGCTCTGGGGTTTAAACAAGGAATGGACAGCGACAGCACATTCGGAGCGTGATTTGTTAATGAATATGAAGCTAGCCGTTCGCTCTGGCCATTCGTTGTCAGGCGCTCACATACAACGCTGAACCTGTGAAACAGCGACCCCCCAGCCCGTATTCAACATTACCGCACATCGACTGAGTCGCTGTCATCAAGCTAACGCCGGCCAAGCACAGCGAATACTGGCTGGCGCTGAAAAAATCACGCTACAGTCGCTCATCTGTCGCTACCTGGCGCTATTAATGAATCGGCCTCTGAGATAGCGCCATATAGCGACTCATTCATCATTATTCCAGCCTCAGCCCACAGCGCCAGCGTCCGACCTTGAACAGCGACAGGTATGACCTCTCGCTACCTGGCGCTCTCCAATGCATTTCAATGGAACAATCTTTAAATATTCATAATTAATTGTTATTAATTGTTTTTTTTTTAAATGTGAAAAATTCTGTGACCACTTCTGCCATTTTAGATAATTTTTTTAAGGTAAAAAAAATAAATAAATAAATAAATTGTACAGAATTGCTATTACAGGTCTGATATAAATGTATTCATATTACAAAATTATTTTAAAAACTTGTTTTTTTTTTGGTTTCCAAAAATATGATTGTTTGGGGGTTAAAAAGCTACTTTTAACCCATCGCCGCCAGCGCTCTGGGGTTTAAACATGCATTTTATGTTTTATTTTTGGAGTGTGATTTTTTAATGAATATGGTGGGAGCCGGTCGCTAGGGCCAGTCGCTATCATGCGCTCCTGTCAAATAGCGACTCCCCACCCAATATTCAACATTACGGCAAACCGACTGAGTCGCTATCAACTACCGAACAACGGCCAAGCACAGCGACTACTAGCGGGCGCTCTGAAAATACCGCTACAGTTGCTCAACTGTCGCTACCTGCCGCTATTAATGAATCGTGGTTTCCGGTACAGCACCCGGCGGTCACCAGACGCTGCCTGCTGCTACAAAACGCTACCTGGCACTATCCCTTCTTAAATAACCCCCATAATTAGGAGGATGCTCTGTTTGGCCAATCCAGCATGACTGTTAGAAGTCAATGGAGTTTGCCATTGGCTTTGGAAAGGTTTTTTTTTTTGCTGGCTTTCCATTGCTTTTTAAACGGAGGGCCTTCCCAAAGTGGCATGTCCTAGGCATAGGGGTGTAAGCGCCACTAAAGCGTTTTTTTTTAGGTCACTTGTGGTCAGCTTTAATAGTTGCCTTCCATTTCACCATCTCCAGTCTCCCCATGTCCTTTTCCAGTTTCATTTGTATGCTTGGCTCGGTGTTTGGCTTGCGATCAGCGCCGTGGATGTTGGCTCTTTAGGGCTGCATGTCGGATGTTGGACAGCATGTGTGGCATGGTAATATGCTTCTTTTTAATGAAAGAACAAAATGTCAAAACATGGAAAAGAAAATGACTAAGATAAGCATCTTTTGTTAATAGTTACTTTGCTATTTTTTTTTCAATATTTTCTTGTTATCTGTTTAAAATAACTTTCTCTTTTTCCAATTTAATTTTATTGACCTTCTGATTCCCACTTTCAAAGCCAATCCTAATACAGCCAGCTGTTATTTCTCACTTGTCAGCTTGACATGATGAACTCTCCAGGCAGAGCGCGTCATAAATTCTTAACTTTGGTAACATGAACACAATTACTTTTTATGACATTTTGAAAAATTTACATTTCTGGTTTGTATTGTGTCTGGAAGCTGACCCAAAATAACCCCGAGATATGGAAAGGATTTACGCTGCTGCAGAAATGTGCTATTGATCACACCTTTCAATTAAAGGGAATTGAAAGTGGATTTACAGCGAACGTACGCTAACATTTTCCCGATTGGAGTTTATGTTTTTTGCATATTTCATACGTGTTGTTCTTTATGTTTTTTTTATATTTTTATGTACACTATTGTGCAGGGCCACCATCAGGAATTTTAGAGGGTGTTTGTAGTACTGCATAACAATAGTTGAAATGCTTATATCAGTTTTTTCCTGTTAAAAGATTTACCGGTAATAAGAATAAACTGATATAAGAATGTGAAATATCCTACGCAATCAAACAACAAAACACAAGTCATTATAAATATATTATGAATTATTACTCATTACATATTATTTATTTGTAGAGTGCCACCTTGTTATGTGGATAAATACCCCCCTCCCAGAACCCAGTAACCCCCAAGAAACTGATTACAGGCAGTACAAAGAACCCCCCATCAACCCATAACAGGTAGTGCTCAGACTCCCCCTAACGCCAAGTACCCTAGACCAGACAGCGTGCAACATTCCCCCCAAGAATCCCATAACAAGCAGCATGCAGAATCCCCCTCCTAGATTTTTAAGGGGTCATTTTGCTGCCTAAAGAGAACCTTCAAAAAGATTGTTTGGGTGAGGACCTGGCTTCCACGGTCATCAGAGGAGGATCTCAAGGTGACAAAGGGGTCCTTTTATTATCTTTCTATTCAAATAGCTTTGGGTTTGGAGGGGGGGGGGAGGCTTGGGATTCTGGATTGCCAGGAGGTCCTCTTTAAGTTGCTTTTCATAGAACAATTTACCATAGGAACAAATGACGGGGAGGCCGGTTCATTAATAGCGGCAGGTAGCGACAGTTGAGCGACTGTAGCGGCATTTTCAGAGCGCCCGCTAGTAGTCGCTGTGCTTGGCCGTTGTTTGGTAGTTGATAGCGAAGGGGAGGCCGATTCATTAATAGCGCCAGGTAGCGACAGATGAGCGACTGTAGCGTGATTTTTTCAGCGCCAGCCAGTATTCGCTGTGCTTGGCCGGCGTTAGCTTGATGACAGCGACTCAGTCGGTGTGCGGTAATGTTGAATACGGGCTGGGGGGTCGCTGTTTCACAGGTTCAGCGTTGTATGTGAGCGCCTGACAACGAATGGCCAGAGCGAACGGCTAGCTTCATATTCATTAACAAATCACGCTCCGAATGTGCTGTCGCTGTCCATTCCTTGTTTAAACCCCAGAGCGCTGGCGGCGATGGGTATTAACTAGTTTTTAACCCCTAAACAACCATATTTTTGGAATGTAACATTATACATGTTTTTAGAATCATTTTGTAATATGAATACATTAATCTCAGACCTGTTAGATCAATTCTGCACAAATTATTTTTTTAATTTTTTTTGACTTAAAAATAAATCCTAACATTGCAGAAGTGGTCTCCGAATTTTTGACATAAAAAAAAAAATAAAACCAATTAATTATGATTAATTATAGATTGCTCCATTGAAATGCATTGGACATCGCCAGGGAGCGACAGCTCATACCTGGCGCTGTGAGGGAATTTGCAGCGGCGCTGTTCGGTCCAGGCGGCTTCATGATGAATGCCGCGCTAGCCGTCGCTCTCGCCGGCGCTAGCCTCATTTTGCTTGATAAATGCGTCATTGTGAGCGCCACCGGGCGTACTTGAGTCGGTAGTCGCCGTTAGCTGCCGCTACCTGGCGCTCGTCAGACACTACCTGGCGCTAGCCCGTGACAAATAAGGGCCTTAGTCGGTTTGCCGTAATGTTGAATATTGGGTGAGGAGTTGCTATTTGACAGGTTCCGCGCTGTATGGGAGCGCCTGATAGCGACTGGCCATAGCGACCGGCTTTCACCATATTCATTAACAAATCACGCTCAAAAAATTCTCGTGCTGTAAAATGCATGTTTAAACCCCAGAGCGCTGGCGGCGATGGGTTAAAAGTATTTTTTTAACCCCCAAACAACCATATTTTTGCAAACCAAAAAAAAACAAGTTTTTAAAATAATTTTGTAATATGAATTCATTAATATCAGACCTGTAACATCAATTCTATACATTTTTTTTTTAATTTTTTTTACCTTAAAAAAATTATTTAAAATGGCAGAAGTGGTCACAGAATTTATCACATTAAAAAAAAAAATTAATAACAATTAATTAAGAATATTTAAAGATTGTTCCATTGAAATGCATTGGAGAGCGACAGGTAGCGAGAGGTCATACCTGTCGCTGTCCAAGGTCGGAAGACCTTGGCGCTGTGGGCTGAGGAATAATGATGAATGAGTGGCTATATGGCGCTATCTCAGTCGCTAAGCAGGATTGGCTTGATAAATGTGTGATTGTGGTGGGGAGCCGGCGTTCTCGTGGCGGGGCCCGTCATTACCGGCCGCTCACCAGTCGCCGCTACCTGTCGCTATTCCTTCACAAATAAGGGCCTAAGATTTCCCTCCCACAGACTTGAATGTTTTTTAGATACCTGACACTAATTAGTCATCACATGGAGACAGATGAAATCATAGGGTGCGCTTTCATCTATCAAGCATACAAATCTGAGCCAGTGCTAGCATGCCAGTTCCCTAGTTTTACAAATAGAGTTCTCCTTGCTGCACACATCCTTCACCATCTTCTAGGTGGGAGCTTGTATTGTATTTCAACAACCTGTTATTGATTGGTTCTGTTATTATAGCTTAAAGTCCCGGTTAAGGCACACACTAACTTTCTCCCTCACTTATTCTAAGCAAAGCCGCTTTTTCCGCTTTAATTTCTGTGTAGTGGCCTTGATGGGGAGCATGTGTCATAACCTAGCTTTTCGAGTCATGAACATGCTCTGCTATGGTTAGGGACAGAATGGCCACTGTTTTCTCCTGGAGAAATGAAGGAAGGTAGGATGTGCTCATCCAGTCAATATATGGCATTCAAGGAGGTGCTAGGTGTGACCACACTCCATAGACAAAAAAGAAATGTAACCCTCTGCACACTCATACTATTGAAAACGCACGTTGTGTGCAAGCAAGTAAAGTTATTGCAATGTCTTTAGACAGGCTGGTTCATGTATTGCTGTTAGGCACCGGACACCCTTCTCTCTTAAGCCAGGTAATCCCCAATCTCCACCGCCTCTTCTGCCTTTAGACAAGTCCCCGCTCGCAGGAGACGCGGATTGTGCCTCTCCAGACTCGGTTACCCCCAGGACTTAGTTGGCGCAAAGATTACTGGCTTAAGGTGGAGACGGATGAACGGCGGGGTATCCCGAATATGGATGCCGGGATGTGAATGGGATTACAGGTGGAGAATCCCACAGAGAGGTCCAAAAACAAGCCGAGGTCAAGCCGGGTGGTCACAGAGCGCGGTATCAGAGGGATCAGGCAAAAGTGAAGTCAGGACAGGCCAAAAGGTCAGGGCGGGCAGCAGGCAAGGATGGTCAGAGACGAAGCCGAGTTAAAACTATCAAAGCAGACTAGTAAGCGCACCCTATTAACCAGAGGCTATAACGGGCACTGGAAAATGGGGCAGCACAGTAATAAAGGGAAAACTGGCCAATGGGAAGGGGGACCTAGTGATAGAGAGGGAAGTGTGCTGATTGGTGCAACTTTGAACTATACCCAATAGGAGTGGTTCCAGGGACTGGACCGCCCAGGCCAGACAGGCAATCCAGTCCCTGGGCCCGTCTCCTACCAGGAACCATTGAATTGGACAAGTTAAACTTGCCCCCGGCGGATGCGCTGGGAGCAGCGCCGCCGGGGGGCATAAGCTAATCGTGGTCACGCACGCGCGCGCGCACGTGATTGGCCGGGCGCGCTCCCGCCCAGGGAAGGCACAGCCGCGCCGGCCGAAGAAGTAGTGGGGCCGCCTGCTCCCACTGCACGATCCGCAGAGGGACCGCAGCGCCCCGCCGCTGCCGCACCCAGAGCCTGACAGCGGCGCCCAGGAGCAGCAGACTGACGGGGCCGCCGCAAGACAGGAAGCTGCGACCCGCCAGATGACGCGCCGCGGGACCGAGGACGGGAGGCAGGTAAGATTCTTACATTACCCCCCCCCGAGGAGGGGCCACCGGACCCTCCAACCTGGGTTTCTGAGGATTCTCCCTATGAAATTTCCTCACCAACCTCCGCGCATGAACCTCCCTGGCCGGAACCCATGATCTTTCCTCAGGACCGTAACCCTTCCAATCAATTAAATACTGAAGGGAATTTCGAAAAAAGCGAGAATCCAGAACCCGAGCAACCTCAAATTCCTGTTGCCCTTCAACTAGAATGGGATCCGGAGGGTTATCAGGTTCAAAGTTTCTGGCAGGTTTCAAAAGGGAAACGTGAAATGAGTTACAAATCCTCATAGAGGGCGGGAGATCCAGACGATAGGTAACCCGATTGATTCTCTGCAGTATGGGAAAGGGGCCAATAAATCTCGGACCCAACTTGGCAGAGGGTTGGCGTAAGGCCAGATTCTTTGTCGAAAGCCAAACCAAATCACCAACCATATAATCAGGATTATTATATCGCCTACGATCAGCAACATTTTTTTGTTGGAGAACAGACTTAGACAGGTGTTGCTGAATTTTATTCCATAACTCCAGCCACTGGGACATCCATTCATCAAGAGAAGGTACTCTAGAAGGCCGATCCAACAAGGCCGAAAATTTCAAATCTTTTCCGTAAACACAACGAAACGGAGACAGCCCAGTGGAGGTATGTGTGGCATTATTAAGGGCAAATTCAGCAAATGGAAGAAACAACACCCAATCCGTCTGGACATCCGAAATGAAACAACGTAAATATTGCTCCAGGGATTGGTTCGTTCTTTCCGTTTGCCCATTGGACTGAGGATGAAACGCAGAAGATAAGGAGACAGTGAACCCCAACTTGGCACAAAAAGCCCTCCAAAAACGGGAAACAAACTGGACCCCCCTATCTGCCACAACATCCTCCGGGATACCATGGATTTTAAATATGTGTGTGACAAAAAGTTGGGCCAGGACCTGAGCTGTAGGTAACTTTTTTAAGTGAGCCATCTTACTAAACCGATCTACCACCACCCAAATGACAGTGCACCTTTGGGAAGGTGGAAGATCGGTGATAAAATCCATGGCCAAATGGGTCCAGGGGCGGGAGGGAATGGGCAATGGAAGTAAGGAACCCTCAGGAGAGTGTCTTAATGATTTACTCCGGGCACAAACTTTACAGGCTCGCACGTACTCTTGTGCGTCTTTTCTAAGAGACGGCCACCAGACCTGGCGAGACAGCAAGGAGATGGTTTTCTTGAAACCAGGATGACCTGCCGTCTTAGAATCATGGAACTGATATAAAATAGCAGCCCGATAGGCAGCGGGCACGAATTGGGCATAACTGGGTTTTTCGGGCGGAGCTTCAGACTGGAATTGGGTTAAATCAGGAATCTCTGGCTGGATAGCAGCTACTACCAGAGACTGGGGTAAGATGGGCAAATTTTTCCCTTTGGGTAAAGTAGAAGAAGAAAAACTACACGACAAAGCATCAGCCTTCACATTCTTGGACCCCGGTTTGTAAGTAATGGAAAAACTGAACCGAGAGAACAGAGACCAGCGAGCCTGCCTTGGAGTCAATCTTTTAGCAGATTGAATATACTCTAAGTTCTTATGGTCAGTAAAGACGGTAATGGGAAATTGAGCCCCTTCCAGCCAATGTCTCCATTCTTGAAACGCCAATTTAACTGCCAATAGTTCTCGATTCCCAATATCGTAATTTCTCTCGGCAGAGGTAAATTTTTTGGAGAAGAAGGCACAGGGATGAAGGCGCTGAGGAGAACCGCTATATTGCGAAAGCACTGCTCCCACACCAAGTTCGGAGGCATCAACTTCCACGATAAAGTGTAATTGGCAGTCCGGGTGCACTAACACAGGGGCAGAACTAAAAACTTTCTTTAATTCCCTGAAAGCCAAGACGGATTGTTCTGGCCAGACAGCAGGATACCCTCCTTTCTTAGTGAGATTAGTGAGGGGGGCTACCAGGGTGGAAACATTTTTAATGAATCTTCTATAGAAGTTGGCGAACCCCAAAAATCTCTGTAAACCCTTCAGATCCTTGGGTTGCTCCCACTCCAGTACCGCTTTAACCTTGGATTGATCCATGGAAAGACCGGTATTAGAAATGATGTAACCCAAAAAGGGAACTTCAGTAACCTCAAATTTACATTTTTTCAATTTGGCAAATAAATGATTCTCCCTGAGCTTTTGTAAAACCAGACGAACATGTTTACGATGTTCTGATAGCGAGGAGGAAAAAATCAGAATATCATCCAAGTAAACTACAACAAAACGACCCAGGAATTCTCTAAAGATTTCGTTCACAAAATCCTGAAAGACAGCGGGAGCGTTACACAGGCCAAATGGCATCACCAGGTACTCATAATGCCCCTTGTGGGTATTAAAAGCTGTTTTCCATTCATCTCCCTGCCGAATCCTAATAAGATTATAAGCCCCGCGGAGATCTAATTTGGAAAACACTTGGGCCCCAACCACCTGAGTAAACAGCCCATCAATTAAAGGCAGAGGATACTTATTTTTAACCGTTATTTTATTCAAACCCCGGTAATCGATACAGGGACGGAGTCCCCCATCTTTTTTCTCGACAAAGAAAAACCCTGCTCCTGCCGGGGAAGAGGAAGCCCGTATAAAACCCTTCTTTAGGTTTTCTGCGATATACTCCCGCATGGCAAGGTTTTCGGCTCGTGTTAAATTGAAGATTTTCCCCCTAGGCGGCATAGTACCCGGAAGGAGCTCGATGGGGCAATCCCAAGGTCTATGGGGGGGAAGTTTATCAGCCGCTTTTTCGGAAAATACATCAGAAAAATCTAGATATGGGCTAGGCACTTCTTCAGGGGATAATTGAGTGGCTCGCACTGGAAGTTCCAGACAGGAATGAAAGCATTGAGGGCCCCATTTAACTATTTGCCTAGTTACCCAATCGATTTGGGGATTATGCTTCTGTAGCCAAGGTAACCCAAGAACTAGAGGGGTAGAAGGCATTTTTAGAACTAAAAGGGAAATTGATTCAGAATGCCCTGCTCCCACCCTAAGTAAGACTGGTGGGGTTTTATATTGAACGAGCCCCCCCGCAATTGGTGTGTCATCAATGGCAGAGACCCGCATGGCTACAGGAAGGGACTGGAGCGGAATTCCTAGACTTTGAGCTAAACCAAAGTCAAGGAAGTTCCCAGCTGCTCCACAATCTAAGAGAGCTTCCAAATTTATACTCTCTAGGTCAATTTTTACCTGGACCGAAATCACAAATGGAGACAATACATGAGGAGATACCTTACAGCCTAGGTGGGTCCCCTCGATCCCCCCTAGGCTCTGAAGTTTCCCGACGGCTTCTTGGGACAGGCTCTGACCATGTGTCCTATTCCGCCACAGTAAAGGCATAGACCCTCTGACAAGCGCCGACGTCTCTCAGCTTCAGTGAGGCTTGTTGCGCCCAGCTGCATGGGCTCCTCAGAGGAAGGCAAGGCTGGGACTTCGGCTCTCAAGCTGGAGTCGGGATGTGACCCTTTTTCCAGGCGTCTCTCCCGCAGACGTCGGTCAATGCGTATGGCCAAATGCATAGTTTCGTCCAAGGTTTGAGGAACTGGATAGTTCACTAGAATGTCCTTGATGGAGTCAGACAAGCCTAGCCTGAACTGACCGCATAACGCCGGATCGTTCCAACGCGAATCGACCGCCCATCGTCGAAACTCCAAACAATATTCCTCGGCTGGCCGACGTCCTTGGCGTAAGGTGCGAAGCTTTGCATCTGCTGTGGCTCCTCTGTCAGGATCATCGTACAAAATCTCCATAGCTGAGAAGAAACTATCCACGGAAAGACGTGCCGGATCCTGGGGCGACAGACTGAAGGCCCATGATTGTGGATCCCCTTGGAGGAGGGAAATGACCAGACCCACGCGCTGCTCCTGTGACCCGGACGAGGCTGGTCGAAGTTGAAAGTAGAGCTTGCACAAATCCCGAAAATTGGCAAATTTGGCTCTGTCTCCAGAAAACTTCTCTGGAAGTGGAATTTTGGGTTCCACTGGTGATGCGACCGAAGCCCCTTGAGGGCTGGTGTTGATAGGAGCTGGACGGTTCTCCTGGGCTGCCACGCGATGGGCTAGGTGCTCCACAGCCGCGGTTAAGGCCTGCACCTGCTCCAATATCTGGTCCATTTTTCTGGCCCGTTATACTGTTAGGCGCCGGACACCCTTCTCTCTTAAGCCAGGTAATCCCCAATCTCCACCGCCTCTTCTGCCTTTAGACAAGTCCCCGCTCGCAGGAGACGCGGATTGTGCCTCTGCAGACTCGGTTACCCCCAGGACTTAGTTGGCGCAAAGATTACTGGCTTAAGGTGGAGACGGATGAACGGCGGGGTATCCCGAATATGGATGCCGGGATGTGAATGGGATTACAGGTGGAGAATCCCACAGAGAGGTCCAAAAACAAGCCGAGGTCAAGCCGGGTGGTCACAGAGCGCGGTATCAGAGGGATCAGGCAAAAGCGAAGTCAGGACAGGCCAAAAGGTCAGGGCGGGCAGCAGGCAAGGATGGTCAGAGACGAAGCCGAGTTGAAACTATCAAAGCAGACTAGTAAGCGCACCCTATTAACCAGAGGCTATAACGGGCACTGTAAAATGGGGCAGCACAGTAATAAAGGGAAAACTGGCCAATGGGAAGGGGGACCTAGTGATAGAGAGGGAAGTGTGCTGATTGGTGCAACTTTGAACAATACCCAATAGGAGTGGTTCCAGGGACTGGACCGCCCAGGCCAGACAGGCAATCCAGTCCCTGGGCCCGTCTCCTACCAGGAACCATGGAATTGGACAAGTTAAACTGGGAGCAGCGCCGCCGGGGGGCATAAGCTAATCGTGGTCGCGCGCACGCACGTGATTGGCTGGGCGCGCTCCCGCCCAGGGAAGGCACAGCCGCGCCGGCCGAAGAAGTAGTGGGGCCGCCTGCCCCCACCGCACGATCCGCAGCGGGACCGCAGCGCCCCGCAGCACCCAGAGCCTGACAGCGGCGCCCAGGAGCAGCAGACTGACGGGGCCGCCGCAAGACAGGAAGCTGCGACCCGCCGGATGACGCGCCGCGGGACCGAGGACGGGAAGCAGGTAAGATTCTTACAATTGCATTGCTTGTGCACACAAGTAAAGAAGTAGAGAATGTCTGCACAAACTCTTGTAGGCGGGGAGGCCGATTTATTAATAGCGCCAGGTAGCGGCAGCATCGCTATTTTCACAGCGCCCGCTAGTAGTCGCTGTGCTTGGCCGTTGTTCGGATGTTGACAGCGACTCAGTCGGTGTGCGGTAATGTTGAATTCGGGGTTAGGAGTCGCTGTTTGACAGGTTCCGCGCTGTATAGGAGCGCATGACAGCGAATGGCCATAGCGAACGGCTCCCAGCATATTCATTAACAAATCACGCTCAAAAAATTCTCGCGCTGTGAAATGCTTGTTTAAACCCCAGAGCGCTGGCGATGATGGGTTAAAAGTAGTTTTTTAACCCCCAAGCAACCATATTTTTAGAAAAAAAAAATAAACAAGTTTTTCTAAACATTTTGTAATATGAATACATTAATATCAGACCTGTAATATCAATTCTGCACAAATGTTTTTTTTTTTTTTTTTTTTTATATCTAACATTGCAGAAGTGGTCACAGAATTTTTGACATTTAAAAAAAAAAAAAAAAAAAAAACATTAATATCAATTAATTATGAATATTTAAAGATTGCTCCATTGAAATGTATTGGAGAGCGCCAGGTAGCGAGAGGTCATACCTGGCGCTGTGATGGGATTAGCAGCGGCGCTGTTTGTTGAAGTCCGCTACATGATGAATCCAGCGCTAGCTGACGCTTTCGCCGGCGCTAGCCTCATTTAGCGTGATAAATGCGCAGCCTGGCGTTCTGGAGTCGGTAGCCGCCGATAGCTGGCGATACCTGGCGCTATTGAGACACTAGCTGACGCTATCACTTGATGAATAAGGCCCTTAGTAATGTTAGGAACGGGGTATAAATTGGATGGCCTTTTCGTGGCTACCTTGCTTTTACATTCATTGCAATCTATGGCCCTTATTTAAGAAGGGATAGCGTCAGGTAGTGGCTGGTTAATGACAGGTAGCGACAGGTAGCGACTGGTGAACGCCGGGCACGGCACGCAATTACACGTTTATCAAGCAGAATCTGTTTAGCGACTGGGATAGCGCCATGTAGCGTCTGATTCATCATTTTCACAGTCTCAGTGAACAGCGTCGGCGTTCAGCCTTGCACAGTGCCAGATATGACCTCTTGCTACCTGTCGCTCTCCCATACATTTCAATGGATGAACCTTTTCTTCTCTTTAAATGGGGTATTTTTTTATTTTTTTCCAAAAAATCACAAATAATTCTGTGACCTCTTCTGGCATTGAAAAAGCATTTTTTCATAATTTTTTCATTTTTTATATATTTCCTCAGAAATGACATTACAGGTCTGGCATTAAAGTGTTCATGTTACAATGCTGTTACAATGTAATTCCATATGTTTTCGCTTTGTTACTAGTGGATAGATGCTTGAAAACACACTTTAAACACACCGCCTCCTGCGCTCTGGGCTTCAAACAAGTATTTTTCAGCGCCAGAGATTTGTGAGGCTGTTTTTTTGCTGAATATGGCGTGAGTCGGTCGCTATGAGCAGTCGCTAACATGCGCTCCCATACAGCGCTGTACTGGTCAAATAGCGACTCCTCACAATGTATTCAACATTAATGAACAGCGACTGAGTCGATATAAAGTAGCGACCCACGGCCGAGCACTGCGACTACCTCTGAAAATGCCTGCTACAGACGCTCATCAGTCGCTACCTGACGCTAATGATGAATCAGCCTGCCCGTTAACTAACAGTCCATGCTTTTAACACGTGATAGCTATGTTTTTGCAGAGGGTTACATTTCGTTTTTGTCTATGGTCCTGGAGAAATGAAATTGGAAGCATGGCACAATTTGGACCCCTGCCATCTACAATGCCCTACAGGCAATGGAGGAGAGGCACATGGGACAGGCATCAGGTGAGCTGCATGCTGCCTTATTTCGATTGGGTTTACAGTCCCTTTAAGGTCTAAAGTTGAACAGTTTGTCCACATCCTTGAAGTAATTGTTGTAATTATTCAGTGTTGACAATCCAATATTTTTTTTCTGCTGTATTTTAGTGTAAAACAAATTTTGGAAACGAGACATGTCACCAAATTAAGGCTCTTAACTAAGGCTGATTTAACAAGCACTTCTGCCAGACAATGGCATTTCAGTGCAAATTAGAGTAGTGCAAAATATGTTTTATACATTTTTCAGCATGTTGCTGCTAATGTTTTAGTAAATGTGCTGTGATGCCCTGTGGGACCGGACCCGGTTGCCCCCAGGACTTAAAAGGCGCAAAGGATGTCAGGTTACGGTGAAGGCCGATGAGCCACAAGGGGTATCCCAAAGCCAAGGCCATACACGGGTAGTAGTCCGAAGGTGTGTCATCTTACAAGGGTAAGGCAGAAGAATAGTCAGATTCTAGCTGAGGGATTGGAACTGATCCCAGGGGCCGGACTGCCCTGACCAGTCAGGCTATCCAGCCCCACAGGTGTAGGTATACCTTTAATTAGACATAGCAGCATCGGCTGCGACAACCAGCAGGGCGCGCGCACGCTCGTACTTCTTCAGGGGAGCGAGGGAGGCAAGCAGGACGGCTCGCCGCTCTCTCTGGCTTCTGGGAGCGGCGAACGCGCCCTGCTCCAGACAGCTGGGGAACGCCACGCGGGTCGACTGACACTCAACGCGGGTCCCCCGGGACAGGTGAGTTCCTCCCATGTGCTTCTTGTAGTGCAGCAACATGCGCAAGTGTGGAAAAAAAATATTTTATTATATTTTTTACTATTCTAATTTGCACCGATGTCAGGCAGAAGTGCTTGATAAATAAGGCTCTAAATCCTCAACATTGCTGGTGAGGTAGAGTAGTGCTTCACACTTTAGTTAACGACCTCCAAAGTCTTTTCAGAAGGCATTGAGGTGATAATAAAGCATTGCACCTATTCGCATACAGTATATCACCGCCATCGATATCCTCGAGAGCCAGAGTTGCAAGATGTTTTGGATCAATAGTGCAAATTATTCACACAACACTCTTCAATTCTCTTTAGCTGCAAACATCTCGGTCTCGTAAAAGTGATTTAAACACTTTGGCGCTTTTTTGCCCGGATCATTTCCGAGTCTGGAAAAAAGCATCATTCTTTTCATTTAATCAGCCTAAATTGCTGGCTGACCAATTTATTTTATAGAATCTCATATCCTGCTCCTGCAAAAGACGTTCAACAAGACGTATAAATTACCAAAATTTGCCGGAGCAAAAAACGCGTTAAAAAAGGAAAAGAAAAAAAGTTTTACAGCTACATAGACAAAGTGTTTCTCCTTTTTCCCTTTACCCTGAGCTGCTCCGGATGATTCACTGGTAAGTTGTTAGCGGTGTAACGTAATAAGAAAATAACAATATATCCCTCCATTGTGGATAGGCCCGGAACACCAGTCTGCGCGATGTCGAAGAAAAACTCTTTTGGAATAGTTAGAGCTATTTATCCCAAGGATGGCTGTCGCTTTGCCACGTTATTTGTGCAGGCACTGGTTTATATATCTTAGGCTATTAGCAGGAATATTGATCTTTCACTAATCCGCCGGACGCGCTGCAATAAATGTAGCCCCGGGTTCGGTAAATAAGGGTTATAAGTGTCAGAAGAAATAGAGGCTCCACCAGTTTTGCAACACATAAAAAAACTACATTTTTTTGGGAACAATAGCAGAGGTGAAAAGATATGTTGTTGTTGCCATTATGTTATTTTTTTCTATGGTCATATTTTTGTAGTTTCTGTACTGCAAATCTTTAGAGAAATTGTTTTAAAGGACAGCTGTAGGCCAAAAGCCCCTGACTCTCATTTATAGCTCAATAATAAAAGTGATTTTTTATTAATTTTTTATTATTATTAGATATAACTTTCAGTACCCTCTCTTTGGCAGCACTTGTGCGCATGCATCATTCAACAGCCAACCAGAAGGAAAGCACGCATGATCTAGATTCAATGAATGGCTAGTGCACTGGCGGGCGCAGATGTGCGCATGCGCAAGGACTGGTGTTTGTTCGGGACAGCACTAACTGCGCAGTTATCAGCACAATGATGTTTAGCAGGAGCATCTAGAACCAGTACATTCCTGGATTATCCTGGATTATACTTGTGAATTTGCCTACTATCCTTCTCCTGTTCTTAAAGTGAACCAACCCATCGATTTCTCCCCCCCGGGGTGTCCAAAATCGGGATGCCCCGCTGTGTGAAACCCCCCAGGTCACTCCAAACACTTACCTTGTTTCCCGGTCCAACTGCGCATGCGCGAGCCGCGCCCGCATACCCGCTATCCCTCTAGCAGGGCGGGTGCCCGTGCCAAACATTTGTGAATGGCTAGCGCGGGCAAGCTCCCTGTTAGAGGGTAGCGGGGGATGCGGCCACCAGCGCTCTCAAAGCCGCTGGCCTTAGACGAAGCCCACTGATTGGACGATCGGCCGCTCATGCGCCATAGGAATGGAAAGAGGTGAGTTGGCGTTGGTGATCTGGAAGGGGTTTCACGCGTGGGGAAATCCCTGATCGGGGTGCCCCGGGGGAAAGGACCAAAACCCAGGATAGCCAAAATCCTGGGTTTTGGTCCACTTTAATACTCGCATGCACCCGTTACAACTCTCTATCCCTGGACCCCAGCTTTTGAACTGTCCTTCTGGGTTGACCTCTGTATATTTTCTCGTTTGTGACCCATAGCTGTCTGCCTTCGACCATCTGCTTGTGTTATCATTTAACCTCTGCTGTCTACCTATGGCCTTTCGGCCTGTCTCATGGCTTATGAACCTTTTCTGCCAGCACTTTGACCTTGGATTGAACTACTATGCCCCTGGTGTCCTCTTGGAAATGCTCCACCTGTCCTAGCGTTGCAAGACACATAGCTGTAGTAGAGGCGCTACATCACGGTGGGGATAAAGGCCTTGAGCTTGGGCTTCTTTGCCTACCTGTGCCTACCCGGGCTTGGCCTTCCCTGTTGATAGCTTTCTGCCAGAGGTGTCTAATAGACAGGGCCTGTAAGTAAAGTGTGATGGCCCCTGGGCAAAAAGTCTAGTGGAGACCCCCATAAGTAATTGTAGATTAAAGGGATCAGCCAACCAAAAACAAAAACTGTTGTTCCTTTGTCACCTTTTGTTCAACCTTACCCCACTGCCAGGGCCCACTAAACAACAACTTACTGAGATCGGAGATCGAGCAACTGACCCGCCCCGCCTTGGCACAACCCCCTCCATTGCAATGAAAGCAGTGGAGTGCAGTGCGTAAATCCGACACACTCACATCTGCCATCTTGGACCAGAGTGAACCATTCTCGGTAGATGGTGCGAAAAGTTTTCAAAGGTAAGTACTTACAGTAGTTAAAAATAGTTCGAAACGTTTCAGTGGAATAAGCCCTGGAAGAAACATAACTTAAAGGAAGATAGTGAATTTAATCAGAAATTACTATGAAATTACTATGAACCCCTACAGGGATTCAGCATTGATTGTATTGAAATGTAATTTGGACTCCAGATGGCAGTAGTAAGATCAGTTCCATAGAGAAGTACAGATCCTATAGACTTTAATGGAGTGTCAGAGGAAGGTCATCTGGTTTTTGGAGAGAGAAACCTGTCAAAACAGGAACCACACGAATACTAAATAGCAACACCAACTCATGTGGGACACGTGCTTTGAGCCTTGTGTAGCATGTGAGTGGGCTTGGTCTTGGGAGGTCCTGTTAGCAGAAGTATGCTCTAGGTCTAGTGTGTTAAATGTTGCCTAGAGGCGAAATCTTTAAAGTTAGCTGAGGAGACAGGAAGAAGCATCAGAAATAAATCCATCTGATGCCAGCCAAAGCACAAAGGAAATGGCAGCCCAAGGGGGGGGGGGGGGATAGAGACCAGCCGGACTAGGACTCAAGTGAAGCTAGAGAGTGCTGAGAGAATCTGTGGACTGTGACTTGCTGAAGTTCATAGACCATTTGACATGTTGTAAGCTGGAATAATAAAGCCAACTTGCATTTTACTTCAACTGAAGCCTTTCTTGGATGTTAGCAACTAAATCTGCTTAAAGAGTAAATGCACCTTGCACCCACACTACACCTAATCAGTGTCACCCACCCCAGGTCCAAGAACCCCTCTCACTGCAGCCTAACAGCTGGTTCTGGCAGTGAAGGTATGCTGGACAAAAGGTGAGTTTTGTTTTTGGCTGGCCAACCTCTTAAATTGCTGGTGTTGCTAAGCGGTGGAGGGCCCTGGGGCAGAAGCCCTAGTTCACACCTCCCCCACCTCAATCCAGTGATGGTGGCAGTGAAGTAGGCAGCGAGGAACAAATGGCAGCAATGGTGGACTTTCCAGGGACAGTGGAGAAGGCAGCTAAGCCTGAAGGATGGTCATCATCAGCAGCAGAGAAAGCAATTGGGAAGGGTGATCGGTGGCAGTGGAGAAGGCGACAAGGACCAGAGAATGGTCAGCAGCAGCCAAGAATGTGGGAAGGATTAGAGGACCACTAACAGCAGTTGGTGGACCCATTGGTTGCAGAGCAGGTTAAGGGTGACATCAGGGCCGGCGCCAGCACAGGGCAAGCCTGGGCAATTGCCAGGGCCCCAGGTATCCTCAGGGGCCCACTCAGGCTCATACTTGAACATGGTCTTATTTTACAGTGGACTTAAACCACCGAATGGCGGTTGCTTCTGAATGGTTAAGCCTCAAAAATTCAAGAATTTTTTCTCTGTCTTACTAGTTCCAATAGGTCTAGAGGTCAGTGCGGGTCTAAACACTATTGGCCTCGTTTGTGGGTTCACCCTTAATTATTAGGTCTCCTTTAAATGCTGTGCTCGGTGGTGCACTTTGTTTGCAGGTACACTTGGAAATTGGGACTCAACTCTGCGGCTTCGGATAGGGCTGTCTGTGTCCGCTGGATGTGGTTCCTGGAGAGTGATCTGCTGGCCAGTTAATTGGTGTGCGAGGCAGTAGTGATTCTTTTTGGATGTGAGGATCTGTAGTGATCCTCACAGCCAAAAAGAATCACTACTGCCTCGCACACCAATTTGGACAGCGTACCCTGAACTTTCTCATTTCAGGTCCACACCACTAATAACCATCCTTTTTCCAACAGCATGCCTACTACTTTTTCTTTCAGGATTTTCCCTGACAGAAATAGCCAAATATCCCACCCACAGACCTTTCTAGGGATCACAGGTTTCCCACATATGGGTGCAGCTCCACATTCTCAATTGAGCTGATCACCCACCCATTATCTTCAGTATATCTATACAGTTAGAAAATAGAAAGCAAGATTCAATAGTACAAAACTAATAAGTGGCATTTACATATATACAGTTTATAGTGCCAAAGGCACTAATTGACAGCCAAGTAACAACGAAAAGGTCGATTGTTACTACCATAGAGGATGAGAGAATGATGCTGATGCGCGTTTCGTGATGCCCCCTTCGTCAGAGCGTCTCACGATCAACAGACAAGGTGCTTAAAGAGATGCGGCTGTGTCCTACAACCACATTCTTTTTTATCCTTATGTTTGTTTATTTATTGAATTGTAAAGATTAAAGGTGACAATAAATCTGGGACAAAAATTCTGAAATGATTCTTAATTGTCCGATTTTTAAATGACAAAAACCTAACATTTTAACACAGTGTATATCCACTGCACCAACCACTTCTGCTAGTATTTACGCTCTATTGACACCTACCCGCTTGTGCTGCATTGGGCAATGCAGTCACAATGCAAGAGAAAATGCTGCCTATTACTTTTAATAGGCCAGTTCACATATCAGTAATTAAGTTTTCTCATTTTGAAAATTATAGAGTTTGACACCACTAAAGGGGTACTATATTGAGCACAGACATCTTATAGAAGCGGTACTCTACTGGCGGTCCGTGGTCCGAATGTAGACCTCGGCACCAGATTTCTGGACCCCTGCCCTGACCTATCCGCTTGAGCTGCATTGGGCAATGCAGTCACAATGCAAGAGAAAATGCTGTCCATTAGTTTTAATGGACCAGTTCACATATACACGCAGCATATATATGTGAACTGGCCTATTGGACTTAATGGGCAGCATTTTCCCTTGCAATGGGACTGCATTGCCCAATGCAGCTCAAGCGGATAGGTATGATTAGCGTCTTACAGTTAATAATTGTTAGTCATCTATATAGTACTAAAAATATATATAAATTTACATCTGAAATGCGCACTACCATATACTTTCCTGTCATCTCCACAATTGATTTTGCCTACACACATATACAACTTGTATTATTCTTTCCATTCGCGAAAACAGCAATCTTAAACAGAGGGAAAAAACTTTTTTCAGGAGTTCAATAAGTTTTCGTTCTGCACTGAAGAGCCAAGGTCATACATGCATATGAAAAATGAAAAACCCTAAATAGAGTAAAACTGGACCAACAGCCTGGAAGAGTTGGAAAAGTAAGGTATCGCTGTGCATATGAGCACTGTTTGCTGTGTTGGTCTGGTTTAAACCGAACCTTCACCCTGAATAACCTTTCCCTTAACCCGTACATACAGATTGCCCGCATTAAAAATTATCCTACCTACATCTACTGCATTTTATGAGCCTTTAAACATCCAAGATGGTGGCACTTGGAGTCTCAGGCTGCCTGCAAACAGGAAGTGTCTTCTGACTGTGCTGCTCTGCATTCTGGGATTGCTGTTCTTTTCCTGACCCCAGCTCTGCTCTGTCTGAGCAAAGCACAGCTATAACCCCACCCCTGTACTTTTGCCCCCTTTCCTCTTCTCAGTATGTGATGCTTCAGAGGCAAGATGGCGGCACCTGTATCTTAGTGTCCTGACCATTAGGGATGAGCGAACCGGTTCGGGCGGACCGGAATTCGCTCCGAATTTCAGGGAAAATTTGATTCGGCACGAACCCGAATTTTTTTTGGTTCGTGCCGGTCGAATTTTCCCTGAAATAAAAAAAATAAATGGCGGCATGGTGGGAGCGGGCAGGCCGGCTACGCTGTCAGCGGGCGGCGCCGGAGAGTGGAGGCTGGCGCCGCTCTCAGCTGTCATCAGAGGACGCATCATCAGAGGGCGCCTGAGAGCGGCACCGGCCTCCACGCTCGGACCATGCAGGTAAGTGTTTGCTTTTTAAACAAATGCCGGCATGGTGGGAGCGGGCAGGCCGGCTGCGCTGTCAGCGGGCCGGCTTCTGCCGCCCGCTGACAGCGTAGCCGGCCTGCCCGCTCCCACCATGCTGGCATTTTTTTTTTTTATTTCAGGGAAAATTCGATCGGCACGAACCAAAAAAAATTCGGGTTCGTGCCGAATCGAATTTTCCCTGAAATTCGAAGCGAATTACGGTTCGTCCGAACCGGTTCACTCATCCCTAATCCAGACAATAACATCAAGGAAAACTCAAAAGATTGGTTTTATTACAGGAGCGTTATATCTGCTTCAGTTTACTTCCCCCGTCCCATATAATTTCATAGTTTCGATTTTCGTGAAAATAAAGTTAACAATTGTGACTCGAAATAATTTTTTATGTGCTTGATAATAATTGAATATACCCTGGCTTGAATTGCTATTTAAATTCTAATGTAGCATAACTGCATAATTATCCAAAGAGAAACCGATGAAATATCAGCCAAAAAAAAGAGCTATTATATTAAGCGATCTGTTCGGGGAGAACCAGGGAAAGTTGACAAACGGGTTGACCTTTACTGGTCGATGTCATTTGCAACTAGTCAAATTACTACCTTGTTAATTGTCTATTTTCCTTTGTATCTTCACCTACGTGAAAAATTCCCCCCCCCTTTTCGAAATCCTCCTTGCCATAAATCATCATAATTACAAAGGGAGGTTTTGTTCCTGTTCAGTAATTAAGTTTTCTCATTTTAAATAATTATAGCAACAAAAACATGTTTTGTAGAGTTGTGAAAATGTAAAACTATACTACACTGTCACCTCGATATAACGCTGGCACCACTAAAGGGGGTCGTGTTACAGCTAAAACCGCATTATATTGAGCACAGACATCTTAGAGCCGCGATACTCAACTGGCGGATTGCGGTCCGAATGCGGACCTCGGCACCAGATTTCTGGACCCCTGCCCTGACAGCCCTGCATTCAGTGTTTTCTGTGTTGCCATTCTCAGCATTGCCCCCTTTACTTGATCATCGATGTGGTGCTTACTCTCCCTGCAAGTGTCATGGCTCCCTGGCACCTGGCATTGCAATATGAAGTTCTGCACGGGCGGGATTGGCATTGCAAGGTGCACACAAACTTTGTTTCTCTGTCTCTTTGCCCCATCAAATCTTGTCCCACTGGCCCTGTTCAGCCCAATCCATTCCTGTCCCCCCAGCTTTGCCCTATCCATTTCTGTTCCTCCTAGCTCTGCTCTGTCCATCCCTGTCACCTCTCACCAGATGCCTGTGTATGGACCATCACAAGAAGTGGTTGAGTACCCTTGTCTTAGAGGATAGGTGCATTGCATTTCATTATGCTGAGGTCCTAGGCTGGAACGCGTTAAATCACAAAACACCCTTATATTGGACCACGTTATATCGGGGTAGCGCTGTATATGTTTTATAGGAATAAGATCAAGACCAGGGGTATACATAGGTTTTACAGGGGCCCTGTGGTACACCTGCCTTCAGGCAGTCCGCAACCCCCAATTTACTCAGCTGCTTCTGACTATAGACAAGTCGCGTTTGTTGGGATGCTGGATACGCCTCACCAGACACGGTTACCCCCAGGACTTAGACAGCACAAAGGATGCAGACTTACAGGGTGAAGGCAGATGAACCAGGGACCAGGCTGGGCGCCAACCCCTGAAGTGTGTTTAATACAATATTCAAGTCATGTATTCCATGCTAGAATAAAAATGAAGAATAGAACAATTCTGAGGTTAATGTGTTTTTAAAAGGAATCAGACATCAATTTGAAGTGATAAAATGGTGTAAAATGTAAAATACATCCAATTAACTTTCAGAGGATACTTTTCACTATGCAAGCTGTTTAATGCCAAAGGGCTTCCCAAATACTTCAAATACAAAATGCAAAATCTTAAATATCTGAGCGGCTCATTTAATTACTTATTTAGTTCCACTGAATATTTTCATTCGTGAAGACAACAAATAAAAGGCTACTTAAAAATAATTTCCATGTTGGTTAGTATAAAATATAGAATGTGGTAAAGATTTGTAGAAGCTAATGAATTTGATATTCAAGGAAAACTTCTTTAAATGGTAAACGTTTTTAGAAACATAGAAACATAGAAGGGTGACGGCAGAAGGAGACCATACGGTCCATCTAGTCTGCCCTTATGTGTATAGTGTATGTTCTCTGTATCTTATGTGTATACTGTATGTTCTCTGTATCTTATGTGTATACTGTATGTTCTCTGTATCTTATGTGTATACTGTATGTTCTCTGTATCTTATGTGTATACGATATGTTCTCTGTATCTTATGTGTATACTGTATGTTCTCTGTATCTTATGTGTATACTGTATGTTCTCTGTATCTTATGTGTATACTGTATGTTCTCTGTATCTTATGTGTATACTGTATGTTCTCTTTATCTTAGGATAGATTGAGGCTTATCCCAGGCATGTTTACATTCAGTGACTGTTGATTTTTCAACTACCTCTGCTGGAAGTTTGTTCCAAGCATCTACTACTCTTTCTGTAAAATAATATTTGCTAACATTGCTCCTGATCTTCCCTCCGACTAGCTTCAGGTTGGGCCCCTTGTTCTATCATTAAGTTTCTTCTTAAAGTGGACCAACACCCTGATGTTTTTTTTTTTTTTGCCCTTCAAATAATAATCCATGCCATGCCCCAGGACCCGTTAACCATAACAAAAAAAAAAAAAAACTTACCTTCGATGATCTTTGAATTTCATGTAAGAGGAAGAGATCGTTGGACCTCTTCGTCTTGTAAATCTCACGCATAGGCAGTAGCGCCGCATTAGGTAAAGTGTAGCGCCGCTTGCTCCAGATGCAAGCGGTGCTTCACTTTACCTAAGCAGCCCTACTGCGCATGCGCGTTTTTTTTTCCTTCACGTGAGCGCGCGAGCGCGCTCTGCAGAGCAGGAGAAAGGGTGAACGGCGGAGGGAGTGAAAGGCAGGGATATGCCTGTGATAGGTGAGTTATTTATTTATTTATTTCTTATATTTTTTACTTATGTCATGTTTTTGTTTCAGAAGAAACAAAGGGGGGGGGGTGGCAGCCGCTCAGACCATTTTATAACTAACCTTGGAGGTGCACGTTAGCAGGGCAATTAGGATACAAAAGTCTTAAAGGAGCCACAGCACTCAAACCAGTTAGCTTGCAGACCAACCTACAATCTGTCTCTAAACTTGGTTAAAAACAGAGGACTCGGTCACACACATCTGCAGAGATATGCTTAAGCTGCACCACCAAGCGCCAAGGTGCCCCTGTGAGGTGCAGTCCTAACTCTAATCTCTGAGAGCCCATTTGGGACATACAATGCAATAGATAAATTGGGAACAGGCTTACCTGAGGTTGCCCTAAACCTCAAGTGCAAGCCATGGTGTGGAAGGGTCAAAGACCTTGCAATACAGCCTAGACCCCTCACCCCACAAAGGAGGGGTGGCAGCCGCTCAGACCATTTTTAACTAACCTGGGAGGTGCACGTTTTTGTTTCAGGAAATAGACCAGGGAGACGTGCACGCTCCCGAGAGAGGACAGAGTCCACACCCCCCGATGACGTTGAGAAGAGCAGAAGAGAAGAAGTGAAATCGCGCGAGTGAAGAGGAAATCTTATCCACGAACAAGGAAGAGGGACAGCATGCAAATGGATGGACAAGAGCTGGAGGGCGGGACTTCCGGCCGAGATTTTTTAAGAATACAGGCGCTGCGAGGGACAGAAGGCTGCAAAAGTCATCAAAAGGTAAGTGTCTTTTTATGTTTAACTGTTCAAGAGACTTGTTGTTTTGGAGGGTGTTGGTCCACTTTAAGAAACTTTGGTCATAGTATATGTGTGGTAATAAGTCAAGATAACTGGACTGGCTGTATTTTTCTTAAAGTGGACCAAAAGTAAAAGTTGACTTTGACCTCAGTTACCCACACCAGTTGGGATATCAGAACCAGGGTACGGTACATCACCGTTGACTTACATTTAGTAATAAAATTTTGAATTTAGGAATAAAATGTTCTGATGGTTGTTTTGGCTTTGTATATATAAATCAAGCTTTATTGCTCGCATATACAACAAAAATATACAAGATTCAATTAAATGCCTCTGTCCAATTCCCACATTTTAAATGGGATATGTCAACTTACAGTCACCTTCACCTGTGCAGCGGATGAGATTGTAAGAGACGGGGAGGCTGATTTATTAATAGCAACATGTATCGACAGTTGAGCAACTGTAGCGGTATTTTCACAGCGCCCGCTAGTAGTCGCTGTGCTTGGCCGTTGTTCGGTTGTTGACAGCGACTCAGTTGGTGTGGCGTAATGTTGAATACCAGGTTACAAGTCGCTATTTGACAGGTTCCGCGATGTATGGGTGCGCATGATAGCGACTGGTCAGAGCGACCGGCTTCCACCATATTCATCGCTGGAGGCGATGTGTTAAAAGTAGTTTTTTAACCCCCAAACCACCATATTTTTGGAAATAAAAAAAAAAAAGTATTTTAAATAATTTAGTAATATGAATACATTAATATCAGACCTGTAATATCAAACCTGTACAATTTTTTTTTTAATTTTTTTTCCATTAAAAAAATTATCTAAAATGGCAGAAGTAGTCTTCTTTAGTAGTCACATTTAAAAAAAAAAAAAAAAAAAAAACATTAATAACAATTAATTATTAATATTTAAAGATTGTTCCATTGAAATGCATTGGAGAGCGCCAGGTAGCGAGAGGTCATACCTGTCGCTGTTCAAGGTCGGACGCTGGCGGCTGAGGCTGGAATAATGATGAATGAGTCGCTATATGGCGCTATCTCAGTCGCTAAGCAGAATTGCCTTGATAAATGTTTGATTGTGGTGGGGAGCCGTCGTTCTCGTGGCGGGGCCCGTCATTACCGGCCGCTCACCAGTCGCTACCTGTCGCTATTCCTTCATAAATAAGGGCCTTAGTTCACTACATGTACCACCTGTAACTATCTTATGCAATCCACCCACACTGGGATTGGTTGAGACCTGGGTTTCCAGCTTGGTGTTTTTGTTAGAAGTTATTATCATGCAGATGCTATTAATATAACATCGTACACAAAAAAAAGGTATATACATCACATAGATCACTACTATATGTAAACACCACAGATGATTGCTATATAAATTACTAAAGGGGAAAATGCTAATAATTAGGGATGAGCAAAGGAAGGAATTTCAGGTAATAAATGGATTCCCCTGAATCAGAATCTCTTGCCGATTCATGAATTGATGTTTCCCTTAAACACCCCAAAAGTAAAAAAAAGTGCGGCCCTGTTATTATCAATGAGCCTTGGGCTAAAGAAAAGAGATCTCTGTCACCCTGTGTGTAAAGTGGCGGCGGCCTGGCAGATGCTGATTCATCAACAGTGTCATTCTCTGGCTTTTTTCTCATGAAATTAATTTTTTACTACCATGAGAATTTTTCATTCTATACCAAAATGGTTTTAGAATTTCACATTCGCCAATGTGTAACCCATTGCCATGAAATCTGACCACACTCTCATCTGCCACTAGCTTATAACCTATTCCCATTTCCATGCATCAGTGGCCTGCTGCCAAATATCACTGCACCTAGTTCTTGACCCTGGCTACCACTTTGGACACACTCTGGCCAATAATTAACCTTGGATGGTGAGCTACATTCGTTGTCATAAGGCAACTTGCAGTCCGTTGAGGACTCATCTGTGAAAACCTTAACTACCCACACCAGTTGGGATATCATAATCAGGGTACAGTACATCACCGTTACATTTAGGAATAAAATTTTAAATTTAGGAATAAAATGTTCTGATGGTTCTTTGTTTTGACCTTGTATATATAAATCAAGGATTATTGGTCCCATGCACCACCATAAAAAAATACAAGATTCAATTAAATGCCTCTGTCCAATCCCCACATTTTAAATGGGATATGGCAACTTCCAGTCATCTTCGCCTGTGCAGAGGATGAGATTGTAAGACACGGGGAGGCCGATTCATCAATAGCGCCAGGTAGCGACAGATGAGCGACTGAAGTATGGCGCTATGAGCGCCGCTAGCGTCAGCCGCGGGCGGTAGCGATTCGCTATAGCAGGCCTCCTCAGTCGCTACCTGGCGTTGTTGGGAACAACGCCTACATTGCTGAATATGATGTTGGCCCTCAGCTTTGTAGGCGCTGTCAGTCAGTTTGACCACGCTATTCAACACAGCGCCTGCGCTTTGCTTTGCTGTGGGCTGGGAATCAAGTACCTTCAGAATAAAACACATTGCAACATGTTTCTTTACTTTTTTTAGTTTTTATTTTGTGTTGAAAAGGAAATTAAATTAAACCAGATATTAGAATGTAAATGCAAAATAAAACATAATTAAACACATAGCCACATTTTTTTTTTTTTTTTTTTTTAAAGAAAAATGAAATACAATTAAACCACCAATGAGAAAGAAAAGGAAAATAGAAAAGGAAAATGAAAACAGAACTGAGAAAGAAAAGGAAAATAAAAACAGAAATGAGAAAGAAAAGGAAAATAAAAACAGAACTGAGAAAGAAAAGGAAAATAGAAAAGGAAAATAAAAACAGAACTGAGAAAGAAAAGGAAAATAAAAACAGAACTGAGAAAGAAAAGGAAAATAGAAAAGGAAAATAAAAACAGAACTGAGAAAGAAAAGGAAAATTAAAATAGGAATTAGAATGCAAAGGAAACTTACAACAGAATTAAACACATAGCCACATGTATCTATATATTGTTGTTTTTATTTTTACACTAAAAAAAACAAAAAATAAAACAGAAATGAAATTGAAATTGAAAAGTCCAACATAAATTATAAAGCAAACTAAAGTGCAGGAAAGTTTGGGAAATTGAAAGTAGGGATCAGGGTGCATCTCTTGGTGCCTGAAAAAATAAGAAAAGTGCAGTTAGTATATATCTTTAAAGTTGTTTTGTCGTTGAAAATAAAAAAATGCATTACTTGATAACCAACATTGGCGTCTTACACCCCCCCTTAGAGTGGTTTGGGTCATCTTACACCCCCCTTAGAGTGGTTTGGGTCATCTTACACCCCCCTTAGAGTGGTTTGGGTCATCTTACACCACCCTTAGAGTGGTTTGGGTCATCTTACACCCCCCTTAGAGTGGTTTGGGTCATCTTACACCCCCCTTAGAGTGGTTTGGGTCATCTTACACCCCCCTTAGAGTGGTTTGGGTCATCTTACACCCCCCTTAGAGTGGTTTGGGTCATCTTACACCCCCCTTAGAGTGGTTTGGGTCATCTTACACCCCCCTTAGAGTGGTTTGGGTCATCTTACACCCCCCTTAGAGTGGTTTGGGTCATCTTACACCCCCCTTAGAGTGGTTTGGGTCATCTAACACCCCCCCTTAGAGTGGTTTGGGTCATCTTACACCCCCCTTAGAGTGGTTTGGGTCATCTTACACCCCCCTTAGAGTGGTTTGGGTCATCTTACACCCCCCTTAGAGTGGTTTGGGTCATCTTACACCCCCCTTAGTGTTTTTTTTGCTCATTTTGATGGGAGGTCAAATACATTTACCCAGTAGTGCAGTACTTGCATTAGAGTGAAGGGTAGTTAGTTTACCGCAAAAAAAGAAGTGATCATCCTTTCCCTTAGCTCATCGCCAGTCTGGGTGTCCTCACTTCTTTCTGCGGGCATGTTGGGGATTTCTGGCACCAGTGCTGTCTCCTCGGGGGCTTGAATTCGGTGGCAAATGCAAATGTTGTGTAGCACACAGCAGGCAAGGATGATCTTGGAGACCTTCTGTGGGCTGTAGAGCATCTCTCCTCCTGGCCGTGCCAAACAGAGAAAGCGTGCTTTCAGCAGGCCGATGGTTCTTTCCACAATGCTTCTGGTCTTGCGATGCGCTGCATTGTAGCGTTCATGGGCAGAGGTCCGTGGGTTCCTGACCGGAGTCATGACCCACGTTCTCTGCCCATATCCCTTGTCCGCTGTAGAAAAAACACAAGGAGAGAGACAGCAATTAGTACTAGTACATGTTTTTTTTTTATTTTTGATAAATTTGGCTTACTAGGCCACATATTATTTGCTAAATACATTGACATGGTTAATTTATTACCCAGTAGCCAGCCAGCTGGCATTTCGTTGTTATCAAACTTCCGGCACAGGACTGTCCGCTGCAAGACGTAAGAATCGTGGCATGAGCCGGGGAACCCCGATCTCACCGCCCGCAGCCTCATGTCTGGGTCACAGACAACCATGATATTGATCGAATGGAAATGCTTACGGTTTCTGTAAGACAGCTCCTGTGCACGGGGAGGGCGGAAAGGGATATGTGTACCATCAACGCACCCTAGCACATTCGGGATCCCTCCCATCAGATAGAAAGCATGTTTTATTTTGGCAACCTCTTCCTCATCCTCAGGAAACTTGATGTAAATTGGGATTAAATCACAAATCACCAGAACTACCTGGATTAGTATGCGGCTCATAGTAGCCTGGCTTATCCCGCTGAGGAGGGCGGAGGTTGCCTGGAAGGTCCCTCGTGCCAAAATATTAAGAGTGGCACACAGGCGTACTATGCCTGGAATGGATTGAGTGCGTTTGGTGGATGGCTCGATTTTGTGCTTAATCTGATCATATAGGGACTGTAGTGCAGCACGATTCAGACGGAAGCGGCTCCTGATCTGCTCGTCACTTAAGTCCCATACTGAAAGGCGGATTGCAAAGGAGCGGGGTGCCCTAAGCCTCACAACACCCCGCTCCCTTTCCTCCTGCTCTTTCAGCATACACATCCATCCATCCACCCAGACACCATACATCACCCTCTTATCCATCACACACACTCAAGATATATACAAAATAAACCAAAAAAAAAACAAAACCACAAACACACCACACACACACAAACAATCACACTCCACACACACCCGCTACAATGCAGCTCACCACAAAACCAGAACTATAGTGGTCCAAACCACCAGCCTGCTGAAAAACAGCTTTCTAAGTTAGGCACAACCAAGAGGGGAGTTGCTGCACAGCCCACAAAAGGCCCCAAAATCAAGCCTCACTTGCTGTATGCTACACAATATTTGCAGATGCCACCAAAAACAAGCTCCTAAAGAAACAGCACTGATGTCAGAAATCACCCAACAAGCCACAGAGAGTGAGGACAGAACCCAGACAGAGGCTCAAATGAGCTAAGGGAAGCAAGCGAGCACCGCACCACACCACAGCCTTTGCCACAGTGTAAGAATACCAGAAGCTTGAAAATTCCTTCCATTTATACTTCTCTTTCAAAAAGGACATGTCCGCTTTGCCGCCTTTTGCGTTGCTCTGCTATTTCCGGGCGCCAATTAGCCGACCCAGGTGTGCGTAAAACGGAGTGCGCACGCGCACGCTAGTAGCGCTACTAGCGTACGTGAGCCGAAACTTGCGTGAATTAACGGACATGGCCGAAAAATCAGTGGTGGCCCAATGAAAGGTAAGCTGCTGTTTATTTAAATAGCCGTTAGGCTAGCCACATGTCACAAGGGGTTCAGATACATCAGTCCATTGTTGTATTTGGGTGTGTGTTGTTTGGTTAATGAGGTCTGTAATGAGTTAATTGGCTAACACACATGCTTCAGTCAGTGCAGTGGAGGTGTGGCTAGAAGGAACTGGGCTGTATGTGTGAATCAATTAAGTGGCCTGGTTTTTGATTGGCTGTTAGAGCACATAAAACCTGCCCAACCCTAACAGATTGCGATGCCATTCTGTAGTCTGCATGCGTGCTTGTTGGGTGTGTATTTGTGTGTGTGTGCAGCTACAGGATGGAGCCAAATTCAGGACATCTGCCGGCCACAGCAGGCCCAAGTAGGAGTTTGGTGGGTGCTGTGCGCAGACCGCCCTTATGGAAAAGGGCCCAGCCTGAAGGTGGGGCAGCACCCCAGGCTAAGCGCCCAGGTGCCAAGAGGGAGCCTGAATTTAATTTGGCTGAGAATAATCATCTTGTGCGCCTTACCCTTGCTAAATGGGAGCTGATATTTGGCTCCCAAAGCAAGTCCATAGGCAAACAAGAAAGAAGCAAACTGTGGGATGCCATTGGTGTGGAGCTTAGTAGCACTGCTCAACACCCACGTAGTGGCCCATCCTGCAGGAAACGCTTCTACACTTTGAGAGGGGCCCTTATGAAAAAGATGAATCACGATCTTGATGTGGACAGTGGGACCATCCAGGCTCCAAAGAGTACCTACAGGCCGTATGAGGAGATGCTGAAGGCCAAAATTCCACTGGCTCGGCTGCTGGGTGTGGATCCTGGGGATGACACCACAGGTTGGACTGAAGGTACATATTTTCTGCATTTTTTCAAAAGCTACTGTTAATGTATGTGATTAGCATTTTGTCTTTCTGACCAACTAACAGTAGGACCTGTGAAGTAGTACATTAGAGCTCAAACATTTTTTACTTTTCTGTCTGTTGCTTTCTGCATAGGTGCACATGCTGCTGTCCGGGATGTGCCTCAGGACACCCAAACTCCTGCCCTTCCAGCAACCTCAAGGCTACCCCAGTCTGCCATTGAAGGTATTTACCCCTAATTTTGGTGCTGGTTGTTTGGGGAACAAATGGGTGTGGGAGCAGCTCAAACAATCGAGTGTTGCACTGTTGAGTATTAATAATATGGGCCTGCGGCCTAATTTCACGCCCACTGTAACACTCACAGCAACTAACTAACAAGGCCCTAACATGTGTAGATATGTTTGAAGCCAGAGATGTGTGGCCATATATCTGCATATAAATGTGGAAGCCACACTGGCCTTGATTAGTGAATATTAGTGAAAGAGCTGCTCACACACACCTTAATGCATGTTGTATTTTTGCACGCACATTAACTATGGCTCAATGTTTGCTTGATTTTTGCCTAGCTCCCATGCCATTGGCCCCAGCATCTCCTCCGGATCCAAGCTACTCTTTGGATGTCGGTAAGTGCATGTGTCCACCTTGCTTTATCCACTTTTACCCAAGTGCATGTGTCTCATTCCTCTTTTTTCTTGGTAGGCCAAGTGACTGGTTCATCTTTGGACCCCACTTCCGATGTTGCAGGTCAACAGGACCCTGTTGGTGTGTATAGCAATACATAATGTATCCTTTATGCTGTTTCTGTTACACTGGTTCAATTTGGTTAGTCTAATAATCTACATGTTTGCTTTGTCAACTTGAAGATGCCTCTTGGGAGTGCTTCTTGCCTCCCCAGGGTCAGTCTAATAGTTATTGGAGTGATAGCAATGTATTTGGGAGGACATATTTTTGGCCAAACATTCCCCGTAGTAGTTTGAGGAATATTTAGAGCCATTACTTGTGTTTTTTAGTTGACCCGAATATCGGAAGTGGCTGTCCAGAAAGGGCCCCTCAAGTTCAGGCTGCCAGAGATGAGGGTAAGTTGTTTTGCCTTGCTCTAGTCTGTATTTTGCCTCTACTTTTGTTGCACTTGCTTCTGGCAACTTTTGTGTCCACATGTATTTTCAAGGTCCAAGCTCGAGTGAGGGCCCCACTCCAGACATCTGGGAGATTGCGGGTATGTGTAATTTAAGCAATGTTTCTGATGTTATTTGCCAAAATTATTGCCTCTTAGTCCTGTAACATACATGTTAACAATCTGAGTTTAACAGATACCTTTGGTCTAGTGTGTAATTTTGCACTTTGTTGAGGTATGGCCTCGATAGCCTAGCCAGGTTACATTTGAGTTTGGGCCACTGACCTACTAACCTGATTTTCCTGTTTAGCATATGCCAACTTGCCGGACATCTCGGATGTGGAATTGCCACTCTCTGGCAGCGATACCTCGAGCCTACCTGTGCCGGAGGACACGCAGGTAACATGGCTGATGTAGACGACCTAGAACCACATTGGCATGTTCGTGGGTAGTGGATGAAGCAACATGTCACATTTCCTTTCATTGTTGTTTTTGCAGGAGGCGGAACCAGAACCCCAAGCTGGGACCTCTTCCCAAGTCCCATGTGGCCAAGCTTCCGAGGCTCAGACAAGGGTAAGTTGTATAGTGACTGTTTAGGGTAATTATTTTGAGGGGCATACCTGCATTGGTTCGGTTTGACTAAAATGTTGTTTTCTATTTTGTTAGGCTCAAACCACAGCAAGAGGAGGTGTGGCACCAACCAGTGCTGATTTTTATAAGCTAGGGGTCCGGATGCTGGAGGACTACAGTCGCCAACAGCCGCGTGATGGAACTAATGAGCGCATTGCGGCGTTGGAAAATCAGGTGCTAATGTGTCAGCAACAAAATGAGGCCCAGCAGCGCCAGATCGACCAGTTGCTCCTAAACCAACAGCAGAACCAGGAACTTGGTCGCCTGGGCAATCTAATGGAGCAATCTCTCCAGCGACAGGAACAAACTTTGTTGTTGATACAACAGCTCATACAACAGCAGTCTATATTTTTTACTGCACTGTTGTCCCCCAACACCGCCCCTAGCAATGACTCCCAACCTCCCCGGCCACCCAGCCAAGAATATTAATTTTGTTTGTTTTGGTTTGTGTAAATATATTTGCTTAACCCACCTCTAAATTGTGTTTTTCATAAGACCTAGCTAATAACACAGTCAGGGATGAGTATCTTGATCTAGATATGTCAATGTATTGGTAAATTTAGGCCACACATTTGAGACCATAGCTTACTATGGTTAACACATGAAATGGCTCCAAAGGTATGGCTAAATTGACACACAAATGGGTTTTGAGACAGTTAAACTATGCTTTGCAAGGCACCACACTGTAATGATGTTCATCAAAATATTTAATGAAAACACAGGGCCAACAGGGCCAACATTGCCCAACAAAGGGCGTAAACAGGCCAGCCTTCCCCCCACCCTAACGCCGCCGCCGGCGCCTCTTCTTGGCCAGCAGCATCAGCTTCAGGAGCCTGATCTCCCGCCACAGTCTGCGATGCTGGTTTTCACAAGCTGTAGAGATGTAGAAACAACAATTTATTAATAAATTGAATGTGACCTCCACAGACACAGATGTAGCAATGTAATGTCAGTGTGTCCAATTAGGTGACACTCACATTAACATTGTTGACCACTGTGCGCTTATTGGTTAACATGATATGAGTACTATTGACTGGCAGGAATGTGAACAATACATCCCAAGCATACATTTACTCTTAAAGTGTACCAACACCCACCGGTGATCGGCCCTGGAATCTATCAGATTCCCGGCCCGATCACCTCCCTCCCCGCGGGACATCCGAGATCGGGATGTCCCTCGGGGTGAAACCCCCCCAACACCCCAAAATCCCTAACTCAGTTTCGTTGTGGCACGGCCGCCGGGCCCTCCCTTGCGCCCTTCTAGACGTGTGCGTGCCTGCGCCGGCTGTCTGTGATTGGCCGGCGCAGGCACGCGCGCGTAGAAAGGGGCGCGGGGAGGCGGAGGAGGAGCCAATTTGCCGTGGCTTGTACGTTTGCTGGAGTAAAAGTGAGTTCAGGGGGTTGTCACACAGCGGTGCCAATCAGGGGTGCCCCACCATAGTGGACCAAGACCCAGGAAAGTCAAACTCCTGGTTGTTGTTCCACTTTAACTCTGGGGAAGCAAAGAAGGTATAAGTCCCAGTGTGTCCATTTTTGTGTTTAGTCACAGCCAAACCTCAGGGCCTAAGTCCTAACGAGTACACGAGTTTGCCCTATAATGTTAGAGGTCCAGACCTAATACGGCCCATTTGGTTGTGTCTAAGGCAAAAATAGTCTCTATGTGGCCAAATGAAGAATGTGAGGCAACAATCAAGCATGCAAACAGGCATGTTGGATTATTGTACAAACACATGGAATCTAGATGTGTGTGAAATTAACACATAGGTACATTTTAAATGTCTGCAGATGTGACTATAAGACATAGGTTTCACAAGTCTTTAGGCATATGAAGTGGGATGTACTCACCATCGCAGCTGTGGCGGGGGCCCATGCTGCTGGCCGTCCCTGGAGCTGGGGTGGGGAGGAGGTTCTCTGGCTCCGTCTGCGTCGCAACATCTGGCAACAGAAAGCAAAAGACAAAAACACAATTAGTGGGCCAATGACACCTGACTATTTGACATCCATCTGGTTATTGAGTCTGAAAAATCAAAGGCTTGCATGGTTACATACAGGTTGTCCAAAATTAGCATATTTCCTGGTCCATGAGTTAATGTCAATTAGTTAGGGTTGCAACATGTATCCCTAAAGATAATGTGCAAATAACATAGACAGTGCTATGTAAAGCACTCATTAGCAGTTGATTGGCTAATGTTACTAGTGTGCCACATGTTTTAGCGGGAACAACTTAACCCAAGAAAAGAAATGAGAACAACCATCATGCTGTGGGCAGAAACATAGGGGTGGTTGCCAGTTGGCTAGCACTGTAGTGGGGTTTGTGAGGTTAAGGTACATTATCAAACCAGCTGTGACAATGGACCAGGAAACATGTGTCTGTTAAAAGTGGGCCAATACACAGGATTGCAGCAAATCTGGGTTTGGGTCCGCTTTGGCAGAGCACCACAATTTGAGTGAGACAACGTACTCTGCCGCCGCTGCCTTCCACACATCACTCCTCGAGTGTGTGTGCACGCGCAGCCCATTAGGAAACAGAGCGCAGGCGCACACACATATAGAGTGTCACACAGGAGGCTGGGACGGTGGCTTTGGCAACCCCCAAAGAGGTGAGGAGTTTGTGGGGTTGTTTTTTGGGGGGGGGGTGCCCTGGGTGAGGGCTGTGATTTTTCAGGGAACCTTCGAGAATCCAAGCACTATCAATGTTTGTGGGGCCACTTTAATGAATGTCATAACATAGGGAATGTGATGGATAACAACAAACACTTACCACGACTATGCCCGTGGAGAATGCTTCTCCAAAAGGCCATGGAGGTGCCGCCTATATGATGCCCTGCAAATTAGAGAGGAATGGCAAGGGCTAAGTACAAATTGCAAGATGAAACCTGTCACAGACTAACAATGAAAAAAAGGACACTCACCAGGGGATGAACCGCCACTTGAAGCCCAGGGAGGGCTCTGAGGAGGAGGCGGGGAGCCTCGGCTCCTCACACTCTGGTCGGAAGATCCACCAGGCAAAGGGCCACCCTCCTCCCTCTCACTCCCTGCTCCTTCAGGGAGTGTGGGCGAGTCCATTTCTACCACCCCACTTGGACTCCCCACTTGAGAGTGGCCCCTTGCCTGGTGAGAGTCCTCAGACTCAGAGTGTGAGGAGCTGAGGCTTGATCCTGCCAGCCCCCCAGCAGCACACTCCTCTGGGGCGTCATCCCCTTCCTCCCCTGGGCCCTCTAAATAGGACCCGCGGGAGGGACCCTCCCCCGATGACTCCCCCGAGTCCGCCTGCCTGGTTCGGGGGAGGAATCCCTTCCCACGTTTCCCCAGGGGAGGACGCTTATCTGTGTTGAGGGGGTGAAAGAAAATAATTAATATAAAGAGCACAAATGGACACAGCTTAGCAGATGATTCTGGGCAAAGTATAAACAGAGCATAAGCTTTAACTTACCTGATGCATAGGCGGTACACGCCTTCAGGGTCCCGGCGCTTAAAATCGGACCACTTCTGCTGAATGGCTCTGATTGAGAGCTCGGTGTGGAAGCGCCGGGACACTGTGGCCTTCACCTCCATGGCAATTCGTTTTTTTCCTCCACGGGCATAGTCGTATTCGGCCACGCAGAAGTCCTATGAAAAATGATAAAAAAAACACAAATAAATACATGACATCAGAACAATGGCATAAACAGTTATACAGAGACCAGATCAAAGTGGACCCACACCCAGGATTATCACTATTCTGGGTTTGTGTGCACTTTGGTGGGCCACAACAATTGTGGGTGGTCCGCTGTCTGCAACCCCCTTGGAAGGCCACAAATACACCACTGAGGACGCTCCCACGTGACTGCGCCGGCCGAGCACAGCGCTCTGCGCCGCTGTGGTATGCGCATACAAGGCCGTTTGGACGTGCACACCAGCTCAGCTGGGTCTGCACGGCAAAGTACGCATGTGGCGTTTGACTCTAACAGGGAGTGCGCCTGCACACAAAATTAAAAAATGTCTGGCGCAGGGGTACACCCTGCTAGAGGTAAGCGCAAGAGGCATCCGCAGCTCACGCATGCACAGATGGGACGGGGCTGAGGTAATTTTTAGGGCCCTCCAGGGGGGGGCATCCCCGCAGGACATCCAGAATGGGGATGCCCCACGGGGAGTGATCCAATTTGGGCAGAAAACTAAGAAATTTCAGGGCCAATCCCCCCTGTGTGTTCTGCAACTTTAAGGCTAAAAATACACAAACCAAATACTCACTTTGACCACCTGGCCATTAACGCGGCTATCCACCCGGTTGCGCCTTTTCTTGGCCGGCCCAGGAGGGGAAGGGGTGGGAGGGGTACTAGGTGGGGGAGGTGAGGTAGGTGGGGGAGGTGGGGGAGGGGTGGTGGGGTCAGAGTCGGAGGAGGAGCTGGGGAGGCGCATCACTCGCCGCCTGGGCAGCATTGTGGAAACGCTAAGGAGGAAACAGGAACCGGAAATGACCAAAGCGACATTGGAAAAATGTAAAAAAAAAAAAAAAAGCTCCGCGCACCAGCAACAAGCTATTCTCAGCTATGTGCAAGCTAAGTGGCGGAAAAACTAAAATGACGCTTGAAAACAAGCTATTGGCATAAGCGCTAGACATTTTTACCTTAAGGTGGCGTTGAAACGCAAAGGAGGATACCGGAACCGGATATGATGCAAGCAACTGTGATTCAAAATTCAAAAACAAACATGCGCGCAACAGGGACAAGCTAATATCAGCTATGTGCAAGCTAAGTGGCGGCAAAAAATTAAAATGACGCTTGAAAACAAGCTATTGGCATAAGCGCTAGACATTTTTACCTTAAGGTGGCGTTGAAACGCAAAGGAGGATACCGGAACCGGATATGACGCAAGCAACTGTGATTCAAAATTCAAAAAAAAACATGCGCGCAACAGGGACAAGCTAATATCAGCTATGTGCAAGCTAAGTGGCGGCAAAAAAATTAAAATGACGCTTGAAAACAAGCTAGGGCCCAAGGCGCCACGAATTATTAGCTTGATTTAGCAGGGGGTTCTACATACTGTAATGCATAGGTCCTTATAAAGCATACACCGTTGTGCTTAAATATACAAATCTTATTCCTTCCCAAAGTCATCACACAATCAAACTAGACAACTACATGAAAATGTGGCACACATGAGAATGCATAACGGGTTGTTATGAGCTGGTACGACTGAATGTTAATCCTGCAATATGTGGCCAGGCACGCTCACAACTACAGTGTATTCATTAACAACGACTGGGGTCGCGGGAAGTGAATTCCTTGCAAATGGCAGAAGGGCACATGTATGAACAGCACAGCGCCGCACAACGCAGCGCAGCGAGGCACAGCGACGCTCGCGCCGCCACATAGCGAATTAAAACAGCGACTGCACAAACACTGACCAACACAGATTCATCAAGGACAGGGCTGCCGAATAGCTTTGGCGCTGACAATTTCGAAGAGCGAACGTGACCGCCCAACCTGAAAGGCTACAAAAAGCCCCGTTTGTGGTGAAAGCAAGCGATTTTGATGCAAATGAGTTTGGGTGGAGGAGATGCAATTCCCATGTCACTCACAACATTACACTGTGAAAAATAATAAAAACTTCAAAAACATAGAAATAACCAGCCAGATTAATAAAACATATCAATATAAACATGTGTTGAATTTTGTGCCAAAGAAAAGAACCCAAAAACCACTAAAAACAATCATTGCAGCGTCTGCCATTGAAATGTATGGGAGAGCGGCAGGTAGCGCCAGGTCATACCTGTCGCTGTGAAGGAATTTGCAGCGGCGCTGTTCGGGCCAGCCAGCTTCATGATGAATGCCGCGCTAGCCGTCGCTCTCGCCGGCGCTAGCCTCATTTTGCTTGATAAATGCGTCATTGTGACCGCCGCCGGGCGTACTTGAGTCGGTAGTCGCCCTTAGCTGCCGCTACCTGGCGCTCGTCAGACACTACCTGGCGCTATCGCTTGATGAATAAGGGCCTTAGTTCCCTAGACGTACTGCCTGTAATTATCTTATGCAATCCACCCACAGAGGGATTGGTTAAGACCCGGGTTTCCAGCTTGGTGTTTTTGTTAGAAGTTATTAGCATGTTAAATATCATAATACAGGATAGGCCATATACCAAAGGTGCTATCAATATAACATCGTACATCAAAAAAAGGTATATACATCACATAGATCACTACTATATGTAAACACCACAGATGATTGCTTTATAAATTACTAAAGGGGAAAATGCTAATAATTAGGGATAAGCAAAAGAAGGAATTCGATCGGAGGAATTTCAGGTAATAAATGGATTCCACTGAATCAGAATCTCTTTGCTGATTCATGAATTGATGTTTCCCTTAAACACCCCAAAAGTAAAAAAAAGTCTGAGTGCGGCCCTGTCATTACCCCTCAACGAGCCTCGGGCTAAAGAAAAAATACCTCTGTCACCCTGTGTGTAAATTGGCGGCGGCCTGGCAAATGAACAGGACTGTGCGGGATGCCAAGAGTTAAGAGGAGTTGGCTAGCTGAATGAAGAGGAGGACACCTTAGTAACCGCCACAACCAGGAAGAGACCCACCATAAGTTAATTATTATTTTATTTTAACAACTTGTTAAAAATTAGATTAAAAAAGGACCATATTTCTTGGGGAAATTCTGAGAATTAGCAATAAAGTTTTTAAGAAATTCGCTCATCTCTACTAATAATATAAATCATGGTATACAGTCTATACAATATTGTGATGCCCCATCAGCCCGGAATAGACCAAGTCATACAAGCTCTAGAAAAGTCATTAAAGATGACCTACATGAATTTAGTTTGATGAAAAAACAAGCAAAACCATGTTGTCCATTTTCCCTGTTTTTTTACATTTTTACTGTAGACAATTATTGATGCACTCTGGATCTCTTCTCACAAACTTCTGCTGTTCCTTTGTAGCCTCTTCAGTCTTCTCTTCCCAGCTTCAGCACCATGGGCGTACATACCATAGAGGCAAGGAAGGCAACTGCTATCGGGCCTGTGGCAGAAAGAAGCCCAATGCAGGATGTGACCTACCCCTTTCAGATCCTGTGGCCAAGGCATCGAACCAGTGCTGCCGCATTATGCAGTATCATTGTGCTGTCTGCAGGGAGTGAGGCGGGGTCAGAGCTGTAGGTTCTGCATGGTGGAACTAAGATGCCTGTGCACAGTTTCCCCCTGGCACAAGCACCCCAGATTGAAACAGACCTCACCAGGCCCCACTGTTTCCAACTGCCAACACTGCTTAGAACTCCAATCAAACCACATTCCCTAATTTGTCTGCTCACAAACCAAGACTGCAGCCCCTGGACATAACATCGCAGTTACATAGTTAATACGGTTGAAAAAAAATATTTGTCCATCAAGTTCAACCAAGGGTAAGCAATAATGTAACAAATGCTGGGAGTTAGGTTTGGGTGGCCAACTTTGACTTTTTCTATGGGGCTCTGTGAGACTTATGTATTTCCCTGTCCAGCACATTTGTGTATGGGTCACATTACAGCTGCTTTCTGCTCATGTATACTCAGCTTCCTACAGCTCCATCAAGTGTCCTCTCATCCATGCATTGATCGGTTCTTCATGTATCCCATCCAAGCAGTGGCTAACTCCTACATACCATAGATACAAGGTATGTACATACCATAGATACAAGGAAGGCAACTGTGGCAGAATGAAGCCCAATGCAAGATGCGACCTACCCCTTTCAGAACCTATGGCCAAGGCATCGAACCAGTGCTGCCACATTATGTAGTGTCATTGTGCTGTCTGCAGGGAGTAAGGCGGGGTCAGAGCTGTAGGTTCTGCATGGTGGAACTAAGATGCCAGTGCACAGTTTCCCCCTGGCACTCTGTGTATAAAGCAGTTGGGGAAACAAGCACCCCAGATGGAAACAGACCTCACCAGGCCGCACTGTTTCCAACTGCCAACACTGGCTAGAACTCCAATCAGACCACATCCTCTAATTGGTCTGCTCACAAACCAAGACTGCAGCCCCCGGACATAACATAGCGGCTGATGTAACAAGTGCTGGGAGTTATGTTTGGGGGGCCAACTTTGACTTTTTCTATGGGGCCCTGTGAGACTTATGTATGTCCCTATCCAGCACATTTGTGTATGGGTCACATTACATCTGCTCATGTTTACTCAGCTTCCTACAGCTCCATCAGTTGTCCTCTGATCCATGCATTGATCGGTTCTTCATGGATCCCATCCCAGCAGTGGCCTATGTTCTCAAAGCAGTTCCCTCCCAGCTTCACGGTTTAGCGCAGTTGCCGAAAGTAGAAGTAGCAAGTAATTCGCTTAGCCACAGTACAAAAAGTCAACAATTAGCAAGTAACATCAAAACTATAACTAACTAAAGCTAAAAGTAAAAAATCATGGAGCAGTTTCCATAGCAGCCTGTCTCATCGGCACCATCTTAGTCATATATTTATACCTAGTGATTAGATCCCCTCTATGGTGCCTAAACTAAACATTTTCAGCAGAAGCAGAAATAACTAATTTAAAAAGATTTAGATGGCTAACATGCTGTCCATTTTTGGAACTGTAATGAGGAATTCTCTAGACACATGTCGCACCTAATAAAAATATGCAAAATGTACTTGAAATGTGGAAAAGAAAAATAACACCCCTGTCAGTGCATTGGATGAGATTTCTGTTACTATCACTTGTCTTATTATCATCCTGACAGCTGCGATATGTCTGGAGCCTTCGCCCTCAGCTCCGCGTAATAGACTTTGTGTTAAATAAGCTGCTGACATGGAAAAAAATTAACACTTTGCAAGATAAAAATCCATAACAATTAGTAATTATTCACCTTTGAATTGGAAAGGAACATTATTATCCTCGGCGGCGTTGCTGCTAGCAAACGCTTCAGTTATTTTTCTGCACCATTTAATGCTTTCTATTAAATTGTGTTGATCTAAACATTCAGTCGTTTCTTTTATCAATCACTAGAAACTCTAAATCAATTAGACGGAACATGCAGGGCTTGGCTTGAGAGACACATAAAGGCCCTTATTTAACAAGGGATAGCGCCAGGTAGCGAATGGTAATGACGCTCACCGCCACGAGAACGCCGGCTCCCCTCCGCAATCACACATTTATCAAGCCGATCCTGCTTAGCGACTGACAGAGCGCCAGATAGCGAATCATTCATCATTATTCCAGCCTCACCCCACAGCGCCAGCGAGCGACCTTGAACAGCGACAGGTATGACCTCTCGCTACCTGGCGCTCTCCAATGCATTTCAATGGAGCAATCTTTAAATATTCATAATTAATTGCTATTATTTTTTTTATTTTTTTAAATGTCAAAAATTCTGTGACCAACCTATCAAACAGCGACTCCTAACCCCGTATTCAACATTACCGCACACCGACTCAGTCGCTCTCAACAGCCGAACAACGGCCAAGCACAGCGAATACTAGCGGGCGCTGTGAAAATAACGCTACTGTCGCTCATCTGTCGCTACCTGGCGCTGTTAATGAATCGGCCTCAAAGCCTCTGACATAAGCATCAGGCTCTGCCATAACAGGACTAGAAGGGGGAGCACAGGACTGACATTATAATTAGTGATGAGCGAGTAGTATTCGACCGAGCCGGTATTCGATCGAATACTACGCTGTTCGTCATACTCGATTTCGATCGAGTACAGCGGCGATGGCGCACTCACAATTCGTTTCCCCTCCCACCTTCCCTGGCGCGTTTTTTACACCAATCACCATGCAGGGGGGGTGGGACAGGTCCTGGGAGGACGCTGGCATCGCGAAAACGGCGTCTACACGCATTGGCTGGAAAAACCATGTGACCTCGAATATACAAAACTCAGCACTTCCTCTTCGTCAGCATTAGCAGCTTGAACTTAGTGAGGGACAGACGCTCACAGCAGGGAAAGACAGGCTGTCGCTGGCAGGGCCCCAGAAGCTCGGAATATCGCTTTTACCACCATCTATACCAGCTACCAGAAGACAAGACAGTCCTTAAGAGCCCCTATTAGGGCTGCTACGCTAAACAGTATATAGCTCATTTTCTATTTAGTCAGGCAGGGCCCCAGAAGCTCAGAATATACCTTTTACCACCATATATACCAGCTACCAGAAGACAAGACAGTCCTTAATAGCCCTTATTAGGGCTGCTACGCTGAACAGTATATAGCTCATTTTCCATTTAGTCAGGCAGGGCCCCAGAAGCTCAGAATATACCTTTTACCACCATATATACCAGCTACCAGAAGACAAGACAGTCCTTAATCCCTTATTAGTGCTGCTATGTTGAACAGTATATAGCTCATTTTCTATTTAGTCAGGCAGGGCCCAGGAAGCTCAGAATATACCTTTTACCACCATATATACCAGCTACCAGAATACAAGACAGTCCTTAATCCCTTATTAGTGCTGCTATGTTGAACAGTATATAGCTCATTTTCTATTTAGTCAGGCAGGGCCCCAGAAGCTCAGAATATACATTTTACCACCATATATACCAGCTACCAGAAGACAAGACAGTCCTTAATAGCCCTTATTAGGGCTGCTACGCTGAACAGTATATAGCTCATTTTCTATTTAGTCAGGCAGGGCCCCAGAAGCTCAGAATATACCTTTTACCACCATATATACCAGCTACCAGAAGACAAGACAGTCCTTAATAGCCCTTATTAGGGCTGCTACGCTGAACAGTATATAGCTCATTTTCTATTTAGTCAGGCAGGGCCCCAGAAGCTCAGAATATACCTTTTACCACCATCTATACCAGCTACCAGAAGACAAGACAGTCCTTAATAGCCCTTATTAGGGCTGCTACGCTGAACAGTATATAGCTCATTTTCTATTTAGTCAGGCAGGGCCCCAGAAGCTCAGAATATACCTTTTACCACCATATATACCAGCTACCAGAAGACAAGACAGTCCTTAATAGCCCTTATTAGGGCTGCTACGCTGAACAGTATATAGCTCATTTTCTATTTAGTCAGGCAGGGCCCCAGAAGCTCAGAATATACCTTTTACCACCATATATACCAGCTACCAGAAGACAAGACAGTCCTTAATCCCTTATTAGTGCTGCTATGTTGAACAGTATATAGCTCATTTTCTATGTAGTCAGGCAGGGCCCCAGAAGCTCAGAATATACCTTTTACCACCATATATACCAGCTACCAGAAGACAAGACAGTCCTTAATCCCTTATTAGTGCTGCTATGTTGAACAGTATATAGCTCATTTTCTATTTAGTCAGGCAGGGCCCCAGAAGCTCAGAATATACCTTTTACCACCATATATACCAGCTACCAGAAGACAAGACAGTCCTTAATCCCTTATTAGTGCTGCTACGTTGAACAGTATATAGCTCATTTTCTATTTAGTCAGGCAGGGCCCCAGAAGCTCAGAATATACCTTTTACCACCATATATACCAGCTACCAGAAGACAAGACAGTCCTTAATAGCCCTTATTAGGGCTGCTACGCTGAACAGTATATAGCTCATTTTCTATTTAGTCAGGCAGGGCCCCAGAAGCTCAGAATATACCTTTTACCACCATATATACCAGCTACCAGAAGACAAGACAGTCCTTAATAGCCCTTATTAGGGCTGCTACGCTGAACAGTATATAGCTCATTTTCTATTTAGTCAGGCAGGGCCCCAGAAGCTCAGAATATACCTTTTACCACCATCTATACCAGCTACCAGAAGACAAGACAGTCCTTAATAGCCCTTATTAGGGCTGCTACGCTGAACAGTATATAGCTCATTTTCTATTTAGTCAGGCAGGGCCCCAGAAGCTCAGAATATACCTTTTACCACCATATATACCAGCTACCAGAAGACAAGACAGTCCTTAAGAGCCCTTATTAGGGCTGCTACGCTGAACACAGTATATAGCTCATTTTCTATTTAGTCAGGCAGGGCCCCAGAAGCTCAGAATATACCTTTTACCACCATATATACCAGCTACCAGAAGACAAGACAGTCCTTAAGAGCCCTTATTAGGGCTGCTACGCTGAACACAGTATATAGCTCATTTTCTATTTAGTCAGGCAGGGCCCCAGAAGCTCAGAATATACCTTTTACCACCATCTATACCAGCTACCAGAAGACAAGACAGTCCTTAATAGCCCTTATTAGGGCTGCTACGCTGAACAGTATATAGCTCATTTTCTATTTAGTCAGGCAGGGCCCCAGAAGCTCAGAATATACCTTTTACCACCATATATACCAGCTACCAGAAGACAAGACAGTCCTTAAGAGCCCTTATTAGGGCTGCTACGCTGAACACAGTATATAGCTCATTTTCTATTTAGTCAGGCAGGGCCCCAGAAGCTCAGAATATACCTTTTACCACCATATATACCAGCTACCAGAAGACAAGACAGTCCTTAAGAGCCCTTATTAGGGCTGCTACGCTGAACACAGTATATAGCTCATTTTCTATTTAGTCAGGCAGGGCCCCAGAAGCTCAGAATATACCTTTTACCACCATCTATACCAGCTACCAGAAGACAAGACAGTCCTTAATAGCCCTTATTAGGGCTGCTACGCTGAACAGTATATAGCTCATTTTCTATTTAGTCAGGCAGGGCCCCAGAAGCTCAGAATATACCTTTTACCACCATATATACCAGCTACCAGAAGACAAGACAGTCCTTAAGAGCCCTTATTAGGGCTGCTACGCTGAACACAGTATATAGCTCATTTTCTATTTAGTCAGGCAGGGCCCCAGAAGCTCAGAATATACCTTTTACCACCATATATACCAGCTACCAGAAGACAAGACAGTCCTTAAGAGCCCTTATTAGGGCTGCTACGCTGAACACAGTATATAGCTCATTTTCTATTTAGTCAGGCAGGGCCCCAGAAGCTCAGAATATACCTTTTACCACCATATATACCAGCTACCAGAAGACAAGACAGTCCTTAATAGCCCTTATTAGGGCTGCTACGCTGAACAGTATATAGCTCATTTTCTATTTAGTCAGGCAGGGCCCCAGAAGCTCAGAATATACCTTTTACCACCATCTATACCAGCTACCAGAAGACAAGACAGTCCTTAATAGCCCTTATTAGGGCTGCTACGCTGAACAGTATATAGCTCATTTTCTATTTAGTCAGGCAGGGCCCCAGAAGCTCAGAATTTACCTTTTACCACCATATATACCAGCTACCAGAAGACAAGACAGTCCTTAAGAGCCCTTATTAGGGCTGCTACGCTGAACACAGTATATAGCTCATTTTCTATTTAGTCAGGCAGGGCCCCAGAAGCTCAGAATATACCTTTTACCACCATATATACCAGCTACCAGAAGACAAGACAGTCCTTAAGAGCCCTTATTAGGGCTGCTACGCTGAACACAGTATATAGCTCATTTTCTATTTAGTCAGGCAGGGCCCCAGAAGCTCAGAATATACCTTTTACCACCATATATACCAGCTACCAGAAGACAAGACAGTCCTTAATAGCCCTTATTAGGGCTGCTACGCTGAACAGTATATAGCTCATTTTCTATTTAGTCAGGCAGGGCCCCAGAAGCTCAGAATATACCTTTTACCACCATATATACCAGCTACCAGAAGACAAGACAGTCCTTAAGAGCCCTTATTAGGGCTGCTACGCTGAACACAGTATATAGCTCATTTTCTATTTAGTCAGGCAGGGCCCCAGAAGCTCAGAATATACCTTTTACCACCATATATACCAGCTACCAGAAGACAAGACAGTCCTTAAGAGCCCTTATTAGGGCTGCTACGCTGAACACAGTATATAGCTCATTTTCTATTTAGTCAGGCAGGGCCCCAGAAGCTCAGAATATACCTTTTACCACCATCTATACCAGCTACCAGAAGACAAGACAGTCCTTAATAGCCCTTATTAGGGCTGCTACGCTGAACAGTATATAGCTCATTTTCTATTTAGTCAGGCAGGGCCCCAGAAGCTCAGAATATACCTTTTACCACCATATATACCAGCTACCAGAAGACAAGACAGTCCTTAAGAGCCCTTATTAGGGCTGCTACGCTGAACACAGTATATAGCTCATTTTCTATTTAGTCAGGCAGGGCCCCAGAAGCTCAGAATATACCTTTTACCACCATATATACCAGCTACCAGAAGACAAGACAGTCCTTAAGAGCCCTTATTAGGGCTGCTACGCTGAACACAGTATATAGCTCATTTTCTATTTAGTCAGGCAGGGCCCCAGAAGCTCAGAATATACCTTTTACCACCATATATACCAGCTACCAGAAGACAAGACAGTCCTTAATAGCCCTTATTAGGGCTGCTACGCTGAACAGTATATAGCTCATTTTCTATTTAGTCAGGCAGGGCCCCAGAAGCTCAGAATATACCTTTTACCACCATCTATACCAGCTACCAGAAGACAAGACAGTCCTTAATAGCCCTTATTAGGGCTGCTACGCTGAACAGTATATAGCTCATTTTCTATTTAGTCAGGCAGGGCCCCAGAAGCTCAGAATTTACCTTTTACCACCATATATACCAGCTACCAGAAGACAAGACAGTCCTTAAGAGCCCTTATTAGGGCTGCTACGCTGAACACAGTATATAGCTCATTTTCTATTTAGTCAGGCAGGGCCCCAGAAGCTCAGAATATACCTTTTACCACCATATATACCAGCTACCAGAAGACAAGACAGTCCTTAATAGCCCTTATTAGGGCTGCTACGCTGAACAGTATATAGCTCATTTTCTATTTAGTCAGGCAGGGCCCCAGAAGCTCAGAATTTACCTTTTACCACCATATATACCAGCTACCAGAAGACAAGACAGTCCTTAAGAGCCCTTATTAGGGCTGCTACGCTGAACACAGTATATAGCTCATTTTCTATTTAGTCAGGCAGGGCCCCAGAAGCTCAGAATATACCTTTTACCACCATATATACCAGCTACCAGAAGACAAGACAGTCCTTAATAGCCCTTATTAGGGCTGCTACGCTGAACAGTATATAGCTCATTTTCTATTTAGTCAGGCAGGGCCCCAGAAGCTCAGAATATACCTTTTACCACCATATATACCAGCTACCAGAAGACAAGACAGTCCTTAAGAGCCCTTATTAGGGCTGCTACGCTGAACACAGTATATAGCTCATTTTCTATTTAGTCAGGCAGGGCCCCAGAAGCTCAGAATATACCTTTTACCACCATATATACCAGCTACCAGAAGACAAGACAGTCCTTAAGAACCCCCTATTAGGGCTGCTACGCTGAACACAGTATATAGCTCATTTTCTATTTAGTCAGGCAGGGCCCCAGAAGCTCAGAATATACCTTTTACCACCATCTATACCAGCTACCAGAAGACAAGACAGTCCTTAATAGCCCTTATTAGGGCTGCTACGCTGAACAGTATATAGCTCATTTTCTATTTAGTCAGGCAGGGCCCCAGAAGCTCAGAATATACCTTTTACCACCATATATACCAGCTACCAGAAGACAAGACAGTCCTTAAGAGCCCTTATTAGGGCTGCTACGCTGAACACAGTATATAGCTCATTTTCTATTTAGTCAGGCAGGGCCCCAGAAGCTCAGAATATACCTTTTACCACCATATATACCAGCTACCAGAAGACAAGACAGTCCTTAAGAGCCCTTATTAGGGCTGCTACGCTGAACACAGTATATAGCTCATTTTCTATTTAGTCAGGCAGGGCCCCAGAAGCTCAGAATATACCTTTTACCACCATCTATACCAGCTACCAGAAGACAAGACAGTCCTTAATAGCCCTTATTAGGGCTGCTACGCTGAACAGTATATAGCTCATATTCTATGTAGTCAGGCAGGGCCCCAGAAGCTCAGAATATCGCTTTTACCACCATATATACCAGCTACCAGAAGACAAGAGAGTCATTAAGAGCCCTTATTAGGGCTACTATGCTGAACAGTATATAGCTCATTCTAGCTATATACACACTGCACACAACGGCTGCTTTAGTGAGGGGTAGCTGCTGCTGCTGGAATAGGGACAGAAAGACTTCAGTGGTGTATTAGCACCTATATACAAAACTATATACACTCTGCTCAAAACGGCTGCTTTAGTGAGGGGTAGCTGCTGATGCTGGAATAGGGACAGAAAGACTTCAGTGGTGTATTAGCACCTATATACAAAACTATATACACTCTGCTCAAAACGGCTGCTTTAGTGAGGGGTAGCTGCTGATGCTGGAATAGGGACAGAAAGACTTCAGTGGTGTATTAGCACCTATATACAAAACTATATTTTGCACTACTGTTTTGTGTCCTCTGTGCCAACAAAACCTTGTTATATACCCGGTGCGTATAGGCACCATTTCACCTTCTGGCAGTATACGGCTGTATAGCCAGGTGTTTTTCTTAAAAATATTTTTATATTTGGCACTACTGTTTTGTGTCCTCTTTACCAACAAAACCTTGTTATATACCCGGTGCGTATATAGGCACCATTTCACCTTCTGGCAGTATACGGCTGTATAGCCAGGTGTTTTTCTTAAAAATATTTTTATATTTGGCACTACTGTTTTGTGTCCTCTTTACCAACAAAACCTTGTTATATACCCGGTGCGTATATAGGCACCATTTCACCTTCTGGCAGTATACGGCTGTATAGCCAGGTGTTTTTCTTAAAAATATTTTTATATTTGGCACTACTGTTTTGTGTCCTCTTTACCAACAAAACCTTGTTATATACCCGGTGCGTATATAGGCACCATTTCACCTTCTGGCAGTATACGGCTGTATAGCCAGGTGTTCTTAAAAATATATTTATATTTGGCACTACTGTTTTGTGTCCTCTGTGCCAACAAAACACTGTTTTATACACGGTGCGTATAGGCACCATTTCACCTTCTGGCAGTATACGGCTGTATAGCCAGGTGTTCTTAAAAATATATTTATATTTGGCACTACTGTTTTGTGTCCTCTGTGCCAACAAAACACTGTTTTATACACGGTGCGTATAGGCACCATTTCACCTTCTGGCAGTATACGGCTGTATAGCCAGGTGTTCTTAAAAATATATTTATATTTGGCACTACTGTTTTGTGTCCTCTGTGCCAACAAAACACTGTTTTATACACGGTGCGTATAGGCACCATTTCACCTTCTGGCAGTATACGGCTGTATAGCCAGGTGTTCTTCTTAAAAATATTTTTATATTTGGCATAACGCGTGGCCAAAAAAGTAAAACGTCTGAAATGCGGAGGGCTAGCGCAAAGGGACGTGGACGAGGACGGGGGCGCGGAAATGCTGGTGGGGGCACAAACCGCGTTGAAGCCAGTGGGGATACAATGCGTGCTGGTGAGGGGCAGCCAGCATTACGCTCATCCAGCTTCCCTGCCTTTATGGGACAGTTATGCGGGGGGCGAGGTACACCTCTGTTAAGGCCTGAGCAGCGTGAACAGGTGGTGCAATGGATGGCCGATAACGCTTCCAGTCACTTGTCCACCACCCAGTCATCCACACAGTCTCACTCTGACCCTCCTTCCTCCCAACCTGGCCAACAGAGTCAGCCCAACCTTGACCCCTCCCAGGACCTCTTTTCGGGTCCTTTTCCAGATGTGCTGCAAGAATCCCAGGAGCTAGCAGAGGAATTTGTTTGTAGTGATGCCCAAACACTTGAGTATCCGCCATCTGCTAGTGATGTGGACCCGGAACCAGCATCTGCTATCATGAGCGATGATGATGAGACGCAGTTGCCATCAAGGGAGGCTGTTGGAATGTCCAGTGGGCAGGAGGAGGAGCAGAGAGAGGAAGTGGAAGAGGAGGTGGTGGACGACGAAATGACCGACCCCACTTGGACAGGGGTGATGTCCAGCGGGGAAAGCAGTGGAGATGCGGTCTGCGCATCACCGAATAAGGCAGCAAGAGGCAGAGGACAGTCCAGAGGCAGAGGACAGTCCAGACAGAGAAGGCAGGCCACAGCCAGCAGGGCCGAAGCTCTTCCCGGCAGCAGGCAGTCGCGCGAAGCTCCCCCATCGAGGCCTCGTACTTCTGTGGTGTGGAGATTTTTTAACGTTTGCGCGGATGACAAACTGAGCGCGGTTTGCGCAATCTGCCACTCAAAACTGAGTAGGGGCTCTGAGAAGAGCAATCTGACCACCTCAGGCATGCGCCGTCACTTGGAATTCAAGCACTGGGCTGAGTGGGAGAGAGCAAACGCAATACAACCTGCGCCCCGTCTTGCTGCCACTGCCTCTTCCCCTTTGTTGTGTGCTGCCACTGCGGTCCAGACCTCCAGCCAGGACACCTCCACATCTTCCTCTGCCTCGGCTACTTTGGGGCCTTCTCCTTCAGCCCCACCTTCCCCCGCATCTTCGTCTGCACCTTCCATCTCTTCGTCCCATCAACTGTCCATCTCGCAGGCGTTCAACCGCAGGCGGAAGTACGCCTCCAGTCACCCCCAAGCCCAAGCCTTAACCTGCCTCATCTCCAAACTGCTGGCCCTGGAGATGTTGCCGTTTAGGCTTGTGGAGACGCAGGCCTTCCGCGACCTGATGGCGGCTGCCGCACCTCGCTATTCCGTCCCTAGCTGCCACTATTTTTCCCGGTGTGGCGTCCCCGCCCTGCACCAGCACGTGTCGCGTAACATCAGGCGGGCCCTGAGGTACGCAGTCAGCGCAAAGGTCCACTTGACCACCGACTCGTGGACAAGCGCTTGCGGCCAAGGACGCTACATCTCTTTGACGGCACACTGGGTGAATGTTGTGGAAGCGGGGACGGGGTCGCAAACAGGGACGGCCTACATACCACCCCCGCCCAAGATTGCCAGCACGGGTTCTGATAGACCCCCCTCCTCTTCCTCCTCCTCCTCCTCCTCCTCCTCTGCCTTAACATCGCCCTCAGCCCCTAGCTGGAAGCGTTGCAGCACTGGCGCAGGGAGACGTCAGCAGGCGGTGCTTAAGCTCATCAGCTTGGGCGACAGGAAGCACAGCGCCGCAGAGGTGAGGCACGCCATATTGCAGCAGACAGAGATGTGGCTGTCGCCGCTGCAGCTAGGACCAGGCATGGTCGTGTGCGATAACGGCCGTAACCTGGTGGCGGCTCTGGAGCTTGCAGAACTCAATCACGTACCATGCCTGGCCCACGTTTTTAATTTGGTAGTACAAAAGTTTCTAAAGACTTACCCCAACCTGGCAGAGCTACTGGTCAAAGTGCGGCGCTTGTGCGCTCACTTTCGGAAGTCAACTGTAGCTGCTGCTAGCTTAAAAAAAATCCAGCAACGCCTCCATTTGCCTCAACATCGGCTGTTGTGCGACCTGCCCACTCGCTGGAATTCCACCTATTGCATGTTGGCCAGGGTGTGTGAGCAGCAGAAAGCATTGATGGAGTACCAGATGATGCATCCACGCGTGCCTCCAACTCAGCTCCCTCAGTTTGCCAACCACGAGTGGCCATGGATGGCAGACATATGCGATGTATTGCGTATCTTTGAGGAGTCCACTAAGAAGGTCAGCAGCGAGGACGCTATAGTGAGCGTAACCATCCCGCTCCTATGCGTCCTTAAAGAATCGCTCATCGCAATAAGGGAGAACGCATTGCACACAGAGGAGACGGGGGTAGGAGGAGACGCAACGCAGGTAGACAGTCAGACCACACTTTTGTCTGCTGCTCGGTGGCAGTTGCAGGAGGAGGAGGATGAGGAGGAGGAGGACAACGTGGAGGTGGCTGTGGAAGAGGATGCTGGCGGCGAGGGTAGCAGTCAGGCTGTGTGCGTCCCATTGGTTCAGCGCGGATGGGGCGGAGAGGAGGAGGAAGAGGAGGAAATGGAAAATGATCCTTCTGGTGGGGGCAGTGAGGTCATGCCTACTCAGAGTCTGGCACACATGGCTGACTTCATGCTGGGCTGCTTTTCCCGGGACATACGTGTTGTCCGGATATTGGAGAACAAACTATACTGGGTCTTCGCACTCCTGGACCCCCGGTATAAAGATAACTTCTCCTCTTTTATTCCGGTAGAGGAGAGGACGAATCGATTACTGGAATACCAGAGGGAACTCTTGCAGAACATGATGCAGATTTTCCCACCCAGCATCGCTGGCGGCAGAGAGGAGAGTGTCTCCCAGAGTCTGACAACATCGATCAGGCCCACAGCCACCAGGGGAACACTCTCCAAGGTGTGGGACACGTTCATGTCACCCCCTCGTGCAACTTCCATCACTGCGGGGCCCGCTATCAGCAGGAGGGACAAGTATCGGCGGATGTTGCGGGACTACCTGGCAGACCACACCCCTGTCCTCCCCGATCCCTCGGCGACCTACACTTACTGGGTCTCCAAGTTGGACACGTGGCTGGAACTGTCCCTGTACGCCTTGGAGGTGCTTGCCTGCCCTGCCGCCAGCGTGCTATCAGAAAGGGTGTTCAGCGCAGCCGGGGGCATTATAACCGATAAGCGCAGCCGCCTGTCAACCGACAGTGCCGACAGGCTGACGCTAATCAAAATGAACAGCAAGTGGATTGACCCGGACTTTGCTTGTACAACAGTGGAAAGCAGCCAAGAGTGAAGTGCCATCTGTATGAAGTGCCATTTCCTCCTCCTCCTCCTCCTCCTCCTCCTTAACCGCCGTAGAATTGCTGTATTAATAAAAAAAAATTATGGCTCACCTCTTGGGCTTAATACAATCAATTTTTAAGAGGTCTCAGCTCGTGGGACTCCACACAATTTTTAAGAGGTCTCAGCTCTTGGGACTCCACACAATGTTTGAGAGGTCTCAGCTCTTGGGCCTCCACACAATTTTTAAAAGGTCTCAGCTCTTGGGCCTCCACACAATTTTTAAAAGGTCTCAGCTCTTGGGCCTCCACACAATTTTTAAAAGGTCTCAGCTCTTGGGCCTCCACACAATTTTTAAAAGGTCTCAGCTCTTGGGCCTCCACACAATTTTTAAAAGGTCTCAGCTCTTGGGCCTCCACACAATTTTTAAAAGGTCTCAGCTCTTGGGCCTCCACACAATTTTTAAAAGGTCTCAGCTCTTGGGCCTCCCCTACTGCTGGGGTGACACACTGTAACAAACCTCCTCCTGTAAGCTTCCCCTACTGCTGGGGTGACACACTGTAACAAACCTCCTCCTGTAAGCTTCCCCTACTGCTGGGGTGACACACTGTAACAAACCTCCTCCTGTAAGCTTCCCTGACTGCTGGGGTGACACACTGTAACAAACCTCCTCCTGTAAGCTTCCCTGACTGCTGGGGTGACACACTGTAACAAACCTCCTCCTGTAAGCTTCCCCTACTGCTGGGGTGACACACTGTAACAAACCTCCTCCTGTAAGCTTCCCTGACTGCAGGGGTGCCACACTGTAACAAACCTCCTCCTGTAAGCTTCCCCTACTGCTGGGGTGACACACTGTAACAAACCTCCTCCTGTAAGCTTCCCTGACTGCTGGGGTGACACACTGTAACAAACCTCCTCCTGTAAGCTTCCCTGACTGCTGGGGTGACACACTGTAACAAACCTCCTCCTGTAAGCTTCCCCTACTGCTGGGGTGACACACTGTAACAAACCTCCTCCTGTAAGCTTCCCTGACTGCAGGGGTGCCACACTGTAACAAACCTCCTCCTGTAAGCTTCCCCTACTGCTGGGGTAACACACTGTAACAAACCTCCTCCTGTAAGCTTCCCTTACTGCTGGGGTGCCACACTGTAACAAACCTCCTCCTGTAAGCTTCCCTGACTGCTGGGGTGACACACTGTAACAAACCTCCTCCTGTAAGCTTCCCCTACTGCTGGGGTAACACACTGTAACAAACCTCCTCCTGTAAGCTTCCCTGACTGCAGGGGTGACACACTGTAACAAACCTCCTCCTGTAAGCTTTCCTGACTGCTGGGGTGCCACACTGTAACAAACCTCCTCCTGTAAGCTTCCCTGACTGCTGGGGTGACACACTGTAACAAACCTCCTCCTGTAAGCTTCCCTTACTGCTGGGGTGACACACTGTTACAAACCTCCTCCTGTAAGCTTCCCTGACTGCTGGGGTGCCACACTGTAACAAACCTCCTCCTGTAAGCTTCCCTGACTGCTGGGGTGACACACTGTAACAAACCTCCTCCTGTAAGCTTCCCTTACTGCTGGGGTGACACACTGTAACAAACCTCCTCCTGTAAGCTTCCCTGACTGCAGGGGTGCCACACTGTAACAAACATCCTCCTGTAAGCTTCCCCTACTGCTGGGGTGCCACACTGTAACAAACCTCCTCCTGTAAGCTTCCCTGACTGCTGGGGTGACACACTGTAACAAACCTCCTCCTGTAAGCTTCCCTTACTGCTGGGATGACACACTGTAACAAACCTCCTCCTGTAAGCTTCCCTGACTGCTGGGGTGCCACACTGTAACAAACCTCCTCCTGTAAGCTTCCCTGACTGCTGGGGTGACACACTGTAACAAACCTCCTCCTGTAAGCTTCTCTTACTGCTGGGGTGACACACTGTAACAAACCTCCTCCTGTAAGCTTCCCTGACTGCAGGGGTGCCACACTGTAACAAACATCCTCCTGTAAGCTTCCCCTACTGCTGGGGTGACACACTGTAACAAACCTCCTCCTGTAAGCTTCCCTGACTGCAGGGGTGACACACTGTAACAAACCTCCTCCTGTAAGCTTCCCTTACTGCTGGGGTGCCACACTGTAACAAACCTCCTCCTGTAAGCTTCCCTGACTGCAGGGGTGACACACTGTAACAAACCTCCTCCTGTAAGCTTCCCTTACTGCTGGGGTGCCACACTGTAACAAACCTCCTCCTGTAAGCTTCCCTGACTGCTGGGGTGACACAATGTAACAAACCTCCTCCTGTAAGCTTCCCTGACTGCTGGGGTGACACACTGTAACAAACCTCCTCCTGTAAGCTTCCCCTACTGCTGGGGTAACACACTGTAACAAACCTCCTCCTGTAAGCTTCCCTGACTGCTGGGGTGCCACACTGTAACAAACCTCCTCCTGTAAGCTTCCCTTACTGCTGGGGTGACACACTGTAACAAACCTCCTCCTGTAAGCTTCCCTGACTGCAGGGGTGCCACACTGTAACAAACATCCTCCTGTAAGCTTCCCCTACTGCTGGGGTGACACACTGTAACAAACCTCCTCCTGTAAGCTTCCCTGACTGCAGGGGTGACACACTGTAACAAACCTCCTCCTGTAAGCTTCCCTTACTGCTGGGGTGCCACACTGTAACAAACCTCCTCCTGTAAGCTTCCCTGACTGCAGGGGTGACACACTGTAACAAACCTCCTCCTGTAAGCTTCCCTTACTGCTGGGGTGCCACACTGTAACAAACCTCCTCCTGTAAGCTTCCCTGACTGCTGGGGTGACACAATGTAACAAACCTCCTCCTGTAAGCTTCCCTGACTGCTGGGGTGACACACTGTAACAAACCTCCTCCTGTAAGCTTCCCCTACTGCTGGGGTAACACAATGACACAAGAGGACATGTCTGACCACATCTCACACACACACACACACACACAATGACAATTAGGGGTGGGGTATATTTATTTTCCCCCTTGCCTATGCCATCTGTGGTTGTCATTAGGCAACGTGATTTTAAGGGGTGCAGAATTTTGTTCTTCTTTTTTGTACAGTTTGGCTTGGGGTCCATGGCAATGTAGAGGAAAGAAGGTTTCCTTGTCTTGTCTCACTTTACGTAGAAGTAATATTGTGTTTGGAGTGTATTGTTGAGAGGCTGTGATAGTGGCGTAATAGTGCGACTTGGGCGCGTTATATGCACCCAGACATGCTTCCCCTGCTGTCCCAGTTGCATTCCAGCAGTGTTGGCATCATTTTCTGATGTTTCAGGGTGGATTTGGTGACCTCCAAGTGGTCGAATTGAGATTTCCAAGTGTCGAGCATTTTTTTCCCATAGACTATAATGGGATTCGATATTCGGTCGAGTAGTCGAGTAACGCGGTCTATTCGAATCGAAATTCGAAATTTCGAATATTTCACTACTCGCTCATCTCTAATTATAATTACATTGTAGAACAGAGTCAGAATCTTTTTGGATAGACTGTAACTGTTCTCTTCTTTGTACTGCCACTTCTTTGAACTTTTCTCTTCCGATCACAGGTTTTGGGAGATGGTGATCCCTAAGAACTTTGTGCTCTTAACTCTGGTTGTGTTTGTTGTCCATTGGGAGGGATTTTTGGGGCCAGTAGAACTCTTGTTGAATCTGCATTAGAATGTGTTGAATTCTTATGCCAGGTCCTTATTCAAGGTTGGGTGGGTGAGTTCTTTTATAGTTGGTGATAGACCACTTCATACATGAGGACATGAGGAGAGTCTTGATATCAGTTTGTTTCCATAAGCCTTCATCGTCTTTATGATTTTATGGGAAGGGAAGGTCATCAATTTTTTAAAATTTTATGTTATCATCAGACGTGGCCAGTTACTTGCTTATCTGTTGCTTTTCTATATATATATATATATATATATATATATATATATATATATTACTGTGTAACTGTCCACCCGGCCAGCAAGATTTTCCAACAATGGTCACATGTACCAGAGTCTCGACAACTAAAGCCATTAAACGAGGAAGTGGAAATCAAGTAGAAAATATTAAGGTTAGTAATATTCAAATCAGAAAAAAACTCATAGACCCTATCTAACACATGCCCATTGGGAATTACATGAGGCTTTGATTTCGTTCTTGCCTACACTCCAGACAGATCCATTATTTCTGACTCAGACTCAAATATAGACTTCTTACTCAAAAATAATCTGCACAGTTATATTAACATCCTGATCATGAGAAGTCAAGTCTCATGTTGCACTGCTTTATCCTTATCCTTTACCAGAAATACCTGACAGTCTTATGGACTCAACTTAGATGGTTAGTCACCTTTTTATTCAGATCCCCCATCATTTCTCCTTTACTTCAAGGAGGAGGAAAGAAGAAGGGAGAGGGGGGACATGATTGAGAACTTTAAATATGTGAAAGGATTGAATAAGGTTCAGGAGGGAAGCATTTTAAGAAGAAACTTAAAGCGGACCAACGGTCAAAAATGAATTAAGACAGACTAACTCAACAAACAGTCCTCATGCATCCCTCTTCAGGGCAATCTAGATTGCTGCATGTAAAAAATAATTTACCTTTTTTCTGATAAATTTTAAAAACAAGATGGCCGCTCATGGGCTTGCAGGCCATCTGCAAACAGGAAGTCATGCTAGGCTTCCTGTTACTGTGCATTTCAGTTATGACAGTTGGGAGAGGAAGTTCCAAAATGGCCACTGCCTTTCTTTTCCAACTGTGCCAGGCTGTTGGTCCAGTTTAATGCTAGAACAAGGGGCCCAACCTGAAGCTTGTCGGAGGGAAGATCAGGAGCAACATTAGAAAATATTACACAAAGGGTAGTAGATGCTTGGAACAAACTTCCAGCAGAGGTAGGTGAAATATCGACAGTGAATTTAAAAATGCCTGGGATAAGCCTCCATCTATCCTAAGATAAAGAGAACATACAGTATACACATAAGGGCAGACTAGAAGGACCGTATGGCCTCCTTCTGCCGTCAACCTTCTATGTTTCTAAATTCGTTTAATTCCAAATAAAATTTTTAATGAATCGCTAAAAAAATAAAATAACTTAATAACTTACCTTACCGCTCAGTTGGCGGTGGTGGCTCCGGTGTCCTCCTCTTCACCCAGTAAGCTGGCTCCTCTTTTTTGACACAGGGCAGTCTTCCAACATCCAGCGCAGTCCTCAATGTCTTCATCTGGTGTCTGGCAGCAGATTAGCTGCCAGGCTGCCGCCAATTTGCACTAAGGTAGAGAGAAGCCTTCTTTAGCCTGTGGGCCTCCGTGGGGTAATACAGGGTTGTGCCCAGACACACCCCTATCCCTGTCAATGGCCAGAGATGTTTGCCAGTCTGACGTCATGGCCAGCCTCAGGGAAGGGATGGCGCCATGACAAAGGAGGACACTAGAGCTCCGCCGCCAGGGCCAGGGTTAGTTGCGCCGGATGATAAGGGACATTGCCTAATGCCGGAAAGAGGAAGTAGTTGCTTTTTTTTTTACTTTTGGGGTGACTTGGGTGTAAAATAGTTTGGTTACCACAAATTCTGATTTGGACATTAATCACATTTTTCGCTGCAATCCGGAAAGCAAATTCCATTTGATCCAATCAGTTCGCTCATTTCTAGTAAGCATACAATGGTCGTTCAATAAAATCATATTTTTTTATCATTGTAAGACCCCTCCCCTAACAAAAATAATGTGCTCATATGACCAATGTATGCTCACACACAGGAATTTGGGCTCCACTTTCAACCCATTCATGCAGATGTGTAACTCACAACATAACCACTCTGCCCTAGCCACAGCTCCCGTGGATTAGGTCAAGAGCACTTTGTTCATGCCCCAACTGGGAACTGAACTTTCAACCCTCTGGTCACAAGACCGTTTAAAATTGATGATATTTAAAGTGGATCAAAACCCAGGATTTTGACTATTCTGGGTTTTGGTCCTTGCCCCCCGGGGCACCCTGATCGACCCACTGTCGGTCGCCCAAATAAACTCACCTCTTCGTGGTTCTATGACGCATGGGCAGCTGCTCATCCAATCAGTGTGCTTGGATCCGCTCAAGCCCCTTTGTCCAGGAGCTCGTCTGATATGAGCAGGTCCGAGCACACTGGTGGCTGCATCCCCCGCTACCCTCTAACAGGGAGCGTGCCTGCACCAGCCATTAACAAAGGCCTGCTGTGGACACGCGCCCTGCTAGATAGATAGCGGGGATGTGGCCGCTGCGCGCGCATGCGTCGTTGGACTGGGAACAAAGATGAGTTTATGAGCAACCTGGGGGGTTTCACACAGCCCCGGGTGGAGGGAATCTTATAGATTTCTGGTCCGATCTCTGTGGGCTTTGGTCCACTTTAAATGTATATATTTAAAAAAAATACACATTTTTTATAGAACAAAATATTATTTTTACAGTTTGCAAATAAGCGATCCAGTGCCTCTGCAAAACAGTACATTACGTCTTGCACTTTCTGCATGCGGGATGACAGCCCGTAATATAAAGAGATTGCGTTTTCGCATTGGTAAACCATTTTTTTGTACGGTAATAGTACAATTACAACGGAAAATGCAAATAAAATAACAATGCTAAGGGCTTTTCTTTGTTTTTAGCAAATTAAAAGAGGAAAAAAACCTATAAAGTGGACAGTTTACACGCATATTAAATGGAAAGCTATACACTCGGCATTTAAAATTTGAAAGCCTGCTGTATATAAAAAATACATCTTAAAGCAGTGTGTAAAGTTAATAATAACTGGATGCCACAGATATATATTTTCCTAAAAGCATAAAATTTCTATTTTTCCCTAATGGTTTACTGTCTATTAAAAGTTTTTTTGTTTAGTTTGCTACTTCTGCTAGTAGATACGCATAGGTAATCTTGGCTGACTAATTCCAAAACTATGCCAAAGGCAGATTCCAAAATATCAGCCTAGTATTTTAGTGGCCCTGTCAGTCCATGAATAGCCTATACATCCCTTTTCTCTTTTCCCACTTTCTGAGCCTTTAAACATCCACTCCATGGAGTTTCAGGCTGCCTGCAAACAGGAAGTGTCTTCTGAATATGCTGGTCTGCTTTCTGGGATTGCTGACCTTTTCCTGACCCTAGCTCTGCTTTGTCTGTGCAAAGCACAGCTATAACCCCACCCCCTGCACTTTTGCCCCTCTCCTCTTCTCAGTAGGAGATGCTTCTGAGGCAAGATGGTGGCTGCCGTATCCTAGAGTCCTGAACAGAGTTGCAGCCCGGTCGGGGAAAGAATAATAAGTAAGCGACTAAGGCCCTTATTTATGAAGGAATAGCGACAGGTAGCGACTGGTGAGTGGCCGGTAATGACGGGCCCCGCCACGAGAACGCCGGCTCCCCACCACAATCACACATTTATCAAGCCAAAACTGCTTAGCGACTGAGATAACGCCATATAGCGACTCATTCATCATTATTCCAGCCTCAGCCCACAGCGCCAGCGTCCGACCTTGAACAGCGACAGGTATGACCTCTCGCTACCTGGCGCGCTCCAATGCATTTCAATGGAACAATCTTTAAATATTAATAATTCATTGTTATTAATGTTTATTTTTTTTTTAAATGTGAAAAATTCTGTGACCACTTCTGCCATTTTAGATAATTTTTTTAAGGGAAAAAAATTAAAAATAAATCGTACAGAATTGATATTACAGGTCTGATATTAATGTATTCATATTAATAAATTATTTAAAATACTTTTTTTTTTTTGGTTTCCAAAAATATGGTGGTTTGGGGGTTAAAAAACTACTTTTAACACATCGCCTCCAGCGCTCTGGGGTTTAAACATGCATTTCACAGCGCTTGAATTTTTTGAGCGTGATTTTTTGATGAATATGGTGGGAGCCGCTCGCTCTGACCAGTCGATATCATGCGCTCCCATACAGCGTGGAACCTGTCAAATAGCGACTCGTAACCTTGTATTCAACATTACTGCACACCGACTGAGTCGCTGTCAACAACCGAACAACGCCCAAGCACAGCGACTACTAGTGGGCGCTGTGAAAATACAGCTACAGTCGCTCAACTGTTGCTACATGTCGCTATTAATAAATCAGCCTCTAAAACTTAAAATGTATTAATTTTAGATGCTGGGAAATAGTTTTTGAAGGATTTGTGCTTTTCAGTAAATGATGCTGAAGGTCCGGTTTAACCATTAATTTAGTGCTTTTCTTTATAGATTCTTCTGCTTCCCGCCACATCTGGGCAGGAGGGGTTCGGAAGTCTGCGGGTTAACCAGTGCCCCTCCATTTGGTTATCCTGCGTGTTAGCGACATTTAAATACATATTTCTATTTCATCTTCTCGCACCTTTTAACTCACGTTCAAAAATAGTATTTTTCTTATTTTGTTCAATGTTCCAAAACAAATTGTACTAACTCGCTCCATGGAAACCGAAAGCCCTGCAAAAGAACGTCTCGGGGCTGAAGAAAGACTTTAAAATGATGGTTTAGATACAAGCGGCTTGTTGAAATATAACGCTATAATAAAACATGACATCAACAAATCAAGAGTAAAGGTATAACATGCCAAACGAGCTGACGCTATTTCTGCAGATGCCAAAATAGAAGGAAATGTTAAAAGATAATTGCTGAACGTCTCTCAGTGGAGTGATTGCTTTTGCTCTTTAAAGGGGCTGAGTTTGGTTTTTATCAGGCCGATTCATTAATAGCGCCAGGTAGCAACAGATGAGCGACAGTAGCGTTATTTTCACAGCGCCCGCTAGAATTCGCTGTGCTTGGCCGTTGTTCGGCTGTTGACAGCGACTCAGTTGGTGTGCGGTAATGTTGAATACGGGGTTAGGAGTCGCTGTTTGACAGGTTCCGCGCTGTATGGGAGAGCATGACAGCGAACGGCTCCCAGCATATTCATTAACAAATCACGCTCCAAAAAATCTCGCGCTGTGAAATGCATGTTTAAACCCCAGAGCGCTGGCGGCGATGGGTTAATGGTAGTTTTTTAACCCCCAAACAACCATATTTTTAGAAAAAAAAAAAACATGTTTTTCAAAACATTTTGTAATATGAATACATTAATATCAGACCTGTAATATCAATTCTGCACAAATTTTTTTTTTACCTTAAAAAATTAAAAAACTAACATTGCAGAAGTGGTCACAAAATTTTTGACATTTAAAAAAAAAAAAAACATTAATAGCAATTAATTATGAATATTTAAAGATTGCTCCATTGAAATGCATTGGAGAGCGCCAGGTAGCGAGAGGTCATACCTGTCGCTGTTCAAGGTCGCTCGCTGGCGCTGTGGGGTGAGGCTGTAATAATGATGAATGAGTCGCTATCTGGTGCTCTGTCAGTCGCTAAGCAGGATCGGCTTGATAAATGTGTGATTGCGGAGGGGAGCCGGCGTTCTCGTGGCGGTGAGCGTCATTACCGTTCGCTCACCATTCGCTACCTGGCGCTATCCCTTGTTAAATAAGGGCCCAAGAGTAGCGAAGGACGGGGGTGGGGGCAAAAAGGAAAGGGGGGATGGGAGTGTTGTCCTTGGGTATTTGGGGTTCCAGGTGAGGTCTGTATTGATATGATCACAAGACACAGCGATTTATGTTATCGCAACGTACAAACTGATCATTACCAGACACCGACAGATGAGCGTCTGTAGCGAGACATTGAGAGCGACCGCTAGTAGTCGCTGCGCTCAGCCATAGTTCGCTGTTTCAGAGCGTCTCAGTCGCTGGCCAGCATTGATGAATATATGGGTGTGAGTCACTCTAACGCCATGGCAGCGCTGTATTAGAGCGAACGGTAGCGCCAGCTCAGTGCGACCGACTCACACCATATTCATCAAAAAACAGGCTCACACAGCACCGGCGCTCGAAATCGGGACGCTGTAGCCCAGAGCGCCAGAGGCTGTGTGATTAAAGTTAGAGTCGCTCACCAGATTCGCTTTGATAAATATGGTATTGCGTACAGCGCCCGGCGGTCACCGTTCGCTACCTGTTGTTACCTGTCGTTACCTTGCGCTATGTCTTGATAAATAAAGCCCAGAGACAGCAGGCAACCCAATTGAATGTTAATTGTAAGTAAAGCATTATTTTTACCTCACTACTAAAAACTTTTACACTGTGTGGATATTTTATATGAACCTATTACCCTGAATCCCAGTAGGTTACACAGTACGCTGAAGAAGCCTAAGGGCGAAACGCGTCCGTAATAAAAGACACTTGCTAAAAACAAGGGATAAAACCCACAAATCTAAACGAAAAGGAATTTACTGTTGAGTAACAGCCGCAAGGCACTAAGAAAAACTATAAAAACCCTCACTAAAATGTGGGATAAATGATTGTACAGTTTTCTTGTGTATATATGTATTGTACAGGAATGAAAGAATGAAATGTAACTAATAATTTATAATAATTTCTGACTTACCTATCAGAGTGAGAGAACTGGCACTCTGGGAACCCCCCGAAAACCAGATGGGTGTTCAGGTACTGACCCAAGGGGAAGCGACCCCCCAAAAAACCCTCTTTAAAGTGGACCAAAACTTACAGAGATTGGCCCAGGAATCTTATAGATTGATTCCCTCCCCCCCCCCCCAGGCTTCAAAAACGGGATGCCCCACTGCGTGAAACCCCCCAGGTCACCCATAAACTCACCTTCTTTTCTGGTCCAACAGTGCATGCGCGGTCACATCCCCGCTATCCCTTTAGCAGGGCATGTGCCCACACCAGGCATATATGAATGGCTGGCGCATGCACGCTCCTTGTTATTATTATTATTGTTTATTAATATAGCGCCATCATCTTCCGTAGCGCTTTACAAAGTAGTAATTACAGACAGGGTAGAAACATACGGTACATATACTATTTCAAATGCAGTTTTACAGAGTTGACAATGGATATTCTGAGTACAAGATACAATAGGGGAGAGAGCCCGGCCCTTGTGAGCTTACAGTCTAAAGGAAGAGGGGTGAAGACGAGGGGGAAGGATCACAAACAGTCAGTATTGTGCTTTGAGGCGTGTGCCCTTTAGAAGATTGGTTAGGCCAGATTATATGCTTGTCTGAATAAGTGAGTTTTAAGGGCGTCTTTGAAGGTTTTGAGGGTTGTGGAGTGGCGTATTGGGTGCGGGAGGGCATTCCAGAAGATTGAAGTTGCACGTGAGAAGTCCTGGAGGCGGGCGTGAGAGGAGGTGACCAGGGTGGAGCACAGGAGAAGGTCAGCAGCAGAGCGGAGGCTGCGTCTAGGTTGATACTGTTGGATTAGAGATGAGATGTAGGGAGGGGCCTGGCTGGAGAGAGCTTTGTAGGCGAGAGTTAGAGTGTTGAACAGGATTCTCTGTGGGATTGGCAGAGAGGCGCAGAACAGGAGGAGCGAGAGGAGAGATGGATGAGGCGAGCAGCAGAGTTCAGGATAGATTGGAGGGGTGCCAGTCTGTTAGTTGGTAAGCCACAAAGAAGGATGTTGCAGTAATCCAGTCGGGATATGACCAGGGCATGCACTAGCATTTTAGTGGTGTCAGGTGAGAGGAAAGGACGGATGCGGGAGATGTTTTTAAGTTGGAGGCGACAGGAGGTGGCCAGGGAGTGAATATGTGGTTTGAAAGAGAGGGCAGAGTCCTCTTGTTAGAGGGTAGCAATGGATGCGGCCATCAGCGCACTCAGATCTGATCGCACTAGACGAGAATATGTACTGGTTTATGGTTTATGAGTTAGATATGTAAGGTATATTATTTTAGTGTCATATGTATTATTTAGCAATAGGTGTATTGGCAGCAGTAGGTTCAGCTCCCCCTTGTGGCAGACAGTGTTTATGTGTTATATGTTTTTTAATGTGAATTTTTAAAGGATGTAGTGTTTGTGAGTTTTTGCCTAATAAAGCTTATAATTTTTATACGGTAGAGGGTAGTGCATTGTCAGTCTTTGGTGTAAGGGCAGCCCAGGTGGGGGTTCTGCGCACCCCCTTCTTTGGTAGATTTATTAAGGCATTTGTGGCAGCCCAGGTGGGGGTTATGTGCCCCCCCTTCTTTGGTAGATTTATTAGGGCATTTGTGGCAGCCCAGGTGGGGGTTATGTGCCCCCCCCCCTTCTTTGGTAGATTTATTAAGGCATTTGTGGCAGCCCAGGTGGGGGTTATGGGCACCCCCCCTTCTTTGGTAGATTTATTAAGGCATTTGTGGCAGCCCAGGTGGGGGTTATGTGCCCCCCCCTTCTTTGGTAGATTTATTAGGGCATTTGTGGCAGCCCAGGTGGGGGTTATGTGCCCCCCCCCTTCTTTGGTAGATTTATTAAGGCATTTGTGGCAGCCCAGGTGGGGGTTATGGGCACCCCCCCCTTCTTTGGTAGATTTATTAAGGCATTTGTGGCAGCCCAGGTGGGGGTTATGGGCACCCTCTTCTTTGGTGGATTTATTAAGGCATTTGTGGCAGCCCAGGTGGGGGTTATGGGCACCCTCTTCTTTGGTAGATTTATTAAGGCATTTGTGGCAGCCCAGGTGGGGGTTATGGGCACCCTCTTCTTTGGTGGATTTATTAAGGCATTTGTGGCAGCCCATGGTGGGGGTTATGGGCACCCCCTTCTTTGGTAGATTTATTAAGGCATTTGTGGCAGCCCAGGTGGGGGTTATGGGCACCCCCTTATTTGGTAGATTTATTAAGGCATTTGTGAATGGCCGGTGCGGGAACGCTCCCTGTTAGAGGGTAGCGATGGATGCGGCCACCAGCTTGCTCGGATCTGCTAGCCTTGGACGAAAACTTAGGTGAAGGGACGGGAGCAAATCCAAGCGCGCTGATTGGACGAGAGGCCGCGTATGTGCTGTAGGCCTGGGAAGAGGTGAGTTTGTTCAGGTGACCTCTGGGGTTTCACACAGCGGGGCCCCCCATGATCGGGGTGCCCTGGGGGCAAGGTCCGAAAGGATCAGTCAAAATCCTGGGTTTTGGCCCACTTTAATAATGCCTACTCAAGGCACTTCCATAGCAGGGCTGTATTTGGTGTTCATGCCGCCCTAGGTACTTCAAGTGCTGGCGCCCCCCTTTCCTGAATAACATTGAGCAGCTCCAGCTTCAGTGGGCCCATTGCAGTGTGGTATAACTCCATACATGATGATAAAGGGGTTTATTCATGAAGGGATAGCACCAGGTAGCGCCTCGTAGCGGCAGGCAGCGCCTGGTGAACGCCGAGCTGTATGCAAAACCACATTTATTAAAGCGAATCTGGTGAGCAACTGTAACAGCGCCATGTAGTGCCACATGTATTATTACAGGCAGCTCAGTGTATAGCGCCTCTAACAGCGCCATGTAGCGCCACATGTATTATTACAGGCAGGTCAGAGTATAGCACCTCTAACAGCGTCATGTAGTGTCACATGTATTATTACAGGCACTTCAGTGTATAGCGCCTCTAACAGCGCCATGTAGCGTCACATGTATTATTACAGGCAGGTCAGAGTATAGCACCTCTAACAGCGCCATGTAGAGTCACATGTATTATTACAGGCACTTCAGAGTATAGCGCCTCTAACAGCGCCATGTAGTGTCACATGTATTATTACAGGCAGCTCAACGTATAGCACCGGCGCTCTAGACTTAGGAGCGCCATGTAGTACCTGTAGCTACCTGTTGCTCTCCCATGCATTTCAATAGCCGTTCATTTGTTTGTTCATAAATTGTATGTTTGACATTTTAATATTTTTTAACACTTTTAGAAACTTTTTAAATATTTTTATACAGATTTGTCATTACAGGTCTGGCACTAAAGTGCTAATGTCACAGTGTTATAACAATGTCATTCCATGTGTTTTCGCTTTGTTACTGGTGGTTATGTGCTCAAAAACAGACTTTAATCACACAGCGTCTGGCGCTCTATGCTACAGCGCCCAGATTTAGAGCGCCGATGCTGTGTGTGTGTCCTTTTGTGATAAGTATGGTGTAAAGCGCTGAGAGTTGGTTGCAGTGAGCTGGCGCTACCTCTCGCTTGCTGCAGTGCTGTACTGGTGTTACAGCGCCCAACATACATCACATTCATCAGTGCTGGCCAGGTTACTACAGCAACTGAGGTGCTCTCTTACAGTGCCCGGTACCCGCTTACAGAGTCTACTAGCGGTTGCTCTAACCTCCTCTTAGACAAAAGGAGGGGAGCAGATCCGAGCAAGCTGATTGGAAGAGAAGCCGCATATTTGCCATAGGACCAGGAAGAGGCGAGTTTGTTCAGGCGACCTGGGAGGTTTCACACAGCGGGACACCCCCGATCAGGGTGCCCTGGGGGTAGGGACCAAAACCCCCCACAAAAAAATCCTGGGGTTTGGTCCACTTTAAAGAGGCCTACTTAAGGCACTTCCATAGCAGGGCCATATTTGGTGTTCATGCTGTGCTAGGTACTTCAAGTGCTGCCGCCCCCTTCGACAAGGAATGACTTAGGCCCTTATTTATGAAGGAATAGAGACAGGTAGCGACTGGTGAGCGGCCAGTAATGACGGGCCCCGCCACGAGAACGCCGGCTCCCCACCACAATCACACATTTATCAAGCCAATCCTGCTTAGCGACTGAGATAGCGCCATATAGCCACTCATTCATCATTATTCCAGCCTCAGCCCACAGCGCCAGCGTCCGACCTTGAACAGCGACAGGTATGACCTCTCGCTACCTGGCACTCTCCAATGCATTTCAATGGAACAATCTTTAAATATTAATAATTGTTTTTTTTTTTTCGTTTTTTTTAAATGTGAAAAATTCTGTGACCACTTCTGCCATGTTAGATAATTTTTTTAAGGTAAAAAAAATAATAAACAAAATGTACAGAATTGATATTACAGGTCTGATATTAATGTATTCATATTACAAAATTATTTAAAAAACTTGTTTTTTTTGGTTTCCAAAAATATGGTGGTTTGGGGGTTAAAAAACAACTTTTAACACATCGCCGCCAGCGCTCTGGGGTTTAAACATGCATTTCACAGCGCAAGAATTTTTTGAGCGTGATTTTTTAATGAATATGGTGGGAGCCGGTCGCTCTGACCAGTCGCTATCATGCGCTCCCATACAGTGCGGAACCTGTCAAATAGCGACTCCTCACCCAATATTCAACATTACTGCAAACCGACTGAGTCGCTATCAACTACCGAACAACGGCCAAGCACAGCGACTACTAGCGGGCGCTCTGAAAATTCCGCTACAGTCGCTCAACTGTCGCTACCTGCCGCTATTAATGAATCGGTCTCCCCGTATAGAAGGATTGACAGAAAGAAAGAGAAATAAGGAACATAAGAATAAAAGGAATGACAGGAAAAATGTATGCAGAAAAGAAAGAAGGAATCACCAAAAAAGAAAAAAATAGATGGAGCGAAATAAAAAATAAATGCAAAGAAGCAAACAACAGCAGCACAAAATGAATGACAGAAACAAAGGGGTTTATTTATCAAGGGCTAGCGCCAGGTAGTGTCTGACGAGCGCCAGGTAGCGCCAGCTAACGGCGGCTACCGAATCAAGTACGCCCGGCGGCGGTCACAATGACGCATTTATCACGCTAAATGAGGTTAGCGCCGGCGAGAGCGTCAGCTAGCGCGGTATTCATCATGTAGCCGACTGCAACGAACAGCGCCGCTGATAATCCCATCACAGCGACAGGTATGACCTGGCGCTCCCTGGCGTTGTCCAATGCATTTCAATGGAGCAATCTTTAAATAATCATAATTAATTGCTTTTTTATTTTTTATTTTTTTTTAATGTCAAAAATTCTGTGACCACTTCTGCAATGTTAGGATTTTTTTTTAAGTTAAAAAAAAAAAAAAAAAAAAAGAATTGTGCAGAATTGATATTACAGGTCTGATATTCATGTATTCATATTACAAAATGTTTAGAAAAACTTGTATAATTTTTACATTAAAAAAAAAAAAGGTTGTTTGGGGGTTAAAAACTACTTTACACACATCGCCGCCAGCGCTCTGGGGTTTAAACAAGGAATTCACAGCGCAAGAAATTTTCGAGCGTGATTTGTTAATGAATCTGCAGCAAGCCGTTCGCTCTGGCCATTCGCTGTCAGGCGCACCCATACAACGCGGAACCTGTGAAACATCGACCCCTAACCCCGTATTCAACATTACCGCACACCGACTGAGTCGCTGTCAACAAGCAAACCCCGGCCAAGCACAGCGAATACTAGCGGGCGCTGTGAAAATCACGCTACTGGCGCTCATCTGTCGCTACCTGGCGCTATTAATGAATCGGCCTCAAAGAAAGAATAAACAGAAAGACAGGAAAAAAGCAGGTAAGCCAGAGAGAGAGAATGGGAGAAAAAAAAGAGCTGATAGGAAAGAAAAAAATAGAAGGACTGACAGGAAAAAATAAAAGGGAAGAAAAGGAATGCATTACAGATGAAAGAAAGAAACAAAGTATAGACAGAAAGAAAGAAAAATACTAGATGGGAGAAATAGAATAGAACAAAAGAAACAAAGAGTAGAAGAACTGTCAAAGAGAGCATTAACATGCCAACTTTTTTTTTTCTACTAAAGCAGTAATGTCAGCTCCCCCCCCTTGTAGATGACCACCCTAGGCACAGGTCTAGGTTTGCCTAATGGTAAATAAAGCCTAGTACTATAGCCAGAGTAGCTAGGCTTTCTGACACCCAGGGCAAATATTCAAAATGGCTCCCCCACCTGTGTGCAGGCCCCCCTTTGGTGCCCCCCTGACCTGCTGCGCCTGGAGCACATGCCCCCCCCCCCCCGATCCCTCTAGTCTATAGCCACTGCTAATTGACTGCTGTTGGGTCTCGCAGATTAGGGTCAAACACAGTGTAATGCTCATGATTTGTGGAAACCAAATGTCAAGCTTCTGGGTAGCAGGGGGTAGGAGCTGCCAGTGGTAAGTACTGTTGAACCGGGGAGGCTGATTTATTAATAGCGACATGTAGCGACAGTTGAGCGACTGTAGCGGTATTTTCACAGCGCCCGCTAGTAGTCGCTGTGCTTGGCCGTTGTTCGGTTGTTGACAGTGACTCAGTCGGTGTGGCGTAATGTTGAATACAAGGTTACGAGTCGCTATTTGACAGGTTCCACGATGTATGGGTGCGCATGATAGCGACTGGTCAGAGCGACCGGCTTCCACCATATTCATCAAAAAATCACGCTCAAAAAATTCAAGCGCTGTGAAATGCATGTTCAAACCCCAGAGCGCTGGCGGCGATGGGTTAAAAGTAGTTTTTTAACCCCCAAACCACCATATTTTTGGAAACCAAAAATAAAAAGTATTTGAAATAATTTAGTAATATGAATACATTCATATCAGACCTGTAATATCAATTCTGTACAATTTTTTAAATTTTTTTTTTCCCTTAAAAAAATTATCTAAAATGGCAGAAGTGGTCACAGAATTTTTCACATTTAAAAAAAAAAAAAAAAACATTAATAACAATTAATTATTAATATTTAAAGATTGTTCCATTGAAATGCATTGGAGAGCGCCAGGTAGCGAGAGGTCATACCTGTCGCTGTTCAAGGTCGGACGCTGGCGCTGTGGGCTGAGGCTGGAATAATGATGAATGAGTGGCTATATGGCGCTATCTCAGTCGCTAAGCAGGATTGGCTTGATAAATGTGTGATTGTGGTGGGGAGCCGGCGTTCTCGTGGTGGGGCCCGTCATTACCGGCCGCTCACCAGTCGCTACCTGACGCTATTCCTTCATAAATAAGGGCCTAAGTAAGAGTGCACCCTTTCTCTGGCATACCTCCCAAGTTTTCAGGGTACCAGGTAGTGTCCCATCTATTAACAACGCTGGCGATGGGATGAGCACCTACAGTGTCCGATAGGACCAGGCGCTCACCCTGCACTGTGTGGCCTTATCCCATAGTTTTCAATGGGCTGGAATGGTTATAGTTATTTAAGCATTTTTTGGGTTGGTGCATGTGCCACGGGATCCCAGGGCTGGTTGGGATTATTTTTGGATGAATTTTTAGAACTTCTGTGTTGCACTGCAAACCTGTGACTTGGGCCGTGAGAAAGCTGTGTCATGTTTTTCTAGTGTCCCCAATGCAATTCCCATTTTTATCTAAAACAAAAAAAATTCCAGAACCCTACAAAATTGGGATTCCAACAGCTGCTGCGTGCCTGAAATCCTGTTTTTTTTAGCGCCTCTGGCGTGTTTACATACCTTTCAACTTTTCAGGGTGGAAAAGAGGGACATTTGTTAAATTAGACCACACCCCCCAATGAAGGATGGATGGAGATGTAACAGTTACAACAATAGAAACACTTTGAATAGGCAAATGAATCATTTATTGCTGCAAATCTGCATGTTACACCTCAAAGAGGGACAAATGAGAACAACGAGGGACAGGGGGACATGGACTCAAAAGAGGGACAGTCCCTTCAAATCAGGGATACTTGTGTTTATGTGGTTTTTAATGTGGAGTGATTTCACAATACAGCTCATTGCATCATCTTTAACCTATTGCCTGAATTGTGATGCCTTCTTCCAGAGATATTACTGTAAATGTATTTTTCCATTTTCTTTGCTTGGCATAATGGCTCGTTGTTTTCCCCCTGCTGTCAGGAATGAATGCAAATAACAGGAAGCTATACATTGACTGACATCACACCCTCGTCGCTATTAAAACTCGCCAAGTGACAAGCAGAGAATTCACATTACCAACTCATTTAGAATCAATTAATTAATAGTCTAAGACACAAACCTCCTACCACACTTCCTCTACCAGATTTATAGTTATTAAAGTCTTCCCAATGGGGGACATGCTAATTATTTAGTGATGCAGATGTAACTCTGAAGGGAACATTTGGGTGTGAATTTAAACCTACATTTCAGTGAGCTTTTTTTTTTTAATCTTTAAACCAGATCAACAGCCTGGCATAGATGAAAAGAAAAATTCCCCGAAGCTCACTTGCCCCATGTGCAATGCATAATGCCGAACTGGTGAGGGTCATGCTAAAGATGAGGAACCTGATTTATTAGGGGGCACTTTAAGAAACGCTAAGGCCACATAGTGCCAGATGAGTGTCAGGTGAATGTCAGGTCCCAGTGACAACTGTGCATTTATCAAAGGGGTTATTTAAGAAGGGATAGCGCCAGGTAGCGCCTCGTAGCGGCAGGTAGCGTCTGGTGAACGCCGGGAGCAGTACAGGAAACCACATTTAGGAAAGCGAATCCGGTGAGCGCCTCTAACAGCGCCATGTAGTGTCCGATTCATCATTACAGGTGGTTCAGCGTATAGCGCTGGCGCTCTAGGTTTAAGAGCGTCACATATTACCATTTTCTCAGTGTCGCTCTCCCATACATTTCAATGGGCTTTCATTTGTTTGAGTTTAAACAGCGTGTTTGACAATGACATTTTTGGGTTTTTTGCTCCAATCATTCTGTGACGTCTCCTGGCTGCGAACAAACACTTTTATACATTTTTGGATTTTTTATATTTTTATGCACAATTGTCATTACAGGTCTGGCACTAAAGTGTCATTGTCCCAGTGTTAAAACAAGGTCATTACATGTGTTTTCGCTTTGTTACTGGTGGATATGTGTTCAAAAACAGACTTTAATCACACAGCGTCTGGTGTGGAGCGCTGAGTGCCGGACGCACTGAGCTAGCGCTACCTCTCGCTCGCTGCAGGGCTATACTGTTGTTAGAGTGCCAAACACACATCATATTCCTCAATGGCATCCAGGTTACTACAGCGACCGCAACGCTAGGTTACAGCGCTCAACACCCGCATACAGCGCCGCTATACAGGTGCTCATCTGGCAATACCTGGCGCTAGTAGTGAATCAGCCTCCAAGTCAAAAATCTAGAGTGCCTCTGATAGTGTCAGGTAGTGTCCCATCTATCAACAGCACCGGCAATGGGATGAGTTCCCTACAGTGTCAGATAGGACCAGGCTCTCACCTACCACTGTGTGGCCTTATCCCATACTTTTCAATGGGCTGGGATGGTTATAATAATTTAAACATTTTTGGGGGGCTGCTCCATGTGCCACGGGATCCCTGGGCTGGTTGGGATTATGTTTGGATGAATTTTTAGAACTCTTGTGTGGCGATGCAAACTTGTCATTTGGGCCGTGAGAAAGCTGTGTCATGTTTTTCTAGTGTCCCTAATGCAATTCCTATTTTTATTTAAAAAAAAAAATGTCAGGACCCTAGAAAATTAAAAATTGGGATTCCAACAGATGCTGTGTGCCTGAAATCCTGATTTTTGAGAGCCTCTTGGAGCGCTGTGTATTTTTTAAATAAATCTATTCAGCTTGCGGCACTCCCGGCAGGCGCTAGGTGTCGCTAGTGCATAGGCATATAGAAGCCGTGCACTGCGAACACTGCCTGGCCAGGAGCGCTACAACTGACTGCGCCACTAGCTTGAAGCCGACGTTGCCGTGCAAGCGCTGCCGAGTGTCTCGGATGAGGCACCGCACCTATAAAAATAAATATAACAATGCACATGCGTGTGGAGCGCAGATGGATGCTTGACTCTGGCCCCAGAGCCTCGGGCAGGCCCCAGGACCCTTCCTACCAACTTTGGGGCCGATCTGTGAGGGTCCCGAAATCGCCACTGACAGCAGCAGGCGGAGGCGGATGGCCGCCGCCATTTTGTGAACAGGCGCATCCTGCGCACCCAGCCTGTGCCTTCCCAGGCGTAACACCTTACCTCACTGGCATTTCAATAAGCCCCAAGAGGGACCCTGCATCCTTGAATTCCAGAAGGTTTCCCCAAGCAGGCAGGAGTCAGGCTACAAGGCGTTCCAGCAGCTCCCTGATCCAGCCTTGGAGGGCTGCTCCATTCCATCCCATCCACGGCCTGCTACCCTGGTCAAACTCTCGGGCTTCTCTACCCTGCTTCATCGGCAGCTCCCGACCATCGCGCTTAGAACCTCAAGCGGCACCTGACTATTGCACCCTTCGCAGAGTACTAAACGACAAGTAATAGTTTTCATTTAATTCTATGACCTTTGACCTCTGATATTGCTTGCTATAAGGGGCCTCCTATCTAACCCTTTGGCCTTCTTAAAGGGGAAATGCTTCTATTTGTAACCTGATGTGTTTGGGACTCTCTCTAACCACCCTTAAAGCGTAGCCTACATCCTCCCTTGAGTACCTGTCCAAACTACTAATAAATCCTTATTGTGCGGTAACTCTCACCTCCCGCGGCCTTATTAAGCTGCCTCACTTAACCTCCCCTAAAACTTCGAACCAAGGTTCATAATTAAGATGGAGGCTTCCACTTCCTCCCAAAGGGATTCTCCGCTGATAGATTTAGTCATGCTTGAGAAAGCCCTCGAGCGATGGGCCCTAGAAATTGCGTCCCAGATTACCGTCAACCTCTCAGCGGAAATAAAGGAACTGGGCCAAAGAGATGATGATCTTGAACAACAGCACTTGGCACACAGTTCGAAGCTGTCCTCTTTTGGGTTGGATATAGAAGCCTTGAGAGAGGAAACTCTTACCCTACATCACAAGCTTGAGGACATGGAGAACCGCTCCCGTAAGGCTAACATCAGAATCGGAGGCATCCCTGAAACAGTCCTCGATCTACAATCCACAGTTACGGCCCTTTTCCAAGAGCTTACCCCTGCCATCCCAATCAGATTAGAATTCGACAAGATTCACCGCACCTTACAGAAAAAGAGAGCGGATGGCCTCCCTCGGGACATTCTTGTGAAGCTCCATTTCTATCGCACGAAAGAACAGCTCATGGCGGCAGCATGGGATCAAGGTACACTCAAATTCCAGAACTTTGATTACCAACTTTTTGCTGACATCTCCCCCCAAACCATCACAAGGCGACGAGCCATGAAACCCTCGCTGGAAATTCCGCAAGCTAAAGGGATCAGATACAAATGGGGGTTTCCCTTTAAAATCTCCTTCTACCACTCTGATCAGCGCTACGAGGCTACCACACCGCAAGATCTGGAGGCAGCCCTTGTCCCGGCGGGTTTGAAGGCTACAGCAGCAGCTCCAGCTCCCCCTCCGCAAAAGAAGAGGGCACTTTCCTTCTCACCGGTGCCTAAAGATAAAAGAGGTCCACGGCGGAGTACTCAATCAACGGGCAAGTTGGTGAACACTCTATCCCACAGGTTTGGCAAGCCGGCGCTTGGAGAGGGGTGATGGATAAGAGTCCCTGTGTAGTAGAGTTCTTGTTCCTTACCCTGCTACCATTGCGATAGCGCAGGGCACTTATCTGTTTAACGTTGTTGGGACTCTAGCCTCGGTTCTATAATTCATTGGTCTTTTATTGTTACCTGGGTAATGCCCTTAGACCACTGGCAAAATGCAATCTTCCTTGTTTGATTCTTATTTTCAGTTACATATCCCAACCCTCACTGCATAGAATGTTACTTGAGTTCTCTATTCACTGTTGCTTCTCGTTTTGTTCTCTCCTCAATCAATACCACTTAGCTGATGCCTGGAGGGAACTCCATCCTACTAGGAGGGACTATACTCATTACTCTCATCCTCATAAGGTCTTCACCAGAATTGATCATATTTTTCTGCAGCTCCCCTCCTTGCCGCACCTGACCCACTCCTCCATAGTCCCAATCGTTTGGTCGGACCATGACCTGGTCCTGGCTGAGCTATCCTCCTTAACCCAAAGATCCCCCCAAGTATCCTGGAAGCTTTATAACCCTATGCTCTCTGATGAGATGTTCCTTGAACGTACTAACAAGGTGATTGAGGACTTCTATTTGGATAATATAGGGTCAGTGAGCTCTGAGACCTTACTCTGAGAAGCTCATAAAGCGGTCATCCAGGGTCACTTTATTCATGAATCTGCTCGGCGTAAGGCCCTGTACAAGAAGCAACTCCAAACATTGCTGGACGCATACCACTTAGCCTCCCGTCCAACCAGACGCAATAGAATCACATTAAATCAGGCCGGTGATCGACTCAACTTGTGCCTTTCTAACGAGGCACAAATAAACCGGTCTAGGTTTAGGTGGTACCGTCTCAGCAACAAACCAAACACCCCTCTTGCCAGGAGACTTAGGGGGTCACGCACAGAGTCAAACCACTACGTATTAGGTCCTTAGATGGTACACTTTCAAGCAACCCAGCGAGAGTTTTGGCAACTTTTGGTAAACATGTTGAAGACCTTTACAAACCAAAGACTACACTGGATGTGCACCTCGCCGAGAACCTGCTAGGACAACTCCAGCTATCCTACCTTCCCCCTGAGGTTAAGAATTCACTGGATAAACCGGTTGAGCTCTCGAAGTCCAGGAAGCCATTAACTCTCTAAAGATAGGGAAGCAACCGGGCCCGGATGGATTCACCCCCCTCTATTATAAAAAGTTCTCCCAGGTACTCTCCCAGCGTTTAGTCCATATGTTTAACTCCTTTAGTAAAGGCGACTCATGGAGCACAGACGCACTCACTTCTGCTGTCTGCATGATACCCAAGCCCAATGTTGACCCTAACCTCTGGTCCAACTATAGGCCCATTTCCCTATTGAACATAGATGTTAAGCTCCTGGCAAAAGTCTTCGCGATGCGTCTCAGCCGGTTTATCGCATCTCTAATCTATAAAGAGCAAGCAGGATTTATCCCCCAGAGCCAAGTAGGGGACAATATCCGCAAGTCCATTAACCTGATCCACCATGCCAGGAAAGAGGGGCGCCAAGCCATGCTATTAACTTTAGATGTTCGCAAAGCATTTGATACAGTAGCCTGGGACTATCTTCGGTTCCTCCTTTACTGCATAGATTGCTTCGCTATATTCCAACCCGGGGGCATTCATTAGATATTCAGGATATTCCTCCAATCGGTTTACTCTGGTTAGGGGCACTAGACAAGGCAGTCCCCTTTCCCCTTTACTATTCACACTTGCTATAGAGCCCCTCTCCAAGCTACTCCAGACTAGCACCAACATTACAGGAATAACGATAGGGGCCTATGATCACAAGATTTCCTTATTTGCCGATGATATTCTGATGCTTGTATCTAACCCTACCACATCCCTCCCAAACCTTTTCCGCTCTTTAGATGATTTCTCCAAAATATCTGGTCTACAAATCAACACCTCAAAGTCCCAAGCTCTTAACATCTCCATCCCAGAAAGAACGCTGGTCACACTTAAATCCTCCTTTGATTTTTCCTGGCAAGAGCGTCACATCAAATATTTAGGCGTCCACTTAACAGCTAACTATGACTCCCTTTTTGCCACTAACTACCCTGCCATGGCTAAGGATCTTTGCGCCTTGTTATCCTCCTGGGCTAGGCTCCACCTTTCGTGGCTGGGTAGGATAACGGCGGTAAAAATGACCTGGCTCCCTAAAATGCTCTACTTTTTTCGTGTTTTATCTATACCAATTCCAGCCCCATTTATAAAGTGTCTCCAAGCGTCCTTAAATTCCTTCGTTTGGGGGAAGCAAAGACCGATAGTCCACCGCGCTACACTTTACAGGCCCAAAAAACAGGGAGGTCTAGGTGTTCCTAACGTTGCACGCTACTATGCGGCTTGCCAGATCGCTCACATGTCTGCCGTCCATGCGGGGGTGAATAGGCCGCTGTGGGTGGACATTGAGTAGGCTAGCTGTTCCCCGGTAGAGATTGCAAACATGTTATGGCTGTCCCCAGTGGCCTATAAAGCTACTGATAACGTGGTCTTGAGCCACTCTCTCAAAATATGGAAGGCAAATAGACTGAAAGGGAACCTTTCCTCACTTCATTCTCCCCTACTCTCTATATTGGGTAATCCTGAATTCCTCCCGGCCTTTCAGGAACCGATGGCATTCACCTGGTGGAAGACACAAAATGTAAAAAGGGTCAAAGACTTTGCGACATATAGGGGTATACTAACCTTTTCTGAGCTTCAGTCTCTTAAGGGTATTCCGAATAGGGAATACCTCCGCTATTTGCAGATCACTCACTATGTAGGCACTAAAACCCAGAAGGGGTTTGTACCTAAGCCCTCTTCGCCTTTCGAGACTATTTGTGAGTTGCAACCGCTTGGAAAAGGAACGGTAGCTGCGGTATATAGGCTACTAAGTGAGCCTGAGGGAGAACCCTTCCCGTCCTATACGACTAGGTGGACAGATGACCTTGTAGTTAGTCTTTCGGTGGAGGAGGGCAGCGTGGAGGAACTAATTTAATAGGTTTCTGCACACGGGGGCCCAAGAGGTCAACACTAAAGTTCTGCTCCGCTGGTATCTGGTCCCGGAAAGAATCCATAAGTTCTGCCCATCGTACCTGTCGGATTGTTTCAGAAACTGCGGTAACCTAGGTACTTACATCCACATATGGTGGGAATGTAGGGTAGTCAGCCAATTCCGGACCAAGGTTTTTTTTCATTAAAAAGAAGGCAACAGGCCTGCATCTTACCCCCTCGCCTCAACTGGCCCTTCTCAATCTAAAGCCCCCCGGCTGCACCAGAACTCAATTCGAGCTTATTAGGCACATTCTCACTGCTGACAAACTGACCATAGCACAATCATGGAAGAGCAGGTCCATCTCCAGCGGTAGTCTGATACCCCGCATCAACGAGGTAATGTTCTCTGTTTCTTGTACCACAAATATTACAGTATGTCGCAAAGTGGTGTATCTTCTTCAATAAAAATATTGTTGAAAAAAAAAATTATCCTCCAAGTGTTAGCGCCTGTTAATTCCACTCAGCTGCATTTTTTTTGCCTTAGCGGCACTCAGCTTGTGATTAATAAAAGAAAAAAAAAAACGGGCAGCGCTGATTTTGGCCGCCAGCATGCGTCGGGCAGGCTGATTCATTACTAACGCCAGGTAGCGACAGATAAGCGTCTGTAGAGCAGATTTCAGAGCGACCACTAGTAGTCGCTGTGCTCGGCCATGGATCATTGTTTCAGAGCGCCTCAGTCGCTGTCCGGCATTGATGAATATGATATGTGAGTCGCAGTACGATGCTGTATGGGAGCGAACCGTAACGCCAGCTCAGTGCGACTGACACCACATTCATCAAAAAAACAGCCTCAAACATTGCCGGCACTCAAAATATTATTAATCCAAAAATTTGTCAAAAATGTCATTTTCTTGTCCAGGATACATGTCAGAAATTTGGATGATTTTTTTTAAGGAAAAAAAAAATTGGGATCAGGAAGGGGATTTAAGGATCATCCATAGAAATGTATGAGAGAGCGCCAGGTAGCGACATGTAAGACATGGCGCTCTGAAAGGCTGAACGCCGGCACTGTACTCTTAGCCTGGGATAATGATGAATCGGACGCTACATGGCGTTGTTCTAGTCGTTCACCAGATTCGGCTTCATAAATGTGTAATTGAGTGCCGAGCCCGGCGTTCACTTGCCGCTACCTGGCGCTGCCTGCCGCTGTACAGGCACTACCTGGCGCTATACTTTCATGAATAGGCCCTAATTATAACTAGCGCCATATAGTTCACAGCTCTGGGTGCTCTGGTTGAAGCTGCGCCAGTTTATAATGATTCTGTAGGTCAAGATCCCATAGAGCACAATGGGCAGAACTGGATTAAAGTGTTTCTTGCTTATATTTAATATGACACCCAATTTTGTGTACAGAACTTGCATTGTGACTTGTTAATAATGGAAACGCAGGACCTAAATGTCGCCAAATGTCATTTTATTTTTTTCTCCTAAACTTGTTAATTCATGGGCATTGCGCAGAAGCGAGGGGCCGTGCGCAGTGCCTGATGGGATGTAATGCAGCCGCCTGAAATCTCACAAGACTTCTCTAAGCTACGAGATCCCCACCGCTCCGCCCGTTGGAAGGTCATCTAGAAACTGAGGGACCCAGAAGATGGATCCCCCTGGTGAGGTGAGTAAATACTGCCCAAAGGTAAAACCTGAGGGGGGGGTCAGCAGATCGGTGAGGTTTGGGGGAGGTTTTAACTTCTCACAATGTTTCTCTTTAACATCCGGTGCTGCAACTTCCAGCACCATCCTGTCAAAACAGCCGCGCCAATAAAGATGCCGGCGCTCAAAAAATGGCGCTATGCCAGCAAAATTATGTTAAACTGCGCACTTTTTAAATAAGGCTCAGAATTTTGCCAACATTTTGTTCCAGTTGAACTGACTCAAATCTTCAAGATACAAATGTATTCCGACAAACATTGCTGGTTGAGCTGCATATATTATTGACTATTTATGTGTATACTGAGATCCCCCGTGTTTGTTTTTTCCAAGAATACCTGGTTACGGTTCAATTACCCCCCGTGCGCCCAGCTTGATATAGCAGCTTCTAAAATTAAAGCCGGGGTTGTGTGCTTTGCCATGGCAATTTGACACAGGGAGTGGGAAATAAAATAGAATTGATTTTATAGTTTGTAAGTGATTGAGGCAAGCTGTGACACGATGTTAAAGCCTGCATCTATTTTTGCATATTCAGGCCACTTATGAACTGTGGATGGAACAATCTGGAGAGGAAAAACACAACCACACTAATTGCCCCACACTGTGAAAACCCACTGACGGACTCAGTACATATTTCAAGTGTGCCATTCACGTGTACCTGCAGGGCTGTTTGCAGGCCAGGATGAGCCATGCTGTAGCTCAGGGCGCAATAGAGGCAGCCCCTGCATTGTACTGAGGTGCCCCAAGGGTACTTTAAATTCCCCCAGCCATGTACTTGGGTTAGTGTGTTTTAACAGCGAGGCAGCCCCTGGGTTTTGGTCCTTTCCCCCGATTGGGGGTGCCTCGCTGTGTAAAACCCCCCAGATCGCTGAAGCCAAGTCACCTCTTCCCGGTCCTACAGCACATGCGCAGCCGCTCGTCCAATCAGCGAGCCTGGAGCCGCTGATGTCACAACGTCTAAGGGCCTTATTTATCAAGGGCTAGCGCCAGGTAGTGTCTGACGAGCGCCAGGTACCGCCAGCTAACGGCGGCTACCGACTCAATTACGCCCGGCGGCGGTCACAATGACGCATTTATCACGCTAAATGAGGCTAGCGCCGGCGAGAGCGTCAGCTAGCACGGGATTCATCATGTAGCCGACTGCAACGAACAGCGCCGCTACTAATCCCATCACAGCGCCAGGTATGACCTGTCGCTCCCTGGCGCTCTCCAATGCATTTCAATGGAGCAATCTTTAAATATTCATAATTAATTGATTTTATGTTTTTTTTTTTTTTTAACTGTCAAAAATTCTGTGACCACTACGGCAATGTTAGATATTTTTTTTAAGGTAAAAAAAAAAAAAATATGTGCAGAATTGATATTACAGGTCTGATATGAATGTATTCATATTACAAAATGTTTAGGAAAACTTGTATAATTTTTACATTAAAAAAAAATTGTTGTTTGGGGGTTAAAAACTACTTTACACACATCGCCGCCAGCGCTCTGGGGTTTAAACAAGGAATTCACAGCGTGAGAAATTTTTGAGCGTGATTTGTTAATGAATCTGCAGCAAGCCGTTCGCTCTGGCCATTCGCTGTCAGGCGCACCCATACAACGCAGAACCTGTGAAACATCGACCCCTAACCCCGTATTCAACATTACCGCACACCGACTGAGTCGCTGTCAACAAGCAAACCCCGGCCAAGCACAGCGAATACTAGCTGGCGCTGTGAAAATCACGCTACTGGCGCTCATCTGTCGCTACCTGGCGCTATTAATGAATCGGCCTCCCAGTCTTCGTCTAAGGCCAGCTGCTCAGAGCACGCTGGCGGCCGCATCCCCCGCTTCCCTCTAACAGGGAGCGTGCCTACGCCGGCTATTCACAAATGCCTGGCTCGGGCACGCACCCTGCTAGAGGGATAGTGGGGATGCGCCCACGGCCCGCGCATGCGGCATTGGGGGTTTCACACAGCGGGGCATCCTGATTTTGGATGGGGAGCATCATCATCGTCCTGCCTGCAAACGCACGCAGTCTCCTGTTCTCATAACATTTTGTCTGAACCTTAAGGCATATAGTTGTAAGCAAGGTAAGTACACCAGGTTGTTATTTTGAGGTGTGACCTCTGTGTAAGGTTAATCTTGAGGGTCACAGGCTGAGACGCTAATGTCACCATATTTGTCTGGGGACAGAGGACCTTCTTGCCACACGAAGGAACAAGGGCGAGGGGGCGTGACCCATTGAAAATGGAGGGGTTTGAGGGAGTAGCAAGAGAGAAGCCATAAGGGAGCTGGGAGAGAGCAGGGCTGTGCATGCAGGGCCTGAAGGGCTAGGCCTCAATGTGCTGAGAAAGGCCTCCCTCCCCATGGAAGAGAGGCAAGTGTGGTTCAGCCTCTATGTTGTTGTGTTTTGGAACGTTTATCTCCTGACTGGGTGGCAGTGCAGCCGGGTGGCAGTGACTTGCTCAACCCTCTAAGGACACTTATCTGCACCTGGTTGAAGAGATGGGGAGAGTTGTTTGCTTCTGCTGTTCAATAATGAAAGTCTTCAAAAGAATCCTTGGCTGTGGGAGTGGTGTGTACCCATCATGAAAATCCTGTCCCCTCCATGTGGGACCTTGGTTACATAGTTTATAATGATCCCTGTATTGTATGTTTTACCTTGTCTGTAATTATACCTTGTACAGCGCTACGGAAGAATAAGGCGATGTATAAAATAACAATAATACCCACTAAACCAACCTGCAGCCACGCCCACCCCTACACACCAACAGATGTGCTCCTTAATACAACCGCAGTCGTAAAGATACCCCCCAAATACATGTGTAGGGCTTTTTTGGGGGGGAAGTTATGGAAAACACTTCACTCAAGACAGGCTATGGCACTAACCTGTTGGTAGCAAAGAGAAGCTGAGGCTTCGCAGAGTGGAATAGCGGGTTACATTTTTGGTGTGGCAGTGCCTCCACCCAGAATATGGCCCTTGCAACTTGCAACTAATAGGGAACACCTTTCTAGGAAATAGATCAAGTTGTCTAAGCAAAACAATACATTTGGAGCAGAGGGACTACTGCTCCCAACAACCATTTACCTCACTGGCACAGTCAAGTATAACAGTAATAGGAACTTTATGTAGTAAAGGTTAACTTGGCAATACAAATGTATCATTCACAGTATAACACAATGAAAGGCACAGCTGGGTCTGTGTACATATTCCCGGGTATATAGATAGTCTATAGCTAAATACCATCAGGAGAAAGTCGGCACTGGATGCAAGCTGCAGGGGCCCCTGATCTTGATTCAAAGTTGATGATCAGGCATGCAGCGCATTTGAAGCTTCTCCACAGGGCACCCAGCAGCCGGACACACAGGTCAGCAGGCAGAAGGCAATGAAGAAGTTCAGGAGCAGCTACAGAAGATCCCCTATGTAGCACCATGCAGGTAAACCTGCAGCAAGCCGTGTGCTCAGTTCTCCTAGCATATAGGAAGTGTGTCCTGTATATATATAGTCTTTGATACCCCCAGCTAGGTGCTGCAAACCTCAAACTGCAGGGGCAGGAATTGTACCATCAGCAGCTAGAAAGAGAGTGTGATCTATGATCTCCAGCAGGCATGTAATGTTCCAATTGCAACTCTGTGGTAACTGAGCACTTCCCTACACACGCATGAGCACCCCCCACACACAAACAAGCATACATATAGAACATGGGGGCATGCCCCCTAGACTTATAAGTGTGCACCCCCACAGACATGCATACATGCACCCTTATACAGATGTGCATGTGCTCATAGGCGTGCAAACCATTGGCGTGCATGTGAACGCACCCCTAGACCCTCATGTGCACACCCCTCAACACACATGTGCACACCCCCAGACGTACAATCACCCTGCTGCACGGGATTGGGGATTGGGTGACTGACCTGTCACTCAATGTCCCATTTTCAGCTTCCAGGTAGATTACCTGCCTCATTAGTGAGTTTTTTTATGTTATTGCCCAAATTGAGCTTAGAACAGTAGGGGGAATGGTGGAGTGTTACAAAATGTTTCCTTATTTCAAACCCTATCCACCTGTTGAACTCATGCTGCATGCACAGTCGGCATAAGGCAAGGCGGCATGTGGGGGGCCAAGAATCTCTGAGAAGGAGTGTACACACTGGGCATGGTGAAGTGCACTTCAAGGTGCATCCCATTGTTTGCCCGCACTTATATAAGATTCAAGATCAGCATGGGAGCATGGCCCTGGTAAGTTATTTCACATAAGTTGGGCTTCCTTAAACTTTTTGACCAAAGTGGCGTCTCAAATATGAATATCCCAGGGGTGAGGGTATATACAGACCTTTAGTTCTTAGTCCACTCTAAGAACTGTACAACTGGAGAAAAAGGGGGGGGGGGAATGGTTGGCAGCTTGCCATTTAAAAAAAAGTTCAACCCTTGAAAGTTCGTACAAAGTTATTGTATTTATTTTATTTGTTTACCCCAATATTAAAAAAACACTGAAAAAACAAACAAGACAAAAAAAACAATATATAATTTTTCTGTAACCTACTGCAAAAATCTGCAGGTAAATATATGTAACGCAAAATGGTGAAAATGGTCTGGCAACAGACGGTGACAAAATCCCTAGGTAGGCTGGCAGTTAATCTTGTTAAACCGGACCTTCAGCATCATTTAATGAAAAGCCCAACCCCTTTACAAACTATTCCCCCGCATTTAAAATTTATATATTTTATGTTTTTAGTCACTTACTTAGGCCCTTATTTATCAAGGGATAGCGCCAGGTAGCGTCTCACTAGCGCCAGGTAGCGCCAACTTTCGGCGGCTACCGACTCCAGAACGCCAGGCTGCGAACACAATCACGCATTTATCACGCTAAACGAGGCTAGCGCCGGCGAGAGCGTCAGCTAGCGCGGGATTCATCATGTTGCAGACTTCAGCGAACAGCGCCGCTGCTAATACCATCACAGCGCCAGTGTCTCAGAAGAATCACATACTAAGTGTCAAGCTCTGTGGGACACCCGCCTTCTAGGTAAGTCCACAACCCCCAATCACCGTTTCTAGCTTCACCTATGGACAAGCCCCCGTCTGCCGGGACGCTTTTATACGCCTCAGTGGTCACGGTTGCCCCCAGGACTTCGTAACACATAGGATGTGGACTTACAGGGGTGAAGGAGGATGAACCAGAGGCAAGACTGGGCAATGTCGGGTAAGCCGGGGTCATACACAGGTTATCTGTCAATAAGGCAGCACCAAAGGAAGGAGATGGAAGAAGAATCAAGATCGAGCCAGGGGTCAAGCCGGGAGGTCACGGGTACGTGGTACAAAGGGCGAGGTAGATTTGTAGTCAGAAAACAAGCTAAGGTTTGTCCAGGCGTCAATCACAGAGTGCTCATACAAGGCAAGGTCGATAAAATTAAATGTGGAACTAGACAAAATCACACCCAGCAGTACGCTATCACAAGCACTGATACACTGGAAGGGTAAAACCTTTATAGGGCTTTATAGGGCTAAAGTGCCCAGGATTGGACAAGGGGAGTGTCTGATTAGTGCTAACAATTCCTGGGCTGATTGCCCTATTTGAATACTGAAGGGCGTTTCACCCAGAACATACTTTGGGCTCATTGGTCCTTTAATTAAACAAACCTCCGGCGGGCGCGCTGCCTGCATCGCCGCCAGAGGTCATAGAAAATGCGTGCGCGAGCACGGACAGCAGAGCAGAGAGAACTGTGACGACTGGAGGGGCGGGCACACTCGGCCCCGCTTGATCAAACGCCGCTTGACTGGGATGCGGCTGCCTGGCGGGGAGAGAGCCTGACAGCCGCCGAAGCCCGCACCTCCCGCAGACACAGAGGGACGGGCGAGAAGGTGAGTTGTTCATGACACTAAGGAGAGGAGAGTGGTGAAAATAGCAGGAGGCGTGTTATAGCTGTGCTTTGCACAGACCGAGTAGAGCTGGGGTCAGAAAAAGGACAGCAATCCCAGAATGTTCAAAAATACACTTTCTGTCTGCAGGCAGCCTCAGACTCCATGGGCCTCCATTTTGGATGTTTAAAAGCTCAGAAAATGCAGCAGGTAGGATGATTTTTATTGTGGACAATCTGTATGTACAGGGGGGAAACATAGAAGACAGGCTCTTATCCAGGGTGAAGGTCCAGTTTAATCTGGCCATGTTTTATACTCAATTCAGCATCAAAATTGCACAGCTAAAAAGGGTGCTGAATTACACAGAAGAAAAAAATCATGAGGAAAAAAAAATCGCAAAAGAAGAGTAAAAAAATACGGTGCTGAATCAGCCCTAATGTGTTTTCACACCAAGGCCCTTATTTATGAAGGAATAGCGACAGGTAGAGACTGGTGAGCGGCCGGTAATGACGGGCCCCGCCACGAGAACGCCGGCTCCCCACCACAATCACACATTTATCAAGCCGATCCTGCTTAGCGACTGAGATAGCGCCAGATAGCGACTCATTCATCATTATTCCAGCCTCAGCCCACAGCGCCAGCGTCCGACCTTGAACAGCGACAGGTATGACCTCTCGCTACCTGGCGCTCTCCAATGCATTTCAATGGAACAATCTTTAAATATTAATAATTAATTGTTATTAATTTTTTTTTTTTTTTAAATGTGAAATATTCTGTGACCACTTCTGCCATGTTAGCTAATTTTTTTAAGGTAAAAAAAAAAAAAAACAATTTGTGCAGAATTGATATTACAGGTCTGATATTATTGTATTCATATTACTAAATTCTTAAAAAAAATTTTTTTGTTTTTGGTTTCCAAAAATATGGTGGTTTGGGGGTTAAAAAACTACTTTTAACACATCGCCGCCAGCGCTCTGGGGTTTAAACATGCATTTCACAGCGCTTGAATTTTTTGAGCCTGATTTTTTGATGAATATGGTGGGAGCCGGTCGCTCTGACCAGTCGCTATCATGCGCACCCATACATCGCGGAACCTGTTAAATAGCGACTCATCACCTTGTATTCAACATTACTGCACACCGACTGAGTCGCTATCAACAACCGAACAACGGCCAAGTACAGCGACTACTAGCGGGCGCTGTGAAAATACTGCTACAGTCGCTCAACTGTCGCTACCTGCCGCTATTAATGAATCGGCCTCCAAGTATTCCATTGCGGAGCCTCAACGTGCCACTAGACATATACTGTCCTAAAGAATCCCCTGTTATACTGTATGTACAACACACCATCTATCATTCAGCAAGTAATTAAAAGCACAATCTTGTATTACAATGAGCAGATGATAAATCATTACATACAAAACCAATTAACATTTAACCTACTTCCTTTTGCTACTTTAGCAGCCGAATACTCAAAGGGGCAGTCCAGGCAATGGGGGTCGATTCAGAGCCTGGTGAGAAAACTCATTTCTTTTTTAAGACAGAAAAATGCCATTCACTTCCATTGTCTACTGGGGGTAAATTTTCACCTGGCTCTGAATCATCCCCAAGGTAGACAATAAAAGTGAATGGCAGTTTTCTCTACTAAAAAAATGTTTTGTCACCAGGTTCTGAATCAACCCACAATGGCAATAATAAGGCAGCAAAGAGCTCACCCGAAGTCTGTCCCATGTGACTCTCCTTCATTTCTGTGCTCTGTAGATGCTGTAGCAGAGCTCCAAATGTTGTTTTTCTTTTAGACTCCATTTCTCCACAACCACACCCGTTCCTTCCCATTTTTTTATGATCTAAATGTGGTTGTGTGGCCCCCACCGTCCCTCAGCTCTCCCAGCATGAGCGAGCCCGGCTCACGCTAGGAGCGATAAAGCACAGGGTGGTCTTGTGACCACATCCGTGTGTGCTCGTGGAGAAAGGGAATTAAAAGGAGTAGCAAACTTTGAAGCCCTGCTACAGTGCGGTGCAGAAAATGGTGAAGAAGTACATGGGACAGGCTTCAGATGAGCTCCTTGTTGCCTTAAAGCAGACCAAAACCCAGAATTTTGACTATTCCAGGTTCTGCTTCTTGCCCTCGGGGCATCCTGATTTCGGGTGCCCTGCTGGGTGAGATCGTCCAGAAACACTCACCTTTCCCTACAGTGCATAGACAGGCTCACATCCAGAGCTGCTTGCTTAAAGTCAGCTCACCTTATCCTGGTCCCACGGCGCATCTAAGAGCAGCGGCTCTGACAGTCGCATCCTCCGCTTCCCTCTAGCAGTGCACGTGTACGCGCAAGGCATTTGTGAATGACCGGTTCGGGCACACTCCCTGTTTGAGGGAGGCGGAGGATGCGGCCGTCAGAGCCGCTGCTCTTAGACGCGCCATGGGACTGGGATACGGCGAGTTGCTGCGGCGAATTGGGGGGATTTCAAACAGCTGGCCACCCCCAATCGGGATTTGTTATGCGCTGGGGGGCTCACCCAGTGGGGCATTCCCTATTTTTCCTGAGGTCGAGGTTAATTTTGCATTTCATTCACTCGTATCCAGTGTTTTTCGTTAGCACTGTATCTTGCCCTTTCCTGCAATAGGTTGTGTTACTTTGCCTGTAACTTTGTTTCCGTGTACTTTGCTTTGCTCTAATCATTTGCCTGTGGAGCTTTCCCTGCTACATCAGAATTTCCCTTTTTTTGCTTGTGAATATTTAGCCTGACGTGTTTCGCATAAAGCTTCATCAGAAACCAAGATACTTTAGTATATAGAGAAAAAGGGACTAAATATACTGAAATGCACCCTATTGGGAGAAGTTCCATTATCCTTTGTTGTATGCACCATACAAATACTTCCAGGTTCAGGAAAGCACTCTCTGCCATGCTTCTGTGCAGAAACCTATGAATTAGTAAGAGCACCCACCAATACACAAGATGTATCTGGTATTATAACATAGGTATTCTAACATGGATCTCTCCCTAACCAGGCTTTTGACTATGTTTTTACAGTCTCAAACCCCTCATAGTCACCTACCTCCAGACTCCGTGTTGTTGAGGGCCATATCATACAAATACTTTGGGGTTGATTCAGTAGGAGTTGAAAAAAAACTTGGTAGTAAAATATTCACTTAAGGAGAAAAATGCATGAGAATTTTACTGTTGCTGAATCACCAGTCAGGAAGACTGTGAAAGGCAATTACACTTTTTTACCCCTAAGAAAAGTAGTGAACTTTTTAATCTTTTTTTTTACACTGTAGTAAAAAGTGCCAATGACTTCTATTGTCTTCAGTGACATTCTCAGGCTTTTTTCGCCTAAAGTGAATTTTTCACTGTTTACTGTTACTGGTTGGTTGGTTGGTTTCATGAATCCTTTAATATTGCTTAACATAGGTCTCTCCATAACCTGACCTATGACTATATGTTGCTGGGGCTATATGATACAGTAGGCAAGGTTCAGGGGCGGATGGAGACATAGTGAGAAGAAGGACAATGCCCGGTGGGCCGCACTGCTTTGGGGCCAGTTGGGCTGCTACTTTTAACATCCGCATTTAATCCCTGCCCTTTGGTCTCCCTCTAAACCCCCCGGTACCCAGCTTCAATGTACCCACAAGCCAAGGAACCCCAGCCCCCAATGCTATAGCCCCAGCATCATGGTTGGGGAGGGCTCAGCGAGGATGTCTTGGGCTGGCCAAGGGCTGGTAAAATCCAGGGCTGATTTTTGTCCCTAGTCTTCCACTGGCAAGGTTAATACCTTTTACTGGATATGGCTAGATGTGGTATAATTGTAACAACAGCTGCTAAAACAAAGCAGCTTAACAAAGGCTCCTGGATTTCTAGAAAATAGCACCAAGCTGTTAATTATGGGAGGTGGCATCTACTGCTGCTGAACCAGGATTTTCCAAATTTTTGGAACACAATGAAAACAGAACAGAGATGAATTTTACTGCAAGTGCAGAGGCCACTATGACAAATCTTTAAAATAAATTGTTTCGATTTTCTTTTATGCGGTAACAGCGTTACCACGTTCTTAGCATACCATTACTTTCAGTAATAAAGTTTTATAAAATTACAGAATACATTTACCATATCACACTACATTACGTTTTCCTTTAGTCTTTATGGGAACCTTTAACAAGTTGAATGTTTTATAAAGGGAAACGTTATTAAATAAATGTAGAAAGTCTTTTTCCGAGTCTAGTGAGGTAGCCGCACTACAAACGCATTAATTAGACCGATCATAGTAAAGCATTCGGTGGAGCTTTAGCATAGCGCTGCAACATAGTTAATTAAATTAGAGAGCCAGACTACAAACTCATCATAAACAAATAGCACAGCGGCCCGTGTGCCATGATTATTTCCTTGTGGAGGCAGTAAGTCATCACTGGAGAAATGTAACAAGTCTGGAATAATTAAGAATAATAATAATTACTTTATATATTCTGTAGGCACAGCAGTTAACTAGTTTTGCCAAAAAGTGACATTGGCTCTTAATTGTTACACCTCATAAAGGTCAGTGATGATCCGGAGCAGGGGTTTATCTGATTTGAACGCCTTTCAGCCATATAGTCCCCTGTACCCGCCATTCAGTACTCATTACAACTTAGACATGGCATTAGACCTTTTTGGTGTCACAGATTTCTAAGCAGAAAAATCCCCTATTATAGGATGACCAGTAAATGAGAGCTGTTAGACAGAGGTGGATATGTGGCAAAGTGTTTTAATGGTGATAAACAGTAACAAGTATACACAGCACACAACAACCAGGCTGCTGTACAGATACACAGGTGAACATAGTAAACATACACGTGCTGAAGCAGCTGTACAGAAAAACAAGTGAACACTACAACATACGCGTGCTAAGGCTGCTGTAAAGAAATACAGGTGAACCCGGCAAACATACACAAGTTGAGGCTGCTGTACATATACATCGGTGAACACTGCAAACATACATGCACTGGGATCCTGTTCAAAGTCCAAAGTCCAAAAACAGATCCAAAAAGTCCAAAAACACAAGGCTGTGGCTGGGAAAGCAGATCACAAGGCTGTGGCAGGGGTCCTGGGTCTAACTTGAGAAGAGAGTACGGGAAGACAATGCAATGCTGATCCACTGGCTGCAGGGGTGGATCAGCTTTTAAAGGAAAGAATGTAACACAGGTGCTGGCTAATTACCTGCACCTCTGCAGGAGAGGGCCACCTGCTGGTGGAGAAGCATATGGCAGGGGCAAACCCAGGAAAGGGAGCCAGCCAAAAGCAGTACAGAGCAGATGCATGCTCCCATGTTGCGGAGAAACTCCAGACCTGACATTTGGGCTTTGATAAACAACTTACTTGTTGACACACCTTGCATTGTACTTTTTTGGGCTTGATAAAACTACTTAATTTGTGTCACCCCTTGCATTATATATACTCCTTTTTGAAGCTTTTATAATACTAGTTACTTGTTAGGACCCCTTGCATAACACTTCTTGGGGTTTAGATAAACCTACTCACTTGTCGCCACCCCTTGCGTAACACTTACTGGGTGTTAAAAAAAGCCTTGCAATACACCCTTTTGGGCATTGATAACACTAGTTACTTTTTAGCACACCCAACATGGACTGAAGGACATCAGAGTTCGGAGGAAGAGGTGGTGGTCACACAGCCCCAGGCAGTCAGCAGAAAAGGGAGAAAGGTGCCAGTGGTCAGTCCATTGCTGCCACTGCCCACCACGCCCAGGGACTGAGCTCGCCAAAGCTGGCTCAAAGAATCTCCCCAGCATGGCATTTTTCCAAGCAGTGCAGAGATGACAAGACACGGGTCATTTGCACACTATGCCAACAGTCCCTGAAGTGACGGAAAAGTCTTAATAATTTCTGTAACATGTCCATGACCAATCCACACGTGAGCTACAGTGGAAGAAACACCTAAAAAACAGGCAGTGGCAGAAACACCTAAAAAGCAAAAAACACCAGAAGCACCCTTTGCGGCCTTGGTTGACTCAGAGGCTGATTCATCATTAGCGCCAGGTAGCGACAGATGAGCGTCTGTAGCAGGCATTTTCAGAGCGCCCGCTAGTAGTCGCTGTGTTTGGCCGTGAGTCGCTAGTTCTTAGCGACTCAGTTGCTGTTCATTAATGTTGAATACATTGTGAGTCCCTATTTGACCAGTACAGCACTGTATGGGAGCGCATGTTAGCCACTGCTCATAGCGACCGACTCACACCATATTCAGCAAAAAAACAGCCTCACAAATCTCAGGCACTGAAAAATACTTGTTTGAAGCCCAGAGCGCAGGAGGCGGTGTGATTAAAGTCTGTTTTTCAGCATCTATCCACTAGTAACAAAGCAAAAACATATGGAATTACATTGTAACAACATTGTAACATGAACATTTTAATGCCAGACCTGTAATGTCATTTCTGAGGAAATATATAAAAAATAAAAAAAATTATGAAAAAACTGCTATTTCAATGCCAGAAGAGGTCAAAGAATTATTTGTGATTTAAAAAAAAAAAAAAACCCCGTTTAAAGAGAAGAAAAGGATCGTCCATTGAAATGTTTGGGAGAGCAACATGTAGCAAGAGGTCATACCTGGCGCTGTGCAAGGCTGAACGCTGGCGCTGTTCACTGAGGCTGTGAAAATGATGAATCAGACGCTACATGGCGCTATCCCAGTCGCTAAACAGATTCTGCTTGATAAATGTGTAATTGCGTGCCGTGTCTGGCGTTCACCAGTCGCTACCTGTCGCTACCTCTCATTAACCAGCCACTAGCTGACGCTATCCCTTCTTAAATAAGGGCCTTAGTCGATACCACCGCCTCCCCAACGACTAGGCCACCTGTCTCCGTCCCAAATGGAGAATGTGAGAACACCACCAGCAGAAGCGGCATCACCATCACCAGTGCAGCTCATGGGCATCATCAGAGTGTGGCTGGAGGGAAGAGCAGGAGGAGGAGGAGAAGCCTGTTACTGAGGACAGTTTCTTCTTGACTCAGGGCAACCTGGCTCACATGAGCCACTACATGCTTCAGTGCCTGTGGAACAACCATAGAGTTGCCCGCCTAGTCACCAGTGCTGATTACTGTTTGGCCACCCTGCTGGATCCCCACTATAAGGACATAACATCACCTCCTTGATTCCAGCACTAGAGCGGGATAGAAGGATGAGCAGTACAAACAAACTTTGGTAAATGCAATATTGGCTGAATTCCCAGTTCACTTTGATGGCTCAGTGGCGGCACAAAGCTGAGGAGGAGGAGGAGCAAGTCACCATCGCAGCAGGGGCACCTCAGAGGGTAGGGTGCGCAAGGCCACAATGTGAAGCACCTTATTTTATTGTCTGCCACATCCACCACCATCAGGTAACCATGAGAAAGACTTTGACTTGCATGATGGATGACTATCTGTCCACGTGTCTCCTGGTACTGAGCGATGGATGCTCCCCATTCAGTTTCTGGGTCGGTAAATTGGACACGTGGCCAGAGCTTGCCCTCTATGCCTTGGAGGTGCGGGCGTCCTCACCAACAGGAGGATCTGCCTATCCACAGACAGTGTGGAAATCCTTACATTCGTTAAGATGAACCAGGTGTGGATCCCATGGGACTTGGCTGTGCCGGCACCTGAGTGAGTGGTTAAAGTATTTGCTACCTCCTCCACCTGCACCTCTTCCACCTACACGGCCACATCCACCTCCCCCGTCTCTTCCGTTTACACTGCCACATCCACCTCCAGCACCTCCACCCACGACCTATGACACCTGTAAAAAATTGTATATTTCAATTAATTAATTTATGTATATATTTATTTATTGATGTTAATATATATATATATATATATATATATATATATATATATATATATATTTGAGTTTGTTGTTTTTTGTATGTTATTATAAGTACTTTCCTTACCCCATTCTGTGCAGGGCAGTCTCCCTGGTGTTAACCCAAGATTTTGCCTCCATCACCTATAAAAAAAAATATTATAATATAATTTTTATTTATGTATGTATTTCTTAATTTTTTTTTTTTGTTTTCTGTTATTGTTTTGAGTACTTTCCCTAGCCCATTTTGTGCGGGGAATCACCCTAGTGTTCCCCTCTATTTGCAGCACTCTAACCCTTGCTACCACCATTTTGCAGCCAGTTTTGGGCCCCCAGGCTCCGGCCTCTTTGACTTCAATAGGGTTTGGGTTTAGGTCAAATTTGGGTACCAAAACCGAACTTTAGCGGCAAGTTCGGCCGAATTTGTGGAATGTGCTAGTGGAATGTGCGATACACGCATCACAGTGGGAGGGGGGAAGGCCGGTCGCACTGTCAGTTGTTCAAGTCGGCTTTCGCAGTGCGCTGACAGTGCGACCAGCCTTCCTGACTCCCACCGTGCTGTGTGAATCCCACATACACTTACCTACATGCCGGCTTCCCCGTTGTTCTGGCCCAGCAGCTGGCTGCGGGTGCAAGTTGGCTTGCAAGCCAACTTGCGCCCGCAGCCAGCCGCTGGGCCAGAACGACGGGGAAGCCGACATGTCACGCAGCATGGTAGAAGCGGGGGAAGCCTGCCGCACTGTCAGTGGGCGGCGGAAGCCAGCTGACAGTGTGGCCGGCCTCTCCCGCTCCCACCATGCTGTGTGTATTGCACAAACACATATCTACATGCCGGCTTCCCCATGGTTCTGGCCCAGTGGCTGGCTGCGGGCGCAAAGGTGACTTGCAAGGGGAGCAGCTGTGCAAGTCGGCTTCTGCTGCGCACACTGGATCCAAGCGTGGCGCTGGAACGAGGATGGTGGCGTTTCTTTTTTTTTTTTTTACCCACCGCCAGAGGTGGCAGTGAATTCCAGGGAAAATCCGGTCAGCACGAACCCCCAAAAATTTGGTTTCGTGTCGAATCTGATTTTTCCTGAAATTCGGAACGAACTTGGGTTCTGACGAACCAGTTTGCTCATCTCTAAATATAAAAATGAACCCAATAAGTAATCGAAGAAAAAATTCAGTGCATAAAATGCAGTTTATTTTAGATTATGCGTGCAATATGTATTATGGCAATACCCCACGTGTTCCACAGATACCAATGAATTTGCTTCCTATATAATTTAACTGAAACAAAGTCCTTTATTGGTGTGACAGGAGCATACGACTTTTCTTTTACTAGTTTTCCCTATTTGTTCAGCTTTCTGTTGATTATTGTAAAGTTGACTTAACTTTGTCTCACTCTGTAAAGCGGCCGTGATGATTGTTCAGACTTTTTCTGACTCTTCACCTGCAAAAGATCACGCCTGGTAATGAGTGTGTGATGTGTAAAATGCCTTTGACTCGGCACCCGAGCAAAGTAATCAAAGTGGATTTTGTGTTAGAGAGGCAGCCTGCTCTGGCTCAGAGTTCAGCAATTTACAGCATTAGGTCCACCGGCTCTGCGGAGAATTGTCTGAGCCCAGAGAGCGAGGCGGGTGAGGAGCGCTCCCTGGAGGGAGGGGTGTCAGGAGTATTCAGCGAGACTGGAGAATTCCCTGATTGTTTTGTACACATCTGAACATCCAGAGAGAGTAAACACAGTGAGCAAGGCATGTAGGAAGGAAAATAAACTAATGATTTAATGAAATGTCAGGGTGAGAATGTCAGCGGAATGTAGAAAACTTAGAAAGCGTAATTGATTCAAACTCGATGGGGAAGACAAGAATTTATCATATAGAAAGTAACTAAGAGAAAATAATGAAAGGAACTAAACAGCGTGCACAATTATTAGGCAAGTGAGTTTACACTGACCAGATGTCCCACTTTCATAGAAACATAGAAGGGTGACGGCAGGAGACCATACGCTCCATCTAGTCTGCCCTTATGTGTATACTGTATGTTCTCTTTATATTATGTATATACAGTATGTTCTCTTTATCTTATGTGTATACTGTATGTTCTCTTTATCTTATGTGTATACTGTATGTTCTCTGTATCTTATATGTATACTGTATGTTCTCGGTATCTTATGTATATACTGTATGTTCTCTGTATCTTATGTGTATACAGTATGTTCTCTTTATCTTATGTGTATACTGTATGTTCTCTTTATCTTATATGTATACTGTATGTTCTCTGTATCTTATATGTATACTGTATGTTCTCTGTATCTTATGTGTATACAGTATGTTCTCTTTATCTTATGTATATACTGTATGTTCTCTGTATCTTATGTATATACTGTATGTTCTCTGTATCTTATGTGTATACTGTATGTTCTCTGTATCTTATGTATATACTGTATGTTCTCTGTATCTTATGTGTATACAGTATGTTCTCTTTATCTTATGTGTATACTGTATGTTCTCTTTATCTTATATGTATACTGTATGTTCTCTGTATCTTATATGTATACTGTATGTTCTCTGTATCTTATGTGTATACAGTATGTTCTCTTTATCTTATGTATATACTGTATGTTCTCTGTATCTTATGTATATACTGTATGTTCTCTGTATCTTATGTGTATACAGTATGTTCTCTTTATCTTATGTGTATACTGTATGTTCTCTTTATCTTATATGTATACTGTATGTTCTCTGTATCTTATATGTATACTGTATGTTCTCTGTATCTTATGTGTATACAGTATGTTCTCTTTATCTTATGTATATACTGTATGTTCTCTGTATCTTATGTATATACTGTATGTTCTCTGTATCTTATGTGTATACAGTATGTTCTCTTTATCTTATGTGTATACTGTATGTTCTCTTTATCTTATATGTATACTGTATGTTCTCTGTATCTTATATGTATACTGTATGTTCTCTGTATCTTATGTGTATACAGTATGTTCTCTTTATCTTATGTATATACTGTATGTTCTCTGTATCTTATGTATATACTGTATGTTCTCTGTATCTTATGTGTATACTGTATGTTCTCTGTATCTTATGTGTATACTGTATGTTCTCTCTATCTTATGTGTATACTGTATGTTATCTTTATCTTATGTGTATACTGTATGTTATCTTTATCTTATGTGTATACTGTATGTTCTCTTTATCTTAGGATAGATGGAGGCTTATCCCAGGCATGTTTAAATTCAGTGACTGTTGATTTTTCAACTGCCTCTGCTGGAAGTTTGTTCCCAGCATCTACTACTCTTTCTGTAACATAATATTTTCTAACATTGCTCCTGATCTTCCCTCCGAGTAGCTTCAGGTTGGGCCCCCTTGATCTATCATTAAGTTTCTTCTTAAAATCACTTCCCTCCTGAACCTTATTCAATCCTTTTACATATATAAAGATCTCAATCATGTCCTCCTCCTCCCTTCTTTCCTCCAAACTGTACAAATTAAGTTCTTTAAGTCTCTCCTGATAAGTTGTAAGTTTAAGTCTTTCCACCATTTTTGTTGCCCGCCTTTGGACCCGTTCTATTTGAATTTTCGTCGGGATAGTCCCAAATTGAGGCATTTGTCCCGCTGCCCCCCTCAGACTCTGGGGACACTTAAATGTCCCATTTAGTGTAAAGACTGAAAGCTTGCTCCGGCTAGTAGAATGTATGAATTAGAGGGGTTATTTTAGAAACGCTAACGTCACGTAGTACCACGTAGCGTTGGGTGAACGCCGGGCCAGTTTGTGAAAACCATATATGTGAAAGTCAATCTGGTGAGCGCCTCTAATAGCGTCATGTAGTGTTGAATGTATCACTAGCGGTGGCTCAGTGTAAAGCGCCGGCACAGTATGTTCAGCAGCGCCATGTAGCACCTGTCACTCAGCAGCATTATCCCATACATTTCAATGGTGTTTTTTTGCTTGTGTATAAATAGCGTTTTAATTATTTTTCTCAATTTTAGGATCAAGTGATTATGTGACCTCTCCTGTCTGGCAACTAAATACTTATATTGTTATATTTTTTTTTTTTGCAGAATTGTATGTGCAGGTCGGCCATTGCAGTGTCATTGTTACACTGTTAAAACATGTCATTCCATGTGTTTTCGCTCTGGTGCTGGTGGATATATGTTAAGAAACAGACTTTTTTCATATACTGGCGCTCAACGCTAGAGCGCTCAGTTTTAGAGCACTGGGGCTGGATTTGTGTTTGATTTTCTTAAATATGGGCTTCAGCACCGAGCGTCGGACGCATATAACTGGCGCTACCTATCATTCGCTGCAGCATTGTAACATAGTATGTGCGGCTGAATAAAGACTTTAGTCCATTCAGTTCAGCCTGTTTATCTCCTTCCAGTGGACTAGTAGCCATAGCTGGAAATGTTATTACATGCCAGGAAGGCACCCAGGACAATTTGAAGGTTTTTACTGTATCCATCATTACTACCTCCTCTGGCAGCGAATTCCATAGTCTCACTGCTCTTACAGAGAAGAATCCCCTCCTATGTCGGTGGAGAAAGCACCTTTCCTCTTACCTTAGTGGATGCCCTCAGGTTATGGTTACACTCCGGGGTATAAGTGGATTGTGGGACAGATCTTTGTATTGACCCCGAATATATTCATACATAGTTATTAGATCACCCCTCAGGAGTCATTTTTCTAAACTAAATAAAATTGTCCTGTTATATGTGGCGTTGCTCTGAGCTGCTTTTTTTGGGGGCGCTACATAGGCATTGATTGAGGGAGAGCGCTTCTACAGCGCCCTGCACCCATCACATTTATTAATGCAGGACAGGATGCTACAGCATCACTTGTCCGCCCGCTGCGCTAGGATATAGCGCTAGAGACTCGCTTGCAGCGGACGCTCTAAGTGCTGCTACATAGACGCTCAAATGGCACTACGTGCCGCTAGTTTTAAATTAGCCTCCACGTTGAACATTAGGGGCCTGATTTATCAAGCACTTCTGCCAGACAGTGCCACATCGGTGAAAATTAAAATAGTAAAAAATAGAATAAAATATTTATTTTCACACTTGCGCAGGTTGCTGCACTACTAGAAGCACATTTACTAGAACAGTGCCGCTACACGCTGAAAAATGTATAAATCATATTTAGCACTAATCTAATTTGCACTGAAATGGCAGAAGTGCTTGATACATCAGGCCCAAGGTAAACCACCAAAATCTTCTTTTTTCTTTATTTATTATTCATTATTTACTATTTTTAAACCGTTAATGAACAATTATAACTTACATTCATCCTTCCATGTTCATCTATTTTCAATCCATAAAGGCTTACTTATGCTCAATCCCCTTGTTATAGTAACTGCAGTGCATGTATTGTTGGGACGCCACTGCCTGCACCAACCTCCTACAGAATCAAACAATAAATCCAAAAAATATACAAGGAGGCACGCCAACAAATAAATCTATTAACATTAAAGCTTTTATTCGTAAATATTAATAATAACATACAACAAGATACTTTAAAAACCATTAGAATACATAGATACAAATACACGCAGACAGACATAAACAGAGGAGTAGTCAATGGGAAGAAGAATAATACAAATATAACGTGTATTCCTAATTAAATAATATTGCACCTATAGATAAAGTGCTTGTGCTAATTCATGAGCCTCCTCAACGTGGAGGCTGATTCATTACTAGCGCTAGGTATCGGCAGATGACCGTCTGTATAGTGACTGCTAGTAGGCGCTGTAAGCGGTTATCGGGCGCTGTAACAGAGCGTAGTGGTCGCTGTAGTAACCTGGCCAGCATTGATGAATGTGATGTATGTTGGGTGCTCTAACACCAGTTCAGCGCTGCAGTGAGCGAAAGGTAGCACCAGCTCAGTGCAACCAGTGCTCGGCACTCAACACCATTCTAAATCTGGGCGCTATAGCATAGAGCGCCAGACGCTGTGTGATTAAAGTCTGTTTTTGAACACATATCCACCTGTAATAAAGCGAAAACACATGGAATGACATTGTTTTAACACTGTGATATTTTAGTGCCAGACCTGTAATGACAATTCTGCATAAAAATATTAAAAGTCAAAAAAGTTTCTAAAAGTGTTTGTTTGCAGCCTGGAGACGTCACACAATGATTGGAGCAAAAAAAAAATGTCAAACACACTTTTTAAACTCAAGCAAATGAATGGCCATTGAAATGTATGGGAGAGCGTTCACCAGGCACAACCTGCCACTAGAGCTTCTTAAATAACCCCCATAGATACAAATACACACAGACAGAAATAAAAAGAGGAGTAGTCGGTGGGGAGAAGAATCATAAAAATATAACGTATATAATCCACCAATATTAGGACAATATGGTCACTACCTCAAAAAAACAATCCTTAAACATGGAACCTGTCTATGATCTGGATCCTAATTAAATAATATTGCACCTATACATCAGGCTAATGAAGTGGGCTCTGACCCACGGAACGCGTGGCTCTTAGGAGGTGATATGCTGTGGGTAGACATGAAACATGTTTATTGGTGTTATTGTGGTCATTGCTATTGGTATCTTTATTTGATCATTATGTGCAATATGAACATGTATGAGGATTAATGCTGATCCTTTTCTGTTTTCAATTTTGGGTTGCACTGGCACTTTATTTGTATGTATTGACTTAGGGGGTTATTCATGAATGGATAGCGCCAGGTAGCGCCTCGTAGCGGCAGGCAGCATCTGGTGAACACTGGGCACTGTACGCAAAACCACATTTATGAAAGCGAATCTGGTGAGCGCCTCTAACAGCGACATGTAGTGACACATGTATTATTACAGGCGGCTCAGTGTATAGCGCTGGTGCTGTAGCTTCCAGAGCGCCAGGTATTACCTTTCACTCAGTAGGGTTGATTCAGAGAGACAAAAAAAGACTTTCGTTTTTGTGCCGATCTGTTTTTTTTTTTAAATGTTTCCGCCCCTGTATGAGTGTGCGAGCGATTCTATGCATGCATTGCAATCCTTCTGTAAAGTTTTCATCCGTTCGTACGGCAGAGTACGAGTACGAGGATGTCATTTTCCAGCGTGACTTTTCCGTTTCATTTTCCTCATGTTACAATGTAGGCTTTCGTTTTTGCCCTTTTCCCATTGTCTCCTCCCACGAATCCTTTACGTTTCCCGTTAGATTCTGTTTCCCTTTTTCAATAAATAATCATCCGGACGTAAATCCACTTAACTCATTAAAGTGCTCGCCTACATATTTGGGTCACTCACTTCTGCTACTATACTTAGGCCCTTATTCATCAAGCGATAGCGCCAGGTAGTGTCTGACGAGCGCCAGGTAGCGGCAGCTAACGGCGACTACCGACTCAAGTACGCCCGGCGGCGGTCACAATGACGCATTTATCAAGCTAAATGAGGCTAGCGCCGGCGAGAGCGACGGCTAGCGCGGCATTCATCATGAAGCCGGCTGGCCCGAACAGCGCCGCTGCAAATTCCTTCACAGCGACACGTATTACCTGGCGCTACCTGCCGCTCTCCCATACATTTCAATGGCAGACGCTGCAATGATTGTTTTTAGTGGTTTTGGGTTTTTTTTCTTTGGTACAAAATTCCACACATGTTTATATTGATCTGTTTTATGAATCTGGCTGGTTATTTATATGTATTATTTATTTTTTTTTTTTTCACAATGTAATGTTGTGAGTGACATGGGAATTGCATCTCCTCCACCCAAACTCATTGGCATCAAAATCGCTGGTTTTCCACACAATCGGGGCTTGTAAAGCTATTTTGTAGCCTGTCAGGTTGGGCGGTCACGTTCGCTCTTCGAAATTGTCAGCGCCCAAGCTATTCGGCAGCCCTGTCCTTGATGAATCTGTGTTGGTCAGTGTTTGTGCAGTCGCTGTTTTAATTCGCTATGTGGCGCCGCGAGTGTCGCTGTGCCTCGCTGCGCTGCGTTGTGCGGCGCTGTGCTGTTCATACATGTGCCCTTCTGCCATTTGCAAGGAATTCACTTCCCGCGACCCCAGTCGTTGTTAATGAATACACTGTAGTTGTGAGCGTGCCTGGCCACATATTGCAGGATTAACATTCAGTCGTACCAGCTCATAACAACCCGTTATGCATTCTCATGTGTGCCACATTTTCAGGTAGTTGTCTAGTTTGATTGTGTGCCGACTTTTGGAAGGAATCAGATTTGTATATTTAAGCACAACGGTGTATGCTTTAGAAGGACCTATGCATTACAGTATGTAGAATCCCCTGCTAAATCAAGCTAATAATTCGTGGCGCCTTTTGCCCTAGCTTGTTTTGCAGCGTCATTTTAATGTTTTTCCGCCACTTAGCGTGTACATAGCTGATATTAGCTTGTCCCTGTTGCGCGCATGTTTGCTTTTGAATTTTGAAGCACAGTTGCTTGCGTCATATCCGGTTCCGGGATCCTCCTTTGCGTTTCAACGCCACCTTAAGGTAAAACTGTCTAGCGCTTATGCCAATAGCTTGTTTTGCAGCGTCATTTTAACGTTTTTCCGCCATTTAGCTTGCACATAGCTGATATTAGCTTGTCCCTGTTGCGCACATGTTTGTGTTTGAATTTTGAAGCACAGTTGCTTGCGTCATATCCGGTTCCGGGATCCTCCTTTGCGTTTCAACGCCACCTTAAGGTAAAACTGTCTTGCGCTTATGCCACTAGCTTTTTTCAAGCGTCATTTTAGTTTTTCCGCCACTTAGCTTGCACATAGCTGAGAATAGCTTGTTGCTGGTGCGCGGAGCGTTTTTTTTTTTTAAACTTTTTCCCAATGTCGCTTGGGTCATTTCCGGTTCCTGTTTCCTCCTTAGCGTTTCCAATATGATGCCCAGACGCAGAGTGATGCGCCTCCCCAGCTCCTCCTCAGACTCTGACCCCACCACCCCTCCCCCACCTCCCCCACCTACCTCACCTTCCTCAAGTAGCACCCCTCCCACCCCTTCCCCTCCTGGGCCTAGTAAGAGAAAGCGCACCCGGGTGGATAGCCGAGTAAATGGCCAGGTGGTAAAAGTGAGTATTTTTTTGTTTGTATTTTTAGCTTAAAAGTTGCAGTACACACAGGGGGGATTGGGTCAGAAATTTCTTTGTTTTAAGACCAAATTTGAGTACTCCCCGTGGGGCATCCCCATTGTGGATGTCCTGCTGGGATGCCCCCCCCCTGGAGGGCCCTAAAAATTACCTCAGTCCCGTCCCATCTGTGCATGCGTTAGCTGCGGATGCCTATTGCGCTTACCTCTAGCAGGGTGTACCCCTGCGCCAGACATATTGTAATTTTGGGTGCAGGCGCACTCCCTGTTAGAGTCAAACGCCACATGCGTACTTTGCCGTGCAGACCCAGCTGAGCTGGTATGCACGTCCCAACGGCCTTGTATGCGCATACCACAGCGGCGCGGAGCGCTGTGTTTGGCTTGCGGACTGACGTGAGTCGTGTCCTCAGTGGTGTATTTGTGGCCTTCCAAGGGGGTTGCAGACAGCGGACCACCCACAATTGGTGTGGCCCACCAAAGTGCACACAAACCCAGAATACTGATAATCCTGGGTGTGGGTCCACTTTGATCTGGTCTCTGTATAACTGTTTATGACAGTGTTCTGATGTCATGTATTGATTTTAGTTTGTTTGTTCTTTTTTCATAGGACTTCTGCGTGGCCGAATATGACTATGCCCGTGGAGGGAAAAAACGCATAGCCATGGAGGTGAAGGCCACAGTGTCCCGACGCTTCAACACCGAGCTGACCATCCGCTCCTTTCAACAGAAGTGGTCGGATTTCAAGCGCCGGGACCCTGAAGGCGTGTACCGCCTATATGATGCCTACGCATCAGGTAAGTTAAAGCTTATGTTCTGTTTAGCCTTTGTGCAGAATCATCTGCTAAGCTGTGTCCATTTGTGCTCTTTAGATTAATTATTTTCTTTCACCCCCTCCACACAGATAAGCGTCCTCCCCTGGGGAAACGTGGGAAGGGATTCCTCCCCCGAACCAGGCAGGCGGACTCGGGGGAGTCATCGGGGGAGGGTCCCTCCCGCGGGTCCTATTTAGAGGACCCAGGGGAGGAAGGGGATGACGCCCCAGAGGAGTGTGCTGCTGGGGGGCTGGCTGGATCAAGCCTCAGCTCCTCACACTCTGAGTCTGAGGACTCTCACCAGGCAAGGGGCCACTCTCAAGCAGGGAGTGAGAGGGAGGAGGGTGGCCCTTTGCCTGGTGGATCTTCTGACCAGAGTGTGAGGAGCCGAGGCTCCCCGCCTCCTCCTCAGAGCCCTCCCTGGGCTTCAAGTGGCGCTTCATCCCCTGGTGAGTGTACATTTTTTAATTGTTAGTCTGTGACAGGTTTCATCTTGCAATTTGTCCTTAGCCCTTGCCATTCCTCTCTAATTTGCAGGGCATCATATAGGCGGCACCTCCATGGCGTTTTGGCGTAGGATTCTCCACGGGCATAGTCATGGTAAGTGTTTTTGGTTAGCCATCACATTCCCAATGTTATTACATTCATTAAAGTGTACCCCCAAACATTGATGGTGCTTGGTTTCTCGAAGGTTCCAGGACAAATCACATCCCTCACCCAGGGCCCCCCCCACCAAAAAAACCCCACTAACTCCTTACCTCTTTTGGGGTTGCCCAAGCCACCGTCCCAGCCTCCTGTGTGACACTCTAGATGTGTGTGCGCCTGCGCTCTTTTTCAAAATGGGCTGCGCGTGCGCACACACTCGAGGAGTGATGTGTGGAAGGCAGCGGGCGCGGAGTACGTTGTCTCATGCAAATTGTGTTGCTCTGCCAAAGCGGACCCAAACCCAGATTTGCGGCAATCCTGTGTATAGGCCCACTTGTAACAGACACATGTTTCCTGGTCCATTGTCACAGCTGGTTTGATAAGGTACCCTAACCTCACAAACCCCACTACAGTGCTAGGCAACTGTCAACCACCCCTATGTTTCTGCCCACACCATGATGGGTGTTCTAATTTTTTTTCTTGGGTTAAGTTGTTCCCGCTCCAACATGTGGCCCACTATTAACATTAGCCAAACAACTGCTAAAGATTCCTTTACATAGCACTGTCTATGTTATTTGCACATTCTCTTTAGGGATACATGTGTCAAGCCTAACAAATTGACATTAACTCATGGTCCAGGAAATATGCTAATTTAGGACAACCTGTATGTAACCATGCAAGCCTTTGCATTTTCAGACTCAATAACCAGATGGATGTCAAATAGTCAGGTGTCATTTGCCCACTAATTGTGTTTTTCTTTTGCTTTCTGTTGACAGATGTTGCTACGCAGACGGAGCCAGAGACCCTCCTCCCCACCCCAGCTCCAGGGACGGCCAGCAGCATGGGCCCCCGCCACAGCTGCGATGGTGAGTACATCCCACTTCATATGCCTAAAGACTTGTGAAACCTATGTCTTCTAGTCACATCTGCAGACATTTTAAATTTACCTATGTGTTAATTTCACACACATCTCGATTCAATGTGTTTGGACAATAATCCAACATGCCTGTTTGCATGCTTGATTGTTGGCTCACATTCTTCATTAGGCCACATAGAGACTATTTTTGCGTTAGACACAACCAAATGGGCCCTATTAGGTCTGGACCTCTAACATTATAGGGCAAACTCGTGTACTCGTTAGGACTTAGGCCCTGATGTTTGGCTGTGACTAAACACAAAAATGGACACACTGGGAATTATACCTTCCTTGCTTCCCAAGAGTTAAACTGGAACAACAACCAGGATTTTGACTTTCCTGGGTGTTGTTCCACTACGGTGGGGCACCCCTGATCGTCACCGCTGTGTGACAACCCCCTGAACTCACTTTGACTCCAACAAACGTACAAGCCACGGCAAATTGCCTCCTCCTCCGCCTCCCCCGCGCCCCTTTTTACGGGCGCGTGCCTGCGCCGGCCATTCACAGACGGCCGGCGCAGGCACGCACACGTCTAGAGGGGCGCCAGGGTGGGCCCGGCGGCACTGCCACACAGAAACTGAGGTAGGTATTTTGGGGTTTGGGGGGGGTTTCACCCCCAGGGACATCCGGAGCTCGGATGTCCCGCGGGGAGGGAGGTGATTGGGCAGGGAATCTGATAGATTCCCGGGCCGATCACCCGTGGGTGTTGGTACACTTTAAGAGTAAATGTATGCTTTGGATGTGTTGTTCACATTCCTGCCAGTCAATAGTACTCATATCATGTTAACCAATAAGCACACAGTGGTCAACAATGTTAATGTGAGTGTCACCTAATTGGACACACTGACATTACATTGCTACATCTGTGTCTGTTGAGGTCACATCCAATTTATTAATAAATTGTTGTTTCTACATCTCTACAGCTTGTGAAAACCAGCATCGCAGACTGTGGCGGGAGATCCGGCTCCTGAAGCTGATGCTGCTGGCCAAGAAGAGGCGCCGGCGGCGTCGTTAGGGTGGGGGGAAGGCTGGCCTCTTGATGCCCGTTGTTGGGCAATGTTGGCCCTGTTGGCCATGTTTTGTAATTAAATTTTTTGATTACCATCATTACAGTGTGTTGCATTGCAAAGCATAGTTTAACTGTCTCAAAACCCATTTGTGTGTCAATTTAGCCATACCTTTGGAGCCATTTCAGGTGTTAACCATAGTAAGCTATGGTCTCAAATGTGTGGGCTAAATTGACCAATACATTGACATATGTAGATCAAGATACTCATCCCTGACTGTGTTATTAGCTAGGTCTTAGGAAGCACACAATTTAGAGGTGGGTGAAGCAAATATATTTACAAAAACAAAAAAAAACAAAATTAATATTCTTGGCTGGGTGGCCGGGGAGGTTGGGAGTCATTGCTAGGGGCGGTGTTGGGGGACAACAGTGCAGTAAAAAATATAGACTGCTGTTGTATGAGCTGTTGTAGCAACAACAAAGTTTGGTCCTGCCGCTGTATCGATTCTTCCTGGCGCTGTATGGATTCTTCCTGGCGCTGGAGAGATTGTTCCTGGCGCTGGAGAGATTGTTCCTGGCGCAGGAGAGATTGCTCCATTAGATTTGCCAGCCGACCAAGTTCCTGGTTCTGGTGTTGGTCTCGTAGCAACTGGTCCATCTGGCGCTGCAGGGCCTCATTTTGTTGCTGACACATCAGCACCTGATTTTCCAACACCGCAATGCGCTCATTAGTTCCATCACGCGGCTGTTGGCGACTGTAGTCCTCCAGCATCCGGACCCCTAGCTCATAGAAATCAGCACTGGTTGGTGCCACACCTCCTCTTGCTGTGGTTTGAGCCTAAACAAATAGAAAACAACATTTTAGTCAAACCGAACCAATGCAGGTATGCCCCTCAAAATAAATACCCGAAACAGTCACTATACAACTTACACTTGTCTGAGCCTCGGAAGCTTGGCCACATGGGACTTGGGAAGAGGTCCCAGCTTGGGGTTCTGGTTCCGCCTCCTGCAAAAACAACAATGAAAGGAAATGTGACATGTTGCTTCATCCACTACCCACGAAGATGCCAATGTGGTTCTAGGTCGTCTACATCAGCCATGTTACCTGCGTGTCCTCCGGCACAGGTACGCTCGAGGTTTCGCTGCCAGAGAGTGGCAATTCCACATCCGAGATGTCCGGCAAGTTGGCATATGCTAAACAGGAAAATCAGGTTAGTAGGTCTGTGGCCCAAAATCAAATGTAACCTGGCTAGGCTATCGAGGCCATACCTCTAAAAAGTGCCAAAATACACACTAGACCAAAGGTATCAGTTAAACTCAGATTGTGAACATGTATGTTACAGGACTAAGAGGCAATAATTTTTGCTAATCACATCAGAAACATTGCTTAAATTACACATACCCGCAATCTCCCAGATGTCTGGAGTGGGGTCCTCACTCGAGCTTGGACCTTGAAAATACATGTGGACACACAAGTTGCCAGAAGCAAGTGCAACAAAAGTAGAGCCAAAATACAGACTATAGCAAGGCAAAACAACTTACCCTCATCTCTGGCAGCCTGAACTTGAGGGGCCCTTTCTGGACAGCCACTTCCGATATTAGGGTCAACTAAAAAACACAAGGAATGTCTCTAAATATTCAGCAAACTACTACGGGGAATGTTTGGCAAAAAATATGTCCGCCAAAATACATTGCTATCACTCCTATAACTAATAGACTGACCCTGGGGAGGCAACAAGCACTCCCAAGAGGCATCTTCAAGTTTACCAAGCAAACATGTAGCTTAGTAGACTAACCAAATTGAACCAGTGTAACATAAACAGCATAAAGGATACATTATGTATTGCTCTACACACCAACAGGGTCCTGTTGACCGGCAACATCGGAAGTGGGGTCCAAAGATGAACCAGTCACTTGGCCTACCAAGAAAAAAGAGGAATGAGACACATGCACTTGGGTAAAAGTGGATCAAGCAAGGTGGACACATGCACTTACCGACATCCAAAGAGTAGGTGGGATCCGGAGGAGATGCTGGGGCCAAGGGCATGGGAGCTAGGCAAAAATAAAGCCAACATTGAGCCATAGTTAATGTGCGTGCAAAAATACAACATGCATTAAGGTGTGTGAGCAGCTCTTTCACTAATATTCACTAATCAAGGCCAGTGTGGCTCCCACATTGATATGCCGATATATGGCTACACATCTCTGGCTTCAAACATATCTACACATGTTAGGGCCTTGTTAGTTAGTTGCTGTGAGTGTTACAGTGGGCGTGAAATTAGGCCGCAGGCCCATATTATTAATACTCAACAGTGCAAAACTCGAATTTTTGAGCTGCTCCCACACCCATTGGTTCCCCAAACAACCAGCACCAAAATTAGGGGTAAATACCTTCAATGGCAGACTGGGGTAGCCTTGAGGTTGCTGGAAGGGCAGGAGCTTGGGTGTCCTGAGGCACATCCCGGACAGCAGCATGTGCACCTATGCAGAAAGCAACAGACAGAAAAGTAACAAATGTTTGAGCTCTAATGTAATACTTCACAGGTCCTACTGTTAGTTGGTCAGAATGTAAAAATGCAAATCACATACATTAACATTAGGTTTGTACAAAAGGCAGAAAATATGTACCTTCAGTCCAACCGGTGGTGTCATCCCCAGGATCCACACCCTGCAGCCGAGCCAGTGGGATTTTGGCCTTCAGCATCTCCTCATACGGCCTGTAGGTACTCTTTGGAGCCTGGATGAAGCCACTGTCCACATCAAGATCGTGATTCATCTTTTTCATAAGGGCCCCTCGCAAAGTGTAGAAGCGTTTCCTGCAGGATGGGCCACTACGTGGGTGTTGAGCAGTGCTACTAAGCTCCACACCAATGGCATCCCACAGTTTGCTTCTTTCTTGTTTGCCTATGGACTTGCTTTGGGAGCCAAATATCAGCTCCCATTTAGCAAGTGTAAGGCGCACAAGATGATTATTCTCAGCCAAATTAAATTCAGGCTCCCTCTTGGCACCTGGGTGCTTAGCCTGGGGTGCTGCCCCACCTTCAGGCTGTACCCTTTTCCGTAAGGGAGGTCTGCGCACAGCACCCACCAAACTCCTACTTGGGCCTGCTGTGGCCGGCAGATGTCCTGAATTTGGCTCCATCCTGTAGCTGCACACACACACAAATACACACCCAACAAGCACGCATGCAGACTACAGAATGGCATCGCAATCTCTTAGGCTTGGCCAGGTTTTATGTGCTCTAACAGCCAATCAAAAAGCAGGCCACTTAATTGATTCACACATACAGCCCAGTTCCTTCTAGGCACACCTCCACTGCACTGACTGAAGCATGTGTGTTAGCCAATTAACTCATTACAGACCTCATTAACCAAACAACACACACCCAAATACAACAATGGACTGATGTATCTCAAACCCTTGGGACATGTGGTTAGCCTAACGGCTATTTAAAAAAACAGCAGCTTACCTTTCATTGGGCCACCACTGATTTTTGGGCCATGTCCGTTAATGCACGCAAGTTTCGGCTCAAGTACGCTAGTAGCGCTACTAGCGTGCGCGTGCGCACTCTGTTTTACGCACACCTGGGTCGGCTAATTGGCGCCCGGAAATAGCAGAGCGACGCAAAAGGCGGCAAAGCGGACCTGTCCCTTTTGAAAGAGAAGTATAAATTGAAGGAATTTTCAAGCTTCTGGTATTCTTACACTGTGGCAAAGGCTGTGGTGTGGTGCTGTGCTCGCTTCCCTTAGCTCATTTGAGCCTCTGTCTGGTTTCTGTCCTCACTCTCTGTGGCTTGTTGGGTGATTTCTGACATCAGTGCTGTTTCTTTAGGAGCTTGTTTTTGGTGGCATCTGCAAATATTGTGTAGCATACAGCAAGTGAGGCTTGATTTTGGGGCCTTTTGTGGGCTGTGCAGCAACTCCCCTCTTGGTTGTGCCTAACTTAGAAAGCTGGTTTTCAGCAGGCTGGTGGTTTGGACCACTATAGTTCTGGTTTTGTGGTGAGCTGCATTGTAGCGGGTGTGTGTGGAGTGTGATTGTTTGTGTGTGTGTGGTGTGTTAGTGGTTTATTTTGTTTTTTTTTGGTTTTGTATATATCTTTAGTGTGTGTGATGGATAAGAGGGTGATGTATGGTGTCTGGGTGGATGGATGTATGTGTATGCTGAAAGAGCAGGAGGAAAGGGAGAGGGGTGTTGTGAGGCTTAGGGCACCCCGCTCCTTTGCAATCCGCCTTTCAGTATGGGACTTAAGTGACGAGCAGATCAGGAGCCGCTTCCGTCTGAATCGTGCTGCACTACAGTCCCTATATGATCAGATTAAGCACAAAATCGAGCCATCCACCAAACGCACTCATTCCATTCCAGGCATAGTACGCCTGTGTGCCACTCTCAATATTTTGGCACGAGGGACCTTCCAGGCAACCTCCGCCCTCCTCAGCGGGATAAGCCAGGCTACTATGAGCCGCATACTAATCCAGGTAGTTCTGGCAATTTGTGATTTAATCCCAATTTACATCAAGTTTCCTGAGGATGAGGAAGAGGTTGCCAAAATAAAACATGCTTTCTATCTGATGGGAGGGATCCCGAATGTGCTAGGGTGCGTTGATGGTACACATATCCCTTTCCGCCCTCCCCGTGCACAGGAGCTGTCCTACAGAAACCGGAAGCAGTTCCATTCTATTAATGTTATGGTTGTCTGTGACCCAGACATGAGGCTGCGGGCGGTGAGATCGGGGTTCCCCGGCTCATGCCACGATTCTTACGTCTTGCAGCGGACAGTCCTGTGCCGGAAGTTTGATAACAACGAAATGCCAGCTGGCTGGCTACTGGGTAATAAATTAACCATGTCAATGTATTTTGCAAATATGTGGCCTAGTAAGCCAAATTTAACCAAACAACCACAAAAAAACATGTACTAGTACTAATTGCTGTCTCTCTCCTTGTGTTTTTTCTACAGCGGATAAGGGATATGGGCAGAGAACGTGGGTCATGACTCCGGTCAGGAACCCACGGACCTCTGCCCATGAACGCTACAATGCAGCGCATCGCAAGACCAGAAGCATTGTGGAAAGAACCATCGGCCTGCTGAAAGCACGCTTTCTCTGTTTGGCACGGCCAGGAGGAGAGATGCTCTACAGCCCACAGAAGGTCTCCAAGATCATCCTTGCCTGCTGTGTGCTACACAATATATGTATTTGCCACCGAATCCAAGCCCCCGAGGAGACAGCACTGGTGCCAGAAATCCCCAACATGCCCGCAGCAAGAAGTGAGGACACCCAGACTGGCGATGAGCTAAGGGAAAGGATGATCACTTCTTTTTTTGCGGTAAACTAACTACCCTTCACTCTAATGCAAGTACTGCACTACTGGCTAAATGTATTAGAACTACCATCAAAAAGAGCCCAAAAAACACTAAGGGGGGTGTAAGATGATCCCAACCACTCTAAGGGGGGTTTAAGATGATCCCAACCACTCTAAGGGGGGGTTTAAGATGATCCCAACCACTCTAAGGGGGGTGTAAGATGACCCAAACCACTCTAAGGGGGGTGTAAGATGATCCCAACCACTCTAAGGGGGGTGTAAGATGACCCAAACCACTCTAAGGGGGGTGTAAGATGATCCCAACCACTCTAAGGGGGGGTTTAAGATGATCCCAACCACTCTAAGGGGGGGTTTAAGATGATCCCAACCACTCTAAGGGGGGTGTAAGATGACCCAAACCACTCTAAGGGGGGTGTAAGATGACCCAAACCACTCTAAGGGGGGTGTAAGATGACCCAAACCACTCTAAGGGGGGGTGTAAGATGACCCAAACCACTCTAAGGGGGGTGTAAGATGACCCAAACCACTCTAAGGGGGGTTTAAGATGATCCCAACCACTCTAAGGGGGGTGTAAGATGACCCAAACCACTCTAAGGGGGGTGTAAGATGACCCAAACCACTCTAAGGGGGGTGTAAGATGACCCAAACCACTCTAAGGGGGGGGTGTAAGATGACCCAAACCACTCTAAGGGGGGTGTAAGATGACCCAAACCACTCTAAGGGGGGTGTAAGATGACCCAAACCACTCTAAGGGGGGTGTAAGATGACCCAAACCACTCTAAGGGGGGGTGTAAGATGACCCAAACCACTCTAAGGGGGGTGTAAGATGACCCAAACCACTCTAAGGGGGGTGTAAGATGACCCAAACCACTCTAAGGGGGGTGTAAGATGACCCAAACCACTCTAAGGGGGGTGTAAGATGACCCAAACCACTCTAAGGGGGGTGTAAGACGCCAATGTTGGTTATCAAGTAATGCATTTTTGTATTTGCAACAACAATACTACTTTAAAGATCTATACTAACTGCACTTTTCTTATTTTTTTCAGGCACAAAGACATGCACCGTGATCCCTATTTGGCACTTTAAAAACTTTATTTCCCTTTACTTTGCTTTTTCATTTCTGTTTGAATTTTGAATTTCCTTTTCTCTTCTGTTCCTTTTTAAATTTTTGTAGATTTTAAAAATAAAATCTACTATATATAGATACATGTGGCTATGTGTTTAATTCTGTAGAAAGTTTCCTTTGCATTCTACTTCCTATTTTAATTTTCATTTTCTTTCTGAGTTCTGTTTTTATTTCCCTTTTCCATTTTCCTTTTATTTCTCTGTTCTGTTTTTATTTTCCTTTTCTATTTTCCTTTTCTTTCTCATTTCTGTTTTTATTTTCTTTTTCTATTTTCCTTTTCTTTCTCATTTCTGTTTTTATTTTCTTTTTCTATTTTCCTTTTCTTTCTCATTTCTGTTTTTATTTTCTTTTTCTATTTTCCTTTTCTTTCTCATTTCTGTTTTTATTTTCTTTTTCTATTTTCCTTTTCTTTCTCATTTCTGTTTTTATTTTCTTTTTCTATTTTCCTTTTCTTTCTCATTTCTGTTTTTATTTTCTTTTTCTATTTTCCTTTTCTTTCTCATTTCTGTTTTTATTTTCTTTTTCTTTCTCATTGGTGGTTTAATTGTATTTCCTTTTTCTTTAAAAAATAAATAAAATAATTTAAAATGTGGCTATGTGTTTAATTATGTTTTATTTTGCATTTATATTCTAATATCTGGTTTAATTTAATTTCCTTTTCAACACAAAATAAAAACTCAAAAAATTAAAAAAACATGTTGCAATGTGTTTTATTCAGAAGGTACTGGATGGCCAGGCCACAGCAAAGCTAACAGGCGCTGTGTAGAATAGCGTGGTCACACTGACTGACAGCTCCTACAAAGCTGAGGGCCAACATCATATTCAGCAATGTAGGCGTTGTTCCAAACAACGCCAGGTAGCGACTGAGGAGGCCTGCTATAGCGAATCGCTACCGCCCGCGGCTGACGCTAGCGGCGCTCATAGCGCCATACTTCAGTCGCTCATCTGTCGCTCCCTGGCGCTATTGATGAATCGGCCTCTTAGCTAAATCACTTTGCGCTTTCCTACATCTTCCATGATTTACCACTAAAACTCACCCAAACCACTTTTATTATTATTATTTTTTTAATACCAAATGCCATTTTTGTTTGCCTTTTTTGAAAAATGTTTTTTTGAAAAATGTAACATTTTTTTTTCTTCATAAAATATAAAATATTAAAATTTTGACAACTATAAAAAACTAAATACATAGCAATGGCAGGCCACAGAACATTATTCTTCATCTGTGGTCCCCAACGAGTTGCGCTGCTCCTGCATCTCGCCCACCAACTGAAGGACCCTGACACTCAGTTGGGCCACTCTGGCACGTGTGGTCCCTGTTAAAAATCGTAAATTAAATTATTGGTATTACCTTGTTGGGGTCATACTGCAGTGCCCCCCCCCCCCCGTATGGTCCAAACACCTAAATCTGGACTTCAAAAGCCCGAAGGCCCTCGCCACCACGGCCCGGGTTTTGCATAGTGCCCGATTATAGAACTCCTGGCCCGCATTCTGCAGGCAAAGAACGAGCATCAGGAGCAAGGGCAGGAGTGGATATCCAGAATCCCCTGAATTTAAAAATACTAACATAAAATACACATTCTAAGCTACAATGTAGTTTAACATGTCATCAAGGGCTAAAAACAGCAATAGGTTAAGTCATGAGTCGTCAACTATATTCATTGCCATACAGTGAAAATGGATTGATGGAATGTGAGCAAACTTACCCAGGAGCCATCCATTAGATAATTCTCCTGACTCAAACTAACGAAATAAGCCAGAGCTCTGCAATATATAAGCATCATGGGACAACCCTGGATGCCCTGCAAGAACACTGAGGAATCGCATAGCTGGACCAAACACTGCTTGTATGTTGTGCGAGTGGCACATCTTGCGGTTCCTGCAACCAAATATAAAATAATTACACAAAGCAAAGGTAACCAACTAAAACAATAACTCCTACAACAAATTAAGATTCAAGTTCAACAATCCAAATATAATTCACAAAGGACATAAGTCTAAAAAAATCTAGCAATTATATGGATGTGTGGGAAAATAAAGGTTTACATGCTAAGGACTAATTAAGGTCAGCATTAAAATTCTTCTATAAAGGCATACATGAAATGTGTTGATTCAGGTATGCATTGCTATACAATTTATGGCCTCGCCATGCTGATACATGCAATGCCTTGGAGCTAAAGGCGCGCAGACTCCTCTACATAGCCGCAAAACATGTTCAACAATAGCAATCCAAGCCCTCAAAGGTCCCGTAAGTGGATCGCAGATGAAGCGTGGTGATCCGTCGGAAATCAGCTCTGAATCAGACGCAAGCCCATCCCAACAACGTAAGTTATCTGAACGAACAAAAAAATATTATTATATTTTGATGGGAAAATGATCCGAACTAACGCAAATGATCCGATTTAGTTTCGTTCTTCGAAAGCGCATATACGCATTAGCCCGAACGTTCGTACGAATGAAAAATGAAAACAAAAAAAATGACTAACACACACAAAAACTTTCACAGACAGCTACGGAAGTCCAGACGAATGTGCCTCTGAATCGAGCCTAGTGTCGCTCTCCTATACATTTCAATGGCCGTTCATTTGCTTGTGTTTAAACAGCGTGTTTGACATTTTTTTTTTTTTGCTCTTTGTGTGACGTCTCCTGGCTGCAAACACTTTTGTCATTGTCATTATAGGTCTGGCACTAAAGTGTAAATGTCACAGTGAATGTCATTCGATGTGTTTCTGCTTTGTTGCTGGTGGATATGTGTTCAAAAACAGACTTTAATCACACAGCGTCTGGTGCTCTATGCTACAGCGCCCAGCTTTAGAGCAGCCGACGGCGTGTGTGTGTCCTTTCTTGATAAGTATGGTGTGAAGCACCGAGAGTCGGTTGCACTGAGCTGGTGCTACATTTTGCTCGCTGCAGCACTGTAATGGTGTTAGAGCACCCAACAGACATCACATTCATCAATGTGGGCTAGGTTAGTACAACGACTGAGGCGCTCTGTTACAGCACCCGGTACCCGCTTACAGCGTATACTAACGGTCGTTCTAAGCGCCGCTATACAGACGCTCATCTGGCAATACCTGGCGCTAGTAGTGAATCAGCCTCCACGTTGAATTAGCACAAGCACTTTATGTATAGATGCAATATTATTTAATACACATTATATAATTATGATTCTTCCCCCACCGACTATTCCTCTGTTTATGTCTGTCTGTGTGCATTTGTATCTATGTATTTTAATGGTTTTTAAAGTGTCATGTTGTATGTTATTATTAATATTTACAAATAAAAGCTTTAATGTTAATAGATTTATTTGTTGGCGTGCCTCCCTATATCATTTTGGTCACAAATATACATGTATTGTTGGGAGGTCCTTGCTAATTTCCATTACTTGTACCAATAACGTTTATAATACACACACATCTCTTTACTACCAAACAACAAAAGCCAAAAAAACCCAGAGAAAAAAACACCCCCCCATAAAAGCAAAAAAAAAAAAAAAAAACTGAATATACAATAAAAAAGAAAAGGAGAAAGGAGTAAAAAGAGGAGAAAAAACAAACACACAAAACTCATTGGAATATGCCAACAAAGAGTAAAGAGAAAGTAGCAAAGAGAAAAAAATAAAATTAATAAAAAGAAAGACCCACAAGAATACAAGTGCTGCTGGGCTTCCTGTTACTGTGCATTGTCAGTTATGTCAGTTGAATCCAGACAGCAGCATGGCTGAGATGCTGGGAGAGGAAGTTAGTCTATATATTTTCTGCCAATTATCCGCTGACAATTCTGTCCTCAAATCTCTCTCCCATTTTCAACAGAAATATGGTTTATTTTCCTTTGCTGACAAGAATAAAGTGTAGATGAAGGATATCATCCTTCCAGGTGCCTTGTCTCCCTCCATCATCTTTTCCAACTTGGGCCCTTATTTTAGAAGGGATAGCGTCAGGTAGTGGCTGGTTAATGAGAGGTAGCGACTGGTAAACGCCAGACACGGCACGAATCTGTTTAGCGACTGGGATAGCGCCATGTAGCGTCTGATTCATCATTTTCACAGCCTCAGCGAACAGCGCCAGCGTTCAGCCTTGCACAGCGCCAGGTATGACCTCTCGCTACCTGGCGCTCTCCCATACATTTCAATGGATGATCCTTTTCTTCTCTTTAAGGGTTTTTGTTTGTTTTGTTTTTTTCAAAAAAATCACAAATAATTCTGTGACCTCTTCTGACATTGAAATAGCAGTTTTTTCATAATTTTTTCATTTTTTATATATTTCCTCAGAAATGACATTACAGGTCTGGCATTAAAGTGTTCATGTTACAATGTTGTTACAATGTAATTCCATATGTTTTCGCTTTGTTACTAGTGGATAGATGCTGAAAAACAGACTTTAAACACACCGCCTCCTGCGCTCTGGGCTTCAAACAAGCATTTTTCAGCGCCAGAGATTTGTGAGGCTGTTTTTTCGCTGAATATGGTGTGAGTCGGTCGCTATGACCAGTCGCTAACATGCGCTCCCATACAGCGCTGTACTGGTCAAATAGCGACTCCTCACAATGTATTCAACATTACTGAACAGCGACTGAGTCACTATAAAGTAGCGACTCACGGCCGAGCACTGCGACTACTAGCGGGCGCTCTGAAAATGCCTGCTACAGACGCTCATCTGTCGCTGCCTTGCGTTAGTGATGAATCAGCCTGCCTGTCAGTTCTCCCGCTCATCTCGTATACCGGCAAGTTTTGTTAAGACATGTTGGAAGATACACATATTTCAATGATCTAACTTTTCATTTTTCAATATCTTTTTGTGTTGTTCCAGCAGCATTGATTTTGGTTTAAGAAGTCCTTAGTTGGAATATTGTCAAGTTTACCCCATTCCTTCAATGTTCGCTTTTCTTCCTTTACCCCTAGACTCAGGCTATATGTCACCGCCATCATAGGGGAAGGCCATGAGACCATTGTCTCTAAATTACTTTTTGGAATGGAAATATCAAATGTGTGTGTCATGAATGACTTGCCTTCTACCCGTGCCCGTGGTGTCCCTAGGCAACGGGCTTGGGTTCCTCCTGCCCAGCAGCCGCTTCTGCCTCTGGTGCCATCCCCAGCGGCGCGTGTGTCGCCGAGTAAGTCCTCCCCCCTTGCCCATTGTCACTCAGCTTGTGCTTGCTGGCCTATACAGTCAGCTCATGTCCTCCGGTGGTGTAATACTCAGAATGGCCACCGGAGGCTGTTTAAAAGAACGAAGTCTAGAAGGTGCAGCTCTGAGCAGTTTGCCTGGGAAGCTCAGCTGGAGCAATCAGCCCAGAGCTCACCAATCAGACCACAGGGCCAGTGCTCCAATCTGCCGCCAGATCCTAAGTGCACCAATCCCAGCCACTGTCTCCCTGGTCCAATCCTGCCGGTTTTCCCACTATAAAGGGATTTCCACTGCAGTGTGTCATTGCCTGTGATAGCGCTCAGAACCCTGTGTTATCTACTCCTGTGAAGTCTAGCCTGTTGCCGATTTGATTGTACGACCACCCTCGATCCTGAATCCTTGTTGCCGACCTCTGCCTGAACTGACGCCTCTGGATCCTGAATCCTTGTTGCCGACCTTTGCCTGAACTGACGCTTCTAGATCCTGATCCCCAGTTGCTGACCTCTGCCTGAACCCCGACTACATCTTGCCTGACCCCTGGTGCTGCTACGATCTCTGCCTTCCCGTTATCGACCTTTTGCCTGTCTCTGGACTTCCGTCACTCACGCTCTTGCTATTGGTTCTCCAGTCCTCCCACATATAAGCTTACATCCTTTGAGCCATTAAGTCCTGGGGGCAACCGATCCCGGGTAGGCGTATCTTGCGTCCCGGCAAGCGGGGGCTCCTACAGGTGAAGCTGGCTGTGGAGATTGGGGGTTGTGAGCTTATTAAGAGGGCTGGAGTTACCCCGAGCGTGACAGTGTGTCTTTAACTGGACCTTCACCCTGAATTAGAGCCTATCTTATATGTTTCCCCCACCCTGTACATACAGATTGCTCACATTAATCCGGACCTTCACCCCGAATAAGAGCCTATCTTATACGTTTCTCCCACCCTGTACATACAGATTGCTCACATTAATCCAGACCTTCACCATGAATAAGAGCCTATCTTATATGTTTCTCCCACCCTGTACATACAGATTGCTAACATTAATTCAGACCTTCGCCCTGAATAAGCGCCTATCTTACATGTTTCTCCCACCCTGTACATACAGATTGCTCACATTAATCCGGACCTTCACCCTAAATTAGAGTCTATCTTGTATGTTTCCCCACCCTGTACATACAGATTGCCCACATTAATCCGGACCTTCACCCTGAATAAGAGCTTATCTTATATGTTTCTCCCACCCTGTACATACAGATTGCTAACATTAATCCAGACCTTCACCCTGAATAAGAGCCTATCTTATATGTTTCCCATCCTGTACATACAGATTGCTCACATTAAAAATCATCCTACCTGCATCTACTGCATTTTCTGAGCCTTTTAACTTCCAAGATGGCGGCACATGGAATCTCAGGCTGCCGGCAAACAGGAAATGTCTTCTGACTGTGCCGCTTTGAATTTTGGGATTGCTGTCGTTTTCCTGATCCCATTTCTTCTCTGTCTGTGCAGAGCACAGCTATAACCCACCCTGCACTTTATTCTGCTCTCCTCAGTATATGATGCTTCTGAGGCAATATGGCAGTGCCCATATCTAAGAGTGCTGAACAGAGTTGAAGCCTAGTGGGGGAAAGAATAATAAGTGACTATGATATTAATTTTAGATGTTGGGGAATAGTTTTTTTAAGGGTTTGGGCTTTTCATTAAATGATGCAGTTTTAGCCACACCCAAAAACCACAACCCTGTTACACCCCCAAACTGCACCCAACACCCCGTAAAGTGGTCATTTTAATTTTAACTGTCCCACTTTGAGCCCCCCAGACAATGGTCAGGTTAAATTTTACCATATCATTACTGTTAGTGAATTCAAAACTTTGCTAGTTTGGGTTCCCAAACAGGTGAACGGACTTCAGCCAGAAGTCTGCCGCTGTAACTTACCTGAGCCCCGCGATCCAGTCCCTGGTCCACATTCTGGCTGTCAAATAGGCTACGGATGGGGCTACAGGAAGATGGTTGCAGCTGCAATGAGTAAGGACAGTGGCAGCTAGCACTAGAAGTACTGGCGCTAGGAGTGTTCTCACTCATGCAAACCATCACTCTGCGGCCATCTTTCTGTGGCCCAGCCATAGCCAATTTGACAGCCGAAACGCTGATCAGGGACCAGATCATCAGGTAGGTTACAGCCGCTTCCTGTTGCACACTCTGCGCCCCCCCACCATTGCAATTTTTTACAGCCCCTATTCTGTCTCTGGGGGCCCCTTGACTGGTGCCCCCCCAGGTGAAGGGCCCCCAGAGGCAGAATCGTCCAACAAAGTTCAAGAGGCCGATTCATTAATAGCGGCAGGTAGCGACAGTTGAGCGACTGTAGCAGTATTTTCACAGCGCCCGCTAGTAGTCGCTGTGCTTGGCCGTTGTTCGGTTGTTGATAGCGTCGGTTTGCAGTAATGTTGAATATTGGGTGAGGAGTCGCTATTTGACAGGTTCCGCGCTGTATGGGAGCGCATGATAGCGACTGGCCATAGCGACCGGCTCCCACCATATTCATTAACAAGTCACGCTCAAAAAATTCTCGCGCTGTAAAATGCTTGTTTAAACCCCAGAGCGCTGGCGGCGATGGGTTAAAAGTAGTTTTTTAACCCCCAAACAACCATATTTTTGGAAACCAAAAAAAACCAAGTTTTTTAAATAATTTTGTAATATGAATACATTAATATCAGACCTGTAATATCAATTCTGTACATTTTTTTTTTAACTTAAAAAAATTATTTAAAATGGCAGAAGTGGTAATAGAATTTTTCACATTAAAAAAAAAAATTAATAACAATTAATTATGAATATTTAAAGATTGTTCCATTGAAATGCATTGGAAAGCGCCAGGTAGCGAGAGGTCATACCTGTCGCTGTTCAAGGTCGGACGCTGATGCTGTTGGCTGAGGCTGGAATAATGATGAATGAGTGGCTATCTGGCGCTATCTCAGTCGCTAAGCAGGATTGCCTTGATAAATGTGTGATTGTGGTGGGGAGCCGGCGTTCTCATGGCGGTGCCCGTCATTACCGGTCACTCACCAGTCGCTACCTGTCGCTATTCCTTCATAAATAAGGGCCCAAGTCCCTACTGATTTTAATGGGGACTGGGTTAAAGTCCCTGAATCGAACTTATATTTAAAGTTTCCGCTGAACTTGCCGAACCTTGAGGAATTTGCCCAACACTAGGGAGGAGCGGACCGGTCAAATTTCGGGTTCGCCAAGTTCAGCCGAACTCACCACTAAAGTTCGGTTTGGCTCCCTGAACTCGACCTGAACCCATTTGAAGTCAATAGGGCCCGAATTTGGGTGTAAAAAGGGATTAGCAAGGGCTAGAGTGTCTGAAAATAGAGAGGGGGAACCACCACAAAATGGGCTGGTGAAAGTAGTCAAAACAATAACAGAAACCCCCCCAAAAAATAAATAAAAATTCAAATTATTTTTTTACAGGTGTTGGAGGTCAAATTGGGGGGGGGGGGGGTGGCACCTGGCCGATTGCCCTGCACAAAATAGGGTAGGGAAAGTGCTTTAAAAAGTCCCACAAAAGAGTACTCACGATATTAACAGAAATCTAAAAAATCTACATTTTTTTCTTCAATTGGATATACATCCTGTTTCTCATTAGTATGGGGGGGGTCTATTTCCAAAGCTAACTGCCCATTTCTTTGCGCTTCCATGGACAGGTGGCTCCATTTATGGTTTTGGGTCTGTGCATTTGCGCAAGTCGCGCTTCCTCTAGATTCATGGTCTTATAAATCTGATGCACATTTTTTAAGGCATAAATTAGCGCCCAAGCTTGTGTAACTGCAGAAACTTGCGCCTGTAATTTTGCGCCTGGCAAGCGCAAATTGCTAACTGATTTATGGGATGTTTACAGAGCAGATGTGTAAATTTCAAGAGTGATTTTCCTCCAGAAAAAAAGCTGGAGTACACAGCCAACTTCGCTAACAGGCTTATTTAATTTCTTTAAAAAAGTGCAAAAAAAGGGTCAAAGTTGATAAATCCCAAAATGTTTTATGATAAAAAAAACACCAAAAAGGTGGACATTGGTCCCCAAAAATTAAGAGAAAATATAAAAAAAAAAAATTGTAGCACAAATTTTAAGCACTAATATGCAAAACAGGGCAAGGAGAGAGGGGTAAAGAGAACATCTGGGACTAAACATTTGGAAAAACAACACTGGAGGGTTACCTGGAATCAGGATATTCCCAAATAAAACACCTAAAAATAAGAAGAAATAAGCTCCTATAAATAAATAACACCTAAATATTTCTCCCCTTCCTTTACTGTTTCTCATTTGCGACTTTGCCAAATGAGTGACTGTATAGCAGCAGATAGAGCGACCGCTAGTAGACACTTTAAGTGGGTATCGGGCGCTGTAACAGAGCGTCTTGGTACCTGTAGTATCCTGCCCGGCATTGATGAATGTGATGTATGTTGGGCGCCCTAACAACACTATAGGTAGCGCCAGCTCAGTGTGACCGGCACTCGGCGCTCCACACCATATTTAAGAAAAAGCTACACACACAGCGCCGGCGCTCTAAAGCTGGTCGCTATAGCATACAGCGCCAGACGCTGTGTGATTAAAGTCTGTTTTTGAACACATATCCACCAGTAACAAAGCGAAAACACATGGAATTACATTGTTGTAACATTGTGACAATAACACTTTAGTGCCAGACCTGTAATGACAATTCTGCATAAAAATATTAAAAGTCAAAAAAGTTTCTAAAAGTGTTTGTTTGCAGCCAGGAGACGTCACACAATGATTGGAGCAAAAAATAAAAAATGCCAAACACGCTATTTATACACAACTAATGAAAGCCCATTGAAATGTATGGGAGAGCGCTACAGAGCGACAGGTACTGCATGGCGCTCTGGAAGCTAGAGCGCTGGCGCTATACACTGAGCCGCCTGTAATAATACATGTGACGTTACATGTCGCTGTTAGAGGCGCTCACCAGATTCACCAGACGCTGCCTGATGCTATGAGGCACTACCTGGCGCTATCCCTTCTTAAATAACCCCCTTTGTCTCTCCAGCTTCTGTGTTTTATTTAAATTCTCCATTTCACCTGACAGGGAGTACACTCCAAGACGGAGAATAGAGATTCGCCTAAAACACAGAAGCAGAGACAAAATCGCAATTTAGAAACAGTAAAGAAAAGGGAGAAACCTGGGGGGGGGGGGGGGGGCATTGGGACCATTTAATGGCTTAGCCAACTAAAAGCACATGGGGCAGGGCCATTTGCTCTTCAAAGCAGCAGAATTTCAGGCGGAAACTGTCTGAGGATGAATTCTGCGCTCGCCCGAGCGCATGCCATTTGTTGCGTTCTGCACGTGAGCCATGTACACGCACGAAACCATGAATCAGACGTCTAGGTGCATGCAGAATCTTTGGATTGGGAATTACAGGTGCACGACCATGAATCTACTCTATACTGAGAGACAGCTAGCGACAAAGAAACTTCTGCTAATTGTCCTTTTCAGGCCACCAGAGACAGGCTGCTCATATACTGAGGTTGAGAGAAAAATATCTGATAATTGTCTATTTCAAGCCACTTCCAGGAATCCATGTCTGCTACACCTTCCTCTGGTGCCAGCAGGTGCCAGGCTTTGCATCGCATTCAATTTCAAGTTTCCAGGGACTCGCAAAGCAAACAAAAAATATTATTAGTATTATTATTATAATTATTGTTTATTTATTGAGCTCTATTGTATTCCGTGGGGTTGCAAATACGAAAAATTGCAGAGGGTGGGACACTGTAATCTTCACCACGTCCATGCCCAGGAACCTGGAAAGCATACAGAAAAACATTGTAAGTATTATTATTATTAATTTTTTTTTCTTTTTTTTTATTCCTCTCTCCCCCTTTTTTTCAGGTGCAAGTAGGCACCAGGGTTCTTGTTGGCCCCAACACCACTGCCAGAATGGTGAGGTAAGACCAAGTTGAGGCATTGATAGATTAGATGACACACGGCGCTTCAAGTTCTATCGGATTGTCTTCAACCCACTGCACTTCTGCCGAGAGTTCAGTGCCCTCCCCCCCCTTCAAATCAGCAAGACCTTTTCAGCCACAAGTCATGGAGCAGTCACTAATGCTCTATGATTAGGGATGAGCGAATCGATCCGGACGAACCCGGATTCAATCCGAATTTCATGAAAAATTCGATTCGGATCGAATCCCAATTTCCCCGCGATTCGATCGCTCGAAGTTTTCCTTTAACATCCATTCATTTACATACAGGCATTCTAAGATGGCGGACGGGACATGTCTGGACATCTACCCCACGCCAGTGCAAGCTGGGGCAGTCACATGCAGCCTATCAGCAGCCAGCAAGCCCGGTGACATCACAGCGCTATTTAAGTCGGCCATCTTGCTTTTCCTTCCTCATTTCTCTATTGCATTCGTGAGAGACAGAACGCTGTAGTGAGGGAGAGGCAGTTAGACAGGCAGGGACAGGCTGGAGACAGGCAGAAGACAGGCAGGAGACAGACAGAAAGTCAAAGAAAAACAGGGAAAGTTAGGAAAAATCGGAGGCAGTCACAGGGAGATTTTTTTTTTTTTTCATCCAGCCTGAGTGTTACTGGCTGGCTGACTTTGTTAGCGTTTTCAGGCTGCTTATACTAACTAACTGTGCATATATACTGAACTGATCTCAAGTCTGCTGTGAGGCATCCCATTCTGTGACTACAGCAGCCTCTATTTAAGACCATATAACCATTTGCACTTATTCTAATTGAAATTAGGCCTGATAAAGACACTTTTGCTGTGCATAGCACTACTTGTCCCAGGTTCACTCCTGTTGTGGCATCCCATTCTGTGACTACAGCAGCCTCTATTTAAGACCATATAACCATTTGCACTTATTATAATTGAAATTAGGCCTGATAAAGACACTTTTGCTGTGCATAGCACTACTGGTCCCTGCCAGGTGCACTCCTGTTTGGGGCATCCCATTCTGTGACTACAGCAGCCTCTATTTAAAACCATATAACCATTTGCACTTATTATAATTGAAATAAGGGCCTGATAAAGACACTTTTGCTGTGCATAGCACTACTGGTCCCTGCCAGGAGCACTCCTGTTTGGGGCATCCCATTCTGTGACTACAGCAGCCTCTATTTAAAACCATAACCATTTGCACCTATTATAATTGAAATTAGGCCTGATAAAGACACTTTTGCTGTGCATAGCACTACTGGTCCCTGCCAGGTGCACTCCTGTTTGGGGCATCCCATTCTGTGACTACAGCAGCCTCTATTTAAAACCATAACCATTTGCACCTATTAAAATTGAAATTAGGCCTGATAAAGACACTTTTGCTGTGCATAGCACTACTGGTCCCTGCCAGGTGCACTCCTGTTTGGGGCATCCCATTCTGTGACTACAGCAGCCTCTATTTAAGACCATATAACCATTTGCACCTATTCTAATTGAAATTAGGCCTGATAAAGACACTTTTGCTGTGCATAGCACTACTGGTCCCTGCCAGGTGCACTCCTGTTTGGGGCATCCCATTCTGTGACTACAGCAGCCTCTATTTAAGACCATATAACCATTTGCACCTATTCTAATTGAAATTAGGCCTGATAAAGACACTTTTGCTGTGCATAGCACTACTGGTCTCTGCCAGGTGCACTCCTGTTTGGGGCATCCCATTCTGTGACTACAGCAGCCTCTATTTAAAACCATAACCATTTGCACCTATTATAATTGAAATTAGGCCTGATAAAGACACTTTTGCTGTGCATAGCACTACTGGTCCCTGCCAGGTGCACTCCTGTTTGGGGCATCCCATTCTGTGACTACAACAGCCTCTATTTAAAACCATAACCATTTGCACCTATTATAATTGAAATTAGGCCTGATAAAGACACTTTTGCTGTGCATAGCACTACTGGTCCCTGCCAGGTGCACTCCTGTTTGGGGCATCCCATTCTGTGACTACAGCAGCCTCTATTTAAAACCATAACCATTTGCACCTATTATAATTGAAATTAGGCCTGATAAAGACACTTTTGCTGTGCATAGCACTACTGGTCCCTGCCAGGTGCACTCCTGTTTTGGGCATCCCATTCTGTGACTACAGCAGCCTCTATTTAAAACCATAACCATTTGCACCTATTATAATTGAAATTAGGCCTGATAAAGACACTTTTGCTGTGCATAGCACTACTGGTCCCTGCCAGGTGCACTCCTGTTTGGGGCATCCCATTAAGTGACTACAGCAGCCTCTATTTAAAACCATAACCATTTGCACCTATTATAATTGAAATTAGGCCTGATAAAGACACTTTTGCTGTGCATAGCACTACTGGTCCCTGCCAGGTGCACTCCTGTTTTGGGCATCCCATTCTGTGACTACAGCAGCCTCTATTTAAAACCATAACCATTTGCACCTATTATAATTGAAATTAGGCCTGATAAAGACACTTTTGCTGTGCATAGCACTACTGGTCCCTGCCAGGTGCACTCCTGTTTGGGGCATCCCATTCTGTGACTACAGCAGCCTCTATTTAAAACCATAACCATTTGCACCTATTATAATTGAAATTAGGCCTGATAAAGACACTTTTGCTGTGCATAGCACTACTGGTCCCTGCCAGGTGCACTCCTGTTTGGGGCATCCCATTCTGTGACTACAACAGCCTCTATTTAAAACCATATAACCATTTGCACTTATTATAATTGAAATTAGGCCTGATAAAGACACTTTTGCTGTGCATAGCACTACTGGTCCCTGCCAGGTGCACTCCTGTTTGGGGCATCCCATTAAGTGACTACAGCAGCCTCTATTTAAAACCATAACCATTTGCACCTATTATAATTGAAATTAGGCCTGATAAAGACACTTTTGCTGTGCATAGCACTACTGGTCCCTGCCAGGTGCACTCCTGTTTGGGGCATCCCATTCTGTGACTACAGCGGCCTCTATTTAAAACCATAACCATTTGCACCTATTATAATTGAAATTAGGCCTGATAAAGACACTTTTGCTGTGCATAGCACTACTGGTCCCTGCCAGGTGCACTCCTGTTTGGGGCATCCCATTCTGTGACTACAGCAGCCTCTATTTAAAACCATAACCATTTGCACCTATTATAATTGAAATTAGGCCTGATAAAGACACTTTTGCTGTGCATAGCACTACTGGTCCCTGCCAGGTGCACTCCTGTTTGGGGCATCCCATTCTGTGACTACAGCAGCCTCTATTTAAGACCATATAACCATTTGCACCTATTCTAATTGAAATTAGGCCTGATAAAGACACTTTTGCTGTGCATAGCACTACTGGTCCCTGCCAGGTGCACTCCTGTTTGGGGCATCCCATTCTGTGACTACAGCAGCCTCTATTTAAAACCATATAACCATTTGCACTTATTATAATTGAAATTAGGCCTGATAAAGACACTTTTGCTGTGCATAGCACTACTGGTCCCTGCCAGGTGCACTCCTGTTTGGGGCATCCCATTCTGTGACTACAGCAGCCTCTATTTAAAACCATAACCATTTGCACCTATTATAATTGAAATTAGGCCTGATAAAGACACTTTTGCTGTGCATAGCACTACTGGTCCCTGCCAGGTGCACTCCTGTTTGGGGCATCCCATTCTGTGACTACAGCAGCCTCTATTTAAAACCATAACCATTTGCACCTATTATAATTTAAATTAGGCCTGATAAAGACACTTTTGCTGTGCATAGCACTACTGGTCCCTGCCAGGTGCACTCCTGTTTGGGGCATCCCATTCTGTGACTACAGCAGCCTCTATTTAAAACCATATAACCATTTGCACTTATTATAATTGAAATTAGGCCTGATAAAGACACTTTTGCTGTGCATAGCACTACTGGTCCCTGCCAGGTGCACTCCTGTTTGGGGCATCCCATTCTGTGACTACAGCGGCCTCTATTTAAAACCATAACCATTTGCACCTATTATAATTGAAATTAGGCCTGATAAAGACACTTTTGCTGTGCATAGCACTACTGGTCCCTGCCAGGTGCACTCCTGTTTTGGGCATCCCATTCTGTGACTACAGCAGCCTCTATTTAAAACCATAACCATTTGCACCTATTATAATTGAAATTAGGCCTGATAAAGACACTTTTGCTGTGCATAGCACTACTGGTCCCTGCCAGGTGCACTCCTGTTTGGGGCATCCCATTCTGTGACTACAGCAGCCTCTATTTAAAACCATATAACCATTTGCACTTATTATAATTGAAATTAGGCCTGATAAAGACACTTTTGCTGTGCATAGCACTACTGGTCCCTGCCAGGTGCACTCCTGTTTGGGGCATCCCATTAAGTGACTACAGCAGCCTCTATTTAAAACCATAACCATTTGCACCTATTATAATTGAAATTAGGCCTGATAAAGACACTTTTGCTGTGCATAGCACTACTGCCTGCCAGGTGCATCCCATTCTGTGACTACAGCAGCCTCTATTTAAGACCATATAACCATTTGCACTTATTCTAATTGAAATTAGGCCTGATAAAGACACTTTTGCTGTGTATAGTATTACTGCCTGCCAGGTGCACTCCTGTTGGTTTTTGGGGCATCCCATTCTGTAACATAACATAACCTACCTCTCTTATTTACACTAAGCAGCTCTCTTATTTAAACTAAGCAGGCCTCTTATTTACACTAAGCAGCTCTCTTATTTAAACTAAGCAGGCCTCTTGGAGGCTGATTGTCCACTTTTGGGTGTGCATTTATATTCGGTTTCATATACAGTGGGGTATCCCAATTTGTAAGATAACCTACCCCAACCATGTAAACTAAATAGGCCTGTTGCAGCCTGAGTTTCTCTGCTTGCGTATGGCCTGCATTACAATCTGTCTCTTTCAATGACACTGCTGCCTGGGGTATCCCAATTTGTAAGATAACCTACCCCAAACATGTAAACTAAAGGTTACGTCCTTCCAGAAGGAAAACTTATGCAGAACACTATTTTTGTTAGGGGCATTGACCTTTGGATTGATCGGCATGAGATTAAGGTTTTTTTTTTCAAAGTATGGCGCTGTAAAGAAGGTCAAAATTATTTCTCATACTTGGATTATTGTTACTTTTTGTTCAGCTCGAAATATACCAGGCCACACGGGCATCCCAAGGCACATGCTATTTTAACCCTATCTGTTATACAACATAAGCGTTGATCAGCATCAGCTGCTTTATTAAGCTACTTCAGTTTGCACTTGTTTTTGACTGCTTTTAATAAACCAGGCCGAAGGGCAGCCCAAAGCTGCACCTTGCACCCTATCTGGTATACAACATAAGCGTTGATCAGCATCAGCTCCATTAAGCTACTTCAGTTTGCACTTCCTTTCTGTTTATACTAAATAAGCATCTACACGGCCTCAGCTTTATTAAGTTATTGCATTTTGAATTGGTTTTGGTCTGCTTTAAATACACCAGGCCGCAGGGTATCCCAAACCTGCATATTGCACCCCATCTGTTATACTAAATAAGCGTTGATCAGCATCAGCTTTATTAAGCTATTGCATTTTGCATAGGTTTTTGTCCTGCAGTCAAAACAGTAGCCCATATCGGCATCCCAAACCAGCACATGTCACCCTATCTGTTATACTAAATAAACTTCTACAGGCCCTTTTTTTTATTTATTTATTTTTATTTATATAGAGCTGTAATAGCTTATATAGTGAGGTAAATTTGCCATTTTGCTTCATTATATAGAGCACCCCCTGTGTAAATCTGAGGGGCAATAGCTTATATAGTGAGGTAAATTTGCCATTTTGCAGCATAATATAGAGCAGCCCCTGTGTAAATCTGAGGGGCAATAGCTTATATTGTGAGGTAAATTCATGGTTTTGCACCATTATATGGAGCAGCCCCTGTGTAAATCTGAGGGGCAATAGCTTATATAGTGAGGTAAATTTGCCATTTTGCTTCATTATATAGAGCAGCCCCTGTGTAAATCTGAGGGGCAATAGCTTATAATGTGAAGTAAATTTGCCATTTTGCAGCATTATATAGAGCAGGCCCTGTGTAAATCTGAGGGGCAATAGCTTATATTGTGAGGTAAATTTGCCATTTTGCAGCATAATATAGAGCAGCCCAGTTGCCATCTAAATCAACTACTGGCTGGGCAGGACAGCTTTTCCAGGGCAAACTATGCTAGTTGCGGCCACAAGTCAAGTTTGACTTCCCAGAAGTCCAGCGGAGCCTCAAGGTGTGTTGGCATGGTCATGTCAAGGTATGACATGACCTGCTGGTTCAGGTCCTGCTCCAGGTCTTCCTGCTGCTCATGAGTAGCTGCTCACTATGCGGGTGTAGAAAGCTACTCATTAGCGACTGAAGACTGAGGCTGCTGCTGATGGAGCTGCTGCTGCTGCTGCCACCCCCCCCCCCTGGCAGCCATGGCAGTGGAAGGTGAGCGCAGAGGTCCCCCCGAGTCAGACCTGCGAGAGTATGGACCATGGCGCAGATAGACATCGCCCAACTGACTACGTAGGATGTCTCTGTAGTAGGTCAGTTTGTCCTCCCTCTCAGTGGGTGTAAAAAATGCCCCCATTTTGCGCAGGATGCGAGAGTCCAATATGGTGGAGAGCCAGAAGTCATCCCGCTGACAAATGGAGACAATTCTGTGGTCACTACCCAAGCACGTGAGCATGCGTCGTGCCATTTGTGCAAGTGACTCGGAGGGACTACCTGTCTCCATCTCCACTGCAAACTGCCACGGTGTGTCTGGGTCCTCTGTCTCACCTTCCTCACAACCCTCTAGCTCCTCTGGCTGCTCCTGCTCCTCCTCTCCTGTCAGATGACTAGATAAAATGGTCATTTTGTCAAACCTAAACTGTGCTTTGCTGTGCCCCACCCCATCCTCCTCCTCCACTTCAGCCCCCACAGGCTTCATGTGGCTGTGAAATGTATGCTCCATGTCTCTAATGCCCTGACCAGCCATGGTTTCCAACATGTCTTGTAGTACATGAAGCAGTGGAATCTCATCGTTCATCTCATAGTCCTGGCGACTGACTAATAAAGTAGCTTCCTCAAAGAGCTTGAGCAAACGGCAGGTGTCACGTATGAGCTGCCACTGGTTTACATTGAAGTTACACAGGGGAGTCCCCCTATCCGTTTGGATCATCAAGAAATCCGTGATGGCTTTTCTCTGTTCCTATAGTCGATCCTGCATATGGAGGGTGGAAACATTGCAAATCAGACTATGTTGGGGGATACCGTTCTGACGCTGAAGCTCAAGAAGGGTGTGCTTGGCGGAGTAGGAGTGGCTGAAGTGCATGCAAAGTTTCCTTCCCTTTGTTAGGATGTCTTGCAGATGGGGGGAAGACTTCAGAAAACGCTTGACAACTAGATTGAACACGTGTGCCATGGCAGGACGCATGGCTCAGGCTTCCTTGTCGCAGCGCAGACAAGATGTTCTTCCCAGTGTCAGTCACCATGGGTCCCATTTGCAGTTTTCGTGGAGTAAGCCATGATTTAATTTATTGAGTTCTCATTTTTAGCAGTTCCTCCCATGTGTTGCTCTGTGCCTCAAGGCAAAACATGTGAAGAACAGCATGAAACCGCCATGTCCTGCACACATGGTAGGCTGGAAGGGCACTGGGAAAAAAAATAATAAAAAAAAAATATTTAGAAAAAACAAAATACAAAAAAAAATAAAAAAAAAAAAAAAATTTGTACAAAAATTCACAAAATATTAAAAAAAGACAATGGAAAAAAATATTTAAAAAAATTTCCCCCCCCCCCAAAAATATATATATGTTTTTAAAAAATATAAAATATGAAAAAAAAACAATATCCAAAAAAAAAAAAAATTTTTGCTAAATTTTATATGTTACTGTTATCATGTTAGATGTTATTGTTGCTATGTTATATGTTATTATATGTTATTATTATAAATATGTTCAAATAAGATAAATGTTAACTATTAATATGTAATTGACAATTAGCCACTTTTTTCTGTGACACCATTGCTAAGTGCAAGTGCACTGTCACAGGCACAAAGGCCTAGGAGCGTGGAGGCAACAGCAGAGGGACCTGTTCAAGTTGCTGTTGTGGTTGTGCAGGAACCACAATCACCCAGTGGTCCTTAAAGGATATGTATTGTCCCTGACCGTAGTTACAGCTCCAGACGTAGGCACTGCTGTGCACTTTGGTACACACTGACAGGCTCAAGGACTGGCCCACCTTCTGTTCAACAAAATTGTACAGGGCTGGTACTGCCTTCTTCGCAAAGAAATGACAGCATGGGACTCTCCACCTCGGCTCGGCACAAGCCATCAGTTCTCTGAAAGGTCCACCAACTCAAAAGGGAGGGACTGCAGCACCAGCAACTTATACAGGAGCACATTTAGCTTCTGTACGTTGGAAGAGTGGGCACATACTGTTGTCTCTTGGACATGGCTTGGCCAATGGATTGCTGGCGGAATGACTGACTCGGATTAAGAGGAGGAGGAGCATCTGGAGCGACAGAGGATGGGTATGACACACAGAAGGTGGTGGAGCCTTGGCTGGCTGGAACAGAGAGCGGCGTGCCACTGGGTAATGCAGCAGGCTGGACCACCACTTTGGAGCCAACTCTCCCAGGCCACTTTATGGTGACACTGCAAATGTTGATGCAGGGCTGTGGGTCCAACATTGGGACCCTGGCCACCTCACCTTCTGCCTACACATCTTTCATATAGCCATGTTAACCTCCTGCGGATGCTTGATGAAAAACTGCCACATGGCCTTGTAGCTGATTTTTCCTACCAACAGTCGGCACTAATTCACTGCTGCTGCTGCCTCCTGGGAAGATAGCCTGCCGCGCAAGTGGTCTACCCCGAGCACATTTGCCTCCATACTTTCCCCTTCTGCCACCATGCTGGCCGCTAAATCTGTCACTCTCCATCACTCCAAGCCTTTAAAAGTGCCCTCAAAACTCACTGATGACCTCCTCAGGTTCCTCAACAGTGTCTGCTTAAGAAGCCAAAACGCTTGCAACACCACCTCCCACGCCACTCTCCTCATCACTACTTGCCCGCCTAGTGGAAGAAGTGGCGAGTGTCTCCTGCACTTCTTGGCTGGGCAGTAGCTGCTGATTTTTTATCAGATCGTCCTCACTGAATAGTGGAGCTGAACCCTAAGCATAAGACATAACCGACAGTTGACTGGGGGTGTCAGATGTCACTTGTGATGCAGTGGATGATCGTGTTAACCAATGGATGATGGCAGATGGGTTGCTGGTCAAGACACGACCGCTAGCTGATCCCGGGAGATCAGTCCTCTCACTGAGACTCCTGCTGCCACTCACCCCTAGTCTGCTGCAACCTCTGCTTGATGAATTTAGGCCTCTGCAACTTCTCTGTGCCCATCCTGCCACTTCTCTGCCTGACATACTTAGTGCGTATATGAGGGGAGGACAAAACGCTACACTACACTTAAAACAGGATTTGTCGAAAAGAGCAGCAGGTGTGTAACTATCTATGGTCTTTAGTAACTAGGCCCTGAAGACTTTACCACGAACAAAATGATGAAACTCTTAGATGTGCGTAAGTGATGATCTGATGAGAGCAATTCAATGTGCTCCAGTATGCTTCAAAAATGTTTTTTTTTTCAGAGACTGGCCTGCGTGGAAATGAATCGGGCATGGATCAGCCAATATTTCCATCCACCAATGCCTGATGCATTAGAGTAGATTTATCATGGGGCCAGACCAACACTAAAGAAATATGGATCGTGCAAAACAGATTTAAGGTGCTGCTCTCCAGTTACAGACATTCCTCTGCATCAGACCACAAGTAATTATTGAGAAATTGCTTTACGTTACTCTTACTTTTTATTAATATTCTTCGGATAAGATATATGTCCCGAAAATCTGTATATGTTCTCTTAATGCTGCTGCCAACTCCAGGGTGTGTCTTTCTGACAATTTTGGCCTGCTGCTGCTGCTGCTTGCAACTCCAGTGTGTCTTTAGGCCAATTTGTGGCCTCCTGCTGCTGCTGCCAACTCCAGGGTGTGATTCATCCAATTTTTGGGCTCCTGAAGCCAACCCCAGTGTCTCTTTAAAGTAATATTTGGGCTCCTGCTGCTGCTGCTTGCAACTCCAGGGTGTGATTCATCCAATTTTTGGGCTCCTGAAGCCAACTCCAGTGTCTCTTTAAAGTAATATTTGGCCTCCTGCTGCTGCTGCCAACTCCAGGGTGTGATTCATCCAATTTTTGGGCTCCTGAAGCCAACCCCAGTGTCTCTTTAAAGTAATATTTGGGCTCCTGCTGCTGCTGCTGCCAACTCCAGGGTGTGAATCATCCAATTTTTGGGCTCCTGAAGCCAACTCCAGTGTCTCTTTAAAGTAATGTTTGGGCTCCTGCTGCTGCTGCCAACTCCAGGGTGTGATTCATCCAATTTTTGGGCTCCTGAAGCCAACCCCAGTGTCTCTTTAAAGTAATATTTGGGCTCCTGCTGCTGCTGCCAACTCCACGGTGTGAATCATCCAATTTTTGGGCTCCTGAAGCCAACTCCAGTGTCTCTTTAAAGTAATGTTTGGGCTCCTGCTGCTGCTGCTGCCAACTCCAGGGTGTGATTCATCCAATTTTGGGCTCCTGAAGCCAACTCCAGTGTCTCTTTAAAGTAATGTTTGTGCTCCTGCTGCTGCTGCTGCTGCCAACTCCAGGGTGTGATCCATCCAATTTTTGGGCTCCTGAAGCCAACCCTAGTGTCTCTTTAAAGTAATATTTGGGCTCCTGCTGCTGCTGCTTGCAACTCCAGGGTGTGATTCATCCAATTTTTGGGCTCCTGAAGCCAACTCCAGTGTCTCTTTAAAGTAATATTTGGCCTCCTGCTGCTGCTGCCAACTCCAGGGTGTGATTCATCCAATTTTTGGGCTCCTGAAGCCAACCCCAGTGTCTCTTTAAAGTAATATTTGGGCTCCTGCTGCTGCTGCTGCCAACTCCAGGGTGTGAATCATCCAATTTTTGGACTCCTGAAGCCAACTCCAGTGTCTCTTTAAAGTAATGTTTGGGCTCCTGCTGCTGCTGCTGCTGCCAACTCCAGGGTGTGATTCATCCAATTTTTGGGCTCCTGAAGCCAACTCCAGTGTCTCTTTAAAGTAATGTTTGGGCTCCTGCTGCTGCTGCTGCTGCCAACTCCAGGGTGTGATTCATCCAATTTTTGGGCTCCTGCTGCTGCCAACTCCAGTGTCTCTTTAAAGCAATGTTTGGACTCCTGCCCCTCATAGTGATGCCACTTCAACTCTCTGCAATTGTGCCGCTCTGCGATTCTATTAGCGATGCCTCTGATCTGCATGTGATATTTATTCAAAGTATTATTTAACTAACCCAGCACGCATCCTTTGCGTGTTACAGCAAGGCAGAATGGTTTACAACCCTATTGAGGCTCTAGGAGGCTCAGAAATAGCCGTTTTTAATAGCGATTCGTCGCGAATTAATTCGGGTCGAAACGATTTTTGTCGGAAAATTCGGCGAATCAGTCGAATCGAATTTTTCAAAAGTTCGCTCATCTCTATCTATGATGACACTTTTATCTGGGATTACCTGGACCATCTGCCTGCCCCTCACCTTCTTTTAAGCCTTTTTGTTTTGCTTTATCTGAGACCTACTTATCTGTTCCATCTCTGTTTCAGTAGCCCGACAGAAAGAACATAAGATCCGACCTAAGTCAACTTCTCTTGCTGTCACCGTGGCAGATGGGTCACCCATGAGCTCAGGTCCTATCTGTTTTGAGACTCCTGCTCTCCCCATTCTAATCAAACCTAATCATAGTGGACTTTGCTTTGAAATTTTTCCCTTTGCTACCTATTCAGTCATCCTGGACATGCCCTGCCTGAAAGCCCACAATCCAGATATTAATTGGATTCTTGGCTCGATTACGTTCAAATCAGACTTATTGCTCCCAAAATTGTGACATCTTGGTATCTTCCCCCTGTTCGCAAACTATCTGTGCCATAGATTCTACGACTTCATCACCAGAACCTTATACTGAGTTGTTGATGAGAAGGGACAGACACTTTACCACCACATTGGGAATATGACTGTACAATCGATGTATTGCCCTTCGGTCACCTTTTCAGTTGTCTGAGTCAGAATTAAATGTACTGAAGGAATATATTGAAGAGAACCTACAATAGAGATTCATCCGTCCATCCTCTTCACCTGCTGGCACAGGACTCTTTTTTCTGGAAAAGAAAGAGGGGTTCCTACGTCCCTGCATAGATTATAGAGATTAACAAAATCACCATTAAAAACAGATATCCACTGCCCCTAATTCCAGAACTTTGCCAAGGTCTCCATGCTGCAGCGATTTTCACCAAACTTGACTTAAGAGGGGAGCTTATAACCTGGTGCCTATTAGAGAAGGGGGTGAACGGAAAACAGCCTTTCGTACTCGCTATGGACATTTCGATGCCCTTTGGGCTGTGAAATGCCCCTGACACATTTCAGCATTTTATTAATGATGTGTTACATGAAAACCTAGATTTTTATGTCTCTGGGAATCTGGATGATATTTTAATCTTCTCCACTAACCTCCAGCTTAATCTGGTCCACGTCAAAAAGGTTGTTCAGTGTCTTTGAGATCACTGCTTTCATATCAAATTATAGAAGTGTGAGTTTTAGTAGAACTCTGTAGAGTTCTTGGGATTTGTAATCTTGGCTACTGGAATAGCCTTGAACCCCAGCAAGGTCTCAGCCATCCTGGAATGGCCTGTTCCCAGTTCCCGCAAGAAAGTCCAGCATTTTGTGGGATTTGTACCGAAAAAAAATCTGCGGCCTTTCAAAGGTCATCAAACCAATCACAAATCTAACCAAGAAGCAACCAAGGTTCAAATGGTCTAAAGCAGCATAGGAGGCATTTGGCAGACTAAAACACCTTTTTACTTTTGCTCCACGCCTGAAACACCCCGAATCTCAACTCCCCTTTATCTTGGTAGTGGATGCTTCCAAATCAGCAGTGGACGCCATCTTGTCACAAAGAACAGGTAAAAAGGATACTCTACACCTAGTGGCCTTCTTCTCAAGAAAAAATGCCACATCCACTACCATCGGATACTACGGCCTGGGGGGCAGACTTTGACTTACATAATGGATGACTACCTGTCTACTGGTACTGAGCGATGGGTCCTCTGCATTTGATTTCTGGGTCGCTAAATTGGACATGTGGCCAGAGTTTGCCTTCTATGTCTTGGAGGTGCTGACCTGTCCTGTGGCAAGTGCCCAATCAGAACTTGTGTTCAGCACTGCAGAAGGTGTCATTACCGACAAGAGGATCCGCTTATCCACAGGCACCGTAGACATCCTTACATTCCTTAAGATGCACCAGGCGTGGATTGACCCGCTCATCACTAACCATTTTCAATAGTAGATGACCCTAGGTGTTAGGCCCCTCTTCCTGACCAGCGGTGGGGGGTTTTAGGAACCAGGGGAGTTCGTGGACCTAGAGTGGGGGGGACACTTGGTTTGTGAGGTGTTGTGTGGGTGATGTGAACTTAATCTAAGTAGATCTGGCTCTCCAAGATGACTGCAGTTAAAGTAAACAATGGTTTCTTTATTCATGTTTCAGCAATAACATCAGGTGATACATTTCAGCAAATGTTATTCAGCAGTAGAGATGGGCGAACCCGAACCGTAAGGTTCGGATTTGTACCGAACTTTGTGAGTTTGGTTTCCCAAACCCAAACACTAGAGATGAGCGAACCGGTTCGGACGAACCGGAATTCGCTCCGAATTTCAGGAAATATTCGATTCGGCACGAACCCGAATATTTTGTGGTTCGTGCCGATCGAATTTTTCCTGAAATTAAAAAAAAAAAATGCCGGCATGGTGGGAGCCGACCGGCGGGCCGGTAAAGCCGGCCGGCCCGCTCCCACCATGCCGGCATTTAAAAAAAAAAAAAAAAAAAGCATTTTTGCCGGCATGGTGGGAGCGGGCCGGCCGGCTCCGCTGTCAGCGGAACCGGCCGGCCCGCTCCCACCATGCCGGCATTTCAAAAAAAAGCAAACACTTACCTGCAGGTCCGGAGCGTGGAGGCCGGCGCCGCTCTCAGCTGTCATCTGAGGGCGCGTCATCAGAGCGCCCTCTGATGACGCGCCCTCAGATGACAGCTGAGAGCGGCGCCGGCCTCCACGCTCCGGACCTGCAGGTAAGTGTTTGCTTTTTTTTTTAAATGCCGGCATGGTGGGAGCGGGCCGGCCGGTTCCGCTGACAGCGGAGCGGGCCGGCCCGCTCCCACCATGCCGGCAAAAATGCTTTTTTTTTTTTTTTTTTTTTTTTTAAATGCCCGCTCCCACCATGCCGGCATTTATGATGGGGAACTTCGTAAAAGTTCGATTCGGCCGAACCCGAATTTCTTTGTGAAATTCGGCGAATCGGCCGAATCGAACTTTTCAAAAGTTCGCTCATCTCTACCAAACACAACCAGAAGTCTGTGTTCGAGTTCGGTGTCTGGCCCGAACATGGAAAAGCTTCAGCCCATCAACCAGCTTCACCTAAGTTTGCAGCAGCAGAAGTGATGCTGTAACTTACCACAGCCCCGATCCTCTTCTGTCGGGGCTGTGTACCAGCACTCTTAGTGCTGGTATCTTTTTTGAAGCCCTTGCTGGGTTCAGTTTGGAACGCCGCTCCACCACCGCTGACAGTAGAGGATCCAGGCTCAGGAAAGTTACAGCATTACTTCTGCGGCCCACCCCCTCCCCCTGCCCCGCCATCCCCTGAAGGATTTCAATAGGGAACGGGTTCGGATCCCTGAACCCAAACATTTATTCAGTTCGGAGTTCGGACGAGCTTGTCAAACCTGAACTTTGGGGGGTTCGCCATAATTATTCAGCAGTTCACAAAGTAGTTACATCTCAACCAGCTCCATAGCATGCCTCAAAACGCTATCTCCACTTGAGACAATTTTACTCTGTTGGACACTGCTGTATGAACTCATGTGGAAAAGAAATAACTAGTGCAGGAATCCCTTTAAATAGAGTCTAAACTACATTGCTATTACTACCAATGAACCTTCCTTGAAACATTTACCCAATTTAACTTACAACTTAGTAGATCACTCTCAGGGCCTACTCCACTGAGAAGGTTTTAATCCTTATTAACTGCAACTGTTTACTACCCATCGCACAGGCATCCCAGGGTGCATGCATGGTGCAGGGTCCGATTTCAGAATCAGCTGAGTATTGCATAGCCAGATATTGGAGGAGAAGAGGTATTTCTTTGTTTTTAGCCCAGTCTGGACTACCCAGAATCAAAACCTTAAGATACTGAAGCAGAGATAACCAGAACTTCCTTCTGTCATTGAGCACAAATCTGTATAAATAACGTGAAGGAGCTACAATAATGGGTCTCCCTGACCTCATGGGCCATGAAGGCTACATTCAGAATATAGGCTTTTAGTCCGCTTTAATAATAGAGTATTGAATTTCTCTAAAAAGCAGCCCTTTTCTTCCCTTTCCATCCAAATAAGGCTGACTGATTCACACAGAGACATAGCTCCACTCCCTAATAATGAAATAGAATCCCACATTGACAGAAGCTAAATAAAAATCCATTATTAGATCTCATAAAGTAAAAAGTAGCATCACTTGCGTTGTTCATTCTTAATTTTCCCCGGAACCACCGCTGCTCCCTCTTTATTTTCTCATCAATTTGTCATTACAGCCTGGGAGACGGCATCCTTCCTAGTTTAATATTTTAGTATTTTATGTGCTGCAATATCCCGGCTCCTCCATCTCTAATAAGAAGCTTTAGCACGTTTATTTAAAATCGCTTTCCTTTTCACCTTCTGTGCTGATTTATTTATCTCCAGAGCATGTATTCTTATTTTATGCCTGCCCCAGGGCCTGTTTTACTCTCCCTCTATTTGATAATGACAGCAGATGCTATTCGTTTTTAAGTCGGCAAACAGTAACTTTCGACATTTCTGTTAATCACTCGACATCCGAAAGCATTTACACCAGCTTTTCCCAATTAGTGATATGGGTAACACTGGTGGGAAAGATGTGTCCAGTCTTAGCTTAGCTTTGAATTCCATAAAGATTCCAATTCCGGATAATATATAATATAAAAAAGGAGGTTGTGCTCATCCAAAAGCATTTTTACGCATCCATAGGATTTGTTAGAGTGGGAGTCCCCAACCTTTCAAACCAGGAGACCCACATTCAGCACTGAACGATGGTCAGGAGCCAGATTCAAACTGAACAGATCATATAAGCCATTTACCCTTTAAAGAAGAGGAATCGGTTATCAATAGTTTCAGATACCAATACAGTTATTACTTGAAGGCATCAAACTTGACAATTCAGAGAGTATTATTGCTATTATTGTTTATTTACATAGCATGTGTGGTCCCCCCAACTCCCCAAAAATAAATTAGCGACCCCCCCCCAGGCCCCAAGAGGTAAAATGGCATAATTGGGAAGACGAGGTCTGGTGCTGGCTACAGATAAGTTAGGCACATTTCTAAGCTTGCCCAAATTTGTTTCAATTTCATGCAGGACAGTGACCATGGCCATCTTCAGCCTTAACAGAACGCTAGATTTCCCCTAGTGTTTTGGTTTGGCAGACACCATGCAAGCCACACGTGCCCCCCCCCCCCCCGTATTCCACGAGCCACATGTGGCCCCCCTCCTGCCCAACTTTGCTTTACCATCATGCTGAACATTGACCAAGAGCACCCCTGGCTTGAACTCTGACTACACTTCTGATCTGCTTGCACCGGCCCAGCTTCCATTAGCTCTGACACACAACTCGGGACCCTGACCTTGACTTGAACCTCGACTTCGCTCCTTCGCTTGTGACCCTGACCTCAGCTCTCCTGTCTACGGCTTCTCCTGATCCTAAGGTACCCCGCTGTTGTGGCTTCCTTTTTCTCGGGGAATTACCCTGGTTGTGCCTGCAGCTTCCGGCGGGCAACAGTGAAAACCAGGCCTGCCAGTAGACTCTGGTTCCTGGGAGGAGGTTGTCTGAGTACCTCACACCTGGAGCTCCTCCTGCTAGGCTGCTCACTAGAGACTGTTCCTGGCAGTCCTGGCACAACCTCTGTAGTTTTGTATCAGCTGTGGATGTTATCTTTCTTTACTGCACATGATCATTTATATATGGTGATCATGGCAGTTCTAGCAGGGGAGACATTTTTCTTGGAATAGTGGCGTCTTTTTAGTCCAGTTCCTGAAACTGATCATATTTAACACTTATCCTTGTTTTTTCAGATTCCCTAACTCCTGTTTCCTAACCCTCCAAACTATTATCGGATGGTTACCTCCCTTTCTGAAATCTTTACCAGTCTCATACCTTCTCATACTCTTCATGGAGCAGGCCCCTTCAAGTTGTGCGTTTGAAAATGGCTGCCTTGTCAATGGGATCATGGTTCTAGTATGCACCTTCTCATCTAACACCCTTCTCATCCCACAATTTTACTGATCTACATTTACTCCTGAATTTTCCATTATTTCCCTAAATCATTAACCTTCTTATACATTCTCATACTCTTCATTAAACATGCTTCAAGAGGTACCCCAGGATATGACTGCCTTGGTATGATGCTCCCAGTACAGAACAACCATATATACCTTTCTTTACCCTGAACCTCCTGTAATGTTCCTTCTTTACCCATTTCCCACAAGTGGGCAAGCAGCATGCTGGGATGGCTTCCTGGTAGATTCTGACACTGAGAGACTCCTTCTCATCTCTCATTGTCCGACTATTGTACATTGGGCCCACCAGAGGAAATCATTCTTAGGGCCCACCACAGCAAAGCATTCTTGGAGGTCCTCCAGAGGAAATCATTTTTGGGGCCCAGCCTTCATTTATATAGAAATAATGCAAGACCATTCATAATGACTTATTGAGACTCAAACTCAACTCTAAGCCAAAAAATAATCTGATTGGAGCAAAGTCCTTTTTTTTGAAGGATTTAACCTAATTCTTACTAAACTACTGGATAAAAGGGGATTCCCTAAGTTTAACAATGGATTAAAGTGCAATACTTATGTCGAATAACTGAATAAATAACTACCGTATTTTTCGCACTATAAGATGCACTTATTTTTTCCCCAAAAGTGGGGGGGAAATGTCAGTGCGCCTTACCGGGCGAATGTAAAAAAAAAAAAAGCAAAATAAAGTAAACTCACCCCTTACCGGCGCTCCCGAGTTGTTGACCGGGCTGCCTGCCACACTGCGAGAGGCCAGAAGAAGATAGAGGAGCAGCACACTCTGTCCCCAACCCTGCGGCTGCTATCATTGTCCTTTCCGGCAGTTATAGCAGTGGCAGGGACCGAGGCAGTACCGCCACTCCTTCATCTTCTCCGGCCCACCAGCTGCTGCCTCTTCCGGCACCGAATCGGTGCAGGCCTCACCTATCCGCTGCACAGACCTGGCTGTTCGCATGTAAGAGGGTAAAACAGATGTCATCACATGGAGACTGTTTTGTTGTTTTGCCACAAGAGGCCGCTGTTTCCCCCCACGCTGCTAAGTTACTGCTGGAACTTGCATAAAGACAGAGACTATCCCCTCGATTCAAAGAGCAAAAGTTAATTGATTTCGTATCGAGAATCGTAAGTTTGGGTGGGTGTTAGTCATTTTTTCCTGTTTTTTTGGCCATTTACGACTCGCACGAGCCTACGTACGAATGCGTATATGCTCTTACGATCAGCGGAAGTTCGTTCCTAAATTTTAGGATCAAAACGTAAAACTTAGGATCAAAACGTAAAACTTAGGATCAAAACGTAAAACTTAGGTTAATTGGATGTGTTTAGGTGTGATTCAGAGAAACCTCTAAACGCGTTTTAAAAGAAAGCCACAGCCGACACCTTTTAGCAGTCGGATTGCTGTTCTTGAACAGGTTTTTTGGCTAAGTGGAGGAGTCTGCGCGTCTTGTGCTCCAATGAACTGCATGTATCAGCATGGCCGAGGCCATAAATTGTATTGCAATGCATACCTGATTCATGTATGCCTTATAAAAGCATTGTAATGTGGACCTTAATTAGTCCTTTGCATGTAAACCTTTATTTGGCAATATATTTGCGTTAATTAAAGAAACTTATGTCCTTTGTTATTTAATTTAAAATTGAGGTACTAGAATAATATTTTTAGATTGCATTTATTGGTGTAGTTGTTTACCTTTGCTTTGTTTAATTATTTAAGCACATCTTTGGTCAGATGCATCACACTTACTGAGGAGAGGAGAGCGGGATAAAGTGCAGGATGTGGGTTACTGCTGTATTTTGCACAGACACAGTAGAGCTGGGGGCATGGAAAGGTCAGAAATCAAAGAATCCAGAGCAACACAGTCACAAGGCCCTTTCTGTTTGCAGGCTGCCCGATAATACCTGAGCCGCCATCTTGGCTGTTTCTAGGCTCATAACATGCAGAAGTTTCTGGGTGTTTTTTAATATTTGAGAGCAATCTGTATGTAGAGGGTGTGGGTAACCACACTAAAAATTTAAAGTTGTACCATTTGAAGCATAAATATTAAAATTAAATCCACAAGTAAAAAATGCAAGTTAACTAAAAATTAAACAAAGTAAGATTTACTTATGCAAATGCATTCATTAATGGTTGGTTACTACAAAATGAATGAAATAAAGAAAAATAAAAGACCAAAAATTTAGAATGCACTTTAATGAGGTAAGTTTGTAGTGCGGAGCCGCAAGATCAGAAGGATTTACGTCCAGACAAAAAAGGAAAAAGGGCAAAACCAATGTTGCAACCTGAGAAATGAAACGGAAAATTCAGGATGGAAACTGACATAGGTCTGATTCCCGAACTGCCATACGAACGGACGTATATTTTAGGATAGAAACGTATTTGCTTATTGAATCACTCGCAAGTTCATACGAACGCACGAGCGGACGTGAAAAATAGGATGATCGTGAGCCAAATCCAAGCTGTTACATGTTTCTTTGAATCAACCCATATGACTCGGTGGTGTCTGTGAAGAAGAAGGAGGAAGCAGAGAGACCTCCATTTTGTGAGAACAGAGGAAGACTGTGTGAAAGTGATTCCTGTGTATTCTGAGGAGACCAGACATGCAACAGACAGACTCATCACTTTCTTGTATCTTGATCCAGAAGCAGGGAATTCTTCCAGGGCGGCTACTGAGAGCTGTGTAAAGGAGCCAGCCTGCGCTGCGGTGCCTCATGGTTGTGGAAGAGACTTGTTGCGGCTAAGCGTGGAGACATCGTCGGATTCAGCAACCAGACCCGGGTCTGTAACACAAGAGCATGCAAGCTTAACTGAGCAGACTGTGACTAGGCCTGTTAGTTAGTTAGATTTTTTACATAGGTTTTACATAGGCCAAAAGTGTTTTCCCTGTTTGCTACCTGGATTTTAGAGCTTAAAGGAACATTTCGCCTTTGAGAGCTGACAACTGTGCCAATTCTACATCAGCGAATTATTCAGGAGCAACATTCTTCTCGGGTGCTAGTGTTGGGGAGGGAAGTTGTTTTTTTGCATTGTAAGTTTATAGGATTGTAAGCTGCTGTGCTATACCGCCGATGACCCCTCAGTAAGCACCCACGCAATCATTCATTTCAGCAACAGGGTATTAACAGGTATGGTGGGGCGCTCTGGTGCACCCACTAGTAGGTAAATTACCAGAGCTTGTCTTAATATCCAATAAGGGTCATCTGGCTGTGAAGCGTAAGGGTTCTCAGCCCAGGCTGAGTGTATGTAACCAGGTTTATTGTTTATTACAATTGTTGTTTGGAATGTGTTTGATTCATTTAAGTAAAAGTTTGATATACAGAAGCTGGTATCAGTGTCGCTTTCCTCGTTCGTGGCTTCGCTGTATCCTGGGGAGCTCACACCGGTACACCGCTTAAAGCTACATGCCCCAGCCAGAAGAGGCAGCAGCTGGAGGGCAGGAGAAGATGGATGAGCGGCGGGTACTGTCCCCGTCCCCGCCGCTCTTTCTTACTGGCTCCATAGAGCCTCGTTGGCGCAGGCCACGCTCACCCGATTCACGGGTAGTCCGAGTGCTTGTGTTTGTAAGAAGCATCAGGGGGGATGCTACTCCATCTTTTTCTGGCCTCCCGCAGTGTGGCAGCCGGGCCAGCAACACGGGAGCGCCAGTAACATGAGAGTTGATTTTTTTTTTCTACATTGTGACTTCCTCTGCCACCTATGGGGAATAGGAGGGTGTCACACTGCTTATATGGGGAATGGGAGAGGGGAGGCCACACAGCCAATATGGGGAATGGAAGGGGGGTGCCACACTGCCTATATGGGGAAAGGGAGGGGGGATGCCACACTGCCTATATGGGGAAAGGGAGGGGGGATGCCACACTGATTCTGATCTTGATAGCAGATGTTCCAAGCTCTTCCGTACCAGCCTGAGGAAGTGGGGGATACCCACGGAACGAGTGTCTCATTCTGCTGGTAGGCAGTGGGGAGTCCCTGGTGATTATTTGTGATTTGTGAATCATGAGATCTGGTTGCACACCATGTTATAGAGTGATGAGACTATTTATTATAATTGAATTGGTATTGCTGTTATTATTGTTGTTGACATTTTTGTCTTTGCTACTACTATTATTCTTGCTGCTATACATATTGGTATTTATATTAGTTTGGGTTATGGATTTTGGCATACTGGGCACTTACTCACTTTTATTTCACTTACACACTTTTACTACTGCACATTCGTAGGCGGCTTTATTATTTGTTTAAATATGCAGCTTTTGAGTTAGGATTTGAATGGCTAATAGATATTTGTCTCTCCCCACCACCTATATACCTGTCTATGTTGGTATGTCCTGTATGTTCTGTGTTTACATGCATTTTTAATGATTTTAACATGTCTGGGTAATTGTGTTTTTGCCATTTATTTGATTTAATAAAACTGTATATAGAGTAGAATAAGAGTAGAATAAGAATAAGAATGTGTGCTTCCCTTCTTGGTATTATTCTCTATTGGTATTGCAGATGCAATCTTGGGAGTGGCCCTTTTAGGCCCTTATTTAAGAAGGGATAGCGTCAGGTAGCGAATGGTGAGCGAACGGTAATGACGCTCACCGCCATGAGAACGCCGGCCCCCCTCCGCAATCACACATTTATCAAGCCGATCCTGCTTAGCGACTGACAGAGCGCCAGATAGCGAATCATTCATCATTATTCCAGCCTCACCCCACAGCGCCAGCGAGCGACCTTGAACAGCGACAGGTATGACCTCTCGCTACCTGGCGCTCTCCAATGCATTTCAATAGAGCAATCTTTAAATATTAATAATTAATTGTTATTAATGTTTTTTTTTTTTTTTTTTTTTTAAATGTCAAAAATGCTGTGACCACTTCTGCAATGTTAGATATTTTTTTAAGGTTAAAAAAAAAAAAAATTGTGCAGAATTGATATTACAGGTCTGATATTAATATATTCATATTACAAAATGTTTTGAAAAACTTGTTTTTTTTTTTAATCAAAAAATATGGTTGTTTGGGGGTTAAAAAACTACTTTTAACCCATCGCCGCCAGCGCTCTGGGGTTTAAACAAGCATTTCACTGCGCGAGAATTTTTTGAGCGTGATTTGTTAATGAATATGCTGGGAGCCGTTCGCTATGGCCATTCGCTGTCATGCGCTCCCATACAGCGCGGAACCTGTCAAATAGCGACTCATTACCCAATATTCAACATTACGGCAAACCGACCGAGTCGCTATCAACTACAGAACAACGGACAAGCACAGCGACTACTAGCGGGCGCTCTGAAAATGCCGCTACTGTCGCTCATCTGTCACTACCTGGCGCTATTAATGAATCGGCCTCTTAGGCTTATGTATAGGATATTTAAGGGGGTTGTGCAAGCTTTTGTATGATATTGAGCTTCAGTACCAACTACACTACTGCAAATGTTTTGTCTAAATCTATTTCATGATTGTAAGCGGCATTTCATTTGTCCCCAAAAATGGCCTGTCCACATACCTGTACACCTGTGTCTCTGTAGTGTGTTACATATGTCTGACTGCTCTCCGTAAATTTGCCAGGGCCCGGTCAAAGCAAGCTTTAGGCAAACAACCCATCTGTTCCTAAAAAATCATTGAGCATTGGCTTATAAGACCCAGCTAAATAGAAGCCTACACAATAAAAGTTATGATACGCACACATAAAACCTCTTTCAGCCTCTCAACATTTTTTTGGTTCTGGGTCTTTTTTTATATTGCCTCCCAAAGCACAGCTGCAATTTTGTTTGTATAAAACCTGGCCCTGGATCTAAAAATGTTCAGTTACAGCCGGCAAGGGCTATGTCTAGAATTTATATGTAATACGATTTCCTATTATTAAATGTGAAACAAGTCTGACCCTAGAATATGAGGGCGGATAATTTTACATCGGTTCGGAAAATAGGCTGTAAACTTGTAGAATTTATTGTGAAACTGCAAATAGTTTCCCTTTATTTCCGATAGGAAATATGAAAAAGAGCATATGGCCGAGTCAATTTTATTTCCCTTTCAAACATCAGAGAATTAATTGATAATGGCAGCTCTGTAGGTGCTATATACCTACATCTGGATTTTTCAATTATTTCTGTAATTTATTCAGTTTTTTTATTCAGTGAGATTCAAAAACTGAAAAAATAAAATCTTTAGGAGATTTAATTGAACTACTTTAATCCCGTAAAAGGTTTAGAATTGGATTTTTTACTTCTCGACTTACATTGACAGCTACTGACCACATTGTTTAGGGAAGGGGTTGGATCTTCATATGTAGCCAAATAATAAGCTGCAAAAAAGGTTTTCAGGGACATGAATAGTGTAGACATTGTACAATTTTAGGGTCCCTGAAAAGAAGATAAACTGACATGTGAAAATGTTGTCTTAGTGGTGCTTAAACCGGACCTTCATCGTTTAATGAAAAGCCCAAAACTTAAAAAAAATATTCTTCAGCATCTAAAATTAATATACTAATATTAATATAATAATATATTTTAGGTTTTTAGTCACTTACTTACTATTCTTTCCCCCACTGGGCTGCAACTCTGTTCAGGACTCTAAGATACAGGCACCGCCATCTTGCCTCAAAAGCATCACATATTGAGGAGAGGAGAGGGGCATAAGTACAGGGGGCGGGTTATAGCTGTGCTTTGCTTTGAGCAGAGCCGGGGTCAGGAAAAGGACAGCAATGCCAGAATGCAGAGCAGCACAGTCAGAAGACACTTCCTGTTTGCAAGCAGCCTGAAATTCCATGGGCCGCCATCTTGGATGTTTAAAGGCTAATAAAATGCAGTAGGTGCAGGTAGGATGATTTTTAATGTGGGCAGTTTGTATGTACAGAGTGGGGGAAACATGTAAGATAGGCTGTTATTCAGGGTGAAGGTCCGGATTAATGTGGGCAATCTGTATGTACAGGGTGGGGGTAACATATAAGATAGGCTCTTATTCAAGGTGAAGGTACGGTTTAACTCTCCAAAATGTTGCGTTACCTTTTTAGAAATCAAAGAAGTAAGGCAAAACGGTTTTGCCAAGGTGGGTACATTACCTACCGGCTGCTCCCTTTATGTTCCATGCTTCTGATGCAGCCACTGAGCAGCTTCTGTCTCTGGGGGCTCAGCTTCCGCTAATGATGCTGTCTGCATTACCTAGGACGTATGACATTAATAAGCATTGTCGGCGCTGTATCAGCTTTTTGGGGGGCAGGTAATTCAAAACCCTCCTCCAGGAATTAGCTTGCTGCTGACTGGGTTGTTTAGCATGCATGCTGTTCCAGCCTGCCCAGTCAAGCCTAAACCGGACCAACACCCGTTTTTACTTTAACGGGTGTTGGTCCCACTGTCTGGTGATCGTAAGAAGCTTGGGGGGGCATCCAGAACCCTGGAATCCCCCTCGCAGCAAACCGCACACAAAGCTTGTAATACTCACCTTCATTACAAGCCAGCGGCAAGAACGGAATCCCGCAAATGGCCGCTGGGCAGTCACGTGGGCAGGTCCTGCTGGTGGCTGGCGCAAGAGGACGCGACTGCGGCCCACGTGCCCGCCCGGCAGCCAGTCGTGGGACTCCGTTTTCACCACTGGCTCGTAATGAAGGTGAGTATTACAAGCTGTGTGCGGTTTGCTGCAAGGGGGGCTCCAGGGTTCTGGATGCCCCCCTGAGCTTCTTACAATCACCAGACAGCGGGACCAACACCGGTAAAATAAAAATGGGTGTTGGTCCGGTTAAGCCTTTTTTGCCGACTTTGGATACTTATGAATATGTAACAGCGGTCAAGCCTTGACCCTGGATTGTATATAGACAGGGCCACTGGTACTTGCGCATTGCAAGTCCCCACCTCACATCGTGTGAAACACCCCTTTCCAGACATAGGTAGGGTAATTGCCTATCCTCTGGGCAGTCCCTGTGCAGAATGCAGGGCCATACAGTAACCAGAAGTGGGGAAAGGCAGCCAAGTTAGATTCACCATCATGAGAATTGCCAGTGTGACATACACACTGTATTTTTGTTTTTTCAGGTGAGCAGCCACACGGCCATTTTGTTCATTTGTCTGCTCTGTGCAGGAAGCAGGAATTTCCTTTTTTTCTGTGTCCACCAACCCTTACTATACCATTATGGAGAATGTCATCTGCAATATAGAGAAAGTGCAAGGAAAAGCAAATTAGGATGAATGTTTCAAGTTTCTGGGGTTTCATTGCATAATACCAAAGTTTAGGGGGTAAGACATTACTCCCTTCTCAGACCAAAGTAGATACTTTTATTTAGGGTGGAAAGAGACCTAAGATTTCTAGGAAGACCCCCTCTGTATAGACTTAAATCATTGGGAGGTCAAGGCCTACCATCTCCCTTGACTTACTTGACTTACTATCAGGCCTCACCAAAGAAGAAAAACCTTTTTGGGGGCAGGAGGCCTAGAATTTCCAAAGGAGTCTTATTTAGAGCCAAGAGAGAAGGGGGACTAGGGTCCCAAACTTTACCAAATACTATCGAGCAGCTAGGATTGCACAGATGCAATTACCTTCTGGGACAATGTTAAGTTTTCAAGCAGATTAGCATCAACTTTTCTGCCTCTCTTATTGATTTGGAACAACCCGATGTTTCTCCCGGGTTTAGAATCACTTCATAGTTTTGTCTCTTGGAAAGATGCAGGGATATTGAAAATATCAGACTGCCTACAGAATTCAGAGCTTTTTACGTTCCAGGGAATGAAAGATAAATTCCAATTGGCACCAAGGGAAATTTTCAGATACATACAGGTCAAGCACTTTATCAGGTTGATCATTGGATTTAGATGGGAAACAAGAGATCCAACTATGTTTGAGAGGCAGTGTAGCCGAAATCCAACTGACCGTGGAGCAATTTCAGAGTTTTATGACAGCTTAGTCTTGGACAGAACGGTGACGAGTCCTATCTATGTTCAGAGGTGGCAGGAGGAGTTGGGGGAGGAGAGAGACCAGAAACAATGGGCACGGGATGGGGAGTGCTGCATATGGACACTCTGCATCCGTATCTTCGATTGAAGTAAATATTAAGCTAATGATGAGATGGTACTTGGTTCCAGAAAGACTGAAGCATTTCGCCACAGACTCACAGGGTGACTGCTCCCGGGGGTGCCTCTCTCCGGGGTCCTATAGACACATGTGGTGGGATTGCCCTGTAGCCAGGGGGTTTTAGGTAAAAGTTTTTAGAGCAGTGAGTAAAGTGTGTGGCAGACACATAGCTCGAGATCCATGGGTAGCTCTACTTAATGCTCCAATCCCCCATATTACTAAGAAAAAGCAACAACTGGTATATCATATTTTGACTGGATCGAAATTGGTGATAGCCAATACCTGGAAAGAGCCCACTCTAAGCTACAGAGCATTCAAAAACAGGGTCAACAACATCATGGCCATGGAAAAATTATCGGCAATCCATAACAGTTCTATGGAGCTTTTTCGAGAAGTGTGGAATCACTGGGTGCAAAATATTTGGCCCTCAGACTTCGAAAATAATCTTTTGACGATATAGTCCTATTGACCTTCCAGTTAAGAGGATTATTTATCTTTTTTGTATCTACCAGAAATGTGAATCCTCCTCTTTGTTACCCCTACCCTTCCTTTTTATTATTTACATGCTTAATAAAAATTATTGAAAAAGAAAAACCTTTTTGGGTAGATATGGAAATTGAATGTGCCAGAAAAAAATCTGAATGTTCTCTTCTTGGCATCCCCAATGATGCTAATATATTTGATTTCTTTTTCTTTCTTTCTTTCTTTCTTTCTTTCTTTCTTTCTTTCTTTCTTTCTTTCTATTTCTGTTTCACCCTTACAATTTATTAATTTTTCTTGTTATTATTCTTTGTATTTCATTTATTACATTCAGTCATAACTGTCTTTTTCAATACATTTTTATTGAGTCACAAGCATTAATTAACCCTTTCAGTGCCAAGCACGTAGTTTCTACGTGCTCTCTTCCACTTCACTTAAGTGCCAAGCATGTAGAATCTACGTGCTTGACTTTCCCCCCTGCTAGTAAAAAAATAAAAATCAAAAATACTCACCTGACCCCTCGTTAGATCCGGCCGGGTCTCCTCTTTAATTTGGTGCCATTCCCTCCAGGAGAGCCCCCGGAATAGGCCGCCCCCCCGCTTCTGCAGCAGCAGCTGCTAACTGTAAAAAAAAAAAAAATGACATTCACTTACCTGCGTGTGCGCTGGCTCCTGCTGTCCCTCCTCTTCACCTGGGGGGGCTCCGATCCCCCCCCCCAGGACTTACTGATCTTCAGGAGAGAGCCCGGAAGGCTCTCTCCTCTCTCCTTCTCGATGGCGGACGCCATCTTGCCGCTAAGGGGGCGGGGCTAATGACGTCATCCCAGCCCCGATCTCCGGCTTCAGCTCTCTCAGCTGTCAGATGCCGGTGACCGGCATCTGTCAGCAGAGTGGCGAGGGACAAAGGAGCTTACAATCAAAGGTAAGTACAGTAAAAACATTTTTTTTTTTTAATAAAATACTTTTATTAATTGCGTTGTGTCTTTTTTTCACAGTTAACCCTTTGTGAGCTGGTAAGGGGTCCATGAGACCCCTTATACCAGCTCACAAGGCTCTGGGTCTGGCAAGTCACCTGCGCCTAGTGGGTGACTTGCCATTAACCCCCAGTCCCCAATTACCTGCCTCCCCAACGGCCAGGGGGGGGGGGCAGAAGGGCCTGGACAACTTAGTGGTTATGTGGGCTAGTAGCCTGCAGGGCCAGGGGCCACCAACGCTGGCCCCTGCGCCCTGTTCTACAAGCCCCCATAGCTGGCCCGGGTCGGTAATGCTGGGTAGGGGGGACCCTACGTCATTTTTTTTTTTGATTTTTAAGGGTTTTTAACCCTTAAAATTCCCCAAAAAAATGGGGTCCCCCTCCCTGGGAGAGGGGACCCTATGTCATTTTTTTTTAATTAACCCTTTTGTGTTCTGTCATCCAGCAGTTATAAAAGGCTTCTAGCAAGTGAGCAGAAGCCAGTGATCGCCGAGGGACAAAGTGCTCCAGGATGGATGGGAGGTAAGTATTAAAAAAAAAATAATAATAAATTTTTTCTCTTTGTATGTCTGTTTTTTTTTACATTTAACCCCTTGTGAACTGGTAAGGGGTCCATGACCCCTATACCAGTTCACAAGGCTGGGGGGGTGGCAAGTCACCTGCGACTAGCGGGTGACTTGCCATTAACCCCCGGAACCCCCATTACCTGCCTCCCCAAAGCCCAGGGGGGGGGCAGAAGAGCCCGGGCCCACGGGCTATGCGGTCATGTAGCCTGCAGGGCCAGGGTCCACAAAAGCTGGCCACTGCGCCCTGTTCCTACAAGCCCTGCATAGCTGGTCCCAGGCTGGTTACTTTGGGTAAGGGGGGCCCCATGTCATTTTTTGGGGATTTTTAAGGGTTTTTAACCCTTAAAAATCCAAAAAAAAATGGGCCCCTCCCCCCCTGGGAGGGGGGACCCTATGTCATTTTTTTTTCTCGATTTAACCCTTTGTAGTGTGGATGGTAGTTGTATTTTATTTGTAAATGTTAACAATTACTTGTTTCAGTTAGGGGGGTCTCCTGGGCAGGAAAAGGGGGCTACTGATAAATGTGTGCTACCGTTCTAATCAGTAGAAATGGGGCTTTCACGTGCAATATGGTTTTCCCTAATAAAATACATTTTTTATTTAAAATAAATTTTTTTTTTTCTTAATAATAAATAAAATGAATAATAAATAACATTTACAAACAAGACATTTCATGTTAAAGCCTAAACTCTGCTGCAAAAAATATATATATAATTTTCCTGAAAATTCCAGCAAAAATGTTCCAAAACATGGCGCAAAATGGGGAAAAATGACCTGTCAACAGAGGCTGACAAAATCTCAAGTAGGCTGGCAATTAAAAGGGTTAATAGTGCCTCTGCATGTTGGGTATTGTTCTGTTCGGGAGACCTTGCGCTTTCAGACTTAGCTTGTTTTTTTCTTGTTTGCATATTTATATTTTAGGAAAAGGTGTTTTTTTATTCAGCTTTTCTATACATTTTTTAGGGAAACCCTGCGCAACCAAACAATTCTTTGAGGGATCAACTCCAGAAAGATGAGCCCACTACAACAAGCTGGGTACGCTTAGAAAGCTTAACATGTGTACTTTCAGGGAATATATGGTTTATGGGGGATATTCCAAATGTAAAGGGTTGTTTTGGTTGAAAAATCGCAAGGTGCGCACTTTGTCTGCAGAGCTGAAATTTTCAAGTAAAATTACCATTACACACATGCTTTACTTTGGGGTGTTTGGCAACTCTTCCTTTGACAGAACCTATGCATGTTGGGTATCGTTCTGTTCGGAGGATGTTGCTTTTTCAGATTATACTTGTTTTTTCTTGTTTGTATATAGTTTTTTTTAGGAAAATGTGGCTTTGATTCTGCTTTTTTATCCTTTTTTTAGGGAAACTCTTTGCAACCAAAGAATACATTGAGGGATTACTTCCAGAAAACTGTGGCCACATCAACAAGCCTGGTAGAAATAGAAAACCTGAGGTGTGTACTTCCAGAAAATATATAGTTTGTGGGGGGTATTTCAAATGTAAAGGGTTGTTTTTCTGGAAAAATTGCAAGGTGCGCATAGCGCATATTACAGTTGTATTTTTTCTGAAAATCCCCTAAAGCGCTGTTTCAGTTTGGGGGAGTCTCCTGGGCTGGAAAGGGTGTCTACCTAAACATATGTGGTACCGCTGTGATCGGGAGAAATTGGGATTTCACATGCAATAAGATTTTATTGACAAACTTACATTTTTTATTACAAAAATTTTTTTTTTATTTTTCTGCATATATTTCGCCAAAAAATATTGAGAATACACCTAAAAATGACAAACAAGACATTTCATGTTAAAGCTCAGACTCTGCTGAAAAAAACAATATATAATTTTCCTGGGAAATCCCTGGAAATCCCTTCAAAAATCACATTTGAACATGGGGAGTCCAAAATAGTGCAAAATGGTCTGGCACCAAGGGTGACAAAAACTCCAGGTAGGCTGGCAGCGAAAGGGTTAATAACACATTAGTATGGAAAAGGTTACAAAGTCTCTCTTGAGAAACAGTAGAATTATATGCACAATCAGATAAATCACAATTTCCAAACATGAGCATTAAGTGCAGAAGGCACAACATAAATGTATAAAGTAAGAAAAGATCTACATCATAAATATAGCATATTTATGGGAACAATGAAAAATTTTACCAGGGAGACATAAAAAAAGAGGTGATGGATGGCTATTACATAATAGTCTCCAGTACCATGGACTTATAACCAATAAGACAGAATAATACGGTTAGAGCTCTCCTTTCAAAATGATCATCTAGGACATGTTAAATCCATGGTTTTTGAAGAAGCTCCATCAAATCTGAGATAATGGATGAGATATTCTCAATGATCATAGTGTCAGCTACTCTCGACAATAATTCCACAAATAGAATGATCTGCTTCTCCCATCTCTTCACTACTGTTTTCTTGAAGCTTGTAAGATATGAGAGACATGGAGCAACCTGCAATATTATTTTTTTCAAATCTCACAAAAAAGATCTTGTACAGAATTCGGAATACTCTGTTCCAGAATTGCCGCACAACCAGACAAAAGCCGCCATATATGAAAAAAGAACCTACTTCCTTGCAACCACCGAAACAAAAAGGTGGATACGAGCTGGCTGTTCTGGTATCAGGTGCCAGCTGAACAAAACTTTTGTAATACATTTAACCGCCAGAACACTTATAGAACTCTAATAGAGCTACCTTGCCAGATTCTCCTTCAAGTAACATCATATAGATTGCTTCTCAGGTCCTCATGCCTTTAAGTGTATAAGCTAGCATGTTGGTGTGTGTGGGGAGTATGTTTCATATCGTTAGAATATGCTTTAAGATTAACTGCCACAAAAGACTTGATTCATGGTCATGCACCTAAAACCCAATGAAGCGCCAGCGGTTACACATGCGCCTAGGCACCTGATTCATGATTTTGTTTGCGCGCATGCCACACGTACGAAGTGCACCAAATGGCTTGTGCCCAGAGCGAGCGCAAAATTCCTCTTCAGGTACCTTCCGCCTGAAATTCTGCTGTTAAGAAGGGCAAATGTCCCCGCCCCATGCACTTTTAGCTGGTCCCGGGTGACCTCCATATTTCCCCTCTTTCTTTACGGTTTCTCAATTGCGATTTTGTCTCTCCCAGCTTCTTCATTTCAGAGTGTATTCCCTGTCAGATGACAAGTTAGTGTTTGCCTTGACAGCGACTTCAAGCATTCTTTGGTGAAAGTTTTATTTAGCATTTTTGTTTCTCCAATGGGTGAGCTTGCCACACCGGGCAAGTGTAAGACGAAAGCGGACATCCAGTGTTGCTTCCCTTGTGGGTTCTAGGATTGGTGACAAGAGTGATGGTCTCAGGTCCCTGGAAGGTTCTCCACTCACTCTCCAACTGTATGAGCAGATGCTTGTGTTCTGGTGGCCTGTGTGGCACAGCACACGTTCTCTGGCTTTTCTCTCTAGCCGTACCCTCTGTTTTTCGCATCTCTCATCGCAGTTCCCGCTTTAGCTTTTCTTCTTCTCCTCCTCCATTTATACCCCTTCAACTGAGATCTCCTTCTCACAAGACCTCAAGGCCCTCCCGTTTTGTGTGCTGGTGCCTACTAAAGTAGCAACCTGCTAATCCCAAGATGGTTGCCTCCCACCCTGTTAATGGGGAACTCAAAGTCCTCTGGGTCAAGATGTTGGCCAGCCTAGCCCGCTATATCTGAAGGGTAAAAAGATCAACCACCTGCTTGTCTGCTACCTTGTCACCAAAACCAGACCAAAAACAGACCATGTAGCACGTCTCTCCCAGGACATCCCTGCCTGGTGATGTTGATCATCCGCTACGCGTTTCAGAGCCCACAGCTCCTTAATTATGCGTAGCGGATTTGCACATTTATTGGATTATCTGCACTTTCCTGTGAGCCTTTTAACATGTTTTGGAATAAAGGAAGAATTTTTAACTGGATGCTGGATGAATGATCATCCAGGCAGTGCCCCTTCTTCTTGACTGAGCAGTGTGGAGGGATGAGAGGCTTGTCCTATGGCCATCACCACCAAGAGTGGCCCTGCCAATATGAGAAAACAAGATGGCTGGCATAAAGACGCCCCCTGCATACACATTGGCCTTCACAAGGCATCATGAAACAGTGGAAAAGGAGTGAACTGTAAAATATATATATATACATATTTGAAAAGTAAGAAAGCCTTGAAAGACTGAAGAAACCACTAAGATGTCCAGTGAAATGCCTTCATGAATAATTAGCAAGTCCAGTTTAATATCACCCATTACCAATATAGATTTCATGACCTCCAAAAATGAAGACTTTTATAGACAGAACCCTCCAAGATATAGATTTATGCTCTAGTCCTAAAGGAAGAGATAACTATACATTACATCCTCAAATGGTATAACTTTCCCGTATTCACCTTACTTTGGAATATAATGACATCTGTTTTATCTCAGATGATATATGCTTCAGTAGAAAGGTCCATTTCAAGTCTTTGACTTTTTGTCAAGTGCTTTGATAAAAAAAAAAAGTAATGAGAAATAAATCAATATAATGATACATATCAGCATGTATATCAGATAACAATTCCTGGAGTATAACATCCCTCTTCCATCAATAATACAACATTTCTAACCCGGAAGCATAAGATCATTATAAACATTTTTGAAACATTAAAGAAGAAAAACAGCAGAAGAAAGAATTTAAAAAAACAACAAAAAAGCTATACTGCTATGTTTTGGAACTCACTGTTCACCATGATTGAGCATCCCATGCTGGTCTCTATTCTCCGCCTCCTCCACGATGGAATTAATCCACACAAAAGGTCACAAAAAGTGAGTATAGCGTTTTTGTTTTTTTGTTTTCTTGCCTGCACAGGGAATTTAAAGTAGACCAAAACCAAGGATTTTGACTATCATGGGTTGCTATCCTGGAGTCTAAAAGACTCCAGGGTCATCTGTGTTCCACTCCTTGGGGCAACCTGAATTGGGTTGCCCCGCTGTGTAAACCCCCCCAGAAGCCCTGCCGCCACATCCTGGCTCACCTCTAGCCATGCGCGCACCCACGTCTGGCCTTTCTGAATTGGCACCGTGGGCACACGACGGCTAGGAGGTGAGCAGGGGATATGGCTGGCAATGCACTCGGCTCCCTTCAGTGCCACTGGGCTGCTTAGCGTCAGTTGAACCGAAGGGAGCCGCATGAAAGCGAGCACGCTGATTGGTTGAAAGGGCCACTTAGCCAATCAGCGCGCTCGTTTTTGCCCGAGTCTGCGTCCTGGCAGCAACAGGAAGGTGAGTGACCCAGGGACATACACAGAGAGGGGCATCCCAATTCGGCATGCCCCCACTGATAGGAACAACACCCCGAAAAGTTTAAATCGGGTGTGTTGTTCCCCCTTCAGCCAGAATACTCCACATGCAAATTTTAGTGGTGTAAAATATCATTTTTTAAATGTGTTTTTTTACACTGTAAGAAACACTGAAACATTAGTGGTGCGGTAACATGCTGGAAACATTATAAATGATATTTTGCATTACTCTAATTAACACAGACGTGCTTGATAAATAAGGCCCAATAAGTTCTTCAGTCTCCCCTGTCCCTTATACTCGGTATCTTCATGCTGCCCCAAGGTTCTTAGTTACAATGTCTGAAACATTGTCCTGGCAGAAACAAAAAAAAGGCTATACTCACTTATTGTCCCCATAGCTCCTCTGTGAATGCCCAGTATTCCCCCATAGCTTCTTTGCCCAGCACCTGCATCATTATACTTACTGATGGCTGGGACATACCAACTTTTCAACTTTGTTATATTAGGCCACGCCCCCTCATTGATGGATGGATCGGACATAAACAGTTAAAGTGGACCAAAACCCTGCTCGATCGGCCCGGGAATCTTATAGACCGATTCCCTCCCCCGGGGCAACCAAAAATGGGATGCTCCGCTGTGTGAAACCCCCAGGTCACCCCTTTCACTTACTTTGTTACCCGGTCCAACGGCGCATACACGAGCCACGGCTGCATCCCCGCTATCCCTCAAGCAGGGTACGTGCCCGCGCCAGGCATTTGTGAATGGCCAGGGCAGGCACGCTCCCTGTTAGAGGGAAGTGCTCGAGCGCCTTGACAGGACTGACACTAAAGTGTTAATGTCATGGTGTCATTCCATGTGTTTTCGCCTTGTTACTGGTGGATATGTGTTCAACAACAGACTTTAATCATGCAGCGTCTGGCGCTCTATGCTATAGCGCCCAGATTTAGAGCGCCGGCGCTGTGCGTGTGTCCTTTTTTGATAAGTATGGTTTGGCGCGCTGAGAGTCGGACGCACTGAGCTGGCGCTACCTCTCGCTCGCTGCAGCGCTGTACTGGTGTTAGAGCGCCCAACATACATCACATTCAATAAATGCCGGCCAGGTTACTACAGCGACTGTGGCGCTTTGTTACAGCGCACGATACCCGCTTACAGCGTCTACTAAGCGCCGCTATACAGACGCTGATCTGCCAATACCTGGCGTTAGTAATGAGTCAGCCTCCAGGTTTCACCACTTCATTCCCTTTCCAGCTCAGCTATGACACAGAAATTGAAGTTAGGATACACACAGCTGCAGATTTCTACAACATTCAGCTCGGTGCAGTGGTGCATTATTCTATCTTGAAATCGTAAATGCTTTTCAATGGCTTTTGTGTTGAGATATCACAATTGGGCGAGATGGAAACACATTGGTTAACAATTGCCACATCTGTAAGTTATTTACATTTAAATAAAGGGGGGTGGGAGCAGCTCAATCACTATTATTTATACAAAATTATTATTCAGGGCCTGGGAACTAATTTACCGCCCAGTTTAACCCTCTCATCAACTAAATATCAAGCAACAAACATGTCTAGCTATGTGGAAAGACAGAGATTTGGTTGCACATATCTGCAGATATATGTGGAAGCCACACTGCCCCGGCAAGGCACTCTGTGTTTAGTGTGGTCCCTACTCTTAATTTTGAGTCCCCAAAGTTGGGACATGCAATGCAGACAAATTTTTGAGAGCTACTCACCTGGGAAGCTGCCAGCCTCCCTTTAGAACACTTCACAGCCAGACATGTTTGTTGCTTGATATTTAGTTGATGAGAGGGTTAAACTGAGCGGTAAATTAGTTCCCAGGCCCTGAATAATAATAATAATTTTGTATAAATAATAGTGATTGAGCTGCTCCCACCCCCCTTTATTTATTTGAATTGCCATGAGCACAAGCAGGGAGGAATTCAGTCAATATGGATTTCTCCCTGTGAAGTGTTCTAAAGGGAGGCTGGCAGCTTCCCAGGTGAGTAGCTCTCAAATATTTGTCTGCATTGCATGTTCCAATGTTGGGGACTCAAAATTAAGAGTAGGGACCACACTAAACACAGAGTGCCTTGCCGGGGCAGTGTGGCTTCCACATGTATCTGCAGATATATGCAACCAAGTCTCTGTCTTTCCACATAGCTAGACATGTTTGTTGCTTGATATTTAGTTGATGAGAGGGTTAAACTGGGCGGTAAATTAGTTCCCAGGCCCTGAATAATAATAATAATTTTGTATAAATAATAGTGATTGAGCTGCTCCCACCCCCCTTTATTTATTTACATTTAGTCAGAGATTTTGAGATGCTATGAAATGGGGTTTCCCTAAGGTGGATAAGGTTGGGGGGAAGTTAGACGTCCTGTGAAATACTGGGACAATATAGGGCTTGATTAAGAGCCTTGTGAGAATTCTCACTCCTTTTTTGAGGAGAGAAAACTGTCATTGACTTTCACTGTATACCTTTGGGTCGATTAAGAGCCAGGTGAGAATTCTCACTCCTTTTTTTAGGAGAGAAAACTGCCATTGACTTGCATTGTATACCTTTGGGTCGATTCAGAGCCTGGTGAGAATTATCACTCCGTTTTTAGGAGAGAAAACTGCCATTCACTTTCATTGTCTACATTGGAGTCGATTCAGAGCCTGGTGAGAATTCTCACTCCTTTTTTTCAGGAGAGAGAACTGCCATTCACGTTCATTGTCTACCGGGTGTAAATTTTCACCTGGCTCTGAATCAGCCCCAAAGTAGAAAGTGAAAGTGAATGGCAGTTTCCTTTCCTAAAAAGTAGTGGGAATTCTCACCTGGCTCTGAATTGACTCCATTGCCTGGTAAGATGAGACCAAAATTGACTTCTTTGTATGCCATAATACACAACATGTTTGGAGGAAAAAAGACCTCACCCCAGAAAAACCCATACCGACCATGACGTTTGAAGACAGGTTAAACATCATGGTGTGGGAATGTTTTTCAGCACATGGCACTGGCACACCTCATATGACTAAAAGATGGATGAATGGACAAATGCACAAGACATGCTTAAATAAAATCTGATGCCATCAACCAGGATGATGAGGATGAAATGAGGGTATACATTTTGGCAAGACAATGATCCCAATCACACAGCCAAGGAAACTCTCAATTAGTTTCTGAGAAAGAAAATAAAGCTGCTAGAATGGCCCAGCCAATTACCTGACCTGAATCCATCTGAAAAAAATCTATGAAATAACCTAAAGCTTAGAGATCATAGAAGGAGTCCCTGGAACCTTCTGGATTTGAAGAGTATTTGTGTGGAAGAACGAGCCACACCCGGTTGCTGCATCTCTTAAAGTTATTTACATTTAGTCAGAGATTTTGAGATGCTATGAAATGGGTTTCCCCTAAGGGAGATAAGGTGGGAAAAGTTAGACTTTGAAATGCTGAGGCAATATAGGGGTCGATTCAGAGCCAGTTGAGAATTCTCACCCCTTTTATAGGAGGGAAAACTGCCATTCACTTTCATTGTCTACTGGGTGGAAATTCTCACCTGGCTTTAAATTGACCCCATTGCCTGGTCACATGGGACCAAAATTGACATCTTTGAATGCCAAAATACACAACATGTATAGAGGACAAAATAGGGCACCACACATCACCCCAGAAAAACCCATACCAACATTGAAGTTTGAAGACAGGAACATTGTGGTGTTGAGATGTTTTTCAGCATAGAGCACTGGCACACTTCATATGACTGAAAGACAGATGAATGGACAAATGCTTGATAAAAATTTGCTGCCATCGACCAGGATGATGAGGATGAAATGAGGGTATATATTTTGGCAAGACAATGATCCCAATCACACAGCCAATGAAACTCTCAGTTGGTTTCTGAGAAAGAAAATAAAGCTGCTAGAATGGCCCAATTACCTGACCTGAATCCAAATGAAAAAATATGAAAAATAATTAACAAAACTAAAGCTTAGAGATCATAGAAGAAGCAACTGGAACCTTTTGCATTTGAAGAGCGTTTGTGTGGAAGAATGGTAGACAATGAAAGGGAATGTCAGTTTTCAGTACTAAAAAAGGATTGGGAATTCTCACCTGGCTCTGAATCAACTCCATTGCTTGGTCACATGAGACCAGAATGGACTTCTTTGGATCACGAAGAAATACAAAAACCTATCGACAAGTGGTTATATGCTGGGTTTTGGGTTTTTGTAGGTCCTGTCTATTTAGCTTAGCCAGTTGCCCCTCTTCAGCAACTTAAGGATGGGAACCCGTGTATATGGTGATACTAGGATTTATGTTAGAATTGGTCAACATTTGCCCGGTTGGTGGTTTCATGTATATATTTAAGCCAAGCCATATATATGAGTACCGAATGTGTGACGCTGTATTAAGAGAGTGTGCTATAAATAACCCTATAGAATAGCAAACATTTCATATATATATTGTTAACAGTCAGAGGAGGCTATTAACCTGGCGCTTGAATTGGATTGCAATGGCACGCTAGATAATAAAAACCCAACATCGTTGGAAACTGTGCAATGCTGTGAGAACTAGAAACTCAGTGCAAGCGATGGGCGGCGAAGTGAAGCCTACTGCGCAGGCGCGTACTGTTAGTGGGCAGTGAAACTACGTTGATGTGCTTTGTGAATAATAAGCTGGCGTAGGCACTACTAGAAGCTAAGTACCCTGGCCGGCGCACTGCGCAACTGCAAGCCGAACCAGATATCCAGTCAAGTGATGGGCGGCGAAGTGAAATCTATTGCGCAGGTGCGCGCTGTGAGGAGTAGGAGTGCTTACTTTGGTGTGCTGTGTAAATAACAAGCTGACGTAGGCACTATGTGAAACAAGTACCCTGACCGGCGCACTGCGCAGCTGCAAGTGCAGGAAAATGATTGGTGCCTTTGCTCTCTAAGATCGCCTATAAAGAGGATGCGTCGGACGTAGCCCCTCCTACCCTGACGAAGCTCCCGAGCAGGAGCGAAACAGCTGTCGGTCGGGGCCCCTGACCACGCCCCTCCAGCACGTGCTCGCTCAGAACATGGCCGCTTACACAAGGAAGTTTTAGCGTGGATTCCTTTTCTTCCTGGAGATGTCTTGATACATTTAAAAGTGGCGACTACGCTGGCGGCGCCGCCGCAGGAAAGTACCTGGCAGACCAGAGGAACTTTCAAACGGAGCAAGGATGTGGCCATCTGACACACACTGGCATCGGCCCTCATAGAGGAGCGCAAGTATCTTGATTATTAAGTGTTGTATACTATGCATCTCAAGTTGGAGGGACTTGGAGCGCTGTTATGCTGATGTCAAAATTATACCTGCCTGTATTGGATTGACTCTGAGGGGGATATATATAAACCCCAAGCGCTGTGCTTTGTCTTAATCAGCCTGTCCTTTTGCCACAGCCGCCCATCACCTACTTACGCTGGATAAACACACAAGGCTGTATCTAAGTGCTCTGTGGCTAGAGCCTCTGTTCAACTCATTTCATATGTTTGTGCCTACTAATTTGTTATCCAGTGGATCTGGTGGACAGCATTTCTATTCTGATTTCTCCAGCAATTTGGATCCCCCACATATATTATAGTCTGCCTTAAAGTTTGGATAGACTTTGCCTCCCTATTACATGATGGCCAGTATTGTGTGTTATGAGCAGAGTGCCTGAGGTTGTGTGTGTGGTGTCCAGGTCGGCCTGGCAGGGGCCCCTATTCATGTGTATATATGTTTTCGCATTGCGATTTTAACCAGTGAGTGTCTGTAAGTCTTGTATGTCATTGCATTATAGTGCTCTTGAGCACCATTATTAAAGTATTTTTTCTTTTTTTTGCTTATTGGATTAGTATTTGGATTGGCCAGCCCAGCATATAACCACTTGTCGATAGGTTTTTGTATTTCTTCTACATACGTTGCGGTTAGCTGGGCGCCCTATATTTGCTTTAAGGGGCAGCGCCTACCTATTAACACATTTATCTATGCCCTAGGGGGTTTCCCACTCTTTGTTTTTTAGAGTTGTGCTTCTTTGGATCACCCCAGAAAAACCCATACCAACATTGAAGTTTGAAGACAGGAAACATCGTGGTGTGGGGATTTTTTCAGCATAGAGCACTGGCAAACTTCATATGGTTGAATGCACAAATGTACAGAGACATTCTTGATAAAAATGTGTTGCCATCGACACGGATGATGAGGATGACATGAGGCTATACATTTTGGCAAGGCAATGATCCCAATCGCCCAGCCAATTACTTGACCTAAATCCAATTGAAAAATCTATGAAAGAAACTAAAGCTCAGAGATCATAGAAGGAGCCCCTAGAACCTTATGGATTTAAAGGTTTGTGTGGAAGAATGGGCCAAAATCACATCTGACCAATGCATGCAATTAGTTTCTCCATATGTGAACAGTCATCACCAAAAAAGGCCTTTGCACAAAGTATTGAATACATTTCAGTAAGCGTGTTCAATACTTCTTCCCTGTGTCATTTCTCATTATTACACATACATATTTATGTATATCTACGTTTCAGTAAGCGTGTTCAATACTTTTTCCCTGTGTCATTTCTCATTATTGCACATAACTATTTATGGATGTCTATGGTGCAGTAAGCATGCTCAATACTTTTCCCTGTGTTATTTCTCATTATTACACATATCTATTTATGGATATCTGTGGTTCAGTTATGCATGTTCAATACTTTTTCCTTGTGTCATTTCTCATTATTATACATAACTATTTATGGATATCTATGGTGCAGTAAGCATGTTCAATACTTTTTTCTTGTGTCATTTCTCATTATTACACATAACTATTTATGTATATCTATGGTGCAGTAAGCATGCTCCAAACTTTTTCCCTGTGTCATTTCTCATTATTACACATACCTATTTAATAGAGATGAGCGAACTTTTGAAAAATTCGATTAGACTGATTCGCCGAATTTTCCAACAAAAATCGATTCGACCCGAATTTATTCGCGACGAATCGCTATTAAAAACGGCTATTTCTGAGATTCCTAGAGCCTCAATAGGGTTGTAAACTATTCTGCCTTGCTGTAAAACACATAGGATGCGTGCTGGGTTAGTGAAATTATACTGTAAATAATTATCACATGCAGATCAGAGGCATCGCTAATAGAATCGCAGAGCGGCACAATTGCAGAGCGTTGAAGTGCCATCACTATGAGGGGCCCCTATAGTGCCTGAAAAACACACCCTGGAGCTGGAGTTGCAAGCAGCAGCAGCAGGAGCCCAAACATTGCGTGAAAGAGACACTGGATTTGGCTGCAGGAGCCCAAAAATTGGATGAATCACACTCTGGAGTTGCAAGCAGCAGCAGCAGCAGCAGCAGCAGCAGGAGCCCAAACATTGCTTGACAGAGACACTGAAGTTGGCTGCAGGAGTCCAAAAATTGGATGAATCACACCCTGGAGTTGCAAGCAGCAGCAGCAGGAGCCCAAACATTGCGTGAAAGAGACACTGGAGTTGGCTGCAGGAGCCCAAAAATTGGATGAATCACACCCTGGAGTTGCAAGCAGCAGCAGCAGCAGCCGCAGGAGCCCAAACATTGCTTGAAAGAGACACTGGAGTTGGCTGCAGGAGTCCAAAAATTGGATGAATCACACCCTGGAGTTGCAAGCAGCAGCAGCAGCAGCAGGAGCCCAAACATTGCTTGAAAGAGACACTGGAGTTGGCTGCAGGAGCCCAAAAATTGGATGAATCACACCCTGGAGTTGCAAGCACCAGCAGGAGCCCAAACATAGCTTGAAAAAGACACTGGAGTTGGCTGCAGGAGCCCAAAAATTGGATGAATCATACTCTGGAGTTGCAAGCAGCAGCAGGAGGAGCCAAAACATAGCTTGAAAGAGACACTGGAGTTGGCTGCAGGAGCCCAAAAATTGGATGAATCACACCCTGGAGTTGCAAGCAGCAGCAGGAGGAGCCAAAACATAGCTTGAAAGAGACACTGGAGTTGGCTGCAGGAGCCCAAAAATTGGATGAATCACACCCTGGAGTTGCAAGCAGCAGCAGCAGAAGCCCAAACATTGCGTGAAAGAGACACTGGAGTTGGCTGCAGGAGCCCAAAAATTGGATGAATTACACTCTGGAGTTGCAAGCAGCAGCAGCAGGAGCCCAAACATTGCTTTAAAGAGACACTGGAGTTGGCTGCAGGAGCCCAAAAATTGGATGAATCGCACCCTGGAGTTGCAAGCAGCAGCAGCAGGAGCCCAAACATTGCTTGAAAGAGACACTGGAGTTGGCTGCAGGAGTCCAAAAATTGGATGGATCACACCCTGGAGTTGTAAGCAGCAGCAGCAGCAGGAGCCCAAACATTGCTTGAAAGAGACACTGGAGTTGGCTGCAGGAGTCCAAAAATTGGATGAATCACACCCTGGAGTTGCAAGCAGCAGCAGCAGCAGCAGGAGCCCAAACATAGCTTGAAAGAGACACTGGAGTTGGCTGCAGGAGGCCAAAAATTGGATGAATCACACCCTGGAGTTGCAAGCAGCAGCAGGAGCCCAAACATTACTTTAAAGAGACACTGGAGTTGGCTGCAGGAGGCCAAAAATTGGATGAATCACACCCTGGAGTTGCAAGCAGCAGCAGCAGCAGGGGCCCAAACATTGCGTGAAAGAGACACTGGAGTTGGCTGCAGGAGCCCAAAAATTGGATGAGTCACACCCTGGAGTTGCAAGCAGCAGCTGCAGGAGCCCAAACATAGCTTGAAAGAGACACTGGAGTTGGCTGCAGGAGCCCAAAAATTGGATGAATCACACCCTGGAGTTGCAAGCAGCAGCAGCAGCAGGAGCCCAAACATTGCTTGAAAGAGACACTGGAGTTGGCTGCAGGAGTCCAAAAATTGGATGAATCACACCCTGGAGTTGCAAGCAGCAGCAGCAGGAGCCCAAACATTGCGTGAAAGAGACACTGGAGTTGGCTGCAGGAGCCCAAAAATTGGATGAATCACACCCTGGAGTTGCAAGCAGCAGCAGCAGCAGCAGCCGCCGCAGGAGCCCAAACATTGCTTGAAAGAGACACTGGAGTTGGCTGCAGGAGTCCAAAAATTGGATGAATCACACCCTGGAGTTGTAACTAGCAGCAGCAGCAGCAGCCCAAATATTGCTTGAAAGAGACACTGGAGTTGGCTGCAGGAGCCCAAAAATTGGATGAATCACACCCTGGAGTTGCAAGCAGCAGCAGGAGCCCAAACATAGCTTGAAAGAGACACTGGAGTTGGCTGCAAAAGGCCAAAAATTGGATGAATCACACCCTGGAGTTGCAAGCAGCAGCAGGAGCCCGAACATTACTTTATAGAGACACTGGAGTTGGCTGCAGGAGGCCAAAAATTTGATGAATCACACCCTGGAGTTGCAAGCAGCAGCAGCAGGAGCCCAAACATTGCTTGAAAGAGACCCTGGAGTTGGCAGCAGCAGGAGGCCAAACATTGGCTGAAAGGCACACCCTGAAGTTGGCATCAGCAGGAGACCAAAAATTGGCTGAAAGGTACACCCTGAAGTTGGCATCAGCAGGAGCCCAAAAATTGGCCTAAAGACATAAATATGTTTTGCACCATTAGGAAAGTGTAAAACGTGGCACCATGCTGAATCTAGTCGCATGCATCAGCCATTGGTGGGTGGAAATCCTGGCTGATCCATCCCTGATTCATTTTGACAAAGGTGAGTCTCTCCACATTTTTAGTTGACAGACGAGTTCTCCTCGCCGTAACTATGGCCCCCGCCGCACTAAACACCCGCTCAGATGGCACGCTACTTGCCGGGCAGGACAGCTTTTCCAGGGCAAACTCTGCTAGTTGCGGCCACAAGCCAAGTTTGGCTGCCCAGAAGTCCAGCGGATCCTCAAGGTGTGTTGGCATGGTCATGTCAAGGTATGACATGACCTGCTGGTTGAGGTCCTGCTCCAGGTCTTCCTGCTGCTCATGATTAGCCTCACTATGCGGGTGTAGAAAGCTACTCATTAGCGACTGAAGACTGAGGCTGCTGCTGCTGCTCCTGCAAACCCCCCCAGCAGGCATGGCAGTGGAAGGTGAGCACAGAGGTCCCCCCGAGTCAGACCTGCGAGAGTATGGACCATGGCAGAGATAGGCAATTGACTACATAGAATGTCTTTGTAGTAGTTCAGTTTGTCCTCCCTCTCGGTGGGTTTAAAAAATGCCCCAATTTTGTGCCGGAAGCGAGGGTCCAATAAGGTGGACAGCCAGAAGTCATCCCGGCGACAAATGGAAACAATTCTGGGGTCACTACGCAAGCACCTGAGCATGCTTCCTGCCATTTGCACAAGTGACTCGGAGGGACTACCTGTCTCCATCTACACTGCATACTGCCACGGTGTGTCCGGGTCCTCTGTCTCGCCTTCCTCACAACCCTCTAGCTCCTCTGGGTGCTTCTCCTCTCCTATCCGCTGACTAGATAAACCAGCCATTTCGCCAAGCCAAAACTGTGCTTCACTGGGCCACTCCTCCTCCTCTTCCTCCTCCTCCTCCAGTTCAGCTCCAACGGGGCTCATGTGGCCGTAAGATGTAGACGCCATGTCTCCAGTGCCCTGACCAGCCATGGTTTCCAACATGTGCTGTAGTACATGAAGCAGTGGAATCACATCGCTCATCCTGTAATCCTGCCGACTGACAAATAAAGTGGCTTCCTCAAAGGGCCTGAGCAAACGGCAGGCGTCACGTATGAGCTGCAGCTGGTTGACATTGAAGTTACACAGGGGAGTCCCCCTATCCACTTGGATCATCAGGAAATCCGTGATGGCTTTTCTCTGTTCATATAATCAGTCCAACATGTGAAGGGTGGAATGCCAATGGGTGGAAACATCGCAAATCAGACTATGTTGGGGGCTACCATTCTGACGCTGTAGCTCAAGAAGGGTGTGTTTGGCGGTGTATGAGTGGCTGAAGTGCATGCAAAGTGTCTTGCAGATCGGGGGAACACTTCAGAAACCGCTTGACAACCAGATTGAAGACGTGAGCCATGCAAGGCTCATGTGTCAGGCTTCCTTGTCGCAGCGCAGACAAAATGTTCTTGTCGGTAACCATGATTCCCATTTTAAGTTTTCTTGGAGTAAGCCATGTTTGGATTTCGTGATGAATAAATTTAAGCAGTTCCTCCCCTGTGTGACTCCGTTCGTAAAGACAAACCATGTGATGCACAGCGTGACACCTCCGTGCCCTGCACACATGGTAGACTTGAGGGGCACTGAGACTTGAGCCTACAGTGGAGGGTGAGGAGATGGCGGAGGATGAGGAGGACGAGTCGCACGGTGTCACAGGCACAACGGCCAGGGAGCCCGGAGGCCGAAGCTGCGTGACCTGTCCAAGTTGCTGCTGCTGCAAAGGGACCACATTCACCCAGTGGGCCGTAAACGACATGTACTATCCCTGACCGTAGTTACAGCTCTAGATGTCGGCGCTGCCATGCACTTTGCTACACACCGACAGGCTCAAGGACTGGCCCACCTTCTGTTCAACAAAAGTGTACAGCGCTGGTACTGCCTTCTTGGCAAAGAAATGATGGCTTGGGACTCTCCACCTCGGCTCGGCACAAGCCATCAGTTCTGTGAAAGTTGCAGAGTCCACCACCTTAAATGGGAGTGACTGCAGCACCAGTAACTTGGACAGGAGCACATTCAGCTTCTGCGCCGTAGGATGAGTGGGCGCATACTGCTGTTTCTTGGACATGGCTTCGCTGATGGATTGCTGGCGGGATGCATGACTTGGAGGAGGAGCAGGGGCATCAGGAGTGACAGAGGATGGGTATGACGCACAGTTGCCTTCAGCTGAGGTGCTGGCTGGCAGAATTTGGGAGCGGTGTGCCACTTGGTGAGGAAGCAGGCTGGACCACCTCTTCGGAGCCAAAGCATAGGATATGTCGCTGGGAGAGGGAACAGCATAGGACAGAGGCAATGGGAGGACAGGAACTGCTCTCGGGGCATGCCAACTCAGGGTTGTGTCAGAGGAACCTACCGACTGGGGGTCTCAGATGTAACTTGTGATGATTTGGATGACCGCCTTAACCAATCTACCACGGCAGATGCGTTACTGGTGGAGACACGACCGCTAGCAGATACAGGCAGATCAGGTCTCTCACCGTGACTCCTGCTGCCACTCGCCCCTAGTCTGCTGCGACCTCTGCCTGCTGAATCTTGGCCTCTGCCACTCCTCTTTGATCATCCTGGCACTTGTCTGCCTGACATTTTTATGTATTTGAAATGCGCAATAGGTACGTTAAAAAATGTGCTAAAAAAAAGTGAGGAACTGCTTCTCTGCACCAGATACTATGAAAATTGGCAATATGGGATACCCTGCGACCTAGTGTTTTGACAGCAGGACAAAAACCAATACAAAATGCAATAGCTTGATTAAGCTGAGGATGAACAAGCGTATTTAGTATAACAGATAGGGTGCTACGTGCAGGTTTGGGATACCCTGCGGCCTAGTGTTTTGGCAGCAGACCATAAACCAATTCAAAATGCGATAGCTTGATTAAGCTGAAGATAAACAAGCGTATTTAGTATAACAGATAGGGTGCTACGTGCAGGTTTGGGATACCCTGCGGCCTAGTGTTTTTTTTTAAAAGCAGGACAAAAAACAATTAAAAATGCAATAGCTTGATTAAGCTGAGGATGAACAAGGGTATTTAGTATGACAGATAGGGTGCTACGTGCAGGTTTGGGATACCCTGCGGCCTAGTGTTTTGGCAGCAGGACAAAAACCAATTCAAAATGCAATAGCTTGATTAAGCTGAGGATGAACAACGCTTATTTAGTATAACAGATAGGGTGACATGTGCTGGTTTGGGATGCCCATGTGGGCTGGTGTATTTAAAACCAGACAAAAACCAATTCAAAATGCAATAGCTTAATTAAAATTAGGCTGAACAACGCTCATTTAGTATAACAGATAGGGTGACATGTGCTGGTTTGGGATGCCCATGCGGGCTCGTGTATTTAAACCAGACAAAAACCAATTCAAAATGCAATAGCTTAGTTAAAATGAGGATGAACAACGCTTATTTAGTATAACAGATAGGGTGACATGTGCTGGTTTGGGATGCCCATGTGGGCTGGTGTATTTAAAGTGGACCAACACCCAGGATTTTGACTATCCTGGGTTTTGGTCCACTTCGGTGGGGCACCCCGATCGGGGGTGCCCCGCTGTGTGAAACTCCCCAGAAACCCCAAAAAACTCACCTCTCCCCGCTCCCACGTGAACGCCGCAGCCAATCCCCGCCAACGTCTAGGCGGGGGACAGGAACGTACAAGCCTCTTCCGCCGCCGCCTCCCGCGCGTCACTCTCGGCGCGCGCGCGCCCCCGCCGGCCATTCACAGAGGGCCGGCACGGACGCGCGCAGGAGGCGGGAGGCGGCGGCGGCGGATCAGGTAAGATCTTTTTGGGGTTTCTGGGGGGTTTCACCCCGCGGGACATCCCGATCTCGGATGTCCCGCGGGGTGGGAGGTGATCGGCCCGGGAATCTTATAGATTTCCGGGCCGATCACCCCTGGGTGTTGGTCCACTTTAAACCAGACAAAAAAAGATTAAAACTACATTTAAACGAATCCAGTTATGAGAAATGCTTGTGTGTAACAGATAGGGTTAAATATGCCACTGCATAGAAGGGATGCACAGTGGCAAGGCAGGTTTACAGCACAAAGAACTGAAATTGAATTTAAAACTGATCTGGCTAAGGAAAAAAAAAAATGTCCCTGTCACTTCAATGCTGTCCCTGCCTGGATCGTTCCGGTTTTTCCCTATCTTTCACTATCTTTCCCTGGCTCTGTCTACCTCTCTTTCTGCCTCTCTGCCGGTCTCTCTGACTCTCCCTACCTCTATCTAACTCTGTCCCTGTGTGTGTAACAAGCTGTGCTCTGGCCGCAATAGAACGCTGAACTGCGCACAAGGAAGATGGCCGCCGTTTATATAGCACGGTGACGTCACCAGGCTTCCTGGCTGCTGATAGGCTGCATGTGACTTTCCCATGATACCTTGCCCCAGGGAACATGTCCGGACATGTGTTTCCACCATTTTAGAATGCCTGTAATTGAAATAAATGGAGTTTAAAGGAAAACTTCGATCGATCGAATCGTGGGGAAATTCGGATTCGTTCGAACGAATTCGGGTTCGCCCGGATCGATTCGCTCATCCCTACTATTTATGGATATCTATGGTGCAGTAAGCATGTTCAATACTTTTTTCCTGTGTCATTTCTCATTATTACACACACCTATTTATGTATATCTATGGTGCAGTAAGCATGTTCAATACTTTTTCCGTGTCATTTCTCATTATTGCACATACCTATTTATGTATATCTATGGTGCAGTAAGCATGCTCAATACTTTTTCCCTGTGTCATTTCTCATTATTACACATACCTATTTATGTATATCTATGGTGCAGTAAGCATGTTCAATACTTTTTCCGTGTCATTTCTCATTATTGCACATACCTATTTATGTATATCTATGGTGCAGTAAGCATGTTCAATACTTTTTTCCTGTGTCATTTCTCATTATTACACACACCTATTTATGTATATCTATGGTGCAGTAAGCATGTTCAATACTTTTTCCGTGTCATTTCTCATTATTGCACATACCTATTTATGTATCTATGGTGCAGTAAGCATGCTCAATACTTTTTTCCCTGTGTCATTTCTCATTATTACACATACCTATTTATGTATCTATGGTGCAGTAAGCATGCTCAATACTTTTTCCCTGTGTCATTTCTCATTATTACACATACCTATTTATGTATATCTATGGTGCAGTAAGCGTGTTCAATACTTTTTCCTTGTGTCATCTCTCATTATTACACATAACTATTTATTGTTATCTATGGTTCAGTAAGCGTGTTCAATACTTTTTCCCTGTGTCATTTCTCATTATTACACATACCTATTTTTGGATATATGGATTATTTTCCTGGCACGTGTGGATTAGATGGGTTGTTACAAACATCTTGTAAGAAACCTACCTGTATCAGGGGGCTCGCGGTGAGTGTCTCCTGGGAGCCACAGTGCTCCCCGGCTGCATGTAGCAGAGTGCACTCACCGCTCCCGGAAGTTGGGGCATGTCGCTCTGGCAGCGTCCCACGCTCCTCCATAGCTGTGCGGGCGCACGCTCGGGCGCGCACCCCGCAGTCTGGCAGTCTTGCTGCAAGTAGGCGCTGCACTGCGAGCGCCAGGTGGTGCAGCCTCCTCCACACTTGACAGATATCAGGGGCTGTCAAGACTGACCAGCCTCTGGGAAATGTATAGCAATCCGGCTTAAGTTCTAAGTTGCACCAATCACTATACACTCCTTCCCTGGTTGACATTGGTCAGTCACCCCATAAATAGGGACCTATCCCTGTCCTCAGCGCCGTCAGGGTCGGCTCCAGGTTTGTGGGGACCCTTGGGCAAAAGAGTCGTAGTGGGCCCCAAAGTAGTGTCACGCGATTTTTCAGCTCCGCTGCCACAAATGGGTCATCTTCTGCTGCTAATCGCCCTCCAGTCCTTATTGCTTTCCCTATAGCCACCAATCATCCTCCAGTCGTTATTGCCTTCCCTATAGCCACCAATCATCCTCTATTTCTTATTGCCTTTCCTATAGCCACCAATCGCCCTCCAGTCCTTATTGCCTTCCATATAGCCACCAATCACCCTCCCATCCTTATTGCCTTCCATATAGCCACCAATCACCCTCCCATCCTTTTTGCATTCCCTATAGCCACCAATCATCCTCTAGTCCTTATTACCTTCCCTATAGCCACCAATCATCCTCTAGTCCTTATTACCTTCCCTATAGCCACCAATCACCCTCTAGTCCTTATTACCTTCCCTATAGCCACCAATCACCCTCCAGTCCTTATTGCCTTCCCTATAGCCACCAATCACCCTCCAGTCTTTATTGCCTTCCCTATAGCCACCAGTCATCCTCTAGTCCTTATTGCCTTCCTTATAGCCACCAATCACCCTCCAGTCCTTATTACCTTCCCTATAGCCACCATTTATCCTCCCGTCCTCATTGCCTTCCCTATAGCCACCAATCATCTTCTAGTCCTTACTGCCTTCTCTATAGCCACCAATTGCCCTCCAGTCCTTATTGCCTTCCCTTTAGCCACCAATCACCCTCCAGCCCTTATTGCCTTCCCTATAGCCACCAATCACCCTCCAGTCTTTATTGCCTTCCCTATAGCCACCAATCATCCTTTAGTCCTTATTGCCTTCCCTATAGCCACCAATCACCCTCCGGTCCTTATTTTTTTTTTTTGAATGCATAGATGGCCATTGTATGCTTGTGCACACATAGGAATACGTCCTCCGCATTTAACCCATCCGTGCAGTGAGTGTACACGTGCCCGGAGCGGTGGGCTGCCCTAATTACGGCGCCCGGGGAGCAGTTGGGGGGTTAGGTGCCTTGCTCAAGAGCACTTCAGTCATGTCCCAGGACCGGGATTCGAACCTGCAACCCTCCAGTCACAAGTCCACAACTGCCCAATTACCTTCCCTATATTATTATTAATAGTATTATTACCTTCCCTATAGCCACCAATCATCCTCCCGTCCTTATTGCCTTCCCTATAGCCACCAATCATCCTCTAGTGCTTATTGCCTTCTCTATAGCCACCAATCGCCCTCCAGTCCTTATTGCCTTCCCTATAGCCACCAATCACCCTCCAGCCTTTATTGCCTTCCCTATAGCCACCAATCATCCTCTAGTCCTTATTACCTTCCCTATTGCCACCAATCACCCTCCAGTCCTTATTGCCTTCCCTATAGCCACCAATCATCCTCTAGTCCTTATTACCTTCCCTATTGCCACCAATCGCCCTCCAGTCCTTATTGCCTTCCCTATAGCCACCAATCATCCTCCAGTCCTTGTTGCATTCCCTATAGCCACGAATCATCCTCTAGTCCTTGTTGCATTCTCTCCTGCCACCAATCACCCATCAGTCCTTACTGCTTGCTCCGGTGCCACTAAAGACTCCATCATTGCTTTCAGTTGTCACCTGGTTCTTGCCACCTTCTGAGCTTCCATCAATTGCCCTTCATTCCATGCCACCTCCTCCAATGTTGCTGATCATCCCCTGTTACTGAGGCCAGTCATGAGCAGGTCTGCACACAATACTCTGCATTTGATTGTTCGGGTCCACTGTAAAATAAAAACATCACCAAGTGTTAGCCTGAGTGGGCCCCTGAAGATGATTCCAGGGACCCTGGCTATTGCCCAGGTTTGCCCCATGCTGGCGTTGGCCCTGGCGCCCGTTATAGTTTCTTGAGCTTTGGGTGTGTTAAATCTCTGATTATCTGTTACCGACTCGGCTTGATTGAACTTCCCAGTCTGCTGCCTGAACCGACCTTTGCTTGCCTGACCTCGAACCTGCCTGTCCCTTTTTGGATACCTCGCTACCTCTGACCTCCCGCTTTGACCCTTTGGCTATTCTCGACTATGCTCCTGTCTAATCCCTCTGTATATAGACACATCTGCTGGCTCACTAACTGTGTAAGACCTCGGCTTTGGGATACCCATGTGGTTCATTTGCCTTCACCATAAGCTGACATCCTTTGTGCCTTTTAAGACTTGGGGACAACCGTGTGCGGTAAGCGTTTCAAGCGTCCCGGCAAACAGGGGCTTGACTATAGGCAGAAGTTGCGGCGGATATTGGGGGTTGTGAGCTTATAGAAGGCAGGTGTCCCACTGGGCATCACACATCTATTGAGAATTTTTAAACAATAGCACCTTTAGAAATATATTTACAATACTTATTTCACCCGCTGTATATATAAAGTTACTGCTAGTATAGACATCATCTTCAATTTATCTTGAATAATTTACTCTAAATACAATGATCTCATTAAAATACTTCAATAATAGATATCACATTGCAGGAAGTCTTTGTCGCATATATTTGCAAGTACACATAATTACTCCGCCTATAATGCATGCATACGACACCGTCTCTAGCAAGAAAAGATTTGGAATATTTCCTATCTGTATCAGTGTGACAATAAATGAATCATGTTTGTGTGACATCTCTTGTGTCGCTCTGCTCTTATACTAAAGCCTAATTAGTTTCCAGTCTTGGTATAGTCATCAAATCTGTTTACTAGAAGCCGCGGCAAAACAATAAATCACAGGACCGGTTGCGGGCCGCTTGCCGTAATGATCTCACAATACGTACATTTCTCCCATTTTAATTAATTGTGAAATGGTTCCCATTACAGGCTCGGTATAATGGATCAGCTAATGATTCAATTGTGGTAATATATATTTGTGCTGCTGTGAGCGATGCTTGTATGCTTTATATTGCACAGCCTAATGGATCATGCAGGGATATTCGGACAATAAATTCTTCTGGTTTTAAAAGAATTAAAATTAAACTAATGTATATTTCCCTGTGGTTACACCTTGCGCATGATAAGTATTGTTTAAAGGAACATTATTGCAAAATTGTGTAATACTAAAAACCCATATAAACACATTGGCTAATGAGAGGAGGTGTCACTTATACACGTATGAAGGGGGGAGGGGTAGCACTTGTATATGATTTACCTCCTCTGAAGTTTGGCTCTCGTAGTGGAGTCATGGTTTGGGGGGTTAGGTCTGAGTCTGACTCTGATTTCTTATATTAAGAAATTGGGCTCGATTCAACAAAGGTCGAAAATTGATTTTTCGTGTGTTTTGTGCTTAAAAAGTTGCGATTTTGCTATATTTTTTTTACGAGTGATTCAGCTACCTGGAACCATTGTAAAACACGAGTCACTTGAATTAAATTCGAGTGCGATTGTAAAAGTGCGAATTAAATTAGTGGATCGAAAAATTTACTACTGCATTTTACAATTCGAAAATTTTACTACTGATTCAGGTGGACTTGATGAGCCACACACATGATATAAATTAGAGTGTTTCACACTAGTTTTTTGATGCAGCTTTCAGCAGGAGAAAACTCATTTTGCTCTCTCACAATGGAGTCCTTCTACTTTCTTTGCAATGGTAGTAAACTCTAATGGTAGTAAAAAATTCATTAAAAAAAAGCCTGAGAATTCCACTGTTTGTGAATCACTAGTTAGGAAGACAATGAAAGTCAATGGCACTTTTTTACTCCTGAAAAAAATACTGAACTTTTTACCCTTTTTTACTAGTAGTAAAAAGTTCCATTGACTTTCAGTGTCTTCCTATCTGGTGATTTGGTAACAGTGACATTCTCAGGCTTTTTTCTCATGAATTCAATTTTTTACTACCATGAGAATTTTTTTCAGTGATTTGTGAATCAAGGCCATTGACTTCGAACATATTGCAGATGATGTGGCGCAGAGAAGGCGCACACTACCCATTCCCATATTTTCGGACACATTTGGAAGTGGATCAGCTGCCATATCAAGCACTTTTCCAGCTTACTAGGCTAAATTGTGCAGCTTTGGAATCCATATTTGTTGGGGTTTCTAAGGGTTGTCTGGCCTCCCTCGCCCAAGATCTGTCAGTGTCAGCAGCTGCTTGAGATCAGATACTAAGAACCACGAGCTTGTACACTAGGTACGATTCAAAGACTGATCTGAGTTTATTCAGAAATCAATGCATTTTTATACAGAATGTCACACACAAAAATGAGTATTTAGCCCCCACCTTTGTGACGGAACTAAAAACCTTCACACTTAAAGCTGGCAATAAATCTCATGGTTCCTATCGGAGACATTTTCCTATACATTTACTGATAATGAAGTTCAAGGGATTCCCGTGACCTATATGTAGATAAATCACTGAGAGAAGGACATTCCTACACACTAAAACGTCTGTTAGCTTTATGCCCAGAACTTAACATATCACATGTATATCTATATAACTAAGTTTAATATCAGATTATAGAATACAAAATGGAGTCTTCTTTTTAACATTTCACCCTTCAATATTTGGCACCATTAACTGGTAGAAGACCTTTGGTCGACCTTTGGGTATTTACATTGCGGTGCACCAAAACCCAGAATAGTCAAAATCCTGGCTTTTGGTCCACGTTATAGTGTAAGCATAAGAATGGTGTACCATGAGGTTAAAGCTAGCAAAGAGCTGCTCCCTGCACCCAGGGACACGTGGTGCTATGTGAGCAAGCTTTGTATAGAAAACAATGGCCACATTTCTGCATTAAAGGAAACATTTTAATACAGGTCCCTGGCAATCCAACTCCCCCCCCTCAAAAAAAAACTACATACATGCCTCTTACAAATATTACTGTTTAATTAGTACTTCCACTACAGCATACCTTGCCTCTTTATTACATGTATCCACAATGTTAGCCATGTACATACAGCTACACAGGTAACTTAAAAAGTTAAAAAATTATGCATTTACATTTGCCCATTTAAAAGCCTTACAACACCATGCAACAGTCAGAAAACAATACTAAACAATAGAAAAAAAATTTGAGTACATTTTCCAATAATTTTCGCTTGCGACAGCCTTTTCACGAGCATTTTGAAAAGTTTACGAGTGATTAGAAAATTTTACGATCGCATTTTCGAGTGCAAGTATTTAATTCAACCCCTTTTTTTAATCACTCGAAAAAGTTAAAACTTTGTGCATGCGATCTGATTTTTCGAGTGACACGAATTTATTTCTACCTTTGTTGAATCGAGCCCATTGGGTAGAGAGATTTTCTCTCTTACCAGTGGACTGAGACACCCTTTGTATGGGTCGGACAGGGATCTGGTAATTGAAGAAAAACTCAGGAGTGAGAGTCCTACGTGACCCTCTGGGGGATTTCCTTATCCCTTGTGGTACATTGAGTTCCTTTTTCTACAATATAAATATATCATAAACTAAAATAGTAAATTGAGATACAAGGAATTAAAGTGCAATCATCACGTATAAAATCATGTATCATGGCTCAGTAGTACCACATATTGAGGAGAGGGGTCAAAAGTTCAAGGCAGCGGGGTTATAGCTGTGCTTTGCACAGACAGAGCAGAGCTGGGGTTAGGAAAAGGTCAACAATCCCAGAATGCAGAGCTGCACAGTCAGAAGACACTTCCTATCTGCAGTCAGCCTGAGACTCCATGTGCCGCAATCTTGGGTGTTTACAGGCTCAGAAAATTCAGTAGATGCAGGTAGGGTGATTTTTAATGTGGGCAATCTGTATGTACAGGGTAAGGGAAACATATAAGATGGGCTCTTATTGAGGGTGAAGGTCCGGATTAATGTGAGCAATCTGTATGTACAGGCAGGGCCTGCGTCAGCACCCGGCAGGGTGGGAAAGCTGCCGGGGGCCCCCACCCTCCAGGGGGTCCCACTGACAGGGATGGCCTTTGGGGTGTGTGACCGGCGGCAGACTGGGAGGGTCCTGCCATAGCTGGTTCCCACATCGAATGGCGGGGTTCCACACAACGGAGCATCTCGATTTAGATTCCAGGGGAGGAAGTGCTGGGTTTTGTTCTGCTTTAAGTTGCTCACCCCAGCTGATTTCCTATCCCTTGAGCATCCCAATCTGTGGTACCCTCCTGTGTGAAACCCCCTGGGATCGCTGGCATACCCACTATGCAAACAATTATTGGTCCGCTTTACAGGGGCTTCTCAATTTGGGATGCCTCTGCTTGTGAAAGAACCCCCTGGTTTGGCCGTTAACTCAAACTGGTGATCCGGCAGTGCATTCACCAGTTCCAGGAAAGTAATGAACGAATGGGGGGGGGGGGGGGTTCACACACAGGGGCATCCAAAATTAGGAGAATCTAGATTCGTTTAGACTCCAAGGTCAGATTTAAAGGGGTTTGGTGTGCTTCAAAGTAGACCAAAACTAGAGATTTGGTTCCAATAGCATGATCCTTAGGGGGCATCCAGATTTGGGACGTCCCTCAGTGATGTGGCGTGACTCTTCACTACTAAGGGGCCCACTGAGACCATGCCGCCCAAGGGCCCACATAAACCTGGAGCCGGCCCTGTGTACAGGGTGGGGGAAACATATAAGATAGGCTCTTATTCAGAACAAAGGTCTGATTTAAGGGTGCAGCAGCAGTGAATATTGGGTAATATCCTCAGAACTGGGATATGTTGACTGGTGAGCTTTACACGTGCTGTTACAATGGGGAAAGGTAAGCTATTACAGGTGAACTGGTTTCTCAAATTAGGATGCCCCAGGGCATGGAACAAAACTGGGCATAGTCAAAATCTGGAGTTTTGTTCCACTTTAACTTTTTACTATAAAACAAGCTCCAGAAGTTCTTTATAGTCATTCAGTCTTTTTAGTTGCTAGACTCAAGGTCATTGCTTTGCTATAACGTTTTCATGGATTGTTGATATAGGAATCGTCATCTATTCATTGTTCCCAAACAACTCGGCAACAGAAAGCTTCCTTGTTACTTGTCAGTGTTTCTATTTTTTATAAAGCATCTGCTGTGATTGGGACTTGGGGACTACCTAAAACTTGTCACTATTGCGATGCACTGCTCTCGCAGATTCCATTAGGACAATTTCATCCAGATGATATCATCAGGGTGCTTGATAGATATGGACTTAAAGGGACATTAAGAGATAACCATAGGCAAATGGATTATTACTTATTTCTAACCTTCTATCCTGCGCTGGTAATAATGGCTTAGCTTTGTTTTTCTTGATAATAGTGTCTAGTGCTTCCCCCTAGTGACTGAAAAGGGGCTATTATTAAAAAATGGACCAAAAGCCAGGATTTTGATTATCCAGGGTTTTGGTCCTTGCCCCCGGGGCACCCTGATCAGGGATGCCCCGCTGTGTGAAACCCCCCAGATCCCTGATGTCAAGTCACCTCTTCCCAGTCCTGTGGCGAATGTTCGGGCGCTCGTCCAATCAGCACGCTTGATGTCACGTCGTCTAAGCCTTCGTCTAAGACGAGCAGCTCCGAGCGCGCTGACGGCCGCATCCCCCGCTACCCTCTAACAGGGAGCTTGTCTGCGCCGCCCATTCACAAATGCCTGGCGTAGACACGACCGCTGCTAGAGGGATAGTGGGGATGCAGCCACGGCTCGCGCATGTGCTGTTGGACCGGGAAGCAAGGTACGTGTGTGGGTGACCTGGGGGTTTCACAGCTGGGAATCCTAATTTTGGATGCCCCCCGGGGGAGGGAATCAATCTTAAAGATTCCCAGGCTGATCGGCGTGGGTTTTGGTCCACTTTAAAAAGGAATATTGGCCTATTGGCTTGACCTGGGGTCTAAAAAAAAGCTAATCAGGATACCACTGTCTGTGTGGGAGAGTGCAAATGTCCACTTTCGTTCCCCGCCCAACGGCACATGCAAAAGCAGCGGCCGCATCCCCGCTATTCTTTTTAGCAGGGTGCATGACCGCGGCAGGCATTTGTGAATGGCCCGGCACGGGAATGCTCCCTGTTAAAACCCAAGATAGTGAAATTACAGGTTTTAGTCCACATCGGCCCGGTCAAACGCACATGCGCAAGCCACGATCACATCGCCGCTATCCCGTTAGCAGGGCTTGTGCCGTGCTAGGCATATGTGAATGGTCGGTGCGGGCACGCTCCCTGTTAGAGGGAAGCGGGAATGCGGCCGTCAGCACGGTCAGAGCTGCTGGCCTTCGACAAAGGCTTAGACGGCGTGACGTCAGCGGCTCTGAGTGAGCTGATTGGACGAGCAGCTGCGCTGTAGGACCGGGAAGAGGTGAGTTGGTTTCGGCAACCTGGGGGGTTTCACACAGTGGGGCACCCCCGATCAGAGTTCCCCGGGGGCAAGAACCAAAACCAGGATAGTCAAAATCCTGGGTTTTGGTCCACTTTAAGACCCAAAAATGTGCAGGCTCACAGGGAAACAAAGTTCTGCTCTGTAAAAGTCTGCGCCGTCTTTTGTAACTTTTAAAACACCATTAGTATAAACAGCATCTTCCCTAATAAAGAAGCAGCTTCCTAACACGTACTGATGGAGCACTCGGCAGCTTCTGCTTGGAGCAGCATTCCTATACCTGTGCAAAGCGACAGCCAATTCTTTTTATTTACGGCCCTCTTGAGTCCAGGGATATGGTGCCCGTTTTTCATACTCGCTCTCTTTTGGTGAGCACGGCAGAATCAAAGGGAGTGAGAAGATTTCTACGAGGCCGGCAAATGAGGTGCACACAAAATATGATTGTCTGCTCAGTAATACGTCACCAAGTGTCCCATCCAGCATTAAAAACTCCGCTCCACATCAGCACTGTCCACTTTACAGGAAATTCTTTATATAATCTAAAGACTAGAATTAAAGCAGAATTCCCCAGGAAAACACAAAGACACCCTACAATCCAGTTGTGACAGGTAGGTACAGTTATACCCAGGGCCAGCGCCTGCACAGGGGACACCCGGGCAATTGCCAGGGCCCCTGGTATCTTGAGGGGCCCACTCAGGCTCACACTTGGCCATAGTATTATTTTACAGTGGACCCGAACCACCGAATGCTGGGTGTTGTGTGCAGACCTGCTCATGGCTGGCCTCAGCAACAGGGGATGGTCAGCAACAAAGGAGAAGATGGCATGGAATGGAGGACAATTGATGGAAGCTCAGAAGGTGGCAAGAATTAGTTGACAACTGACAGCAATGATGGAGTCTTTAGTGGCAGTAGAGAATGCAACAAGGTCTGAAGGATGCTTGGTGGCAGTAGAGAATGTAACAAGGACTAGAGGGTGATTGGTGGCTATAGGGAAGGCAATAAGGACTGGAGGACCAGTTGTGGCTATAGGGAAGGCAATAAAAACTGGAGGGCGATTGGTGGCTATATGGAAGCCAATAAGGACTGGGGTGCGATTGGTGGCTATAGGGAAGGCAATAAGGATTGGAGGACCATTGGTGGCTATAGGGAATGCAATAAGGACTGGAGGGTGATTGGTGGCTACAGGGAAGGCAATAAGGACTGGAGGACGATTGGTGGCTATAGGGAAGGCAATAAGGATTGGAGGACTATTGGTGGCTATAGGGAAGGCAATAAGGATTGGAGGACCATTGGTGGCTATAGGGAATGTAATAAGGACTGGAGGACGATTGGTGGCTATAGGGAATGCAATAAAGACTGGAGGACGATTGGTGGCTATAGGGAAGGCAATAAGGACTGGAGTGCGATTGGTGGCTATAGGGAAGGAAATAAGGACTGGAGGGCCAATGGGGGCTATAGGGAATGTAATAAGGACTGGAGGATGATTGGTGGGTATAGGGAAGGCAATAAAGACTGGAGTGCGATTGGTGGCTCTAGGGAAGGAAATAAGGATTGGAGGACCATTGGTGGCTATAGGGAATGCAATAAGGACTGGAGGGTGATTGGTGTCTATAGGGAAGGCAATAAGGACTGGAGGACGATTGGTGGCTATAGGGAAGGCAATAAGGGTTGGAGGACGATTGGTGGCTATAGGGAAGGCAATAAGGACTGGAGGGTGATTGGTGGCTGTAGGGAAGGCAATAAGGACTGGAGGGCAATTGGTGGCTATAGGGAAGGCAATAAGGATTGGAGGACCATTGGTGGCTATAGGGAAGGCAATAAGGACTGGAGGATGATTGGTGGCTATAGGGAAAGCAAAAAGGACTGGAGTGCGATTGGTGGCTATATGGAAGGCAATAAGGACTAGAGGATGATCGGTGGCTATAGGGAAGGCAATAGGGACTGGAGGGCAATTGGTGGCTATAGGGAAGGCAATAAGGACTGGAGGGCGATTGGTGGCTATAGGGAAGGCAATAAGGACTGGAGGGCGATCAGCAGCTGAAAATGACTCCTTTGTGGCAGTGGAGCTGAAAGGTGACATCATGTGACTCACTACCTTAGGGCATACTAAGACTCTTTTGCCCAAGAGCCCCACAAACCTGGAGCCAGACCTGGTCATACCTACAAACTTTTCAGGGTGGGACATTTGTTAAATTCGGCCAAGCCCCCTCAGTGAGGGATGGATAGGAGATAGAATGTAACAGTTACAACAATGTAAACTTTGAATAGGCCAATGAATCAATTATTGATGCAGATCTGCATGTTACACCTCAAAGAGGGACAAATGAGAACAACGAGGGACAGGGACATACAAAGAGGGACAGTCCCTCCAAATCAGGGACACTTGGGAGGTATGGGTACATGGGTACAGCTTAAACTGGACCAAGATTTTGACTATCCTGGATTTTGGTCCTTGCCCCCGGAGCATACACAATCAGCAATTCTGCCAGCTCACCAAACATCCTACTCGGCACGGACCAAGGAGATCCCAGGCTAGCAGCGGTAGAGAAAATCCAGTTTGTTGTCCAGCCAAGCGTGAATTTAAAAATTAGCTTTTAATAATGCTGTTTAAAATAATCATATTCAGCCCATATAGTAAGAGCACACAAGTAACCCCGCACCTAATGGCTCAAATTGTGCAGACAGAGGACCATACGTGACGCGTTTCGAGCCACAGCGGGCTCTTAATCATACCCCCCGGAGCACCCCGATAGGAGGTGCCGAGCTGCGTGAGCCCCCCCCAGATCGCTGAAACCAACTCACCTCTTCCCGGTCCTGTGGTGCATGCGCGGCTGCTCATCCAATCAGCGGGCTCGTCCAATCCGCTGACGTCAAGGCCAGCAGCTCTGAGCGTGCTGGCGGCCGCATCCCTCGCTTCCCTCTAACAAGGAGCGTGCCTGTGCTGGCCATTCACAAATGCCCCCTCAAAAACTCCCCAAATTCCACCCTCCACTCCCTTTAAAGTGGACCAAAACCCCGGATTTTGACCCCTCTGCGTAAAACCCCCAAGATGGCCAAAGCCAACTCACCTCTTTCCGTCGCATGCACACTCGCCCAATTAGCACACTGACGGCCGCATCGCCAACTTCCCTCTCACAGGGAGCGTACCCGCGGCGGCCATTTACAAAGGCCTGAGCCAGACACATGCCCTGCTAGAGGGATAGCGGGGATGAGGCCACAGCTCGCATGTGCCCTTGGTCCGGGAGACAAGGTAAGTTTATGGGGCAACCTGGGGCGTTTCACACAGCGGGTCATCACAATTTTGGATGCCCCGGGGGAAGGAAATGATTGGTCCAGGAATCTTATAGATTCCCGGGACTGATCGCAGTGAGTTTTGGTCTACTGTAATACTCCGATACAACAATTGCCACAGTAAACTTACCTGTCTTCTGCCCTTCCCTTTGCTCATGTCCATCCTCCTCCAGGTGCTATCCGTAGGGCAGAGCCATTATTTTCTTACTTCTTCAATCCCAGGATGCAATGCACCACCCTGAGATCTCACGCCTGCACAGTGTAGGGTCTGTGCTGCTCATCTATGACTACAGGACACATAGAAAAGCCGCAAGATTTCTGAGCAGCTAGTGAGAAGGCAGCACAGCAGAGACCCCGCAGGGCTAAGCTCCCGGCGTCTTTCACAGACAGCTAAAATGGAATCCTTCCACTGTAACATTTGAGGTTATCAGCAGCTTTAGCTAAACAAAGCAGCAGTAATGTTCCTATCTGAATAGGTTTAAATAATGCAGATGGGGCGAAACCTGTCATCTCTGCCTTAGCTAATCAGCTAAGTCAGAGTCAGGAAGTTTCTGATCTGTACATTAGAACTTCACATTGCAACGATAAACACATTGTTGCCAGAGGACACTGTTTTCTTTTATAAGAGGAGTTGCAAACAAACAGAAAATAAAAGAAAAAAACAAATAATCTCAGCACCTTGAGCCCATCATATTTGCACATGTTAATGGAAACTTTTTAAAATGACCCTTTAACTTACAGCGCCACCATAAACTGGCGCAGCTTATAAAGAGTGAAGGTTATTACGGTAAAAGAGGCGCAAATGATAAATTCAGCACCACAGGGCATACAAACACACATTAGCTTCCTAAATTAAGCATGGTGAGAGAGCGATGCTGTGCTAAGACTCTTGGCGCAAAGTGAATGTAAATGACTCTGACACTTCATAAATCCGGCTCCCGCTATTATTGGGGCTAAAGGGATTTGTATATACTGCAGGTAGTTCATTACTGCATAACCATATAGCTAGCTTATATAGAGGCTAATTTATTATAAAAGGTGCGGGGGGCACTTGAACGCCTTGTTTAAGATGCTCAGCAGCACCCGCACCACAACGCTAGCTTCAGGCTGGCTGCACTATCAGCTGCTCCTGTCCAGGCAGTGTTCGCAGTGCACAGCTTATAGATGGCACCTAGTGCCAGCCGGGAGTGCCGCAAGTTTAAAGTATTTGCGAAATAAATACATAACACTCGCAGAGGCGCTCAAAAACGGGATTACAGGCACATAGTGCGTGTTGGAATCCCAATTAGTAATTTTTTACGGTCATGAAAGTTTGTTTTTTGTTAAATGGGAATTACATTAGGGACACTTGAAAGACAGGGGGCCTCCACCAACTTTTGGGTTATGGTCTGGTCCAGGAGGCTTTTCAGTCTTTGGTCTGACGGGCCGCGGGGCTGGCAACAAAGCTATGGGCAGCAGTGGGGGCCCCCCACAGTCCTGGGAAAACCTGCAGACAAAGCCCCCACAGGGCAGGACGGAGAGTCTAGAGCAGCAAAGCCGCCGCCAGCAGCACTACAGTGATGGGTGCAGAGCTGTCACTGCACATAAGCCACCAAGCACAGCCGCTGGCAGCTCAATGCAGGGAACTGTTTTCTGCTGGACCAGCCGGGCGACTACACTACCCCCCACCCAGAATGGCAAAGCAGGAGTTCCCGAGCAGCACGCACCCGCACAAGGGGGGCACAAGGGACTCCATCTGACGTTCCAGTAAGTAGGCGGGTGCCAGACAACCACCAATCAGTTACTTGGCTGGACTATTATTTTAAAGGAAAAATATTGTATCTGGGGCCTCCACCAGGTTTTGTGCCCAGGGGCTTCCACCACACTTAATCCGACCCTGGCTGGTCATAATCCCGACTTGACTACTGCAATATCCTTCTTCGTGGCTTACAGGCACCCCTGCAATGGATTCTGGACTCTGCGGCTCGCCTTATCCACCTCTCCTCTCGCTCATCCAGCTCATCTCTCCTTTACCAGCTGCCAGTACCACAGCGAAACCTGTTTAATACTCAAACTCTGACCTACAAAGCTCTCTCTAGTCAGGCTCCTCCCTATATTTCATCTCTAATCCAATCTATCAACCAAACAAAAGAAAGAGGGATCCCACTATTCCTCAAAAGCTAACTTCAATGAAAAATGGCACTACTCCGATAGTATAAAAATAATTCCTTAATTCCTTTATTAATCCAAAAGTCTATGTACACATATACAGACAGATTAAAAACTGATTAAAATACATAAATACACAACCTGTGAAAAGGAAAAGAAGGGGGGGGAATGAGGAAGAGGCAATGCACTGCTTCTATCAACCCCTAAGATGGTAACAGCTTTGAACCGTAAAATGTTTTTTACATACAATCACTGATCCTCTACTATTTGTGATCTGGCTGACAAATAACATATAGTGCTAACCTATTTAATAAACTAAATATAACAATCCCTCATATTTGTGCCAATCAAATCTAAAGTGCCATGTGCATAAGTGCTAAATTTAATGAAGAGGACAGCCAGAAGACAGCCAATCTATCAACCAAGACACAGACTTTGCTTTGCCTCTGATCCTCCACCGTTTTCACCTCTTCTCACGCTCGCCCCCAGGACTTCTCAGGTGCTACACCAATCTTCTGGAATGCCCTCCCCCACTCAATCCACCACTCCCCAAACCTCTAGGCTTTCAAAAAGAACCTCAAAACCCACTTATTCAGACATGCATACAACCTGGCTTAAGCAATTCTGCAAAGGGCACATGTCATAAAGCTCAATACTACTGTTGGTGACCCTTCCACTTTGACTGCACCACTTTTCATTTAGACTGTAAGCTCACAAGGCTAGGGCTTTCTCTATTCTATTGTATCTTGTATTTCGAATAATTAGCGTGAACTGCATTTGCAATAGTCTATGTACTATAGGTTGTTTCTTGTCTGTAATTACTGCTTTGTTCAGCGTTAAAGAAGATGATGCTGTGGTGACCAGGTTAGGGAAGCTGGGAGGCAGCTGTGGGTCACCGGCTTTTGGAGTGGCAGGCGGAAGCCTAGGTTCCGGACAGATGTTAAAGTCCATAGACCCAGATGGTATGAGGGCCCGGTGTCGTAACGCCAGGAGGGTTTGGTGGCACCGGTTACCCTACCAACCAAAGGTCCCAGGAGATCCCTTGCTAGGTGTTGTGTAGCAATAACAGGCAGAGGCCAGGTTAGGATCAACAGAACTTTTACTGGCAGTCTAGATGGTACATTGACGGTACAGATCAGGAGCTCAGGAGTGATCCTGTGGTGTGGGAGGTTAGAGGACTTGCTGAGACTTATAGTGCCGTTTAGGCTGAATAGCTTACTTGCAAGACTGAAGATAGGTTCTGCGACCTTGGAGATTAGATCTGAATTGAGGACAGGCTCTGCGACCTGCAATATGAAAGATGATGCTGTAGATTTATCAGCAGACTTGATAAGCATTTCTCCTCTGCACAGGTGCTGTATCTGGCCTCTTCTCTTTCTCCACACTAGCCACGTGAGACAAGCCAGCAGCCACTAGCACAGATCTTCTCTCTTCAGAGATCAGGACTATTCTGACTAGAAAATGGAGGAGAGGGCAGGCTTAGGTGCTCAGCTGTCCTGACAGGCTCACCACTTGTCACATGACCCTTCCCTAGCAACCCTTAGTTACAGTACTAGGAAGTTATGATGTTTCTGGAACCTCACACTGTGAATACATTAACTCTTTGAGTGCAAACTACATACATTTGCATATGAAACATGTTATTACATGAAAACAGGATATATATATATATATATATATATATATATATATATATATATATACACTGTATGAACATAGATATATTATACCATATTAGCAAAGGCATATTATTACCCATATATTAGCTACGCAATGTATCAGACCCCAAAGTCACAGGGACAGCCGAATGTCGAGGGGACACATATAGAACAGTATTGCAAATGCTGTACTGGGACATTGCAAACCCCCATACTTAAGAGAAGTCGTCCTCGACGTAAGTCCTTGAGGCATGAGGATAGACTTGTGGCTGTAGGAGTCATCCAAACAAACCTGGGGCATTAATATGCAAATGTCCATTATATCCAGGCAAAACAGGATTTGTTATTGTTAACTTGTAAACCAGACAAATATAATACTCTATATATTATTTAACACTGTAGTATTACCATTAGGTTTTAGGCCATTAGTGTTTAGACGAACAGGATATGGCTTAATTATTATATTAGTATATACGAGTACTATGAACGGGATATAATTATATTATTTCAACTTATAGACATGCTATGAACAGGATATTGTATATGATTTCCTGTAGCAGTTTACAAACAGGACATTATGGGAAATTATTAATTGGAAAGTATTTGAGAAGAACTTTATTTGGAATAATACTTTTATAACCAGGATTAACAGGATTGCTTTTATGAACAGGATTTATATGAGCAAGATCTTATTTAGAATAATATCCTTACGAACAGAATTATCCTTATGAACAGGATTAAATATAGATTGTAAGTATTATAGTGTCCTTATTATCACAAGACTGTTTTTATATGACTAAGCTATCTCACTTAGTTGCTGAGGTCAGGTTGGATTGCTGGAGGCTCTCTGTCCAACGCTTTTGCTACCTAGGACCACTCGGAATCAACCATTTATCCTAGAGCGTAATATTTTCAGTAGGATATTTTAAGTATTAAGAACAGGATAGTATTGGATAGTTACAGTTAGAGATGAGCGAACTTTTGAAAAATTCGATTCGACTGATTCGCCGAATTTTCCGACAAAAATCGTTTCGACCCGAATAAATTCGCGACGAATCGCTATTAAAAACGGCTATTTCTGAGCCTCCTAGAGCCTCAATAGGGTTGTAAACCATTCTGCCTTGCTGTAACACGCACAGGATGCGTGCTGGGTAAGTTAAATAATACTTTGAATAAATATCACATGCAGATCAGAGGCATCGCTAATAGAATCGCAGAGCGGCACAATTGAATTCAAGAGAGTTGAAGTGGCATCACTATGAGGGGCAGGAGCCCAAACATTGCTTTAAAGAGACACTGGAGTTGGCAGCAGCAGGAGCCCAAAAATTGGATGAATCACACCCTGGAGTTGACAGCAGCAGCAGCAGGAGCCCAAACATTACTTTAAAGAGACACTGGGGTTGGCTTCAGGAGCCCAAAAATTGGATGAATCACACCCTGGAGTTGGCAGCAGCAGGAGCCCAAATATTACTTTAAAGAGACCCTGGGGTTGGCTTCAGGAGCCCAAAAATTGGATGATTCACACCCTGGAGTTGGCAGAAGTTGGCAGCAGCAGCAGCAGGAGCCCAAATATTACTTCAAAGAGACCCTGGGGTTGGCTTCAGGAGCCCAAAAATTGGATGAATCACACCCTGGAGTTGGCAGAAGTTGGCAGCAGCAGCAGGAGCCCAAATATTACTTTAAAGAGACCCTGCGGTTGGCTTCAGGAGCCCAAAAATTGGATGAATCACACCCTGGAGTTGGCAGAAGTTGGCAGCAGCAGGAGCCCAAACATTACTTTAAAGAGACCCTGGGGTTGGCTTCAGGAGCCCAAAAATTGGATGAATCACACCCTGGAGTTGGCAGAAGTTGGCAGCAGCAGCAGCAGGAGCCCAAACATTACTTCAAAGAGACCCTGGGGTTGGCTTCAGGAGCCCAACAATTGGATGAATCACACCCTGGAGTTGGCAGGAGTTGACAGCAGCTGCAGCAGGAGCCCAAATATTACTTTAAAGAGACCCTGGGGTTGGCTTCAGGAGCCCAAAAATTGGATGAATCACACCCTGGAGTTGGCAGGAGTTGACAGCAGCAGCAGCAGGAGCCCAAACATTACTTCAAAGAGACCCTGGGGTTGGCTTCAGGAGCCCAAAAATTGGATGAATCACACTCTGGAGTTGGCAGAAGTTGACAGCAGCAGCAGCAGGAGCCCAAACATTACTTTAAAGAGACCCTGGGGTTGGCTTCAGGAGCCCAAAAATTGGATGAATCACACCCTGGAGTTGGCAGAAGTTGGCAGCAGCAGCAGCAGGAGCCCAAACATTACTTTAAAGAGACCCTGGGGTTGGCTTCAGGAGCCCAAAAATTGGATGAATCACACCCTGGAGTTGGCAGAAGTTGGCAGCAGCAGCAGCAGGAGCCCAAACATTACTTCAAAGAGACCCTGGGGTTGGCTTCAGGAGCCCAAAAATTGGATGAATCACACCCTGGAGTTGGCAGAAGTTGGCAGCAGCAGCAGCAGGAGCCCAAACATTACTTCAAAGAGACCCTGGGGTTGGCTTCAGGAGCCCAACAATTGGATGAATCACACCCTGGAGTTGGCAGGAGTTGACAGCAGCAGCAGCAGGAGCCCAAACATTACTTTAAAGAGACCCTGGGGTTGGCTTCAGGAGCCCAAAAATTGGATGAATCACACCCTGGAGTTGGCAGAAGTTGGCAGCAGCAGCAGCAGGAGCCCAAACATTACTTCAAAGAGACCCTGGGGTTGGCTTCAGGAGCCCAAAAATTGGATGAATCACACCCTGGAGTTGGCAGAAGTTGGCAGCAGCAGCAGCAGGAGCCCAAACATTACTTCAAAGAGACCCTGGGGTTGGCTTCAGGAGCCCAACAATTGGATGAATCACACCCTGGAGTTGGCAGGAGTTGACAGCAGCAGCAGCAGCAGGAGCCCAAATATTACTTCAAAGAGACCCTGGGGTTGGCTTCAGGAGCCCAAAAATTGGATGAATCACACCCTGGAGTTGGCAGAAGTTGGCAGCAGCAGCAGCAGGAGCCCAAACATTACTTTAAAGAGACCCTGGGGTTGGCTTCAGGAGCCCAACAATTGGATGAATCACACCCTGGAGTTGGCAGGAGTTGACAGCAGCAGCAGCAGGAGCCCAAATATTACTTTAAAGAGACCCTGGGGTTGGCTTCAGGAGCCAAAAATTGGATGAATCACACCCTGGAGTTGGCAGAAGTTGGCAGCAGCAGCAGCAGGAGCCCAAACATTACTTTAAAGAGACCCTGGGGTTGGCTTCAGGAGCCCAAAAATTGGATGAATCACACCCTGGAGTTGGCAGAAGTTGGCAGCAGCAGCAGCAGGAGCCCAAACATTACTTCAAAGAGACCCTGGGGTTGGCTTCAGGAGCCCAAAAATTGGATGAATCACACCCTGGAGTTGGCAGAAGTTGGCAGCAGCAGCAGCAGGAGCCCAAATATTACTTTAAAGAGACCCTGGGGTTGGCTTCAGGAGCCCAAAAATTGGATGAATCACACCCTGGAGTTGGCAGAAGTTGGCAGCAGCAGCAGCAGGAGCCCAAACATTACTTCAAAGAGACCCTGGGGTTGGCTTCAGGAGCCCAAAAATTGGATGAATCACACCCTGGAGTTGGCAGAAGTTGGCAGCAGCAGGAGCCCAAACATTACTTCAAAGAGACCCTGGGGTTGGCTTCAGGAGCCCAACAATTGGATGAATCACACCCTGGAGTTGGCAGGAGTTGACAGCAGCAGCAGCAGGAGCCCAAATATTACTTTAAAGAGACCCTGGGGTTGGCTTCAGGAGCCCAAAAATTGGATGAATCACACCCTGGAGTTGGCAGAAGTTGGCAGCAGCAGCAGCAGGAGCCCAAACATTACTTCAAAGAGACCCTGGGGTTGGCTTCAGGAGCCCAAAAATTGGATGAATCACACCCTGGAGTTGGCAGGAGTTGACAGCAGCAACAGCAGGAGCCCAAATATTACTTTAAAGAGACCCTGGGGTTGGCTTCAGGAGCCAAAAATTGGATGAATCACACCCTGGAGTTGGCAGAAGTTGGCAGCAGCAGCAGCAGGAGCCCAAACATTACTTTAAAGAGACCCTGGGGTTGGCTTCAGGAGCCCAAAAATTGGATGAATCACACCCTGGAGTTGGCAGAAGTTGGCAGCAGCAGCAGAAGCCCAAAAAATGGCCTAAAGACATAAATATGTTTTGCACCATTTGGAAAGTGTAAAACGTGGCACCATGCTGAATCTAGTCGCATGCATCAGGCATTGGTGGGTGGAAATCCTGGCTGATCCATCCCTGATTCATTTTGACAAAGGTGAGTCTCTCCACATTTTTAGTTGACAGACGAGTTCTCCTCGCCGTAACTATGGCCCCCGCCGCACTAAACACCCGCTCAGATGGCACGCTATTTGCCGGGCAGGACAGCTTTTCCAGGGCAAACTCTGCTAGTTGCGGCCACAAATCAAGTTTGGCTGTCCAGAAGTCCAGCGGATCCTCAAGGTGTGTTGGCATGGTCATGTCAAAGTATGACATGACATGCTGGTTGAGGTCCTGCTCCAGGTCTTCCTGCTGCTCATGAGTAGCCTCACTATGCGGGTGTAGAAAGCTACTCATTAGCGACTGAAGACTGAGGCTGCTGCTGCTGATGGAGCTGCTGCTGCTGCTCCTGCCAACCCCCCCAGCGGCCATGGCAGTGGAAGGTGAGCGCAGAGGTCCCCTCGAGTCAGACTTGCGAGAGTATGGACCATGGCGCAGATAGGCATCGGCCAACTGCCTACGTAGAATGTCTTTGTAGTAGTTGAGTTTGTCCTCCCTCTCGGTGGGTTTAAAAAATGCCCCCATTTTGTGCCGGAAGCGAGGGTCCAATAAGGTGGACAGCCAGAAGTCATCCCGCCGACAGATGTTAACAATTCTGGGGTCACTACGCAAGCACGTGAGCATGCTTCGTGCCATTTGCGCAAGTGACTCGGATGGACTACCTGTCTCCATCTCCACTGCATACTGCCACGGTGTGCCCGGGTCCTCTGTCTCGCCTTCCTCAAAAACCTCTAGCTCCTCTGGCTGCTCCTGCTCCTCCTCTCCTGTCCGCTGACTAGATAAACCAGCCATTTCGCCAAGCCTAAACTGTGTTTCGCTGGGCAACTCCTCCTCCTCCTCCTCTTCCTCCTCCTCCTCCAGTTCAGCTCCAACGAGGTTCATGTGGCCGTAAGATGTAAACGCCATGTCTCCAGTGCCCTGACCAGCCATGGTTTCCAACATGTGCTGTAGTACATGAAGCAGTGGAATCACGTCGTTCATCCCGTAATCCTGCCGAATAAAGTGGCTTCCTCAAAGGGCCTGAGCAAACGGCAGGTGTCACGTATGAGCTGCCACTGGTTGACATTGAAGTTACACAGGGGAGTCCCCCTATCTGCTTGGATCATCAGGAAATCAGTGATGGCTTTTCTCTGTTCATATAATCGGTCCAACATGTGAAGGGTGGAATTCCAACGGGTGGAAACATCGCAAATCAGACTATGTTGGGGGATACCATTCTGACGCTGTAGCTCAAGAAGGGTGTGTTTGGCGGTGTAGGAGTGGCTGAAGTGCATGCAAAATTTCCTTGAAGTTGTTAGGATGTCTTGCAGATGGGGGGAACACTTCAGAAACCGCTTGACAACCAGATTGAAGACGTGAGCCATGCAGGGGGCATGGGTCAGGCTTCCTTGGCGCAGCGCAGACAAAATGTTCTTCCCATTGTCGGTAACCATGATTCCCATTTTAAGTTTTCTCGGAGTAAGCCATGTTTGGATTTCCTGATGAATACATTTAAGCAGTTCCTCCCCTGTGTGACTCCGTTTGCCAAGACAAACCATGTGAAGCACTGCGTGACACCTCCGTGCCCTGCACACATGGTAGACTGGAGAGGCACTGAGACTTGAGCCTACAGTGGAGGGTGAGGAGATGGCGGAGGATGAGGAGGCCGAGTCGCACGGTGTCACAGGCCCAATGGGCAGAGAGCGCGGAGGCCGAAGCGGCGTGACCTGTCCAAGTTGCTGCTGCTGCTGCAAAGGGACCACATTCACCCAGTGGGCCGTAAACGACATGTACTGCCCCTGACCGTAGTTACAGCTCCAGATGTCGGCGCTGCCATGTATTTTGCTACACACCGACAGGCTCAAGGACTGGCCCACCTTCTGTTCAACAAAAGTGTGCAGCGCTGGTACTGCCTTCTTGGCAAAGAAATGACGGCTTGGGACTCTCCACCTCGGCTCAGCACAAGCCATCAGTTCTCTGAAAGGTGCAGATTCCACCACCTGAAAAGGGAGCGACTGCAGCACCAGCAACTTGGACAGGAGCACATTCAGCTTCTGCGCCGTAGGATGAGTGGGCGCATACTGCTGTCTCTTGGACATGGCTTCGCTGATGGATTGCTGGCGGGATGCATGACTTGGAGGAGGAGGAGCAGGAGCGACAGAGGATGGGTATGACGCACAGCTGCCTTCGGCTGAGGTGCTGGAGCCTTGGCTGGCAGAAATTGGGAGCTCACTTGGTGAGGAAGCAGACTGGACCACCCCTTGGGAGCCTCGGTTCTCCCAGGTCGTTTTATGGTGACGCATCATATGTTGACGCAGGGCCGTGGTGCCAACATTTGGACCCTGGCCACGCTTCACCTTTTGCCTACATATCTTGCATGTGGCCATGTTACCCTCCTGCGGATGCCTCAGGAAAAACTGCCACACTGCCGAGTAGCTACTTTTCCCACCCCCTGGCCTCACTGATTCACTGCTGCTGTTGCCAACTCCAGGAACCCCTGCTCCACTACCTCCCGATAAGGTAGACTGCCGCACAGCAGGTGCTCTACCCCGGCCCCGGCCCCGGCCGGCTCCAGCCTTTGGAATTGTGCCCCCATGCTGACTGCTACCACCTTGCTGCCTCAGCTGCTGACTCCGGGGCAACCTGCGCCCCTCTTCTCCTGATGATGACAATGAAGCCCCTTCATCACCCGGCTCCCAAGTGCGATCGGCTTCATCGTCATCATCATCATCACCGAGTTGTGGCTGTACGTCACTGATGTTCGTGGATTCGTCAACAGTGTCTGGCGCAGGAGCTGGAACGCTCGCAGCACCCACGACACTGTCCACATCACTATTTGTCTGCCTAGCTAAAGAAGCCACCTCCATTTCTTGGCTGGGCAGTAGCTGCTGACTGTCCTCCTGTATCTGATCGTCCTCCTCACTAAAGAGTGGAGCTGAACCCAAAGAATAGGATACGTCGCTGGTGGAGGGAATGGCGTAGGACAGAGGCAATGGGAGGACAGGGACTGCTCTCGGGGCATGCCAACTCAGGGTTGTGTCAGAGGAACCTACCGACCCTAGACTGGGGGTCTCAGACGTAAGTTGTGATGATGTTGATGAGCGCGTCAACCAATCTACCACGGCAGATGCGTTACTGGTGGAGACCCGACCGCTAGCAGATACTGGCAGATTAGGTCTCTCAGCGTGACTCCTGCTGCTACTGGCCCCCAGTCTGCTGCGAGCTCTGCCTGCGGAATCTTGGCCTCTGCCACTCCTCTTTTCACTTCCAGGCACTTGTCTGCCCGACATAGTCTAACTGGCGTGGTAGTAGGTGATATTTAAAGAACCCCCGGGCAGCGGTGGGTCTATATGAAACAGAATATAATGCACACCAAAAGTGAGCAGTAACACTCAGCCTCCAACAGGCCTGCTTAGCGTAAATAAGAGAGCTGCTTAGTGTAAATAAAGAGGGGTATGCTATGTTACAGAATGGGATGCCCAACAGAAGTGCACCTGGCAGGCAGCAGTAAGTCTATGCCCAGCAAGTGTCTTTATCAGGCTAATTTCAATTATAATAAGAGCAAATGGTTATATGGTCTTAAACAGAGGCTGCTGTAGTCACAGAATGGGATGCCACAACAGAAGTGCACCTGGCAGGGTCCAGAAGTACTATGCCCAGCAAAAGTGTCTTTATCAGGCTAATTTCAATTATAATAAGAGCAAATGGTTATATGGTCTTAAACAGAGGCTGCTGTAGTCACAGAATGGGATGCCACAACAGAAGTGCACCTGGCAGGGTCCAGAAGTACTATGCCCAGCAAAAGTGTCTTTATCAGGCTAATTTCAATTATATTAAGATCAAATGGTTATATGGTCTTAAACAGAGGCTGCTGTAGTCACAGAATGGGATGCCACAACAGAAGTGCACCTGGCAGGGTCCAGAAGTACTATGCCCAGCAAAAGTGTCTTTATCAGGCTAATTTCAATTATAATAAGAGCAAATGGTTATATGGTCTTAAGCAGAGGCTGCTGTAGTCACAGAATGGGATGCCACAACAGAAGTGCACCTGGCAGGGTCCAGAAGTACTATGCCCAGCAAAAGTGTCTTTATCAGGCTAATTTCAATTATAATAAGAGCAAATGGTTATATGGTCTTAAACAGAGGCTGCTGTAGTCACAGAATGGGATGCCACAACAGAAGTGCACCTGGCAGGGTCCAGAAGTACTATGCCCAGCAAAAGTGTCTTTATCAGGCTAATTTCAATTATAATAAGAGCAAATGGTTATATGGTCTTAAACAGAGGCTGCTGTAGTCACAAAATGGGATGCCACAACAGAAGTGCACCTGGCAGGGTCCAGAAGTACTATGCCCAGCAAAGGTGTCTTTATCAGGCTAATTTCAATTATAATAAGAGCAAATGGTTATATGGTCTTAAACAGAGGCTGCTGTAGTCACAGAATGGGATGCCACAACAGAAGTGCACCTGGCAGGGTCCAGAAGTACTATGCACAGCAAAAGTGTCTTTATCAGGCTAATTTCAATTATAATAAGAGCAAATGGTTATATGGTCTTAAACAGAGGCTGCTGTAGTCACAGAATGGGATGCCACAACAGAAGTGCACCTGGCAGGGTCCAGAAGTACTATGCCCAGCAAGTGTCTTTATCAGGCTAATTTCAATTATAATAAGATTAAATGGTTATATGGTCTTAAACAGAGGCTGCTGTAGTCACAGAATGGGATGCCACAACAGAAGTGCACCTGGCAGGGTCCAGAAGTACTATGCCCAGCAAAAGTGTCTTTATCAGGCTAATTTCAATTATAATAAGAGCAAATGGTTATATGGTGTTAAACAGAGGCTGCTGTAGTCACAGAATGGGATGCCACAACAGAAGTGCACCTGGCAGGGTCCAGAAGTACTATGCCCAGCAAGTGTCTTTATCAGGCTAATTTCAATTATAATAAGATCAAATGGTTATATGGTCTTAAACAGAGGCTGCTGTAGTCACAGAATGGGATGCCACAACAGAAGTGCACCTGGCAGGGTCCAGAAGTACTATGCCCAGCAAGTGTCTTTATCAGGCTAATTTCAATTATAATAAGATCAAATGGTTATATGGTCTTAAACAGAGGCTGCTGTAGTCACAGAATGGGATGCCACAACAGAAGTGCACCTGGCAGGGTCCAGAAGTACTATGCCCAGCAAAAGTGTCTTTATCAGGCTAATTTCAATTATAATAAGAGCAAATGGTTATATGGTCTTAAACAGAGGCTGCTGTAGTCACAGAATGGGATGCCACAACAGAAGTGCACCTGGCAGGGTCCAGAAGTACTATGCCCAGCAAAAGTGTCTTTATCAGGCTAATTTCAATTATAATAAGAGCAAATGGTTATATGGTCTTAAACAGAGGCTGCTGTAGTCACAGAATGGGATGCCACAACAGAAGTGCACCTGGCAGGCTCCAGAAGTACTATGCCCAGCAAGTGTCTTTATCAGGCTAATTTCAATTATAATAAGATCAAATGGTTATATGGTCTTAAACAGAGGCTGCTGTAGTCACAGAATGGGATGCCACAACAGAAGTGCACCTGGCAGGGTCCAGAAGTACTATGCCAAGCAAAAGTGTCTTTATCAGGCTAATTTCAATTATAATAAGAGCAAATGGTTATATGGTCTTAAACAGAGGCTGCTGTAGTCACAGAATGGGATGCCACAACAGAAGTGCACCTGGCAGGGTCCAGAAGTACTATGCCCAGCAAAAGTGTCTTTATCAGGCTAATTTCAATTATAATAAGAGCAAATGGTTATATGGTCTTAAACATAGGCTGCTGTAGTCACAGAATGGGATGCCACAACAGAAGTGCACCTGGCAGGGTCCAGAAGTACTATGCCCAGCAAGTGTCTTTATCAGGCTAATTTCAATTATAATAAGATCAAATGGTTATATGGTCTTAAACAGAGGCTGCTGTAGTCACAGAATGGGATGCCACAACAGAAGTGCACCTGGCAGGGTCCAGAAGTACTATGCCCAGCAAAAGTGTCTTTATCAGGCTAATTTCAATTATAATAAGAGCAAATGGTTATATGGTCTTAAACAGAGGCTGCTGTAGTCACAGAATGGGATGCCACAACAGAAGTGCACCTGGCAGGGTCCAGAAGTACTATGCCCAGCAAAAGTGTCTTTATCAGGCTAATTTCAATTATAATAAGAGCAAATGGTTATATGGTCTTAAACATAGGCTGCTGTAGTCACAGAATGGGATGCCACAACAGAAGTGCACCTGGCAGGGTCCAGAAGTACTATGCCCAGCAAGTGTCTTTATCAGGCTAATTTCAATTATAATAAGATCAAATGGTTATATGGTCTTAAACAGAGGCTGCTGTAGTCACAGAATGGGATGCCACAACAGAAGTGCACCTGGCAGGGTCCAGAAGTACTATGCCCAGCAAAGGTGTCTTTATCAGGCTAATTTCAATTATAATAAGAGCAAATGGTTATATGGTCTTAAACAGAGGCTGCTGTAGTCACAGAATGGGATGCCACAACAGAAGTGCACCTGGCAGGGTCCAGAAGTACTATGCCCAGCAAAAGTGTCTTTATCAGGCTAATTTCAATTATAATAAGAGCAAATGGTTATATGGTCTTAAACAGAGGCTGCTGTAGTCACAGAATGGGATGCCACAACAGAAGTGCACCTGGCAGGGTCCAGAAGTACTTTGCCCAGCAAAAGTGTCTTTATCAGGCTAATTTCAATTATAATAAGAGCAAATGGTTATATGGTCTTAAACAGAGGCTGCTGTAGTCACAGAATGGGATGCCACAACAGAAGTGCACCTGGCAGGGTCCAGAAGTACTATGCCCAGCAAAAGTGTCTTTTTCAGGCTAATTTCAATTATAATAAGAGCAAATGGTTATATGGTCTTAAACAGAGGCTGCTGTAGTCACAGAATGGGATGCCTCACAGCAGACTTAAGATCAGTTTAGTATATATGCACAGTTAGTTAGTATAAGCAGCCTGAAAACGCTAACAAAGCCTGTCAGGCTGGATGAAAAAAAAAAAAAAACTCCCTGTGACAGCCTCCGATTTTTCTACCTTTCCCTGTTTTTTCGCTGACTTTCTGTCTGTCTCCTGTCTGTCTCCTGTCTGTCTCCTGCCTGTCCCTGTCTGTCCTTGCCTGTCTAACTGCCTCTCTCTCCCTCAGCTACACAACGTTCTGTCTCTCACGAATGCAATAGAGAAATGAGGCAGGAAAGCAAGATGGCCGGCCTTAAATACCGCTGTGACGTCACCGGGCTTGCTGGCTGCTGATAGGCTGCATGTGACTGTCCCAGCTTGCACTGGCGCGGGGTTGATGTCTGGACATGTCCCGTCCGCCATCTTAGAATGCCTGTAATGTAAATGAATGGATGTTAAAGGAAAACTTCGAGCGATCGAATCGCGGGGAAATTCGGATTCGATCCAAATCGAATTTTTCCTGAAATTCGGATCGAATCCGGGTTCGTCCGGATCGATTCGCTCATCCCTAGTTACAGTATATATTACCATGACATTTTTACATGAGCTTTGTATTTACGTTTGTGGTGTATTTAGTTAGGTAATATATTTTTATATATACAAGAGACATCTATATTACCCTTTTACTTTTTGGTGAGAGTATAACGTGCAAAGTTAAGGCAGGAATACCCGATGGCCAGGGGGCATCCTGTGCACGAACACAGTGACAATTTTAGGAAAATACACTGTAATTATATATACACATTTCATATCATACTATGTGAAATATTATATTGCATTTGTAAGTATTGAGGAAGTGTGCTAGGAAATTTTTGATTTGATATACACACTAGGTGTAGTACTTATTTGAGATATGAAGTAGTATCAATTGATATTATGTGATGCACCGCTCAGGATGCTAGTAACAGGTAATGTTGGGGTGTTGACTGGTATAAAGGCATTGTATTGAGGATGCCAGTAGCAAAGTTTTAGAAAAAATGGGCAACCATATCCTAGTTGCCCCTTATGGTGACCCTTGCTTTAGTCGGTATATGGTCAGGCTAACATCTGACTCTACTGGATCCGGGTTCAGGCTACACGCTGTATTTTATATTAAGCCTTTGGCCATAACCACACTTCTATTGCTGAAAGTACAAAATGTATTTTATTCATGACATTAATTAAAAGGGACTATGTCCCATAAAATAAGTTTTTTTATACATGTATATACAACTCTTTCATGTGTACATTTCTTGCCTCTATCAGATACATTCACATGAATACATTACTTGCCCCCCCCCCCCATCTTGATGAGTCGATTGTTTCATTATGTACCCTATTATTGGGTCGATTAATTCATTTTACACCCTTTCGGACAGACATGTTTCGCCTGTTGCTCCGGCTTTCTCAATGTCCCTATGGTTTATATAGGGAGGCAACAATAATCCTCATTAGTAAAATGTTAATCTTTACATGATCATTGTAAACTTAGGTAAATAATAAATTGAAGAATAACAAAAGTTTTTTCAAACAGTATAGGGAGGCTAGACATAAAAGGAGAATTGCAAGAGATGCATGGTAATGTAAAAACAGGAGATATATGCACGTATAAGAATATGATGATGTAAACCTAGAGGAACAACGAGGGGCACCATAATATAATAGATATGTGATTAATTAGTCATATGATAGAACTAAACAGGTGAACAGTATCTGTAGGATCAAAACAGCTGAACCCCCCCCCCCCTTCCCCACCCCTCTAATCAGATCAGATTATCTGCATATTTCATAAAATAGCATGGATATTATAAATAGTGTATTATGGGCCATGAGCATATAGTGATTACTATAGTACCACAAGTCTATCAAGCACAAGGTATAAATGATCATTCATTCACAATGGTCATTCTGAGTGTATAAAAATAAGTGTGGGTTTCCAAAGTCATCGCATTATTGAACGCATGTAGCTCCAGAAAGATGGCGCCGGTATATGAGACTATGTCTCGAGCACATCTGGCCGGTGACGCAATGCGTCACATCCGGCCCAGGCTAGGATGGAAGGCGCTTGCGTTCCGGGACTCAGGGCGAGCCGCATCACATCTGCCGCGAGCCGGGGGGACAGCATGATGTCACTTCTGGCGCGAGCGGGCGGGGCGGCGCGCCCCGAGCCCTGGAAGGCATATAAAGTCACCGGAGTGGAAGCAAGGCGGACCCCTAGACCGACGAGCATTTCGGAGACGGAGGGGGGGCGCCGGTGGGCCCATATGCAACCCGCATGCCACACCTACAGTAGCGCAATGTATGCATGATAAAAAGGTACAGTAGAAACCTTTTACAGGAACGATTTATAACTAGTACATGGGAGAGCTAATACAGTGGAGGAAAACATTTCCCTTATTCAATGTTTTCTAGTGAAGAATCTTTCAACTGACCATAGAACATGCTATTTTGGAAACAAATCTCCTACAATCTATAAGGTAATCCAATAGGATCATACCCGTCTCTGGATTGAGCCGGGGGGGGGGGGCAATATCACACCCTGTTTAATATATCTCATAAAAGCATTATTTTATTTTATTTAAAGGGCCAGGACGGAGCTTACTCCTAAATAGATAATGGTGCCTTTCCATGTTCCTCTCGGGAAAAACAATACTTGTGTGCACATACACAATATATCAAACGGCAAATAATGTATTGGATTCATTCCTTAAAGGTATATGAATGATAAATTATATTTCATGTTATTTAAATGAATAGATCATGTAAAGATTAACATTTTACTAATTATTGTTGCCTCCCTATATACCCATAGGGACATTGAGAAAGCCGGAGCAACAGGCGAAACATGTCTGTCTGAAAGGATGTAAAATGAGTTAATCGACCCAATAATAGGGTACATAATGAAACAATCGACTCATCAAGATGGGGGGGCAAGTAAGGTATTCATGTGAATGTATCTGATAGAGGCAAGAAATGTACACATGAAAGAGTTGTATATACATGTATAAAAAAAAACTTATTTTATGGGACATAGTCCCTTTTAATAAATGTCATGAATAAAATAAATTTTGTACTTTAAGCAACAGAAGTGTGGTTATGGCCAAAGGCTTAATATAAAATACCGGGTGTAGCCTGAACCCGGATCCAGTAGAGTCAGTAGCAAAGTTGTACATCCTGATAACGAATAGGTAATTGGCCTTGTGTGGACCATTGAGACCTACGCTTCAGAGACATTTTCAGTTTCAGGAACTCTTACTTCTTTCTCTGATGACGGCACTCCAGGTGCTACTTCAGGAACCACGGCAGGAGTTTCCTCATTGTGAATTGGAGGATTTTTTGGCTCCGGCAAGGCAGGTGAACATGGTACAGGGATGTACTGAGGAGCAGTTGGTGAGAGTGCTTGAGTAGGAGGGGTCACCAGAGAAGGCTGTAGAACTGCAGTATTTGGGACCAATCCTAAGAAGGTCACTTGACCAGGAGGAAACATTGGAATGTCCATAGAGGGATGGATGCGTTCTCCAGGTACATATTCCCGGGCTGGTCTGTTAGTCACTAGAGGAGCAACAGGAACAGTGGAAACTACAGGCAGATCCTCTTTCTGGCAGAGTTTCAGGCGATTTCGATGAACCAACCGGGGTTCAAATCCTGGTTTCCAGACTTTATAGACAGCAGAGTTTGGATAGGGCACCTCAATTACTTCATAAGGGTCGGTCTCCCACAAGGAGTCTAACTTGTGTGTCCTCGGAAATTTCCTCATCCAAACCCGATCACCAACTTGAATAGGTTGGGCAGTCGCCTTCAGGTTGTACTCTTCCCCCATCTTTTTGCCGAAAATCTCTTTGGCCTCCTGAATTCTCCGTTGATGGTCTGAGACCCACTTCAGAGGCACTTGAGGGGAATTATTGAACAGAGCTTGTAGTCCAAAGATCCGGTCCTTGGGCAGCTGTCCATGTCGGCCCATCATCAGATAGAAGGGTGTATACCCTGTAGAACAGTGTACTGTGTTGTTGTACACCTCTAGGAGATCTGGTAGAAGTTTGGGCCACTCTTCGTGCATGGAGACTGCTGCCGCCCTTAACATTTCTCACAGAGCCCATTTCCCTGGGGATGATAGACAGTAGTCCTCAGTTTCTTACAGTCGTGGCAATAGCACAACTCCTGGAACAACTCCTGGAACAGGTGAGCTTCAAAGGCAGCCCCTCTATCAGTGAGGACGGTCTCTGGACATCCGAGAATTCGGACCCAGTGGGAATAGAACAGCTGTACGGTGGTTTTGGCAGTCAAATCCTTCACGGGCACCACCACGACCCACTTGGAGTAATGATCCACCATGGTAAGAGCATACGAATACCCTGATCGGGTAGGAGCCAGCTTGACATGGTCCAAGGCAACCATTGGATTTGGTCTCTCGGTCTGAAGGGAATGAAGGGAGGCTCGGACATCTCGCCGGTTGTTTTTGGTGACATTACATACGGCACATTCACCACACCACTTCTCAATATCCCTTCTCATTCCGATCCAATAGAATCTCTGGCAGATAGTGGCTTCTGTCTTGTGAACATCAAAGTGTCCCGACTGATAAGCATTGAGGACCATTGCAGCATGTCTTCGAGGAATCAGAATCTGATGAATTCTTTCGCCTGAGACTGGATCCAGGGAATTTCTGTACAACAGCCCTTTGTGAACGAACAAGCGGTTCCGCTGATGCCACAACTGCTTCAACTCATAGTCACTCTGGTTTTGGCATAGTCGGGTTGGCACCCTTCGCCTGAGTAGGTAATCCAACAGCTCCCCCATTACTCGACTCTCTTCTTGTAGGGTCCTCCACGTATAGAGATCTTCCTGGATCTTCTGGACCCCAGGTTCACCCTCTCTGAGGGTGGTCGCAGCATTTTGAGCCACGAACCGTTGGTAGAAGGTAAGGCATCTCCACATCCTCCCATTCATCCAAGACGGGTGGAGCGTCACCAGGCGCCAACCGGGACAGCACATCCGCATTCACATTAGACTTTCCACTGCGATACTTGATAGAGAAGTCATAGTTCGCCAATCTGGAGGCCCAGCGCTGTTCCAGAGCACCCAACTTTGCTGTGTTCAAGTGAGCCAAAGGGTTGTTATCCGTATAGACAACGAAGGGCGTTCTCAGTCACAGCCCAGACAAGGGCCAGGAGCTCCAACTTAAAAGAGCTAGCGTAGGCGATAACACGCTCTTTTACTTCTTGGACCTGTGACAGGATGGCACCAAGTTAGAAATTGTTAGAAGGTGTTTCAGGGCCTGGAAGGCCACTTCTTGTTCTTCACCCCAATCCACGGGGAGCCTTCCATTGTAGTTTTCTTTAGCTGTCCCTCGGAGAAGGGATGTGAGAGGTTCAGCAATTTGGCGAAATGAGGTACGAACTGCCGATAGTACCCAGCGAACCCTAGGAAGCTCCAGACATCATTGACTGTGCGCAGAGCGGGCCAATTCTTTACTATCTCCACTTTTGCTGAATCAGGTTGAATGCCTTCCGCACAGATGACATGTCCCAGATAATGCACTTGAGGCTTCAAAAGGTGACACTTTGACGGTTTGATCTTGAGGCCGTGTCGAATAAGTACCTGGAATACCTCAGAGAGGTGGCTCAAATGTTCCTGATAGGATTGAGAGTAGCCAATAACATCATCGAGGTAGAGAAGGACACTCTGGAAATTAAGATGACCCAAACAGCGTTCCATCGGGCGCTGGAAGGTGGCCGGTGCATTACAGGGGCCAAAGGGCATGCTCTTGAACTCAAATTGTCCCATTGGGGTCACAAAGTCGGTCTTCTCTCTATCTTCTGGAGCCACTGACACTTGCCAGTACCCTCTGGTAAGATCCAGAGTGGAGAAACAGGCTGCTGATCCTAAAGCCGTTAGTGATTCCTCTATTCAAGGGAGTGGATACGCGTCCTTGTGGGTGACATCGTTCAATCTTCTGTAATCCACGCAGAATCGGACGGTGCCGTCTTTTTTCTTAACGAGAACCACAGGGGCGGCCCACGGGCTTTGACTCTCTTGAATGACATCTGCATCCTTCATGTCGCCCAATAGTTTCTTCACTGTCTGATACATGACTGGAGCCACAGGCCGATGCTTCTCCTTGATAGGGGGATGAGTCCCAGTCTCTATCCGATGCTGTATCATAGTGGTTCGGCCGAAGTCAGTGGGGTGCTTACTGAAGGCAGCTTGATGGTCCTTAGCCACTTGCATTACCCCTTCGATTTGATCCTTTGGGGTATTTTCCCCGCCTATTTGGAGCTGTGTCCACCAGGGTGGTGATGGTTTACCTGTGGCATCAGAAGTTAGGTAGGCCACGTTCTGGTGAGCCACGTCACGCTCTGACAACAGGTCTTCTAGCCTGAGCAAGGATAGCTGGGCTACAGGCGTATACTTTGGCAGTACCGCTGGCACTCCTGATAGATTCACCAGCTCGACGGGTACCTTTCCATGCATTACCATGACTAGACTCCTAGCAGCTCGGATTAGCGGGTAATTCTCCATTTGTATAGGTTCCAGCAGTGCAGAATAATCTTGGTTTCTCACGCCTGGACGGGCCGGCACCATAAGAAGATCTCTGAGTTGGGGGGATGGTCACAGATCGGATGTCCTGGACTCTCACTTTACAAACTTCTCCTCGTCGGTTAACGAATCTCTGTTCAGCTTGTAGCACCTTTAAGTGGTGTTGCGCAACCCTCTGGTCTGACGGGGAGAGATAAGGGAGAGAAGTGTGCAATGCCTCAACAATCTCTGGGAAGAAATGTCGCATAATATTCATTCTCAGAATAAAATCAGCAGAACCCTTATCTGAAACTTCTGTGACTATTATCCCTTGTCCCCTTAATACACATTCCCCAACCTGCATGGTGGGCTCCCAGTATCCATGTCTGGGGACTGGTTTCCCGTTACCGGCCATCATACTGAAATTAACATCGGTGGGTTCACACAAACATTCTGCATTCCAATACTGGTAAAAGAGGTCTTTGGAGATGGTGGACACCTGAGAGCCTGTGTCAACTAGGGCCTCCAGCTGAAACCCTCTACAATTATCCTTACATAGGGGCATGAGGCGACATATAATGAGTGTCCTGATGTGGACTGTTCTCCAGACGGGCCTGAGAACGACTTTCCTGAGGGCCGACCCTCGACCTCAGGGGATACCCGTTTAATGCCCAGCACGACATTTTCCAGTGTCCTGGTTTACTACAATAAGTACAATAGGGCCTTTGAGTCCCAGGGGGTTTAGGGTTAGGGCCCTGACGGGTATTAGCAGAACGTGGAGCAGAAGCCGCTATGGGATTTTGTCCCACAGGAGCTTGGCGACAAACTTGGACAGATTGGGTAGTAAGTTCCCTTATGGCTCGGGTCAGCTGTTCTATGTCTTGCTTGAGACTTTGGAACTCAGACGAACTGGGTGTAGCAACAGGGACCTGATTATTAGGCTGCACCTGTGGTGTGGCAGGTGTAGTGGTGGCACTGACGGTTTCTGGAGAGGGTTTACAAATATCTGCTGAGTCAGTGCTGGGTTCTATGACCTGAACAGCTAGTCTCTTAAAGGCCGAGAAGGGCAAGTTTGGATTCTGGGTGGCTAACATACGTAATTGGGCCTTATCCCACTTGTTATGGGCCCCATCTATGAACTGGTCCATCAGGACTTTGTTGCCCCGTTCGGGAGAGATCCCATCTAATTTTTGTACTGCTTCCAGAGCACTCTGCAATGCAACAGCATAAGCCCTCAGGGTCTCACCTGGCTTCTGGTGTCTTTCATAGAGCCGGAGACGTACCTCAGAAGGAGAGTAAGCTTCAAACACCTGGTGGAGTCCCTCAAAGATCTGCTCCACCGTCGCCTTCTCAGTGGAGGGCCAGATACGGACCTCATCTAAGGCTGATCCCTGAAGTTGTCCCGCCAGCAACTGCACCTGCTGGTCAGGGGAAAGAGAATAAAAGAGTAAGATACCCTGGATCTTCTCCTCGAAGTCTCGCAGCGTGAAGGGGTCCCCATTATAGGTGGGCAGAACGGGGTTCCCTATTAAGACTGGAGAGACAGCTGGGGATCCTATAGGATTTTGTGGCATCGGAGGTGATGGTGGCAATCTCCTCCGATCTCCCCTTGGAGAAGATGATCCAGCTGCCGGAACTGGAGGGGCCCCCTCATCAGCAGACTCTGGAGAATTTGGATCAGACATGTTGCTGCTGAATGGTAATGCGCTATTGGCAGGAAAATTGGGGTGCGCTGGCCCTTTAAGAAGTTGAGTGCGTCGTCTATTGGGTACGCGGTCTTTGAGAGCATTGTCTCGGTGAAGTCTCTGGGAGCCGGAGGAATTTCAAAGATGGCGGCGCCCAGGAACTTCCTGTTTGGTCCGAGGCTGAATATCTTCCCCTGTGCAACACAGGGCGGATCTTTAGTTCTGGCGCTGAAGGGGGAGAGGCGTCTGGCTGGGCGGAGCTGCGACCGCTCGCGTGCGTGGGTAATCTGCGCCAGGAATTAACCCCTTCGGGTACTCTTTAACCGTTTTAGTGACCACAATGGCGCCCCTTACTTCACCTTCCCCGCAATTGTATAGAAAAGTCCCGTACAGCGAATTGCAAATTTTTCCGTGCAAATATCGACCTAGTCCGATAACTGGGGAAGGACTTGATAATACACAGTGACTTGTGGGCATACAGGCACACACTTCGTATCCTGTTCGTGACGCCAAATCAAAAGCTATGTGGTGACCAGGTTAGGGAAGCTGGGAGGCAGCTGTGGGTCACCGGCTTTTGGAGTGGCAGGCCGAAGCCTAGGTTCCGGACAGATGTTAAAGTCCATAGACCCAGATGGTATGAGGGCCCCGTGTCGTAACGCCAGGAGGGTTTAGTGGCACCGGTTACCCTACCTACCAAAGGTCCCAGGAGATCCCTTGCTAGGTGTTGTGTAGCAATAACAGGCAGAGGCCAGGTTAGGATCCTGAACTTTTACTGCCAGTCTAGATGGTATAGAGTGACGGTACAGATCAGGAGCTCAGGAGCGATCTTTATACGAGCTCCTGGATGAAGGAGCTGATTGAATGAGCAGCTACACATGTGTCATAGGACTGGGAAGAAGTAAGTTTGTTTGGGCGACTTGGGGGGTTTCACACAGCAGGGCAACCCCCGGGGGCAAAGACCAAAACACAGGATGGTCCACTTTAATAGCATTACAATTGTGTTTCGCTAATAGGTGGGCTCCTGAGGATAATATTCACTGGTGGGCCCAAAGAATTGTTTCCTCTGGGTGCCCCAAGGTGTTCCAGTCTCTGCCACCCTCTAGTTCTAGTAGTAGCCCTAGGTGGAAAACCTCACAATAGAACATAATGGTGACCCTGACACTTATTCAAAATGAATAAAGAACATTTGGGTTTAAAGCTTCAAGACTAAAGTGATCGAGACATAAATCTCAAACTTAACCTCCTGCGTTTCTGCGTAGATTTTCTAAAATAGAAACGTGTGTGTTGTGTCCTGACTCATCCAGCGCTGCCACAAGCAATTTTTTTTTCTAGAGTGATTCCTAAGAATAAGTAATTTATGTTAGTGAGATGAATTCAGATGAACGCCACACAACTCATAACTTTGCAAGGCAATTAGCAGGCTGCCACATATGTGAGAATAATCACCCTTCCAAGCTCAGCATCACAGCTGACCGATTTAAATGTTTTGGAAGAGCACAGAAAAATATCAGCCTGCAGGTACTAACTGTGTGAATTACTGTGAAATATTCATATGCACTTTATAAATAGTTTATTTTAGGCCTGATAGTTATTAATAAAGTCGCCATGTAGCCTCTTCAAGAACTTAAAAGTAAAATAAAAGGCAAAAGTTTTACTTTTTTGTTTGTCCATGGAAGAGGCAAAAAGGCTGTTTCATTACTAGTGCCAGGTATCGGCAGACAAGCGTCTGTATAGAGGCGCTTAGAACGACCGCTAGTAGATGCTCGTGTGCGGGTATCCAGCGCTGTAACAGAACGCCTCAGTCGCTGTAGTAACCTGTCCGGCATTGATAAATGAGAGGTATGTTGGGCTCTTTAACACCAGCCCTGCAGGGAGCAAAAGGTCGCTCCAGATCATTGCGACCTACTCTCCACGACTCACACCATATTCACGTAGAGCGTAGGCGCTCTGGATCTGGGCTGTGTAGCACAGAGCGCCAGAAGTAATTAAAGTCTGTTTTTGAACACATATCCACCTGTAACAAAGTGAAAACACATAGAATGACATTGTTGTAACATTGTGACATTAACACTTTAGTGCCAGCATACCTGGAGTTTTTGTCACCCTTTGTTGCCAGACTATTTTGCACCATTATGCGCTCCCCATGTTCAAATGTGATTTTTGAAGGGATTTCCAGGGATTTCCCAGGAAAATTATATATTGTTTTTTTCAGCAGAGTCTGGGATTTAACATGAAATGTCTTGTTTGTCAAAAAATCTTATTGCGTGTGAAATCCCAATTTCTCCCGGTTACAGCGATACCACATATGTATAGGTAGACACCCTTTCCTGCCCAGGAGGCGCTTTAGGGGATTTTCAGATAAAATACAACTATGCTATGCAATATGCACACCTTGCAGTTTTTCCAGAAAAACAACCCTTTACATTTGAAATACCCCCAACAAACTATATATTCTCTGGAAGTACACACCTCAAGCTTTCTAGGTGTACCAGGCTTGTTGATGTGGCCATAGTTTTATGGAAGTAATCCCTCAATGTATTCTTTGGTTGCAAAGAGTTTCCCTAAAAAAAGGATAAAAAAGCAGAATCAAAGCCCCATTTTCCTAAAAAAACTATATACAAACAAGAAAATGCAAGTTTAATCTGAAAAAGCAACATGCCCCGAACAGAACAATACCCAACATGCATAGCTACTGTCAAGGGAAGAGTTGCCAAACACCCCAAAGTAAAGCATGTGCGTAACGGTAATTTTACTTGAAAATTTCAGCTCTGCAGACAAAGTGCGCACCTTGCGATTTTTCAACCAAAACAACCCTTTACATTTGGAATATCCCCCATAAACTATATATTCCCTGAAAGTACACATGTTAAGCTTTCTAAGCGTACCCAGCTTGTTGTAGTGGGCTCATCTTTCTGGAATTAATCCCTCAAAGAATTCTTTGGTTGCGCAGGGTTTCCCTAAAAAATGTATAAAAAAGCTGAATAAAAATCACCTTTTCCTAAAATATAAATATGCAAACTTGAAAAAACAAGCTAAGTCTGAAAGCGCAAGGTCCCCCGAACAGAACAATACCCAACATGCAGAGGTACTATTAACCCTTTTAATTGCCAGCCTACTTGAGATTTTGTCACCCTCTGTTGACAGGTCATTTTTCCTCATTTTGCACCATGTTTTGCGCCATTTTTGCTGGAATTTTCAGGAAAATTATATACATATTTTTTTGCAGCAGAGTTTAGGCTTTAGCATGAAATGTCTTGTTTGTAAATTTTATTTGTTTTTTACAATATTATTAAGTAAAATAAATAAATAAAACATTTTTTACAAAATTGACTCCTTTATTTAAAAAAAATGTGATTGAATGAGAAAGCCCCATTTCTACCGATTAGAACGGTACCACATATTTATCGGTAGCCCCCCGTTCCTGCCCAGGAGACCCCCCTAACTGAAACAAGTACTTTTTAACATTTTCAAATAAACTACCATCCACACTACAAAGGGTTAAATCAAGAAATAAAAATGACATAGAGACCCCGCTCCTGGGGGGGACCCCATTTTTTGGGGGGATTTTTAAGGGTTAAAAACCCTTAAAAATCCCCCCAAAAATTGACATGGGGTCCCCTTTACCCAAAGTAACCAGCCCGGGACCAGCTATGCAGGGCTTGAAGAAACAGGGCGCAGGGGCCAGGTTTTGTGGCCCCTGGCCCTGCAGGCTACAAGCCTGCATAGCCCATGGCCACGGGCTCTTCTGCCCCCCCCCTGGGCTTTGGGGAGGCAGGTAATGGGGGTGCCGGGGGTTAATGGCAAGTCACCCACTAGTCGCAGGTGACTTGCCATCCCCCCAGCCTTGTGAACTGGTATAGGGGTCATAGGGGTCATAATCCCCTATATGATTATCCCATAGTGATTATTTGTTCGTTGATCATTCAGTGGAAATGGGCCATAAGGTTTTATTCTTTTGTTGTTTATTAACAATGTCTTAAGATTTAGGTGTCCAGTGTCCTGATCTGTGCTCTGGCATAATATATCTATGTAGGGGAGAGCTTGGCCATACCCTCTCCACTCACTACAATGGAAGTGGAGTATCAGGCCTTGACACATCCCCTTCATTGCAATGATGTTGATGATTAACCCCAATACTCAGCAAATCCTGATATTTCTGTACCAACATTTATCCAATAACCCTGAGCAGGGTCCCAGTTATCTGAGACATCCTGGATTTGGCTGGACAGTTTTCTCAAAAATGCCATAAAAGTGGGACATTTAAGCGTTCCCTAGTTTTTTGTGGGGGAACAGTGGGATAAAATGCCTTAAAGTGGGACCGTTTTCCTGAAATTGGGACGCCTGGTCAGTTTAAGATAGCAACCACAGGGTTCTAAAGGAAAACCTTCATGGGGCCCTAACCCATTGATAATATCAGTATATTTCCATGCTCATGTACATGCACATGAGAAAGACATTTTGACAAGTTTTGAAATCTCTTGAAGTAGAAGTAGAATTAAAGCAGGCCACCAATCTTAATGTCTGCCCTTGGGGCAGCTGCATACTTACTTCCTAGGTTTCCTACGTGGGGATTAGAGATGAGCGAACTTCTTGAAAGTTCGATTCCCACCATGCCGGCATTTTTTTTTTAAGCAAAAATGCCGGCATGGTGGGAGCGGGCGGGCAGGCCGGCTACGCTGTCAGCGGGCGGTGGAAGCCGGCCCGCTGACAGCGCAGCCGGCCTGCCCGCTCCCACCATGCCGGCATTTGTTTAAAAAGCAAACACTTACCTGCATGGTCGGAGCGTGGAGGCCGGCGTCGCTCTCAGACGCCCCCTCTGATGACGCGCCCTCTGATGACACGTCCTCTGATGACATCTGAGGGCGGCACCAGCCTCAGCTGTCATCAGAGGACGCCTGAGAGCGACGCCGGCCTCCACGCTCCGACCATGCAGGTAAGTGTTTGCTTTTTAAACAAATGCCGGCATGGTGGGAGCGGGCAGGCCGGCTGCGCTGTCAGGGGGCGGCGGAAGCCGGCTTCCGCCGCCCGCTGATAGCGCAGCCGGCCTCCCCGCTCCCACCAGAGATGAGCGATTTCTTAAAGTTTGATTCGGACGAACCTGAATTTCTTTGAGAAATTCGGCGAATCGCCCGAATCGAATTTTTGAGAAGTTTGCTTATCTCTAATGACAACAAATGCATATAATACACACAGTAGTATGAGTCAAATGCAACATAACACAATAATACAGGAGAACATTAGGAGAGAGGGCCCTGCCCTTGTGAGCTTACAATCTAAATGATGAGGGTGGAGACAAGAGGTTTGATCACATATTTACTACTCCGGGCTTACTCCGATAGAGCACAGTGAGGAGGTTATGAAGCATATTATTAGATTTGCAGTTTACTGGGATTTTTTAAAACTTTCTTTCCTTTTAAGGTATAACACATCATTTAACAATGTGCATATATGGGGTTGGCTTCAGGAGCCCAAAAAATTGATAAATCACACCCTGGAGTTGCAAGCAGCAGCAGCAGCCCAAACATTACTTTAAAGAGACACTGGAGTTGGCAGCCGGAGCCCAAAAATTGGATGAATCACACCCTGGAGTTGCAAGCAGCAGCAGCAGGAGCCCAAACATTACTTTAAAGAGACACTAGAGTTGGCAGCAGGAGCCCAAAAATTGGATGAATCACACCCTGGAGTTGCAAGCAGCAGCAGGAGCCCAAACATTGGCTGAAAGAGACACTGGAGTTGGCAGCAGGAGCCCAAAAATTGGATGAATCGCACCCTGGAGTTGCAAGCAGCAGCAGCAGCAGGAGCCCAAACATTACTTTAAAGAGACACTGGAGTTGGCAGCAGGAGCCCAAAAATTGGATGAATCACACCCTGGAGTTGCAAGCAGCAGCAGCAGGAGGCCAAACATTGTCTGAAAGGCACACCCTGAAGTTGGCATCAGCAGGAGGCCAAACATTGGTTGGAAGGCACACCCTGAAGTTGGCATCAGCAGGAGCCCAAAAATTGGCCTAAAGACATAAATATGTTTTGCACCATTTGGAAAGTGTAAAACGTTGCGCCATGCTGAATCTAGTCGCATGCATCAGGCATTGGTGGGTGGAAATCCTGGCTGATCCATCCCTGATTCATTTTGACAAAGGTGAGTCTCTCCACATTTTTAATTGACAGACGAGTTCTCCTCGCCGTAACTATGGCCCCCGCCGCACTAAACACCCACTCAGATGGCACGCTACTTGCCGGGCAGGACAGCTTTTTCAGGGCAAACTCTGTTAGTTGCGGCCACAAATCAAGTTTGGCTGCCAAGAAGTCCAGCGGATCCTCAAGGTGTGTTGGCATGGTCATGTCAAGGTATGACATGACCTGCTGGTTCAGGTCCTGCTCCAGGTCTTCCTGCTGCTCATGAGTAGCCTCACTATGCGGGTGTAGAAAGCTACTCATTAGCGACTGAAGACTGAGGCTGCTGCTGATGGAGCTGCTGCTGCTGCTCCTGCCAACCCCCCCAGCAGCCATGGCAGTGGAAGGTGAGCGCAGAGGTCCCCTCGAGTCAGACCTGCGAGAGTATGGACCATGGCGCAGATAGGCATCGGCCAACTGCCTACGTAGAATGTCTTTGTAGTAGTTCAGTTTGTCCTCCCTCTCGGCGGGTTTAAAAAATGCCCCCATTTTGTGCCAATAAGGTGGACAGCCAGAAGTCATCCCGCCGACAAATGGAAACAATTCTGGGGTCACTACGCAAGCACGTGAGCATGCTTCCTGCCATTTGTGCAAGTGACTCGGATGGACTACCTGTCTCCATCTCCACTGCATACTGCCACGGTGTGTCCGGGTCCTCTGTCTCGCCTTCCTCAAAACCCTCTAGCTCCTCTGGCTGCTCCTGCTCCTCCTCTCCTGTCCGCTGACTAGATAAACCAGCCATTTCGCCAAGCCTAAACTGTGTTTCGCTGGGCAACTCCTCCTCCTCTTTCTCCTCCTCCTCCAGTTCAGCTCCAACGGGGTTCATGTGGCCGTAAGATGTAGACGCCATGTCTCCAGTGCCCTGACCAGCCATTGTTTCCAACATGTGCTGTAGTACATGAAGCAGTGGAATCACGTCGTTCATCCCGTAATCCTGCCGACTGACAAATAAAGTGGCTTCCTCAAAGGGCCTGAGCAAACGGCAGGTGTCACGTATGAGCTGCCACTGGTTGACATTGAAGTTACGCAGGGGAGTCCTCCTATCCGCTTGGATCATCAGGAAATCCGTGATGGCTTTTCTCTGTTCATATAATCGGTCCAACATGTGAAGGGTGGAATTCCAATGGGTGGAAACATCGCAAATCAGACTATGTTGGGGGATACCGTTCTGACGCTGTAGCTCAAGAAGGGTGTGTTTGGCGGTGTATGAGTGGCTGAAGTGCATGCAAAGTTTCCTTGAAGTTGTTAGGATGTCTTGCAGATGGGGGGAAGACTTCAGAAACCGCTTGACAACCAGATTGAAGACGTGAGCCATGCAGGGGGCATGGGTCAGGCTTCCTTGGCACAGCGCAGACAAAATGTTCTTCCCATTGTCGGTAACCATGATTCCCATTTTAAGTTTTCTTGGAGTAAGCCATGTTTGGATTTCCTGATGAATAAATTTAAGCAGTTCCTCCCCTGTGTGACTCCGTTCACCAAGACAAACCATGTGAAGCACTGCGTGACACCTCCGTGCCCTGCACACATGGTAGACTGGAGGGGCACTGAGACTTGAGCCTACAGTGGAGGGTGAGGAGATGGCAGAGGATGAGGAGGCCGAGTCGCACAGTGTCACAGGCCCAACGGGCAGGGAGCGCGGAGGCCGAAGCGGCGTGACCTGTCCAAGTTGCTGCTGCTGCTGCTGCAAAGGGACCACATTCACCCAGTGGGCTGTAAACAACATGTACTGTCCCTGACCGTAGTTACAGCTCCAGACACCGGCGCTGCCATGCACTTTGCTACACACCGACAGGCTCAAGGACTGGCCCACCTTCTGTTCAACAAAAGTGTGCAGCGCTGGTACTGCCTTCTTGGCAAAGAAATGACGGCTTGGGACTCTCCACCTTGGCTCGGCACAAGCCATCAGTTCTCTGAAAGGAGCAGAGTCCACCACCTGAAAAGGGAGCGACTGCAGCACCAGCAACTTGGACAGGAGCACATTCAGCTTCTGCGCCGTAGGATGAGTGGGCGCATACTGTTGTCTCTTGGACATGGCTTCGCTGATGGATTGCTGGCGGGATGCATGACTTGGAGGAGGAGGAAGAGGAGCAGGAGCGACAGAGGATGGGTATGACGCACAGCTGCCTTTGACTGAGGTGCTGGAGCCTTGGCTGGCAGAATTTGGGAGCGGCGCGCCACTTGGTGAGGAAGCAGACTGGACCACCCCTTGGGAGCCTTGGTTCTCCCAGGTCGCTTTATGGTGACACATCATATGTTGACGCAGGGCCGTGGTGCCAACATTTGGGCCCTGGCCACGCTTCACCTTCTGCCTACATATCTTGCATGTGGCCATGTTACCCTCCTGCGGATGCTTCAGGAAAAACTGCCACACTGCCGAGTAGCTACTTTTCCCACCAACAGGCCTTACTGATTCGCTGCTATTGTCGCCAACTGCCCCACTACCTCCCGATAAGGTAGCCTGCCGCGCAGCAGGTTCTCTACCCCAGCCCCGGTCCCGTTTGGCTCCAGGCTTTACAATTGTGCCCCCATGCTGACTGCCAACCATGCTGCTAACACCTTGCTGCCTGAGCTGCTGACTCCGGGGCAACCTGCGCCCCTCTTCTCCTGATGATGACGATGAAGCCCCTTCATCACCCGGCTCCCAAGTGCGATCGGCTTCATCATCATCATCATCATCACCGAGTTGTGGCTGTACGTCACTGATGTTCTCGGTTTCCTCAACAGTGTCTGGCGCAGAAGCTTGAAATCTCGCAACACCCACGACACTGCCCACATCACTATTTGTCTGCCGAGCTAAAGAAGCTACCTCCATTTCATGGCTGGGCAGTAGCTGCTGACTGTCCTCTATCTGATCATCCTCCTCACTAAAGAGTGGAGCTGAACCCAAAGCATAGGATACGTCGCTGGGGGAGGGAACGGCGTAGGACAGAGGCAATGGGAGGACAGGGACTGCTCTCGGGGCATGCCAACTCAGGGTTGTGTCAGAGGAACCTACCGACCCTAGACTGGGGGTCTCAGACGTAACTTGTGATGATGTTGATGAGCGCATTAACCAATCTACCACGGCAGATGCGTTACTGGTGGAGACACGACCGCTAGCAGATACTGGCAGATCAGGTCTCTCACCGTGACTCCTGCTGCCACTCGCCCCTAGTCTGCTGCGACCTCTGCCTGCTGAATCTTGGCCTCTGCCACTCCTCTTTGAACATCCTGGCACTTGTCTGCCTGACATTTTTATGTATTTGCTTATTTAGTATAAACAGATAGGGTGCAAGGTGCAGCTTTGGGGTGCCCTGCGGCCTGGTTAATTGAAAGCAGTCAAAAAGGAAGTGCAAACTGAAGTAGCTTAATAAAGCAGCTGATGCTGATCAACGCTTATGTTGTATAACAGATAGGGTTCAAGGTGCAGCTTTGGGGTGCCCTGCGGCCTGGTTTATTAAAAGCAGTCAAAAACAAGTGCAAACTGAAGTAGCTTAATAAAGCAGCTGATGCTGATCAACGCTTATGTTGTATACCAGATAGGGTGCAAGGTGCAGCTTTGGGGTGCCCTGCGGCCTGGTTTATTGAAAGCAGTCAAAAACAAGTGCAAACTGAAGTATCTTAATAAAGCAGCTGATGCTGATCAACGCTTATGTTGTATAACAGATAGGGTTCAAGGTGCAGCTTTGGGGTGCCCTGCGGCCTGGTTTATTAAAAGCAGTCAAAAACAAGTGCAAACTGAAGTAGCTTAATAAAGCAGCTGATGCTGATCAACGCTTATGTTGTATAACAGATAGGGTTCAAGGTGCAGCTTTGGGGTGCCCTGCGGCCTGGTTTATTAAAAGCAGTCAAAAACAAGTGCAAACTGAAGTAGCTTAATAAAGCAGCTGATGCTGATCAACGTTTATGTTGTATAACAGATAGGGTTCAAGGTGCAGATTTGGGGTGCCTTACGGCCTGGTTTATTAAAAGCAGTCAAAAACAAGTGCAAACTGAAGTAGCTTAATAAAGCAGCTGATGCTGATCAACGCTTATGTTGTATAACAGATAGGGTGCAAGGTGCAGCTTTGGGGTGCCCTGCGGCCTGGTTTATTAAAAGCAGTCAAAAACAAGTGCAAACTGAAGTAGCTTAATAAAGCAGCTGATGCTGATCAACGCTTATGTTGTATAACAGATAGGGTTAAAATAGCATGTGCCTTGGGATGCCCGTGTGACCTGGTATATTTTAAGCTGAACAAAAAGTAACAATAATCCAAGTATGAGAAATGCTTGTGCTTAACAAATAGGGTTAAATAGCATGTGCCTTGGGATGCCCGTGTGGCCTGGTATATTTTAAGCTGAACAGAAAGTAACAATAATTCAAGTATGAGAAATGCTTTTGTTTAACAGATAGGGTTTGATAGCGATCGAAGGACGGGGAAATTCGGATTCGATCCCAATCGAATTTTTCATGAAATTCGGATCGAATCCGGGTTCATCCGGATTGATTCGCTCATCCCTACTGGCGGGCATAGGGCCTTATTCATGAAGGGATAGCGTCAGGTAGCGCCTGGTTAATGAAAGGTAGCGACAGGTAGCGACTGGTGAACGCCGGACACGGCACGCAATTACACATTTATCAAGCAGAATCTGTTTAGCAACTGGAATAGCGCCATGTAGCGTCTGATTCATCATTTTCACAGCCTCAGCGAACAGCACCAGTGTTCAGCCTTGCACAGCTCCAGGTATGACCTCTCGCTACCTGACGCTCTGCCATACATTTCAATGGACGATCCTTTCCTTCTCTTTAAACTGTTTTTGTTATTTATTTCTTTTTTTTAAATCTCAAATAATTATGTGACCTCTCCTGGCATTGAATAAGCTGTTTTTTTTCACATTTTTTATATATTTCTTCAGAATTGACATTACAGGTCTGGCATTAAAGTGTTCATGTTACAATGTTGTTAATGTACTAGCAAAGGGTGCACCGCCTGAAAAATTTCTACAATATAACCTGTGTGCTCACCTACTACAATGAACTCAACACACCTTGGAGTTGGCATGCAAGTTGCACACCTACCTCCCACAGGAAGCACCACTACACAATTCTCAATTACAAAAAGTATTTAATTGGTACAAAAATTAAAACCATCAAACATATACACACGACAAAGACAATTAAAAGCAAACGGTATGGCCGAAAATTGATAATGTATACTGCCTAGACAAGGACTATCAAATATATATCATGCCCATGGGTGAAAAAAAGGTTGTTTTAAATGTATATATGAAAAACCCCCTATCTTTTTGTGCCGGCACAAAAAATGTGTGAAAAAAGGTGTATCTAAACCCTAATAAACATATCATAAATGGTAAACATGCAAATATATGCAAAAAATATGTATAGAAAATATATATACACAGAAAAATATACAAATATGTGAGTGTATATATGCTAATGTGTGTAAAATTACACACATGCATATATAAAAAGAAGCAACAATTAAAGTATAGAGTGAATAAAGCAAACTATGCTATAGTGCTAACATACAGATGAATAAAATATACATATCTAATTATCTAAACTGTGACATACCATTAATCCAACAAAAATATATATACAATGAAAGAAAAAAGTTTTTTTATATATATATACACTAGTGCATATCATTATCACAACCAATTAACATGAAGCAAAACCCCCCTCTCACTCTGTCTTTCTATCCACCTAATGTTGCACAGGAAACCATGATGAGAGACTTTAAATGTAAACCCAAACCACAATATGAAAAGTGCAAGTGCCGGTAAACAATCAAAACAATACAATCTCACGTGTCGTGGTGTCACCCAGGGCAACAGACCGGCCAACCTTAGTAAGAACTACCCGTGCACGCAGCCCCCATGCTGCTTCAAGGGTCAGGGAAATAGGAATGACAAAACCAGCCCTTAAATAATGCCTGCCTGTTGTGGGCTCACCCTCCATGCTTTCCTAAGTATCCAATTGAGTCAGCAAATAGGTTAACCCAGTGTCCGCTGATCTCCTTCCTCCCAGTGAGATCTAGTGTCATATGAGCCCCATGCCCTATCTCTAAAATGATAATGATCGCTGTCCTCCTAATTGCGCGGCGCGATCGTACTACCTGCCCACCGTACCCACCTCTCACTGCACCCCATAACTTCTATGCCAGCATTTGTAAAGGGGACAGAAGACACAAGTCCCGCCGCCACTTCCTTCCCGGCTGCGCAGGCGCACTCATATGCAGCCGGTGACAGCTGAATCTGTGCAGAAGATACCGGCCACGTCATCACGCACCGTGCTGGTGCGTGCGGTCCGTTGCGCAGCAACAGAACGCTTACAGCGAGAAACTGTCTCGCTGTAAGCAGGGCATTGAGAAGGAGAGGGAGGAGAGGAGGGAGGGGAAGAGGATCGTGAGCAAGGAAGAGGGGGACCCAACCCATATAGGTGGCAGGCATATGCAAAGGCATGTATAAATACATATACATATGCAATACAAAAGAAGCTATAGTATGTACTACCTATATAAATAACAGAAAGATACCTATAAATGCCTGCAGTTGTATATCATGGCCACTAATATACTATCCGCCTGTTAAAGGGGTATATACATGAATGGATGTGCAAAAATGTATACCTACACCTAGCTGGCTATAAATGCCTTAAAGTCTGCGGCAGTGCTACTATAAAATCAATAAAGCATTATCAAAAGGGCATGTAGCATGTGTGTGCTGGCTACCAGTTCCAAATCCACACACATGACAAACTAAATGGTTGCCCAACTCAGAAAACTACTACCACTAAAGTGGACCCAAATTCAATAGTGTCCAGTGTGCCATTGATATAAGCATCAGAATGCCTATATCCTTGTCCATTTGACTGTTTAGAAGACCGACAAGTCTAGGAGGCCCAAAAGAACGGGTTTAATAATGCATCATATAAGACAGTTGATAAGTGGCGATACAGATCTCAGCTACTAACTAGGCTGTGTCACTGTGCAAAGGTCAGTTGTTCCAATTATTATATGGCATGTTGGATATGTCCGAATCACAATGAAGGACGTGGACCCAGGCCAATGTGATGCCTCAAACGATTGCCATCACAGTATATATATGGGTTGTGCAGTTACTGTTGTTACTTCCATCCATTAGTTCCCCTAGGCGCATGCTCTCCAAATGCAATCACCATGAAAGTTGTGACTCCTATGTTGCCTGTGAAAACAAAAACCAAAAACCAAAAACCACATATGAATAAATACATAAAAATCACATAATGTACTATGAAAGATAATGGTGAACAAGGATGAGAGTGTGGGTGTGGATGTGTCTGCTCACACTGCTATTGTGTGCAGCCACACACACACTCCCAAAAAAACAAATAAACCTTAATACAAAAATGTGTACCAGTTAACCATGTGGATGTTGTGTGACTATGAAACGTTGTTTTCACCCATGCCCTCAATAAGCAAATACATCTCCCACTATTAGTGGTTGTGCAGGTCCCCAGTTCTAGTATGGTCACCAAAAGGTGACCAAAACTATTACTAAGGGCCAACCACAACCACACAAAACAAGTTTGTATACCAAAATAGAAATCTTATAAATGTAACAATCGTGACAAAGGTGCCAGTGTGCAAACCCTACCCTTAATGATCATGGTGCATTGCTGCGCGTTTCCTAAAAGGGAAACTTAAGTGTTGGGCACCTACCCCAACCAATGTGAGTCCTGGAATTGCCCACAATCCCGCACTGCGTGCCAACTGGCCTCGGACTGATAAGACTTTTCCCATATAGCAATTCTCAAACACAGAGGATTGTCCTCACAGAAATGGACCAAAGGACCAGTCCTCATTTAGGCCAATGGGGGCTCTGGTGTTCAATTGAAATATCCAATGGAGCTCCCGCTGTAGCAACCGTTGCTTCAAGTTCCCCCCACAAGGTCCTAAACGGACTCTCTCAATGCCCGTAACTCGTAGGGAGGAACAATCTCCCCCATGTGCCTCCAAAAAATGCCGCGCTACTGGAGAGACAGTCTTACCTAGACTCATGTCCCTTCCAGCAAGCCTGATGTTGGAGACGTGGCCTTGTATCCGAGTCCTTAGAGCATTCTGGGTTTCGCCAATGTAGGTTTTTAGGCAGCCGCAACGCAATTGATAAACAACTGCCCTTGTCCTGATAAAAGATGTAATTTTATATCCGCTGCCAGAACCACCAGTACTCCCTACTGTAGTTGTTCTTTCCATATATTGACAGATAGAGCACCGTCCACACGGGAAACTACCCCGAGTCTGCAGCCACGTACTAGATGGTGTAAGGTGGCTCCTTGAGAGTTTATCTCTCAAGTTCGGTGCCCGACGGGCTGTCATCTGGATTCTATTACCCACATATGGGGCAACCAAGGGGTCCGAGCTGAGAATATGCCAGTGTTACATCATAAGTGTTCTGATAGACTGCCACTGCATGTTAAAATTAGTGATGAACCTAATAGAGTCATTCTGTCTCCTCTTCTTTCTACCGCTAGTATCTGGTCTAATTAATTCAGTTCTCGGGACCGATCTGGCCCGCTGATAAGCAGCATCAATTACATGACCAGGGTACCCACGTTCTCTAAATCTGTGATGGAGTTGCCCCGCCTGTCTTTCAAAATTGGAGTCACAACTACAATTACGCCGAGCCCTTAGAAATTGGCCATAAGGAATAGCTTCCTTAAGATGTGAAATGTGTGCACTCCTGTAATCCAGGAAGCTATTTACCGCCGTGGGTTTCCGGTACAGGTCCGTACTGATGGATCCATCCGTCTCCACTGTCAATTTGAGATCCAAGAAGGTGGCAGCCGTGGCTGAGATATCCGAGGTCAAGTGAATATTCCAGGGATTGTTATTCAAATGTTCCACAAACTCACGGGCCGATGCTTCTGATCCCTGCCAAAGAATAAGGACATCATCAATGAATCTGAACCACCCCCCTATCAGGGGGTGGAACCGATCACAGTCAGTGTTGAATACTACACATTCCTCCCACCAACCAAGGAATAAGTTTGCCACAGATGGAGCACATTTCGCTCCCATGGCTACTCCAGACAATTGTTTATAAAAAGTGCCATTGAACATAAAGATGTTGTTAGTCAAGACAAATTTTAATAGAGAGAGGATAAACGAGTGTAATTGCCTCCTCTCACTGGATTCCTTGGACAGAAAATGTTGTACAGAACGCAGGGCCAAGTCATGTGGAATTATTGTGTAAAGAGACTCTACATCGCATGTGATAAGAAGTGTTCCTGATGGCAGGTATGCTTGCTCTAATTTACCTAACAGGTCAGTAGAGTCTCGAACGTAAGAACTAAGACTTAATATATGTGGTTGTAGGAACAAATTAATAAATGTACATGCTGGTTCCAACAATCCACCAATCCCTGCGATAATTGGTCGTCCAGGAGGTGAATGTAGATTTTTGTGTGTCTTTGGCAGCAAATAGAAGGTTGGTGTAACCGGATGTGTAACCATGAGGTAGAGTGATTCCTTATTACTAATTATACCATCCTCCAATGCCTTTGTCACTAGTAGGTTCAATGCAGTCGTGCACTCTGTGATTGGGTTCTGGGATAACTTAGCATAGTGATTCACATTCCCTAATTGGCGGTGGGCTTCTTCAATATATTTAGTTCTAGACCATACTACAACATTGCCACCTTTGTCAGCCTCGCGAATTATTATATCTTGATTGCTCTGTAGGTCTTTCAATGCCCTACGCTCATCTCCACTTTGTTGCCTTACCAGGCCGTCATCCAAAGAGAGTGGAGGGTCCTGTTCTGTTAATAGGGTATGGAGATTTAACAACGCTTCACGATCTTGTGGTCCCAAAGAAACCTCATCCACAGTGGCCAAACGATCCATAGATCCAAATTGTTTCCTTAGTAGGATCTTCCTGCAAAACAGATATACATCTTTTATGACAAAAAATTTATCAACCTCCTGTGTAGGGGAAAAAGACAGGCCACGTGAGAGAACTGACTTTTCTGCGGGGGTAAGTTGGTGTTCTGAGATGTTTACTACTTGAAGTGAGTCATTGGTCTGGTCGTCCGCGCCACTAGACGCTTGTAGCCCCAACGTTCTCGACTTCTTAGCGCCCTGCGGGCGTCTCCTACCCCCCCTTCGGGTTCTTCCTCCAGGTTGCTGCCCGAGAATAAAAAATGCTGTGCATCTGATCTAGAACTATTCTGGGAGCTAGTTGTCATCCCTGGTCTGATTGTGGTCTTAGTTTGTCTATCAGTATCAGTATTTCTCCCTTCATAACGTCTATTGCCACGGCCATTGCCCACGTGATGCCACCTATATGCACTGCTCTGAGCATAATCCAGAGTGTCTCTCTGTACTTTGCTTTTTTTTGTTTCCATTATCACCTGCTCATACTTGTTAAGGTCTACATTCAAAGACTCAAGAAAAGGGCCCACCTGGGTCTGCTGATTAAATTGCTCAAACTTAGACCTTAACTCAATTAGTCTGGTCTTAGTGTCTTTAAGTAGTTGTTTGTCATGTTCAATCAACATATTAATAATAATATTAGATGCTTGTAGTAGGCCCCTTTCCCAGGTCTCCTTAAATGGTCAATTCACTTCCCATGTAGGGAAGAGTTGGACCCTCAAACCCCTTGGGCAAATTCCCTGTGCAACATAGGTCTCTAAACTGTGCACATTCCACCACAAACGTGTGTAGTTTTTCTGAGCTTGTCTGATCTGTCTCGTCAGTGACAAAAAATCATCATTGAAATCTAAATTATCATTAAGACTGGTACCCAACAGGCTTTGAAATTTATTGGCCCATGCGGCCTCTTTATCTTCAAAGTTGAAGGCCATATTGGCGTGCACACACCAAAATTGGATCACACAACAATCTGTGAGAACCAAAAGAATCCTAATGTACTAGCAAAGGGTGCACCGCCTGAAAAATTTCTACAATATAACCTGTGTGCTCACCTACTACAATGAACTCAACACACCTTGGAGTTGGCATGCAAGTTGCACACCTACCTCCCACAGGAAGCACCACTACACAATTCTCAATTACAAAAAGTATTTAATTGGTACAAATTTAAAACCATCAAACATATACACACGACAAAGACAATTAAAAGCAAACGGTATGGCCGAAAATTGATAATTAATGTATACTGCCCAGACAAGGACTATCAAATATATATCATGCCCATGGGTGAAAAAAGGTTGTTTTAGATGTATATATGAAAAACCCCCTATCTTTTTGTGCCGGCACAAAAAATGTGTGAAAAAAGGTGTATCTAAACCCTAATAAACATATCATAAATGGTAAACATGCAAATATATGCAAAAAATATGTATAGAAAATATATATACACAGAAAAATATACAAATATGTGAGTGTATATATGCTAATGTGTGTAAAATTACACACATGCATATATAAAAAGAAGCAACAATTAAAGTATAGAGTGAATAAAGCAAACTATGCTATAGTGCTAACATACAGATGAATAAAATATACATATCTAATTATCTAAACTGTGACATACCATTAATCCAACAAAAATATATATACAATGAAAGAAAAAAGTTTTTTTATATATATACACTAGTGCATATCATTATCACAACCAATTAACATGAAGCAAAACCCCCCTCTCACTCTGTCTTTCTATCCACCTAATGTTGCACAGGAAACCATGATGAGAGACTTTAAATGTAAACCCAAACCACAATATGAAAAGTGCAAGTGCCGGTAAACAATCAAAACAATACAATCTCACGTGTCGTGGTGTCACCCAGGGCAACAGACCAGCCAACCTTAGTAAGAACTACCCGCGCACGCAGCCCCCATGCTGCTTCAAGGGTCAGGAAAATAGGAATGACAAAACCAGCCCTTAAATAATGCCTGCCTGTTGTGGGCCCACCCTCCATGCTTTCCTAATTATCCAATTGAGTCAGCCAATAGGTTAACCCAGTGTCCGCTGATCTCCTTCCTCCCAGTGAGATCTAGTGTGATATGAGCCCCATGCCCTATCTCTAAAATGATAATGATCGCTGTCCTCCTAATTGCGCGGCGCGATCGTACTACCTGCCCACCGTACCCACCTCTCACTGCACCCCATAACTTCTATGCCAGCATTTGTAAAGGGGACAGAAGACACAAGTCCCGCCGCCACTTCCTTCCCGGCTGCACAGGCGCACTCATATGCAGCCGGTGACAGCTGAATCTGTGCAGAAGATACCGGCCACGTCATAACGCACCGTGCTGGTGCGTCTGGTCCGTTGCGCAGCAACAGAACGCTTACAGCGAGAAACTGTCTCGCTGTAAGCAGGGCATTGAGAAGGAGAGGGAGGAGAGGAGGGGGGGGGGAAGAGGATCGTGAGCAAGGAAGAGGGGGACCCAACCCATATAGGTGGCAGGCATATGCAAAGGCATGTATAAATACATATACAATGTATGTACAATGTTGTTACAATGTAATTCCATATGTTTTCGCTTTGTTACTAGTGGAAAGATGCTGAAAAACAGACTTTAAACACACCGCCTCCTGCGCTCTGGGCTTCAAACAAATATTTTTCAGCGCCAGAGATTTGTGAGGCTGTTTTTTTGCTGAATATGGTGTGAGTCGGTCGCTATGAGCAGTCACTAACATGCGCTCCCATACAGCGCTGTGTTGGTCAAATAGCGACTCCTCACAATGTATTCAACATTACTGCACAGCGACTGAGTCGCTATAAACTAGCGACCCACGGCTGAGCACAGTGACTACTTGCGGGCGCTCTGAAAATGCCTGCTACAGACGCTCATCTGTCGCTACCTGGCGTTAGTGATGAATCAGCCTGCCCGTGTGGCATACAGAAGTGGAGCAGCTACAGTATGCTGAAGCCATTTAATTCAATGCTGTTAAAGGAGGTGTATTGCAAAAAAATTGTGTAATTTTAAAAATCCATATAAAGACGTTGGCTAATGAGAGGAGGGGGTCACTTATACACCCAAACTGAATAAAACTCCTGCCAAGCTTGTGGTTTACTCTCCTGGTAGGAATAAAATCCAGGTGTGACAGATTTGTGTGTATCAAGGGGAACACAAGCTGCCCCCCTTATTTCCTCATCCTTCCATTTAAAGAAAGAAACAAGTCTGGCTGGATATTTGTATAAGTGTATAAGTGACCCCTCCTCCCACCATCCAGCATATTTATATAGATTGTTATCATTGGCCCATTTTTTCACAATAGTGCTCCTTTAACGCACACAGGTGACTGATCTGGCAATATACAGACCATATCTCCAGCTGCAGGGCATTGGTATGAGTTTGTAATCTTTAGAAACACTGATATAGGGCTTTATTCATTAAGGGATAGCGCCAGGTAGTGCCTGTACAGCGGCAGGTAGCGCCAGGTAGCAGCAGGTGAACGCCGGAGACGGCACGCAATTACACATTTATGAAGCCGAATCTGGTGAGTGACTAGAACAACGCCATGTAGCGTCCGATTCATCATTATCCCAGGCTCAGCGTACAGCTTGTCCATTGAAATGTATGGGAGAGCGACAGGTAGCGAGAGTTCATACCTGGCGCTGTGCAAGGCTGAACGCCGGCGCTGTTCGCTGAGGCTGTGAAAATGATGAATCAGACGCTACATGGCGCTATCCTAGTCGCTAAACAGATTCTGCTTGATAAACGTGTAATTGTGTGCCGTGTCCGGCGTTCACCAGTCGCTATCTGTCGCTACCTCTCATTAACCAGCCGCTACCTGACGCTATCCCTTCATAAATAAGGGCCTATATCTTACATGCTCCATAAAGGTGCAAGGAGATGCTGTTCTGCCATTTTCATTTTACTTATTTATACTACCCCCATTCATTAGTTGAGAGGAGCAAAAGCAACTACATGGAAAAAATAAAATAAAGAAAAGAAAATAGAGAAAAAAACAACCTATTGGAAATGAGCTTTTTCCCCCTTTTTCATCTCTCTCCCTCTCCTCCCCCTCCCCTACGCTCTTCCCCAGGGCCGGCTCTAGGTTTGTGGGGGCCCTTGGGCAAGGGAGTCATAGTGGGCCCCAAAGTAGTGAGTCACATGATGTCACCTTTCAGCTCCCCTGCCACAAATGGGTCGTCTCCTGCTGCTGATCTCCCTCCAGTCCTTGCTGTCAGTTGTCACCTGGTTCTCGCCACCTTCTGAGCTTCCATCAATTGCCCTTCATTCTATGCCACCTTCTCCATTGTAGCTGACCATCCCCTGTTGCTGAGGTCAGTCATGAGCGGTTCTGCACACAACACCCGGCATTTGGTGGTTTGGGTCCACTAATACCATGGCCAAGTGTGAGCCTGAGTGGGCCCCTGAAGATGCCGGGGCCCTGGAAAATGCCCAGTTTGCCCTGTGCTGGCAATGGCCCTGCTCCCCCCTTTAAATTACAATTTATTCCAGTATTTAATCTTTGACTGTTGGAAGTTTTTTCTTGCTTCCAATTATTTTTCTATATGTAATTAATAAACAAATTAATTTTTAACAATCATGGGAGCCTTATATACTAAGGCCCTTATTTAAGAAGGGATAGCGTCAGGTAGCGGCTGGTTAATGAGAGGTAGCGCCAGGTAGCGACTGGTGAACGCCGGACACGGCACGCAATTCCACATTTATCAAGCAGAATCTGTTTAGCGACTGGGATAGCGCCATATAGCGTCTGATTCATCATTTTCACAGCCTCAGCGAACAGCGCCGGCGTTCAGCCTTGCACAGCGCCAGGTATGACCTCTCGCTACCTGTCGCTCCCCCATACATTTCAATGGACGATCCTTTTCTTCTCTTTAAACGTTTTTTTTTTCTTTTTTTTCAAAAAAATCTCAAATAATTCTGTGACCTCTTCTGGCATTGAATAAGCAGTTTTTTCATAATTTTTAAATTTTTTTATATATTTCCTCAGAAATGACATTACAGGTCTGCCATTAAAGTGTTCATGTTACAATGTTGTTACAATGTAATTCCATGTGTTTTCGCTTTGTTACTAGTGGATAGATGCTGAAAAACAGACTTTAAACACACAGCCTCCTGCGCTCTGGGCTTCAAACAAATATTTTTCAGCGCCAGAGATTTGTAAGGCTGTTTTTTTGCTGAATATGGTGTGAGTCGTTCGCTATGAACAGTCGCTAACATGCGCTCCCATACAGCGCTGTACTGGTCAAATAGCGACTCCTCACAATGTATTCAACATTACTGAACAGCGACTGAGTCGCTATAAAGTAGCGACTCACGGCCGAGCACTGCGACTACTAGCGGGCGCTCTGAAAATGCCGCTACAGACGCTCATCTGTCGCTACCTGCCGCTAATGATGAATCAGCCTCCAAGGTTGAATTGTTTAGGGAGAGTACATGACATGTCATCAGCTCAAGCAATGTTATAGAAATCCTTAAAACCACAAATTACATTGTGATCAGTGGTCATTATGAGCTGTCTTATGTGCACTGTGTGTCGAACTTTGGGGTTTATTCATCAAGGTATAGCGGCAGGTAGCGCCTCGTAGCGACAGACAGAGTCTGGTGAACGTTGGGCGCTATACGCAAAACCACATTTATGAAAGCGAATCTGGTGAGCGACTCTAACAGCGCTATGTAGCGTCCGATGTATTATTACAGGCAGCTCAGCGTATAGCGCCGGCGCACTAGCTTTCAGAGCGCCAGGTATTACCTGTCGCTACCTGTCGCTCTCCCATACATTTCAATGGACGTTCCTTTTCTTCTGTTTAAACAGGGTTTTTTGTTTTTACATTTTTTTCTCTCAAATAATTGCGTGACCTCTCCTGGCCTAGAAAAAGTCATCTTGAAAACTTTTTTTGATTTTTTATATTTTATGCAGAATTGTCATTACAGGAAGTATTAATGTCACAATGTTACAACAATGTCATTCCATGTGTTCAAAAACAGACTTTAATCACACAGGGTCTGCCGCTCTATGCTATAGCGACCAAATTTAGAGCGCCTACGCTCTGTGTGAGTCTGTTATTTTGTTGAATATGGTGTGAGTCTGAGAATTGGTGGCACTGAGCTGGCACTACCTCTCGCTCGCTGCAACACTGTACTGTTGTTAGAGCGCCCAACATACATCACATTCATCAATGCCGGCCAAGTTACTACAGCAACTGAGCTGCTCTGTTACAGCGCTCGATACACACACGCGCATCTACTAGCGGCCGCTCTAAGTGCTGCTATACAGATGCTCATCTGGCAATACTTGGGCCCTTATTTAAGAAAGGATAGCATCAGGTAGCGCCTGGTTAATGTGAGGTAGCGACCGATAGCGACTGGTGAACACTGGACACAGCACGCAATTACACATTTATCAAGCAGAATCTGTTTAGCGACTGGGATAGCGCCATGTAGCGTCTGATTCATCATTTTCACAGCCTCAGCGAACAGCGCCAGCGTTCAGCCTTGCACAGCGCCAGGTATGACCTCTCGCTACCTGTCGCTCTCCCATACATTTCAATGGACGATCCTTTTCTTCTCTTTAAACGGGTTCTTTTTTTTCAAAAAAATCACAAATAATTCTGTGACCTCTTCTGACATTGAATAAGCAGTTTTTTCACATTTTTATGATTTAAAAAAAAAATTTCTTCAGAAATGACATTACAGGTCTACCATTAAAGTGTTCATGTTACAATGTTGTTACAATGTAATTCCATATGTTTTCGCTTTGTTACTAGTGGATAGATGCAGGAAAACAGACTTTAATCACACCGCCTCCTGCGCTCTGGGCTTCAGAGAAGCATTTTTCAGCGGCAGAGATTTGTGAGGCTGTTTTTTTGCTGAATATGGTGTGAATCGGTCGCTATGAGCAGTCGCTAACATGCGCTCCCATACAGCGCTGTACTGGTCAAATAGCGACTCCTCACAATGCATTCAACATTACTGAACAGCGACTGAGTCGCTATGAAGTAGCGACCCACGGCTGAGCAAAGCGACTACTAGCGGGCGCTCTGAAAATGCCTGCTACAGACGCTCATCTGTCGCTACCTGGCGCTATTAATAAATCAGCCTCTTGGCGTTCGTAGTAAATCAGCCGCTAAGGCGGGGAGGCCGATTCATTAATAGCGCCAGGTAGCAACAGATGAGCGCCAGTAGCGTTATTTTCACAGTGCACGCTAGTATTCGCTGTGTTTGGCCGTTGTTCGGCTGTTGACAGCGACTCAGTCGGTTTGCGGTAATGTTGACTACGGGTTTAGGAGTCGTTGTTTGACAGGTTCCGCGCTGTATGGGAGCGCATGACAGCGAATGGCCATAGGGAACGGCTCCCAGCATATTCATTAACAAATCACGCTCAAAAATTCTCGCGCTGTGAAATGCATGCTTAAACCCCAGAGCGCTGGCGGCGATGGGTTAAAAGTAGTTTTTTAACCCCCAAACAACCATATTTTTGGAAAAAAAAAACATGTTTTTACAAACATTTTGTAATATGAATACATTAATATCAGACCTGTAATATCAATTCTGCACAAATTTTTTTGTATATCTAACATTGCAGAAGTGGTCACAGAATTTTTGACATTTAAAAAAACATTAATAGCAATTAATTAAGAATATTTAAAGATTGTTCCATTGAAATGCATTGGAGAGCGCCAGGTAGCGAGAGGTCATACCTGTCGCTGTTCAAGGTCGCTCGCTGGCGCTGTGGGGTGAGGCTGGAATAATGATGAATGAGTCGCTATCTGGCGCTCTGTCAGTCGCTAAGCAGGATCGGCTTGATAAATGTGTGATTGCGGAGGGGAGCCGGCGTTCTCGTGGCGGTGAGCGTCATTACCGTTCGCTCACCATTCGCTACCTGGCGCTATCCCTTGTTAAATAAGGGCCTTACTATGCCTGAACTAGACTTTGGCACACGTCAGGGGCTGATGCGCTTAGTAAATCAGGCCCCTAGTCCAATATAAAAAAAAAAAAAAACATATGCAGTTACAATGTAATGCGTTCTTAGCTGTATTTTAGCCGTTACATGACTAATACTTTGTAATCCTGATACAACAGCCATGCATGGAGTTGAATACATTAAAGCCAGCATGTCTCTTGTACACGATCAAATAGCATACTAATTAACGTGATTAGTGTTGTAAGAGGCAACCAGTACATGTACAATGTGCCATTAATTCTAGCTGAGATGTTAAAATTTAAAGAATGAGTTATACAAATTTCAACTTTTATTAAAAGCATAGCAGGATCTGCTGCGTTGGGTGATTTTTTCTCATTATTTTTGAACTTCAGATATGATGAAGCTTTGCAGCTGCAATGAAGGTCGTAAAGAGAGGCAAACCAATCACTCTTCCAGCAATGGCTTGGCTTACTTTAGTCGCCTGTTAATCTTACTGAGCATTTTAGAAACAAATAATAGTAACTTTTACGAACAGTCATGTTTTGTTATGTTACAATGAATGTAACAAATAGCTCCGCAGCATCTGACCTCTCACTATAAAAGTCTTGGTTGTGTATTGTAACGAGGGATCTGAGTGATCATCGGTTGGGGTTATCAGGCTGCTATCATCAGTAAAAACCAGGAAGAACCAAGTCTGCAAGGCAATAGATATAGAGGCCGATTCATTAATAGCGGCAGGTAGCGACAGTTAAGCGACTGTAGCGGCATTTTCAGAGCGCCCGCTAGTAGTCGCTGTGCTTGCCCGTTGTTCGGTAGTTGATAGCGAGTCTGTTTGCCGTAATGTTGAATATTGGGTGAGGAGTCGCTATATGACAGGTTCCGCGCTGTATGGGAGCGCATGATAGCGACTGGCCCTAGCGACCGGCTCCCACCATATTCATTAAAAAATCACGCTCAAAAAATTCTCGTGCTGTAAAATGCATGTTTAAACCCCAGAGCGCTGGCGGCGATGTGTTAAAAGTAGTTTTTTAACCCCCAAACAACCATATTTTTGGAAACCAAAAAAAACAAGTTTTTAATTGCATTTTGTAATATGAATACATTAATATCAGACCTGTAATATCAATTCTGCAGTTTTTTTTTTATTATTTTTTACCTTAAAAAAAATATCTTACATGGCAGAAGTGGTCACAGAATTTTTCACATTTAAAAAAAATAAATAAATAAAAAAAAAAACAAAACATTATTATGAATTAATTATGAATATTTAAAGATTGTTCCATTGAAATGCATTGGAGAGCGCCAGGTAGCGAGAGGTCATACCTGTCGCTGTTCAAGGTCGGACGCTGGCGCTGTGGGCTGAGGCTGGAATAATGATGAATGAGTGGCTATATGGCGCTATCTCAGTCGCTAAGCAGGATTGGCTTGATAAATGTGTGATTGTGGTGGGGAGCCGGCGTTCTCGTGGCGGGGCCCGTCATTACCGGCCGCTCACCAGTCGCTACCTGTCGCTATTCCTAAATAAGGGCCTAAGTATTTAATAGCCATGTTGGCTGCATAACCTGTGCATGTATAATATTGTGGTATTTTTAATGATTTCTTGTTTACTATATAAATAGGATTCGAAGCATCCTCAAAAGAAACGTTGTGGTGTGCACGATATTCCTTCTATATTTCATTTAATATTGGTCAGTCCATTATTCTATAATTTTACGAATTTGGCCGTAAAAGTGTCCCAAAACCAACCGTGATCAGCCCAGGAATCTATAAGATTCCTGGACCAATCGATTCCCCCCCCCCCCTGTGTGAAACCCCCCCCAGTTCACCCCATACACTTACCTTGCTTCCCGGTCCAACGGCGCATGCGCGAGCCACGGCCACATTCCTGCTAACACTCTAGCAGGTTGTGTGCCATTGTGGCCGACATGGGCACGCTCCCTGTTAGAGGGAAACGGGGTATGCAGCCGCCAGTGAGCTCGAAGCTGCTGAGTGGACGAGTGGCTGCGCATGCTTGGCTTTGGCGGTCTGGGGGGATTCGATCGAGGTGTCCCTGGGGAAAGGACCAAAACCCAAGATAGCCAAGATAGTCAAAATCCTGGGTTTTGGCCCACTTTAAAAAGGAACATTACAGGCCATGGGGAGTTTGTAAAAACTCACCAGACCTGGCTTGCCCTACCCCTCTGGTTTACAAAATAGTTAAAGGAGCAGTATCGCAAATTTTTCTTGGTGACTTATATTTAAATGGTACTTTGAATGGAGGTAAGTGTTGGAGTAAGAATTACAAATTTAGAAAACAATGATGTATGTTTTGAGCAGCTGGAGACTAATTGCTCATGTTTATGTCTGCTGAGTGTTGGGGCCCAACACTCTGGCCTGTTCCACGCTGAGGAGAGGGGGAAACAATGTAACAAAGTATCAGCTGTTCAGTGCTGGCAGCCATCCAGCATAAGATAACAACATTGCAACATTGCCTGGCCAGAACTCATATATCTAAAACAGAGAGAAAAGCTCTAGAAGTCATTTAGCTGATTGGTAAATTAAATGTCAGTTTGAACCAGAGAATCATTGGTTCGAATCTCAGACTCACCATTTTTTTTTTTTTTTTTTTGGGGGGGGGGGTTATTTTATTTCAGAATTGGATTTTTATGTTTACATCCTGTTTTTTTGCTCTAAACATTTTTTTTATTTTGACAGTTTTCCCTTCATGTTGGCTCTGCTGCAGAATCTTTCATTTTACCATTTTCTCTCTCTTTTCTCAACACCTTTTTCCATATGATCTTTCTTTCAGCTTTGTGTGTTTTGAGCAAAGTCCAACCCAGGATTCTCACTATCTGGAGTTTTGTTTTGTGCCCCTAGGGGCATCCCGCGTTGGGATGCCCTGATATGTGAAATCCCCAAGTTCGCCTGTGAAAACGTACCTTTCCCTGTCCCACAGCGCATGTGTGGGCTCTCATCCAATCAGCTCTGTTTGCACGCAGATGGGGAGCCTGAGCAGTAACCTTCCTGGCCGCCCGGCCTGTCTAAATTACTATCTGCGTGAGCGCGCCAGAAAAATGGGGGGATCTATGGTTATCCAGGGGTCGTTTCACACACTGGGGCATCCTGATTTAGAATGCCCAAGGGGGAAGGTCAATGGCCGGGTCTTATAGACTTCAGGGTCGGCCACTCAGGGTTTTGTTCCACTTTAATACCTTTAGATTTTCCTGCACAGTAATTCAAATAAGAATGTCAGTTATTTTCAGTCAGTTTAGTTTATTTTGTATAGATTTTACACATTTGAGTCACCTGGTCTCATAACAAAAGCAGCACCTCACACACACACAGCCGTTACCACTGATTACAGTGTCAGCCTCTGAGGTAAAGTGTTGCTAGGAGACCAGTGGGCTAAATGAAGCAGCTCACTAAATACAACCCAGCAGATCCCCCTAAACAGCAAATTGACTGAGCCATTGTCATTATACAATTTAAAAGAGAGGCAGATATTTTTTTCTTTTTCTATCGCCACATTATTTATACACATGTTAGAAGCTATTGTGTGGCTATTTAATTATCTATCTTTTTTAATGCAAATTTCGCGATACTGCTCCTTTAAAGTAAACTTACCTCTCCGGTCGCATCGTGCTTGGAATTTCTCTGCTCCCCCATCATCCTCCGTCGGGTACCTCCATCTTGGAATCCTGACATGCACTGCTCCGCCCCTCAGATCTTGGGCATGCGCAGTGTCATTGCATAGGCTGCAATGACACTCAATGCAGAAGAGCTGAGGAGCGATGCGGGACATTTGAAGAGAGGACGGCTAGAGATAGGGACAGTAAAGCCTGTAGCCTTGACTTTTGGATGGTTAAGGAGGGGGGGAGGGTGAAAAATGGGTCAGGAAAACTGCTGGATGAGAGCCTCGTAGCTGCAGGCAGCGTCTGGTGAACGTTGGGCGCTGTACGCAAAACCACATTTATGAAAGCAAATCTGGTTAGCGCCTTTAACAGCGCCATGTAGCGTCACAGGTATTATTACAGGCGGCTTAGTGTATAGCACCGGCGCTCTAGCTTCCAGAGCGCCAGGTATTACCTTTCGCTCACTGTCGCTCTCCCATACATTTCAATTGCCGTTCATTTGCTTGTGTGTTTGACGTTTTGGGTTTTTTTGCTCCAATTATTGTGTGACGTCTTCTGGCTGCAAACAAACACTTTTAGAAACTTTTTTAGACTTTTTATATTTTTATGCAGAATTGTCATTACAGGTCTGGCACTAAAGTGTTATTGTCCCAGTGTTACAACAATGTCATTCCATGTGTTTTCGCTTTGTTACTGGTGGATATGTGTTCAAAAACAGACTTTAATCACACAGCGTCTGTCTCTCTATGCTACCGCGCCCAGCTTTAGAGTGCCGACGCTGTGTGTGTGTCCTTTTTTGATGAGCATGGTGTGGAGCGCCGAGAGTCGGTCGCATAGAGCTGGCACTACCTCTCGCTCCCTTCTGCGCTGTACTGGTGTTAGAGCTCCTAACACCCATCAGATTAATCAATGCCGGCCAGGTTACTACAGCGACTGAGGCGCTCTGTTACACCGCCCGATACCTGCTTACATCATCTATTAGCGGTCGCTCTAAGCGCAGCTATACAGATGCTCATCTGCTGATACCTGGCGCTAGTAATGAATCAGCCTCTAAAGTCTAAAAGATCACTTCCAAACAAAAGTTACTTTTGGTCTACAGGACTTGAGTCAGAAGGAACCTTCCGCTCCTGCATGTAATGATAACGTTCACATTTTTTAATTTCAGGACATTTTTTTCCTCTTCAAGGTATCCAGAAATATATCCGAAAAAGGCAACAAATGAGAAGAATGACTGTTCCTGCGACACATTTATAACAGCGATTCCATGTTTCGGTCACAGTTGGGTCCATGAAGCGTCGAGTTTAAGCAGAGATTCTGGGAATGATCCAACTCCATGCCAACTCTTCTGGGAAGAAAATCAATTGACCGCTAAACAAAAGTCGTGATAGACTTCAAAGACCTAATGTTATTCTCGGCAATCAAAGCTCGGGTCTCACCAACGGTGTCGAAATGCAAGATGAAAGTGCGCGAGAGGGTTGGAGAGTTCAAAGCCCGAAACAAAATCCATTATATCCGAGCGCGCAGGAAGTGAGGCAACATGAAAGTAACTGCTGTTAAGTTTTCCCCTATTAGTACGATTTCTGGTATTAGCACGATGTCTGCTTTCATCAGACAAAGCATACATATTAACTCAACACAAATTCACTTTCCTCTGGAGTATTTCTAATAGAGAGCTTCAGAATTTAATAATATACTGTATGTGCTTATCTATAATATTACATAATAAAAAATGAGGACAATCATTTAGAATTTGTTATTGTTATTATCATCAACTTATTCTACTACAAATATTATAACTATATGGGGGTTATTCATGAAGGCAGTGAATCTGGTGAGCGCTTCTAACAGCGCCATGTAGCGTCGGATGTATTATTAAAGGCGGCTCAGCGTATAGCGCCGGCGCTTTAGGCTCAGGAGCGCCATGTAGTACCTGTCGCTCTGTAGCGATCTCCCATACTGTTAGGGTGAGCGCTGCACGCCCATCTAGCAGCACTTCACTTACCTCCATGGCTGCATCCAGCCGTCATCCATTTTGCAGCACTTCCCTCATGGCTATTCCCAGCTCTCTCCCTTCCCCTCAATGCTTCCTTCTCACATGCTCAGGTGTGCGCACGTCTCCGTCCACTAGAGGGCGAGCGCACTAGATTCCTGAGATTTAAAGGGCCTGTGCAGCACTGATTGGTGCCTGGTCATCCAAGCCTGCATCCACTTCTCCTATTTAAAGAGACACTTCCTTTCCATCAGTGCCGGATCTTGGTCTCTCCATGCTTGTTGAAAGTCAGACATTCTTGGATTGCTCACCCGTGTACCGACCTCTGCCTGCCCCAACCTCGGCTACTCACCTTTACCGCGAACCTGTGCTGCCAGCCCCGATCTCTGCCTGTACTTACTACGCCTTTTGCCTGCCACTTGTGTATCTCACTGAACCTCGCTGTTGGGGGGTAGCGACCTGGGGGTCACTTGCTGCACAAGACCAAACTGCCTTGCGGTGGGCTCTGGTGCATACCGGTGACCCCTTAGACTCCGCTCCCCTGACACGGTACCCGCCATCGGTCCCACAGTTAAAGCGGATCCACACCCGAGTCCGCTCCACCCGGTCCGTGACACATACATTTAATGGGGTTTCATTAGTTGTGTTTAAATAGCGTGTTTGGCAATTTCATTAAATTTTTTTTTTTTTTTTGCTCCAATCATTATGTGACGTCTCCTGGCTGCAAACAAACACTTTTGCAAACGTTTTTTTTATTTTTATGCAGAATTGTCATTACAGGTCTGGCACTGAAGTGTTATTGTCACAGTGTTATACAATGTCATTCCATATGTTTTCACTTTGTTACTGGTGGATATGTGCTCAAAAACAGACTTTAATCACACAGCGTCTGCCGTTGCCTGCAGCGCTGTACTGGAGTTAGAGCCAATGCCGGGCAGGTTACTACAGTGACTGAGGCGCTCTGTTACAGCGCCCGATACCCGCTTAGAACGTCTACTAGCGGTCGCTGTAAGCACCGCTATACAGACGCTCATCTGCCGATACCTGGTGTTAGTAATGAATCAGCCTCTTAGGCCCTTATTTATGAAGGAATAGCGACAGGTAGCGACTGGTGAGCGGCCGGTAATGACGGGCCCCGCCACGAGAACGCCGGCTCCCCACCACAATCACACATTTATCAAGCCAATCCTGCTTAGCGACTGAGATAGCGCCATATAGCCACTCATTCTTCATTATTCCAGCCTCAGCCCACAGCGCCAGCGTCCGACCTTGAACAGCGACAGGTATAACCTCTCGCTACCTGGCGCTCTCCAATGCATTTCAATGGAACAATCTTTAAATATTCATAATTAATTGTTATATTTTTTTTTTTTAAATGTGAAAAAGTCTGTGACCACTATTAAATGATTTTTTTAAGGTAAAAAAAAATAAAAAAAATTGTACAGAATTGATATTACAGGTCTGATATTAATGTATTCATATTACCAAATTGTTTAAAAAACAAAAATATGGTGGTTTGGGGGTTAAAAACCTACTTTTAACCCATCGCCGCCAGCGCTCTGGGGTTTAAACATGCATTTCACAGCGCAAGAATTTTTTGAGCATGATTTTTTAATGAATATGGTGGGAGCCGGTCGCTAGGGCCAGTCGCTATCATGCGCTCCCATACAGCGCGAAACCTGTCAAATAGCGACTCCTCACCCAATATTCAACATTACGGCAAACCGACTGAGTCGCTATCAACTACCGAACAACGGCCAAGCACAGCGACTACTAGCGGGCGCTCTGAAAATGCCGCTATAGTCGCTCAACTGTCGCTACCTGCCGCTATTAATGAATCGGCCTCCCCGTATCATTATGAGCAGTAGCACTATTACTACTACTTATTTGTGAATGGTCGGCACGAGCACGCTCCCTGTTAAAGGGTAGTGGAAATGCGGTCGCCAGTGCAATCGGGTCCACTTGATTTAAACAAGCTCTTGGATGAAGGTGGCGAGAGCGGATCCGAGCGCGCTGATTGGACGAGAGGCTGTGCATGCCCCATACAACCGAGGAAGGGTGAGTGAGATCAGGTGACCTGGGAGGTTTCACACAGGTGCCCCGTGGGGCAAAGACCAAAACCCAGAATAGTCAAAATCCTGGGTTTCGGTCCACTTTAAAAAAACAACAACAAAGAAACAGATCCTCACCAATGGTCTTGTGCACCTGATCGGCACTATAGCGAGCGTTTAAAATGCGACTTCATTGAAAATCCATGCACCACCCTGCCCCCCTCCTGGCTTCCTTCTTGCATCACCCTGCATGACTTGCCGCACCCGTTCCATTTCATTTCGATGAAGGGGCGTACCGAGGGCTGACAGGCCTTCTTCTCCTATTGTAGTGAAGGGAGTGGGCGTGGTCCGTCACCATGATGAAGGGATGGCCGCTCGGTTCAAGGCCAAGTTTTAAACTACCACTATAAAGTGAAACACTGCGCTGCAGTATCTGTTCTGTATTTTACCCCCACAGGGACTTTAAAGCAGAACAAAACCCACTGAACTTGTGAAATACATTTGGCCATAGCCCCTGCCGATATTCCCTCCCTAGGGTGTACAACTAGAAATGGATTTTGTTTTTTGTTTTTCGTCCTGGGACACTTTATTTTTTGCTGTCCCTCTCTGTAAGAAGTCAGGTGATCAGTCATTGCATAGGTGTGGCAATGACATCATTGCCATATACAACAATAGCAATGAATGGAGGAGGCGGAGCTTTACAGCTAAAACAGATGCCATTATCTGGGATTAGAGTGAAGCAGGAGCAGTGAAAATTGGCCAATGGTGCTCCTCATGGGTGGAGCAATTCAGGGGATGCTAGTTAAATAATACGGGTTTTGACATTATTAAGAAGTAACATCCTGCATCAACCATCCACCACCTCCAGGCTTTCCAGTTTGTGATACCCCTTTACTAATTGCCCCCAACACCTGGTATTTCTACTCACCTCTATGCACCTGTATATGTAGAACCTCATAAAGGGGAATATTTTTGGCATATTGAATGGTTAAAGTGGAACAAAATCCAATCCTACAGTTAGGGCAGCCATCAGGGCAGAAGAGCCAAAACTCCAGTATGGGGCCCAGGGGTCCAGTTGTGAAGAGGATGCCCCTGGCCAGGTGACTTTAATGGCCATCCTGACCTGATACCCACAGGATGCCAAACAATTGCCACTAGCGTTGATGATGAGGGTATCTTCTACTCCTCCCCCAGGCTGTTCTGCCTTGGGTCTTAATTTAAACTAAGGCCAAGCCATCACAGGTAGGTTAGCAAAGAGGCTAGACTATATAGAGATATTGTGTCGGGGTCCCTCATAACCTTTAATGTGATGACTGGGCCCCTAGTCTGATTTTCAGATTCCAATGACATGGGACCCTAGCACCTGGAGTTTTTGCTCCCCATATAGCCCTGTCTGGATTTTGATGTTAGCCTGGTTGCCTTGGGGCCCGAGACTCAGTTTAAACTAGGGGCTTAGCCAACACACATTGGTTATGATAAGGAACCGTGGGCTGACCCCTTTTGTTCTCTACAGTTCAGAGAGATTTCTCAAGTTTCGTTCGGTGTTGCAAAATAATCTAAGGGAGTGAAATATACGCGTAACAAAGAACACAGACAGCCAGCGTGTTCCAAGCTACACGGGAGAGCGCTCTCTGCTCTCCGCCCAGTGGCACTTTATTTTTTATATCAAAGTAAAAAACACAGCATACGTCATCTATTGGACCTCATCATATAAGGGAAAAATCTAATTACTGGCTCAATGATTGGTCATCACTAGGGATGAGCGAATCGGTTCTAACGAACCTGAATTCGCTCCGAATTTCAGGGTAAATTCGATTCAGCACAAACCCGAATTTTTAGTGGTTCGTGCTGACCGAATTTTCCCTGAAAAAAAAAATGCCGGAATGGTGGGAGCGGGGAGACCGGCTGCGCTGTCAGCAGGTGGCGGAAGCCGGCTTCCGCCGACAGCGCAGCCGGCCTCCCCGCTCCCAGCATGCCGGCATTTTTTTTTTCAGCAAACACTTACCGGCATGGTGGGAGCGAGGAGGCCGGCTGCGCCGTCAGCTGTCATCAGAGGACGCGTCATCAGAGGAAGCCGCTTCCTCTGATGACGCGTCCTGTGATGACAGCTGACAGCGCAGCCGGCCTCCCCGCTCCCACCAGAGATGAGCGATTCGTTAAAGTTCGATTCGGATGAACCCGAATTTCTTTGAGAAATTCAGCGAATCGGCCGAATCGAATTTTTGAGAAGTTCGCTCATCTCTAGTCATCACAGCTAAAACTGATATTCTTAGGAATGTTAGTGACGCCTAGGGGGCCGGATAAGACAAGGTGTGTCCAGCTCCTCAGCGCCATCTTGCTCACAGTAATATGTTAATAGCAGCGTGCTCTAAATTCAGTACAAGCAAAGGAAAGAATCAGCGCAGAGATAAGTGGCTTACTGAGGGTTTATTTCACCTTTATTAGCCACTATAGCATACAATGCAGAGAGAGGGGATGTTCAGCTATACATTCGTTTTATTTATTCTGATCTCCATCCATCACAGTTATGAGGGAGCCCAGACATTGCTGCTGTTATGGGGCCTGAAAATTCCACAATGCGGCCCTGCCTACAGTCTCTGGCCGAGTGAACTATAATCAGCAGAGCTGTCTCAAGGCCTCAGCGCCTTGCTGTATCTCCTTCTACCCTTGTCGTACTCTCTTCCCAGGCCCACAGAGCATTCAGAGCAAGGAAGCCAGGGCCAAACCGCACATGTGCCATGGGATCGAGACCTGAGGTGAGTATATTGTGAAACACACAGTGAGGCATCCCAATCTCACATCTGGAGTGGACCAAGACAAAATGGGTTTAGTCCGTTTTAAGCAGTGGATGATTTTGGGATAAATTGGTGAATCAGCCAGGGCAGTTTAATGCTCTCTAGGGCCCCTTTGCGGTGCATGACAACATATGTCCCTTTAGCTCCGCTGTCACCAATGGGTCCTCCTGTGCTGCTGATTGTCCTCTAGTCCTCAATTCCACCAATCTTCCTCTATTTCCTACCACCTTGTTAGCTCGGTCCCACACCACTTTCTCAATTGCCGGTGATAATCATTTGGCACGGGTAAGCCTAGACGGAGGGGAGCTCCCAAAGGGATCTCTATTCATTCCACATTCTATTTCCATTATTAATAGATGTAAACAGAATGGATAGCACCAACCAACACAATCAAAAATATGTATGGTGCGCTGCTCTGGTTGACGGACCCAAAACCAAATTGATATAGATACAAGAGAAAGGGGGTGCCCAGAAATCCCCCTAAAAGAGCTGTGCTAATCCCAGAATTGCGCTCAGCCAATTCAATGGTATTCAGAATCAGATTCTGCCTTGAAAAAGTGACAGAGCATTGTCACAAAACGCGTAGGCTTGGATCCCTGGGGGGGGGGGGTGCTTTTTGTCGCTGGTGACTATGGTAATGTAAGATTGGCTATCTATTGTGTGACATGTATTGTTTTCTTCATTATTATTATGCACTTTATTTGGATGATTGTTGTAAACTGATGCACTTTTAGCACAAGCATTTTATATATATATATGGTTAAGGTTATTGATTAGAATAGATTACAGAGGGTGTTTAATCACATTTACAATGCATATTGATGGTATTTAATGGTATTAGCGCCCCCTTTAGGTGAATAGTGGGTATGTTATGTCTTCTGCGTGTTTTAAGATACATTTTGATTGGCAGGCTGATCCATTACTAGTAGGGATGAGCGAATCGATCCGGACGAACCCGGATTCGATCCGAATTTCAGGAAAAATTCGATTCGGATCGAATCCGAATTTCCCCGCGATTCGATCACTCGAAGTTTTCCTTTAACATCCATTCATTTACATTTACAGGCATTCTAAGATGGCGGACGGGACATGTCTGGACATCTATCCCGCGCCAGTGCAAGCTGGGGCAGTCACATGCAGCCTATCAGCAGCCAGCAAGCCCGGTGACGTCACACAGCGGTATTTAACGGCGGCCATCTTGCTTTTCCTCATTTCTCTATTGCATTCGTGACAGACAGAACGCTGTGTAGCTGAGGCAGTTAGACAGGCTGGAGACAGGGACAGACAGGGACAGGCTGGAGACAGGCAGGAGACAGGCAGGAGACAGACAGGAGACAGACAGGAGACAGACAGAAAGCCAGGGAAAGGTAGGAAAAACGGAGCTGGCTGACAGGGAGATTTTTTTTTTTTCATCCAGCCTTTGTTAGCGTTTTCAGGCTGCTTATAGTAACTAACTGTGCATATATACTGAACTGATCTTAAGTCTGCTGTGAGGCATCCCATTCTGTGACTAAAGCAGCCTCTGTTTAAGACCATATAAGCATTTGCTCTTATCATATTTGAAATTAGCCTGATAAAGACACTTTTGCTGGGCAAAGCACTACTGGACCCTGCCAGGTCCATTCCTGCCCAGGGCATCCCATTCTGTGACTACAGCAGCCTCTGTTTAAGACCATATAAGCATTTGCTCTTATCATATTTGAAATTAGGCCTGATAAAGACACTTTTGCTGGGCAAAGCACTACTGGACCCTGCCAGGTCGATTCCTGTTGGGGCATCCCATTCTGTGACTAAAGCAGCCTCTGTTTAAGACCATATAAGCATTTGCTCTTATCATATTTGAAATTAGCCTGATAAAGACACTTTTGCTGGGCAAAGCACTACTGGACCCTGCCAGGTCCATTCCTGCCCAGGGCATCCCATTCTGTGACTACAGCAGCCTCTGTTTAAGACCATATAAGCATTTGCTCTTATCATATTTGAAATTAGGCCTGATAAAGACACTTTTGCTGGGCAAAGCACTACTGGACCCTGCCAGGTCCATTCCTGCCCAGGGCATCCCATTCTGTGACTACAGCAGCCTCTGTTTAAGACCATATAAGCATTTGCTCTTATCATATTTGAAATTAGGCCTGATAAAGACACTTTTGCTGGGCAAAGCACTACTGGACCCTGCCAGGTCGATTCCTGTTGGGGCATCCCATTCTGTGACTAAAGCAGCCTCTGTTTAAGACCATATAAGCATTTGCTCTTATCATATTTGAAATTAGCCTGATAAAGACACTTTTGCTGGGCAAAGCACTACTGGACCCTGCCAGGTCCATTCCTGCCCAGGGCATCCCATTCTGTGACTACAGCAGCCTCTGTTTAAGACCATATAAGCATTTGCTCTTATCATATTTGAAATTAGGCCTGATAAAGACACTTTTGCTGGGCAAAGCACTACTGTACCCTGCCAGGTCCATTCCTGCCCAGGGCATCCCATTCTGTGACTACAGCAGCCTCTGTTTAAGACCATATAAGCATTTGCTCTTATCATATTTGAAATTAGGCCTGATAAAGACACTTTTGCTGGGCAAAGCACTACTGTACCCTGCCAGGTCCATTCCTGCCCAGGGCATCCCATTCTGTGACTAAAGCAGCCTCTGTTTAAGACCATATAAGCATTTGCTCTTATCATATTTGAAATTAGGCCTGATAAAGACACTTTTGCTGGGCAAAGCACTACTGTACCCTGCCAGGTCCATTCCTGCCCAGGGCATCCCATTCTGTGACTAAAGCAGCCTCTGTTTAAGACCATATAAGCATTTGCTCTTATCATATTTGAAATTAGGCCTGATAAAGACACTTTTGCTGGGCAAAGCACTACTGGACCCTGCCAGGTCGATTCCTGTTGGGGCATCCCATTCTGTGACTAAAGCAGCCTCTGTTTAAGACCATATAAGCATTTGCTCTTATCATATTTGAAATTAGCCTGATAAAGACACTTTTGCTGGGCAAAGCACTACTGGACCCTGCCAGGTCCATTCCTGCCCAGGGCATCCCATTCTGTGACTACAGCAGCCTCTGTTTAAGACCATATAAGCATTTGCTCTTATCATATTTGAAATTAGGCCTGATAAAGACACTTTTGCTGGGCAAAGCACTACTGTACCCTGCCAGGTCCATTCCTGCCCAGGGCATCCCATTCTGTGACTACAGCAGCCTCTGTTTAAGACCATATAAGCATTTGCTCTTATCATATTTGAAATTAGCCTGATAAAGACACTTTTGCTGGGCAAAGCACTACTGTACCCTGCCAGGTCCATTCCTGCCCAGGGCATCCCATTCTGTGACTAAAGCAGCCTCTGTTTAAGACCATATAAGCATTTGCTCTTATCATATTTGAAATTAGGCCTGATAAAGACACTTTTGCTGGGCAAAGCACTACTGTACCCTGCCAGGTCCATTCCTGCCCAGGGCATCCCATTCTGTGACTAAAGCAGCCTCTGTTTAAGACCATATAAGCATTTGCTCTTATCATATTTGAAATTAGGCCTGATAAAGACACTTTTGCTGGGCAAAGCACTACTGTACCCTGCCAGGTCCATTCCTGCCCAGGGCATCCCATTCTGTGACTAAAGCAGCCTCTGTTTAAGACCATATAAGCATTTGCTCTTATCATATTTGAAATAAGCCTGATAAAGACACTTTTGCTGGGCAAAGCACTACTGGACCCTGCCAGGTCCATTCCTGCCCAGGGCATCCCATTCTGTGACTACAGCAGCCTCTGTTTAAGACCATATAAGCATTTGCTCTTATCATATTTGAAATTAGGCCTGATAAAGACACTTTTGCTGGGCAAAGCACTACTGTACCCTGCCAGGTCCCTTCCTGCCCAGGGCATCCCATTCTGTGACTACAGCAGCCTCTGTTTAAGACCATATAAGCATTTGCTCTTATCATATTTGAAATTAGCCTGATAAAGACACTTTTGCTGGGCAAAGCACTACTGTACCCTGCCAGGTCCATTCCTGCCCAGGGCATCCCATTCTGTGACTAAAGCAGCCTCTGTTTAAGACCATATAAGCATTTGCTCTTATCATATTTGAAATTAGGCCTGATAAAGACACTTTTGCTGGGCAAAGCACTACTGTACCCTGCCAGGTCCATTCCTGCCCAGGGCATCCCATTCTGTGACTAAAGCAGCCTCTGTTTAAGACCATATAAGCATTTGCTCTTATCATATTTGAAATTAGGCCTGATAAAGACACTTTTGCTGGGCAAAGCACTACTGTACCCTGCCAGGTCCATTCCTGCCCAGGGCATCCCATTCTGTGACTACAGCAGCCTCTGTTTAAGACCATATAAGCATTTGCTCTTATCATATTTGAAATTAGCCTGATAAAGACACTTTTGCTGGGCAAAGCACTACTGTACCCTGCCAGGTCCATTCCTGCCCAGGGCATCCCATTCTGTGACTAAAGCAGCCTCTGTTTAAGACCATATAAGCATTTGCTCTTATCATATTTGAAATTAGGCCTGATAAAGACACTTTTGCTGGGCAAAGCACTACTGGACCCTGCCAGGTCGATTCCTGTTGGGGCATCCCATTCTGTGACTAAAGCAGCCTCTGTTTAAGACCATATAAGCATTTGCTCTTATCATATTTGAAATTAGCCTGATAAAGACACTTTTGCTGGGCAAAGCACTACTGGACCCTGCCAGGTCCATTCCTGCCCAGGGCATCCCATTCTGTGACTACAGCAGCCTCTGTTTAAGACCATATAAGCATTTGCTCTTATCATATTTGAAATTAGGCCTGATAAAGACACTTTTGCTGGGCAAAGCACTACTGTACCCTGCCAGGTCCATTCCTGCCCAGGGCATCCCATTCTGTGACTAAAGCAGCCTCTGTTTAAGACCATATAAGCATTTGCTCTTATCATATTTGAAATTAGGCCTGATAAAGACACTTTTGCTGGGCAAAGCACTACTGTACCCTGCCAGGTCCATTCCTGCCCAGGGCATCCCATTCTGTGACTAAAGCAGCCTCTGTTTAAGACCATATAAGCATTTGCTCTTATCATATTTGAAATTAGGCCTGATAAAGACACTTTTGCTGGGCAAAGCACTACTGTACCCTGTCAGGTCCATTCCTGCCCAGGGCATCCCATTCTGTGACTAAAGCAGCCTCTGTTTAAGACCATATAAGCATTTGCTCTTATCATATTTGAAATAAGCCTGATAAAGACACTTTTGCTGGGCAAAGCACTACTGGACCCTGCCAGGTCCATTCCTGCCCAGGGCATCCCATTCTGTGACTACAGCAGCCTCTGTTTAAGACCATATAAGCATTTGCTCTTATCATATTTGAAATTAGGCCTGATAAAGACACTTTTGCTGGGCAAAGCACTACTGTACCCTGCCAGGTCCCTTCCTGCCCAGGGCATCCCATTCTGTGACTACAGCAGCCTCTGTTTAAGACCATATAAGCATTTGCTCTTATCATATTTGAAATTAGCCTGATAAAGACACTTTTGCTGGGCAAAGCACTACTGTACCCTGCCAGGTCCATTCCTACCCAGGGCATCCCATTCTGTGACTAAAGCAGCCTCTGTTTAAGACCATATAAGCATTTGCTCTTATCATATTTGAAATTAGGCCTGATAAAGACACTTTTGCTGGGCAAAGCACTACTGTACCCTGCCAGGTCCATTCCTGCCCAGGGCATCCCATTCTGTGACTAAAGCAGCCTCTGTTTAAGACCATATAAGCATTTGCTCTTATCATATTTGAAATTAGGCCTGATAAAGACACTTTTGCTGGGCAAAGCACTACTGTACCCTGCCAGGTCCATTCCTGCCCAGGGCATCCCATTCTGTGACTACAGCAGCCTCTGTTTAAGACCATATAAGCATTTGCTCTTATCATATTTGATATTAGCCTGATAAAGACACTTTTGCTGGGCAAAGCACTACTGTACCCTGCCAGGTCCATTCCTGCCCAGGGCATCCCATTCTGTGACTAAAGCAGCCTCTGTTTAAGACCATATAAGCATTTGCTCTTATCATATTTGAAATTAGGCCTGATAAAGACACTTTTGCTGGGCAAAGCACTACTGGACCCTGCCAGGTCGATTCCTGTTGGGGCATCCCATTCTGTGACTAAAGCAGCCTCTGTTTAAGACCATATAAGCATTTGCTCTTATCATATTTGAAATTAGCCTGATAAAGACACTTTTGCTGGGCAAAGCACTACTGGACCCTGCCAGGTCCATTCCTGCCCAGGGCATCCCATTCTGTGACTACAGCAGCCTCTGTTTAAGACCATATAAGCATTTGCTCTTATCATATTTGAAATTAGGCCTGATAAAGACACTTTTGCTGGGCAAAGCACTACTGTACCCTGCCAGGTCCATTCCTGCCCAGGGCATCCCATTCTGTGACTAAAGCAGCCTCTGTTTAAGACCATATAAGCATTTGCTCTTATCATATTTGAAATTAGGCCTGATAAAGACACTTTTGCTGGGCAAAGCACTACTGGACCCTGCCAGGTCGATTCCTGTTGGGGCATCCCATTCTGTGACTAAAGCAGCCTCTGTTTAAGACCATATAAGCATTTGCTCTTATCATATTTGAAATTAGCCTGATAAAGACACTTTTGCTGGGCAAAGCACTACTGGACCCTGCCAGGTCCATTCCTGCCCAGGGCATCCCATTCTGTGACTACAGCAGCCTCTGTTTAAGACCATATAAGCATTTGCTCTTATCATATTTGAAATTAGGCCTGATAAAGACACTTTTGCTGGGCAAAGCACTACTGTACCCTTCCAGGTCCATTCCTGCCCAGGGCATCCCATTCTGTGACTACAGCAGCCTCTGTTTAAGACCATATAAGCATTTGCTCTTATCATATTTGAAATTAGGCCTGATAAAGACACTTTTGCTGGGCAAAGCACTACTGTACCCTGCCAGGTCCATTCCTGCCCAGGGCATCCCATTCTGTGACTAAAGCAGCCTCTGTTTAAGACCATATAAGCATTTGCTCTTATCATATTTGAAATTAGGCCTGATAAAGACACTTTTGCTGGGCAAAGCACTACTGTACCCTGCCAGGTCCATTCCTGCCCAGGGCATCCCATTCTGTGACTAAAGCAGCCTCTGTTTAAGACCATATAAGCATTTGCTCTTATCATATTTGAAATTAGGCCTGATAAAGACACTTTTGCTGGGCAAAGCACTACTGGACCCTGCCAGGTCGATTCCTGTTGGGGCATCCCATTCTGTGACTAAAGCAGCCTCTGTTTAAGACCATATAAGCATTTGCTCTTATCATATTTGAAATTAGCCTGATAAAGACACTTTTGCTGGGCAAAGCACTACTGGACCCTGCCAGGTCCATTCCTGCCCAGGGCATCCCATTCTGTGACTACAGCAGCCTCTGTTTAAGACCATATAAGCATTTGCTCTTATCATATTTGAAATTAGGCCTGATAAAGACACTTTTGCTGGGCAAAGCACTACTGTACCCTGCCAGGTCCATTCCTGCCCAGGGCATCCCATTCTGTGACTAAAGCAGCCTCTGTTTAAGACCATATAAGCATTTGCTCTTATCATATTTGAAATTAGGCCTGATAAAGACACTTTTGCTGGGCAAAGCACTACTGTACCCTGCCAGGTCCATTCCTGCCCAGGGCATCCCATTCTGTGACTAAAGCAGCCTCTGTTTAAGACCATATAAGCATTTGCTCTTATCATATTTGAAATTAGGCCTGATAAAGACACTTTTGCTGGGCAAAGCACTACTGTACCCTGCCAGGTCCATTCCTGCCCAGGGCATCCCATTCTGTGACTAAAGCAGCCTCTGTTTAAGACCATATAAGCATTTGCTCTTATCATATTTGAAATAAGCCTGATAAAGACACTTTTGCTGGGCAAAGCACTACTGGACCCTGCCAGGTCCATTCCTGCCCAGGGCATCCCATTCTGTGACTACAGCAGCCTCTGTTTAAGACCATATAAGCATTTGCTCTTATCATATTTGAAATTAGGCCTGATAAAGACACTTTTGCTGGGCAAAGCACTACTGTACCCTGCCAGGTCCCTTCCTGCCCAGGGCATCCCATTCTGTGACTACAGCAGCCTCTGTTTAAGACCATATAAGCATTTGCTCTTATCATATTTGAAATTAGCCTGATAAAGACACTTTTGCTGGGCAAAGCACTACTGTACCCTGCCAGGTCCATTCCTGCCCAGGGCATCCCATTCTGTGACTAAAGCAGCCTCTGTTTAAGACCATATAAGCATTTGCTCTTATCATATTTGAAATTAGGCCTGATAAAGACACTTTTGCTGGGCAAAGCACTACTGTACCCTGCCAGGTCCATTCCTGCCCAGGGCATCCCATTCTGTGACTAAAGCAGCCTCTGTTTAAGACCATATAAGCATTTGCTCTTATCATATTTGAAATTAGGCCTGATAAAGACACTTTTGCTGGGCAAAGCACTACTGTACCCTGCCAGGTCCATTCCTGCCCAGGGCATCCCATTCTGTGACTACAGCAGCCTCTGTTTAAGACCATATAAGCATTTGCTCTTATCATATTTGAAATTAGCCTGATAAAGACACTTTTGCTGGGCAAAGCACTACTGTACCCTGCCAGGTCCATTCCTGCCCAGGGCATCCCATTCTGTGACTAAAGCAGCCTCTGTTTAAGACCATATAAGCATTTGCTCTTATCATATTTGAAATTAGGCCTGATAAAGACACTTTTGCTGGGCAAAGCACTACTGGACCCTGCCAGGTCGATTCCTGTTGGGGCATCCCATTCTGTGACTAAAGCAGCCTCTGTTTAAGACCATATAAGCATTTGCTCTTATCATATTTGAAATTAGCCTGATAAAGACACTTTTGCTGGGCAAAGCACTACTGGACCCTGCCAGGTCCATTCCTGCCCAGGGCATCCCATTCTGTGACTACAGCAGCCTCTGTTTAAGACCATATAAGCATTTGCTCTTATCATATTTGAAATTAGGCCTGATAAAGACACTTTTGCTGGGCAAAGCACTACTGTACCCTGCCAGGTCCATTCCTGCCCAGGGCATCCCATTCTGTGACTAAAGCAGCCTCTGTTTAAGACCATATAAGCATTTGCTCTTATCATATTTGAAATTAGGCCTGATAAAGACACTTTTGCTGGGCAAAGCACTACTGAACCCTGCCAGGTCGATTCCTGTTGGGGCATCCCATTCTGTGACTAAAGCAGCCTCTGTTTAAGACCATATAAGCATTTGCTCTTATCATATTTGAAATTAGCCTGATAAAGACACTTTTGCTGGGCAAAGCACTACTGGACCCTGCCAGGTCCATTCCTGCCCAGGGCATCCCATTCTGTGACTACAGCAGCCTCTGTTTAAGACCATATAAGCATTTGCTCTTATCATATTTGAAATTAGGCCTGATAAAGACACTTTTGCTGGGCAAAGCACTACTGTACCCTGCCAGGTCCATTCCTGCCCAGGGCATCCCATTCTGTGACTACAGCAGCCTCTGTTTAAGACCATATAAGCATTTGCTCTTATCATATTTGAAATTAGCCTGATAAAGACACTTTTGCTGGGCAAAGCACTACTGTACCCTGCCAGGTCCATTCCTGCCCAGGGCATCCCATTCTGTGACTAAAGCAGCCTCTGTTTAAGACCATATAAGCATTTGCTCTTATCATATTTGAAATTAGGCCTGATAAAGACACTTTTGCTGGGCAAAGCACTACTGGACCCTGCCAGGTGCACTCCTATTTGGGGCATCCCATTCTGTGACTAAAGCAGCCTCTGTTTAAGACCATATAAGCATTTGCTCTTATCATATTTGAAATTAGGCCTGATAAAGACACTTTTGCTGGGCATAGCACAACTTGTCCCTGCCAGGTGTACTTACTGCTGGTTTTTAGGGCATCCCATTCTGTGACTACACCAGCCTCTATTTAAGAACCTAACCATTTGCACCTATTCTAATTGAAATTAGGCATGATAAAGACACTTTTGATGTGCATAGTCTTACTGCTGCCTGCCAGGTGCTCTCTGGTTTTTGGGACATCCCATTCTGTAACATACCATTAGCCTCTGCATTTACTGTAAGCTGCACAGTTATTTAAAGAAATTTGGCCTGTATGAGCCTGCTAACACACTGCTGCTGTGTGCATATATACTGATCTCAAGTCTGCTTGGGGCATCCCATTCTGTAACATACCATTAGCCTCTGCATTAACTGTAAGCTGCACATTTATTTAAAGAAATTTGGCCTGTATGAGCCTGCTAACACACTGCTGCTGTGTGCATATATACTGATCTCAAGTCAGCTTGGGGCATCCCATTCTGTAACATACCATTAGCCTCTGCATTAACTGTAAGCTGCACAGTTATTTAAAGAAATTTGGCCTGTATGAGCCTGCTAACACACTGCTGCTGTGTGCATATATACTGATCTCAAGTCTGCTTTGGGGCATCCCATTCTGTAACATACCATTAGCCTCTGCATTTACTGTAAGCTGCACATTTATTTAAAGAAATTTGGCCTGTATGAGCCTGCTAACACACTGCTGCTGTGTGCATATATACTGATCTCAAGTCTGCTTTGGGGCATCCCATTCTGTAACATACCATTAGCCTCTGCATTTACTGTAAGCTGCACATTTATTTAAAGAAATTTGGCCTGTATGAGCCTGCTAACACACTGCTGCTGTGTGCATATATACTGATCTCAAGTCTGCTTGGGGCATCCCATTCTGTAACATACCATTAGCCTCTGCATTAACTGTAAGCTGCACAGTTATTTAAAGAAATTTGGCCTGTATGAGCCTGCTAACACACTGCTGCTGTGTGCATATATACTGATCTCAAGTCTGCTTTGGGGCATCCCATTCTGTAACATACCATTAGCCTCTGCATTTACTGTAAGCTGCACATTTATTTAAAGAAATTTGGCCTGTATGAGCCTGCTAACACACTGCTGCTGTGTGCATATATACTGATCTCAAGTCTGCTTTGGGGCATCCCATTCTGTAACATACCATTAGCCTCTGCATTTACTGTAAGCTGCACATTTATTTAAAGAAATTTGGCCTGTATGAGCCTGCTAACACACTGCTGCTGTGTGCATATATACTGATCTCAAGTCAGCTTTGGGGCATCCCATTCTGTAACATACCATTAGCCTCTGCATTAACTGTAAGCTGCACATTTATTTAAAGAAATTTGGCCTGTATGAGCCTGCTAACACACTGCTGCTGTGTGCATATATACTGATCTCAAGTCAGCTTGGGGCATCCCATTCTGTAACATACCATTAGCCTCTGCATTAACTGTAAGCTGCACAGTTATTTAAAGAAATTTGGCCTGTATGAGCCTGCTAACACACTGCTGCTGTGTGCATATATACTGATCTCAAGTCAGCTTTGGGGCATCCCATTCTGTAACATACCATTAGCCTCTGCATTTACTGTAAGCTGCACATTTATTTAAAGAAATTTGGCCTGTATGAGCCTGCTAACACACTGCTGCTGTGTGCATATATACTGATCTCAAGTCTGCTTGGGGCATCCCATTCTGTAACATACCATTAGCCTCTGCATTAACTGTAAGCTGAACAGTTATTTAAAGAAATTTGGCCTGTATGAGCCTGCTAACACACTGCTGCTGTGTGCATATATACTGATCTCAAGTCTGCTTGGGGCATCCCATTCTGTAACATACCATTAGCCTCTGCATTAACTGTAAGCTGCACATTTATTTAAAGAAATTTGGCCTGTATGAGCCTGCTAACACACTGCTGCTGTGTGCATATATACTGATCTCAAGTCTGCTTGGGGCATCCCATTCTGTAACATAACATAACCTACCTACCATACTAAGCAGCTCTCTTATTTAAACTAAGCAGGCCTCTTGGAGGCTGAGTGTCCACTTTTGGGTGTGCATTTATATTCGGTTTCATATACAGTGGGGTATCCCAATTTGTAAGATAACCTACCCCAACCATGTAAACTAAATAGGCCTGTTGCAGCCTGAGTTTCTCTGCTTGCGTATGGCCTGCATTACAATCTGTCTCTTTCAATGACACTGCTGCCTGGGGTATCCCAATTTGTAAGATAACCTACCCCAACCATGTAAACTAAAGGTTACATCTTTCCAGAAGGAAAACTTATGCCGAACACTATTTTTGTTAGGGGCATTGACCTTTGGATTGATCGGCATGAAATTAATTTTTTTTTTTCAAAGTATGGCGCTGTGAAGAAGGTCAAAATGATGTCTCATACTTGGATTATTGTTACTTTTTGTTCAGCTTGAAATATAACAGGCCACACGGGCATCCCAAGGCACATGCTATTTTAAACCTATCTGTTATACAACATAAGCGTTGATCAGGCTACTTCAGTTTGCACTTGTTTTTGACTGATTTTAATAAACCAGGCCGCAGGGCACCCCAAAGCTGCACCTTGCACCCTATCTGGTATACAACATAAGCGTTGATCAGCATCAGCTTCATTAAGCTACTTCAGTTTGCACTTCCTTTTTGACTGCTTTCATTTAACCAGGCCGCAGGGCACCCCAAAGCTGCACCTTGCACCCTACCTGTTTATACTAAATAAGCATCTACAGCCTCAGCTTTATTAAGTTATTGCATTTTGAATTGGTTTTGGTCTGCTTTAAATACACCAGGCCGCAGGGCATCCCAAACCTGCATGTTGCACCCCATCTGTTATACTAAATAAGCGTTGATCAGCATCAGCTTTATTAAGCTATTGCATTTTGCATTGGTTTTTGTACTGCTGCCAAAACACTAGCCCATATGGGCATCCCAAACCAGCACATGTCACCCTATCTGTTATACTAAATAAGCTTCTACAGGCCCTTTTTTTATTTATTTATTTTTATTTATATAGAGCTGCAATAGCTTATATTGTGAGGTTAATTTGCCATTTTGCAGCATAATATAGAGCAGCCCCTGTGTAAATCTGAGGGGCAATAGCTTATATAGTGAGGTAAATTTGCCATTTTGCTTCGTTATATAGAGCAGGCCCTGTGTAAATCTGAGGGGCAATAGCTTATATTGTGAGGTTAATTTGCCATTTTGCAGCATAATATAGAGCAGGCCCTGTGTAAATCTGAGGGGCAATAGCTTATATTGTGAGGTAAATTTGCCACTTTGCAGCATAATATAGAGCAGCCCCTGTGTAAATCTGAGGGGCAATAGCTCATATAGTGAGGTAAATTTGCCATTTTGCTTCGTTATATAGAGCAGCCCAGTTGCCATCTAAATCAACTACTGTCCGGCCAGTACAGCTTTTCCAGGGCAAACTCTGCTAGTTGCGGGCACAAGTCAAGTTTGGCTTCCCAGCAAATCCAGTGGATCTTGAAGGTGTGTTGGCATGGTCATGTCAAGGTATGACATGACCTGCTGTTTGAGGTCCAGCTCCAGGTCTTCCTGCTGCTCATGAGTAGACTCACTATGCGGGTGTAGAAAGCTACTCACTAGCGACTGAAGACTGAGGCTGCTGCTGATGGAGCTGCTGCTGCTGCTCCTTCCACCCCCCCAGCAGCCATGGCAGTGGAAGGTGATCGCAGAGGTCCCCCCGAGTCAGACCTGCGGGAGTATGGGCCATGGCGCAGATAGACATCGCCATCGACTACGTGGGATGTCTCTGTAGTAGGTCAGTTTGTCCTCCCTCTCAGTGGGCGTAAAAAATGCCCCCATTTTGTGCCGGAAGCGAGGGTCCAATAAGTTGGAGAGCCAGAAGTCTTCCCGCTGACAAATGGAGACAATTCTGCGCTCACTAGTACGCAAGCATGTGAGCATGCATCGTGCCATTTGTGCAAATGACTCGGAGGGACTACCTGTCTCCATCTCCACTGTAAACTGCCACGGTGTGTCTGGGTCCTCTGTCTCACCTTACTCACAACCCTCTAGCTCCTGTGGCTGCTCCTGCTCCTCCTCTTCTGTCAGATGACTAGATAAAATGGTCATTTTGTGAAACCTAAACTGTGGTTTGCTTTGCCCCACCCCCTCCTCCTCCTCCACTTCAGCCCCCACAGGCTTCATGTGGCTGTGAAATGTATGTGCCATGTCTCCAGTGCCCTGACCAGCCATGGTTTCCAACATGTGTTGTAGTACATGAAGCAGTGGAATCTCATCGTTCATCTCATAGTCCTGGCAACTGACTAATAACGTAGCTTCCTCAAAGGGCCTGAGCAAACGGTCGGTGTCACGTATGAGCTGCCAATGGTTTACATTGAATTTACACAGGTGTCCCCCTATCCGTTTGGATCATCCAGAAATCCGTGATGGCTTTTCTCTGTTCCTATAGTGCAGTGGTCCTCAACCCTGTCCTCAAGGCCCACCAACATGTCATGTTTTTTGGATCTCCAAATAGCCAGCTCTATTGCTCTGCAGCTGCACTAATTACTCCACCTGTGCATCTTTGTGGAGATCTGCAAAACCTGGCCTGTTGGTGGGCCTTGAGGACAGGGTTGGGGACCACTGCTATAGTGGATCCTGCATATGGAGGGTGGAATTCCAACGGGTGGAAACATCGCAAATCAGACTATGGTGGGGTACACCGTTGTGATGCTGAGGCTCAATAGGGTTGTGCTTGGTGGTGTAGGAGTGCCAGAAGTGCATGCTAACTTTCTTTCCTGTTGTTCTTTCAGATGGGGGCAAGACTTAAAAACTAGACTGAACACGTGTGCCATGTGAGGACGCATGACTTTGGCTTCCTTGTCGCAGCGCAAACAAGATGTTCTTCCAAGTGTAATGCAGCAGGCTGGACTTATGGTGACGCTGTCTGAGAGGAGAAATCCCTCAGACATCAAGATTAAAAATTCCAAGAATTTTTGAGGGCTAATTATTCAGAGGCAAATGATAGCTAGTTGTTTCTGATTTAATTACAAGGTGGAAACACACCCTCAAACAAAACTTCACTTTGGCAATACTATTGCATTTGTCTATTCATAATTTTATGTATATACACTAACTAACCTACTTTTTCTCCCCAGGATGCTGCATGAAACACTGCCACATCGCTGAGTAGCTGATTTTTCCGAACAACAGTCCGCAATAATCTGCTGCTGCTGCCGCCGCCACCGCCGCAGACTCCAGGGACCCTCTTCCACTACCTCGGCTTGCAACACCTCCTCCCACGACACTCTCCTCATCACTAATTGCCGGCTAGTGGAAGAAGAGGCGAGTGTCTCCTCCACTTCTTGGCTGGGCAGTAGCTGCTGAATTTTATGATTATCAGATCTTCATCAATGGATAGTGGAGCTGAACCCAAAGCATAACAGACAGACAGTTGACTGGGGGTGTCAGATGCCACTTGTGATGCAGTGGACTGCTTTTGCAGCACTTCGAGACAAAGTTGCTTCATTGGCTGACACAATGACTGGTAAATCTGTGGAACATATGGTTTACAAGCAAGAATAACCATTTGTTTTTATATGAAAAAGACCCTGGTTTATACAGACTTTTTTTTTCCAGAGACTGCCCTGCGTGGAAATGAATGGCGCTTGGATCATCCAAGCTTTCCTCCCAACAATGCCTGATGTATTCCAGTAGATTGATGACGGGGCCAGACCTACACTAAAGAAAGATGGATCGTGCAAAACAGATTTAAGGCGCTGCTCTCCAGTTACAGACATTCCTCCGCATCGGACCACAAGTAAGTATTGATAAAAAATCCTTTACGTTACTCTTACTTTTTATTAATATTCTTCGGATAAGACGGATCAGACATGATTCCAGATTAAAAATTCCAAGAATTTTTGAGGGCTAATTAGTCAGAGGCAATGATACCTTCTTGTTTCTGATTTAATTAAAAGGTGGAAACACACCCTCAAACAAAACTTCACTTTGGCAATACTTTTGCATTTGTTTATTCATAATTTTATGTAGATATTACTAACTAAGCTACTTTTTCTCCACATGACTCTCCACAGGGTGTGATTCATCCAATTTTTGGGCTCCTGAAGCCAACCCCAGGGTCTCTTTAAAGTAATGTTTGGGCTCCTGCTGCTGCTGCTGCTAACTTCTGCCAACTCCAGGGTGTGATTCATCCAATTTTTCGGCTCCTGAAGCCAACTCCAGTGTATATTTGGGCTCCTGCTGCTGCTGCTGCCAACTCCAGGGTGTGAATCATGCAATTTTTGGGCTCCTGAAGCCAACCCCAGTGTCTCTTTAAAGTAATATTTGGGCTCCTGCTGCTGCCAACTCCAGGGTGTGATTCATCCAATTTTTGGGCTCCTGAAGCCAACCCCAGTGTCTCTTTAAAGTAATATTTGGGCTCCTGCTGCTGCCAACTCCCAGGGTGTGATTCATCCAATTTTTGGGCTCCTGAAGCCAACCCCAGTGTATATTTGGGCTCCTGCTGCTGCTGCTGCCAACTCCAGGGTGTGAATCATCCAATTTTTGCGCTCCTGAAGCCAACCCCAGTGTCTCTTTAAAGTAATGTTGGGGCTCCTGCTGCTGCTGCTGCCAACTCCAGGGTGTGATTCATCCAATTTTTGGGCTCCTGAAGCCAACCCCAGTGTCTCTTTAAAGTAATGTTGGGGCTCCTGCTGCTGCTGCTGCCAACTTCTGCCAACTCCAGGGTGTGACTCATCCAATTTTTGGGCTCCTGAAGCCAACTCCAGTGTATATTTGGGCTCCTGCTGCTGCTGCTGCCAACTCCAGGGTGTGATTCATCCAATGTTTGGGCTCCTGAAGCCAACTCCAGTGTATATTTGGGCTCCTGCTGCTGCTGCTGCTGCCAACTCCAGGGTGTGATTCATCCAATTTTTGGGCTCCTGAAGCCAACCCCAGTGTCTCTTTCAGCCAATGTTTGGGCTCCTGCTGCTGCTTCTGCCAACTCCAGGGTGTGATTCATCCAATTTTTGGGCTCCTGCTGCTGCCAACTCCAGTGTCTCTTTAAAGCAATGTTTGGGCTCCTGCCTCTCATAGTGATGCCACTTCAACTCTCTTGAATTCAATTGTGCCGCTCTGCGATTCTATTAGCGATGCCTCTGATCTGCATGTGATATTTATTCAAAGTATTATTTAACTAACCCAGCACGCATCCTGTGCGTGTTACAGCAAGGCAGAATGGTTTACAACCCTATTGAGGCTCTAGGAGGCTCAGAAATAGCCGTTTTTAATAGCGATTCGTCGCGAATTTATTCGGGTCGAAACGATTTTTGTCGGAAAATTCGGCGAATCAGTCGAATCGAATTTTTCAAAAGTTCGCTCATCTCTAATTACTAGCACCAGGTACCGACAGATGAGCGTCTGTAGCGAGGCATTGAGAGTGACAGCTAGTAGTCGCTGTGCTCGGCCATAGTTCGCTGTTTCAGAGTGTCTCAGTCGCTGGCCAGCATTGATGAATATATTGTGTGAGTCACTCAAACACCAGTACAGCCCTGTATGGGTGCGAACGGTAGCGCCAGCTCAGTGCGACCAACTCACACCACATTCATCAAAAAAACAGACTCACACAGCGCTGGCGCTCAAAATCGGGTCGTTGTAGCCCAGAGTGCCAGAGGCTGTGTGAAAACACATGGAATGACATTGTTATTACATTGTAACATGAACACTTTATTACCAGACATGTAAGGAAAATTCTGCATAAAAATATTATAAATCAAAAAAGGTTTCAAAAATGACTCTTTCTAGGCCATGAGAGGTCACACAATTATTTGATCATTAAAAAAATACATAAATAAATAAAACCCTGTTTAAACAGAAGAAAAGTAACGTCCATTGAAATGTATGGGAGAGCGACAGGTAACACCAGATGCTTAGGAAGGCAGAGCGCCGGCACTATACAGTGAGCCGTCTGTGATGATGAATCGGTCGCTACGTGTCGCTGTTAGAGGCGCTCACCAGATCCGCTTTGATAAATGTGGCATTGCGTACAGCGCCCGCCAGTCACCATTTGCTACCTGACGTTACCTGTCACAGCCAGTCGTTACCTGGCGCTATGGCTTGATGAATAAACCCCTATGTCTTGTTGTCAATTTTGGATAAATAAAATACACTTTTGAATACTATTGAATTGGTTAAGTCTCTGGGATTAGCACAGCTCTTTTAGGGGCATTTCTGGGTACCCCCTTTCTCTTGTATATATATCCATTATTAATAGACACGAATAGGCCCTTATTTATGAAGGAATAGCGACAGGTAGCGACTGGTGAGCGGCCGGTAATGATGGACCCTGCCACGAGAACGCCGGCTCCCCATCACAATCACACATTTATCAAGCCAATCCTGCTTAGCGACTGAGATAGCGCCAGATAGCGACTCATTCATCATTATTCCAGCCTCACCCCACAGCGCCAGCGTCCGACCTTGAACAGCAACAGGTATGACCTCTCGCTACCTGGCGCTCTCCAATGCATTTCAATGGAACAATCTTTAAATATTAATAATTAATTGTTATTAATGTTTTTTATTATTTTTTTTTTTTTTTAATGTGAAAAATTCTGTGACCACTTCTGCCATTTTAGATTTTAAGGGGAAAAAAAATGTGCAGAATTGATATTACAGGTCTGATATTAATGTATTCATATTACTAAATTATTTAAAATACTTTTTTTTTTTGGTTTCCGAAAATATGGTTGTTTGGGGGTTAAAAAACTACTTTTAACACATCGCCTCCAGCGCTCTGGGGTTTAAACATGCATTTTACAGCGCTTGAATTTTTTGAGCGTGATTTTTTGATGAATATGGTGGAAGCCGGTCGCTCTGACCAGTCGCTATCATGCGCTCCCATACATCGCGGAACCTGTCAAATAGCGACTCGTAACCTTGTATTCAACATTACGGCAAACCGACTGAGTCGCTGTCAACAACCAAACAACGGCCAAGCACAGCGACTACTAGCGGGCGCTGTGAAAATACTGCTACAGTCGCTCAACTGTCGCTACATGTCGCTATTAATAAATCAGCCTCATAGAACTCTGATTGGAGGAAAGCCTGCAAAGCACTGTAGAATTGGAAGAAGTAAGCAGAACTGATGAGTGCGGGGCACAGGGTTGTCACATAGCGAGGCATCCCAAATTGGGCAAAGAACAAAACAAAGGATGGTGGTTTTGTTCCTCTTAAATTATCTGGAAATCCTCTTTTTCATATAGCAGAACACACGTTTTTCCCAAAAGACATAAATAGCATATGGATTTGGAGGCCGAAACAGGGAGGCCGATTCATTAATAGCGCCAGGTAGCGACAGATGAGCGTCAGTAGCGGTATTTTCACAGCGCCCGCTAGTATTCGCTGTGCTTGGCCGTTGTTCGGTTGTTGACAGCGACTCGCTGTATGGGAGCACATGATAGTGACTGGCCATAGCGAACGGCTCCCAGCATATTTATTAACAAATCACGCTCAAAAAATTATTGCGCTGTGAATTGCATGTTTAAACCCCAGAGCGCTGGCGGCGATGGGTTAAAAGTAGTTTTTTAACCCCCAAACAACCATATTTTTGGAAAAAAAAAAAACAAGTTTTTCAAAACATTTTGTAATATGAATACATTAATATCAGACCTGTAATATCAATTCTGCACAATTTTTTTTTTTTTTACCTTAAAAAAAATATCTAACATGGCAGAAGTGGTAACAGAATTTTTGACATTTAAAAAAAAAAAAAAAAAAAAATTAATAGCAATTAATTAAGAATATTTAAAGATTGTTCCATTGAAATGCATTGGAGAGCGCCAGATAGCGAGAGGTCATACCTGTCGCTGTTCAAGGTCGCTCGCTGGCGCTGTGGGGTGAGGCTGGAATAATGATGAATGATTCGCTATCTGGCGCTCTGTCAGTCGCTAAGCCGGATCGGCTTGATAAATGTGTGATTGCGGAGGAGAGCCGGCGTTCTCGTGGCGGTGAGCGTCATTACCGTTCGCTCACCATTCGCTACCTGGCGCTATCCCTTGTTAAATAAGGGCCTGAATCTCTCCCCCCCCCCCAAAAAAAACAGCATCTGAAAAGAATGACAGCAGGTTCCAGCAACTCTAATTAAGCGATAAGGGGACGCCGCTGCCTTATAGAAAGACACTTTCAATGTAATAAATGCCCTAAGAGTCTTGAAGCGCTCATATACAGTCCCAATATTCATATTTAATGGCGCACAATCTATTTTGTCATATAAAGGTGGCTGTGGCCATTTCCAGCACTCGCTATCTTTCACTGACTAAAAGACATTTAAACCGAATTGCGACTTGTGAATCGCTTTCTCCGCTATTTTATCAGTAGAATAAAACAGAATAGGAGCCTATAGGCTGATGGTATTAAATATGAATCACAGCCGCTGAAACGCTGGTTTCCTGGTTATTGTTGAGAATCCATTGGAAGCGGTGATTGAAAATTATTTTCTATTATTCATAAATCACTTAACATTTTGCCCTATTCCTAATGGGCCTGTTCTGAAAGCGTTTTCACGATTCCTGCTTCATTTTATTTTACGACCATAAAATATGAATATACGCGGGATCCATAAAATATAGATGTAGCCACGGTGCTATACGTATTCCATCCGTCTGCTGCTATCAGAAAACCCCGAGTCTTGTTGCAGTTAGATTATTTTTTTTATTTTTAGGTTTATCATTTAATGAACTACTCTTTCTGCTTGTTACAAGGATTTAGGAGACGGGGAGGCTGATTTATTAATAGCGACATGTAGCGACAGTTGAGCGACTGTAGCGGTATTTTCAGAGCGCCCGCTAGTAGTCGCTGTGCTTGCCCGTTGTTCGGTTGTTGACAGCCACTCAGTCGGTTTGCCGTAATGTTGAATACAAGGTTACGAGTCGCTATTTGACAGGTTCCGCGATGTATGGGTGCGCATGATAGCGACTGGTCAGAGCGACCAGCTTCCACCATATTCATCAAAAAATCACGCTCCAAAAATTCTCGTGCTGTGAAATGGTAGTGTCTGACGAGCGCCAGGTAGCGGCAGCTAACGGCGACTACCGACTCAAGTACGCCCCGCGGCGGTCACAATGACGCATTTATCAAGCAAAATGAGGCTAGCGCCGGCGAGAGCGACGGCTAGCGCGGCATTCATCATGAAGCCGCCTGGACCGAACAGCGCCGCTGCAAATTCCCTCACAGCGCCAGGTATGAGCTGTCGCTCCCTGGCGATGTCCAATGCATTTCAATGGAGCAATCTATAATTATTCATAATTAATTGGTAATAATTTTTTTTTTTTTTTTTTTTAATGTCAAAAAATCGGAGAACACTTCTGCAATGTTAGGATTTATTTTTAAGTCAAAAAAAAAAAAAGAAAAATATGTGCAGAATTGATCTAACAGGTCTGAGATTAATGTATTCATATTACAAAATGATTCTAAAAACATGTATAATGTTACATTCAAAAAATATGGTTGTTTAGGGGTTAAAAACTAGTTAATACACATCGCCGCCAGCGCTCTGGGGTTTAAACAAGGAATGGACAGCGACAGCACATTCGGAGCGTGATTTGTCGATGAATATGAAGCTAGCCGTTCGCTCTGGCCATTCGTTGTCAGGCGCTCACATACAACGCTGGACCTGTGAAACAGCGACCCCCCAGCCCGTATTCAACATTACCGCACACCGACTGAGTCGCTGTCATCAAGCTAATGCCGGCCAAGCACAGCGAATACTGGCTGGCGCTCAAAAAATCACGCTACAGTCGCTCATCTGTCGCTACCTGGCGCTATTGATGAATCGGCCTCCCCATATATTGAAGCAGCAAGATGGCAGTGATGATGTTAAACAGAGAGAGAGATTTAACCCTTCATTGTCCCTCTTTCCCACCCTAAAAAGTTGGAAGGTATGTCATTAGAGAAATGGTGCAGGCGTGAGGACGAGTGTCAGCCAGGAGGTGAAGGTTTCAGAGCGCCTCAGTCGGTGTGCAGCATTGATGAATCTGTTGTGTGGAGTCGCTATATGAGCAGTACAGCGCTGTATGGGAGCGAATGGTAACGACTGGTCAGTGCGACCGACTCACACCATATTCATCAAAAAAACAGCCTCACACACCGCCGGCGCTTAAAAATTCTTCGCTGTAGCCCAGAGCGCCGGAGGCTGTGCTATTAAAGTCTGTTTTTGAACGTGTATCCACCAGTAACAAAGCGAAAACATATGGAATGACATTGTTATTACATTGTGACATGAACACTTTAATACCAGACCTGTAATGTCAATTCTGCATAAAAATATACAAAGTGAAAAAAGTTAATAAAAATTGCTTTTTCTTGGCCAGGAGAGGTCACAACATGAGAATAATAAAAAAAAAAATAATAAAAACCCCCTGTTTAAAGAGAAGTAAAAGAATGTCCATTGAAATGTATGGGAGAGCGACAGGTAGCGAATGAATCGGACGCTACATGGCGTTATCCCAGTCACTCAACAGAATTGGCTTCATAAATGTGGAATTGCGTGGCATGTCCGGCGTTCTCATGCCGCTACCTGTCGCTATCCCTTCATGAATAAGGCCCTTAGTTTGACCCAGCCCCCCTTTTATTATGAGGGTTATCTAAGAAACACTAAGGCCGCGTAGTGCCGCTTAGCGTCGGGTGAACGCCAATCTGGTGAGCGCCTCTAATAGCGCCATGTAACGTCACATGTATCACTAGCGGCAGCTCAGTGTAAAGCGCCAGCGCTGTGTGTTCAGCAGCGTCATGTAGCACCTGTCGCTCAGTAGCGCTCTCCCATACATTTCAATGGTCTTTAATTTGTTTGTGTATAAATAACGTTTTCCTAATGTAATGTTCTACATTTTTGGTTCAAATCATTGTGTGTCTTCTCCTGCCCGGCAACCAAACACTTTTATTGTGATTTGTTTTTTTATTTTTATGCAGAATTGTATGTGTTGATCTGCCATTGCAGTGTCATTGTCACAGTGTTAAAACAATGTCATTCCATATCTATTCACTCTGATGCTGGTGGATATGTGTTTAGACGGGGAGGCCGATTCATCAATAGCGCCAGGTAGCGACAGATGAGCGACTGTAGCGTGATTTTTTCAGCGCCAGCCAGTATTCGCTGTGCTTGGCCGGCATTAGCTTGATGACAGCGACTCAGTCGGTGTGCGGTAATGTTGAATACGGGCTGGGGGGTCGCTGTTTCACAGGTCCAGCGTTGTATGTGAGCGCCTGACAACGAATGGCCAGAGCGAACGGCTAGCTTCATATTCATCAACAAATCACGCTCCGAATGTGCTGTCGCTGTCCATTCCTTGTTTAAACCCCAGAGCGCTGGCGGCGATGTGTATTAACTAGTTTTTAACCCCTAAACAACCATATTTTTGGAATGTAACATTATACATGTTTTTAGAATCATTTTGTAATATGAATACATTAATCTCAGACCTGTTAGAGCAATTCTGCACAAATTAGTTTTAATTTTTTTTTTTACTTAAAAATAAATCCTAACATTGCAGAAGTGGTCTCCGAATTTTTGACATTAAAAAAAAAAAAAAAAAAAATTAATACCAATTAATTATGATTAATTATAGATTGCTCCATTGAAATGCATTGGACATCGCCAGGGAGCGACAGCTCATACCTGGCGCTGTGAAGGAATTTGCAGCGGCGCTGTTCGGTCCAGGCGGCTTCATGATGAATGCCGCGCTAGCCGTCGCTCTCGCCGGCGCTAGCCTCATTTTGCTTGATAAATGCGTCATTGTGACCGCCGCCGGGCGTACTTGAGTCGGTAGTCGCCGTTAGCTGCCGCTACCTGGCGCTCGTCAGACACTACCTGGCGCTATCGCTTGATGAATAAGGGCAACAGACTTTTATCACATAGCTTCTGGCACTCGACGCAAGAGCGCCCAGTTTTAGCGCGGCAACGCTGGTTGTGTATAGTTTTTTCTTAAATATGGCCTTCAGCGCCGAGTGCTGGACGCACTTAACTGGCGCTACCTATCGCTCGCTGCAGTGTTGTCTTGTTAGATGTAGCGTCGTCTTGGACGCTTTGACCTTAGGACACCACCTAGCGTTCGCAATTCTGCAGTGAATCAGGGAGAAGCTTCTATAGTGCCCTCCAGCATCAATGCTGGACAGGATAGTACAGCGCCACTTGTCCGGTCGCTTCTCTAGGTTATAGCGCCAGACACCTGCTTGCAGCGTCTACTAGCGGACACTCTAAGCGCCGCTAAATAGATGCTCACATGGCAATACGTGGCGCTAGACTTAAATTAGCCTCCCCATATCTTATCTTTATCTCTTTTGAATCTCGGCCCCTTAGGATTAGTAGGAAAAATATAAAGTGAGATTTCCTGATTGATGGAGGTGGAGCAAATTTAGCGTACCTGGATGGCGCTCTAACCTCTCCGACGCCTGGCTGGCTAGTGTTGCGTCTGCCGGCATCTGTCAGCTAGCATCTCTAATTTTCCAGTTTTTGCACATGTGCTCTTGCTTACGCATTATTATTTATAATATTATTACTGTTTATTTTTAATGCGTTCATCCATGAGGAAGCCTAGATCCCATTCCAGCTGTTAGCCTGCTCCCGGAACGTCTATTATGCACACATCCAAGTGGGAACCTGGTTCTTATTCTGGCAGACAACCTCCAGGGTTTCCTGCACCTAACTAGAAAAATACATGAGGAAAACGGTTAAATGCCGGGCTGGCAAAGAACACAGAATCAGGCTGAAAATTGCCAATAAAGACATTCATTTTATTATCAAAGATATAAAGGCACAAACCATATAGCACATGTAAACGCAACCTCTAACACTAATGGTTAAAGGAGCAGTATCGCGAAATTTGCATTAAAAAAGATAAATAATTAAATAGTCACACAATAGCTTCTAACACGTGTATAAATAATGTGGCGATAGAAAAAGGAAAAAATATCTGCCTCTCTTTTAAATTGTATAATGACAATGGCTCAGTCCATTTGCTGAATAGGGGGATCTGCTGGGTTGTATTTAGTGAGCTGCTTCATTTAGCCCACTGGTCTCCTAGCAACACTTTACCTCAGAGGCTGACACTGTAATCAGTGGTAACGGCTGTGTGTGTGTGAGGTGAGACCAGGTGACTCAAATGTGTAAAATCTATACAAAATAAACTAAACTGACTGAAAATTACTGAAATTCTTCTTTGAATAACTGTGCAGGAAAATCTAAAGGTATTAAAGTGGAACAAAACACTGAGTGCCGACCTTGAAGTCTATAAGACCTGGCCATTGACCTTCCCCCTTGGGCATCCTAAATCCGGATGCCCACTGTGTGAAACGACCCCTGGATAACCACAGATCCCCCCATTTTTCTGGCGCGCTCACGCAGATAGTCATTTAGACAGGCCCGGCGGCCAGGAAGGTTACTGCTCAGGCTCCCCATCTGTGTGCAAACAGCGCTGATTGGATGAGAGCCCGCGCATGCGCTGTGGGACAGGGAAAGGTACGTTTTCACAGGCGAACTTGGGGATTTCACATATCAGGTCATCCCAAGTCGGGATGCCCCTAGGGGCACAAAACAAAACTCCAGATAGTGAAAATCCTGGGTTGGGCTTTGCTCAAAACACACAAAGCTGAAAGAAAGATCATATGGAAAAATGAAAAATAAGAATATGAAAGAGAAAATGGTAAACTGAAAGATTCTGCAGCAGAGCCAACATGAAGGGAAAACTGTCAAAATCAGCTAAATGACTTCTAGAGCTTTTCTCTCTGTTTTAGATATATAAGTTCTGGCCAGGCAATGTTGCAATGTTGTTATCTTATGCTGGACGGCTGCCAGCACTGAACAGCTGATACTTTGTTACATTGTTTCCCCCTCTCCTCAGCATGGAACAGGCCAGAGTGTCGGTCCTGACACTCAGCAGACATAAACATGAGCTATTAGCCTCCAGCTGCTCAACACACACATCATTTTTTTCTACATTTGTAATTCTTACTCCAACACTTACCTACATTCAAAGTACCATTTAAATATAAGTCACCAAGAAAAATTTGCGATACTGCTCCTTTAAGTAAAATTGCAATTTTATGAAGGGCCCCCGCCAGGAATTCCCGGACCACACAGACCACTTATACCAGCTGGCCAGCCTTTGATTGATAGAGGGGCAACAGTGCCCACCAACAACTCTATCCAGGGGGGCACAGGACGTCTTGTGTAGTTACTTGCCCCAGCAGACTAAGAGGCTGATTCCTCACTAACGCCAGGTAGCGACAGATGAGCGTCTGTAGCTGCATTTTCAGAGCACCCACTAGTAGTCGCAGTGCTCGGCCGTGAGTCGCTACTTTATAGCGACTCAGTCGCTGTTCAGTAATGTTGAATACATTGTGAGGAGTCGCTATTTGACCAGTACAGCGCTGTATGGGAGCGCATGTTAGCGACTGCTCATAGCGACCGACTCACACCATATTCAGCAAAAAAACAGCCTCACAAATCTCTGGCGCTGAAAAATACTTGTTTGAAGCCCAGAGCGCAGGAGGCGGTGTGTTTAAAGTCTGTTTTTCAGCATCTATCCACTAGTAACAAAGCGAAAACATATGGAATTACATTGTAACCACATTGTAACATGAACACTTTAATGGCAGACCTGTAATGTCATTTCTGAGGAAATATATAAAAAAATGAAAAAATTATGAAAAAACTGCTTATTCAATGCCAGAAGAGGTCACAGAATTATTTGTGATTTTTTTGAAAAAAAAAAAAAAAAAAACGTTTAAAGAGAAGAAATGGATCGTCCATTGAAATGTATGGGAGAGCGACAGGTAGCGAGAGGTCATACCTGGCGCTGTGCAAGGCTGAACGCTGGCGCGGTTCGCTGAGGCTGTGAAAATGATGAATCAGACGCTACATGGCGCTATCCCAGTCGCTAAACAGATTCTGCTTGATAAATGTGTAATTGCGTGCCGTGTCCGGCGCTCACCAGTCGCTACCTGTCGCTACCTGTCATTAACCAGCCAGTACCTGACGCTAACCCTTCTTAAAGGAGCCGTATCGCGAAATTTTACTTAGAACACAGATTTAAAATGTACTTTCCATGTGAGTACATATAGTAATCAGTAGGCAATATGTGTTTCCAAAAAAGCTGTAGATTGTGCTGCTGCAGAATGGCAGCTGTTTTAACATGTGGCTGCGTCACTTCAGGCTATACCAAGTGCTGTGAGGGGGGGAGAACGGCTCCCTGCCACTGCTATGTAAGGAGTGCAGCGTTGAGGACGCTGTGTGTGTCTTTACTGTCCAGCTGAGAATAGAGAAGAGAGACTGCAGGACGAGAGGAGATAGTGACTGCATTATGGAACATTGTTTCAGATATGTTACCTTATAAAGTGTAGTTCATTCTCAGCAGACTGAATGGCTCATCAGGTAGAGCATTTAGATATGGTATAGAGCAGGGGTACTCAAGAACTTTTAGTAGAGGTCCGTTAATCGTGGCCTGCGGCAGGTTGAAGGTCCGGGGGGGGGGGGGAGCACACCGGAGGCTATATATTCTATTTTTGAGGGATGGATGGGACAGAGCTGGGAATAAGAGGGATGGGGATGGGACTGGATGGATGAGGGGTGTCTAAATGACAACAGGATGTGCTTGGATGTGCTAGCCATGGTTTTTTACACTTCCTTATATAGATAGCTAATAGATGTTTAGCTTGAGCTGCTAACTTCTTGCTGACAGCACTCTTTAACAGCACTCTGCTGCACTTTTTCACAGTACCCTGCAACTTGCTGCTATGCTGCACTTTTTCTCTGTACTCTCCAACTTGCTGCTATGCTTACAACATTTAGGCCCTTATTCATCAAGCGATAGCGCCAGGTAGTGTCTGACGAGCGCCAGGTAGCGGCAGCTAACGGCGACTACCGACTCAAGTACGCCCGGCGGCGGTCACAATGACGCATTTATCAAGCAAAATGAGGCTAGCGCCGGCGAGAGCGACGGCTAGCGCGGCATTCATCATGAAGCCGCCTGGACTGAACAGCGCCGCTGCAAATTCCCTCACAGCACCAGGTATGAGCTGTCGCTCCCTGGCGATGTCCAATGCATTTCAATGGAGCAATCTCTAATTATTCATAATTAATTGGTATTAATTTTTTTTTTTTTTTTTTTTTATGTCAAAAAATCGGAGACCACTTCTGCAATGTTAGGATTTATTTTTAAGTAAAAAAAAAATTAAAAAAAATATGTGCAGAATTGATCTAACAGGTCTGAGATTAATGTATTCATATTACAAAATGATTCTAAAAACATGTATAATGTTACATTCAAAAAATATGGTTGTTTAGGGGTTAAAAACTAGTTAATACACATCGCCGCCAGCGCTCTGGGGTTTAAACAAGGAATGGACAGCGACAGCACATTCGGAGCGTGATTTGTCGATGAATATGAAGCTAGCCGTTCGCTCTGGCCATTCGTTGTCAGGCGCTCACATACAACGCTGGACCTGTGAAACAGCGACCCCCCAGCCCGTATTCAACATTACCGCACACCGACTGAGTCGCTGTCATCAAGCTAATGCCGGCCAAGCACAGCGAATACTGGCTGGCGCTGAAAAAATCACGCTACAGTCGCTCATCTGTCGCTACCTGGCGCTATTAATGAATCGGCCTCCCCGTTTTTATCTCCCCCCAATCCCATGATAAACAGCCAGCCAGCTAGCTTTTACCTTTATTTGCTGATTGCTGGCTTGTGATCTGACACTGTAAAAAAAGGGCACGCTCAGCTGTCTGCTACAATTCCAGGAGGCTGGGCGACGCACAATCATAGACGTTCTTTTTTTTTTTTTTCCACTCAGACCAATATTTCATCCATATACCATTGGAGATTTCCCCAAGTAGATACATTTATATTGGGTCATCCTTGTGGATTATAATTTTTCACTATACTTAAACTAGTAAATATACCCATAAATTGTTATTTAATGTTAATTAGTCTGAGTTGTATTATACTCATCTATTCTTCGTAAACCCCCCTCCCTCACCTCCCTCAGGTGGGCAGCAGTCGGATTAATTTCCGATATTTTTTTCATAGTAGAATTTAGCTGATTTTTATAATTTGGGCATAGGGTTAAGGCTAATTCATTTGTTAGTACTGTCTTCAGGCTTCTAAACCACATCTCTCTGTTGGGGGGTAGATGGTTTGCCCATCTCTGAGGAATTATTTTCTTCGTTGCCCAGATTAATAGGGAGGGAATCTTCCTATCTGTTTTTGGCCATGTACGTGGGAATAGATTTAATAGACCCCATTCAGGGGTTAGTACTATTCTGGTGTTGATTACCACATCCAGCAGTCTTTCTGTAGCCGACCAGATCTTTTTTATGAACGGGCAGTCCCACCAGAGATGGATAAGCGTTGCTGGAGTCTGCTTACACCACCAGCATCCAAACATTGGGAACCTGGTATTGTAATCTGAAGTGTAATAAAATCGTGTGATGAATTTATAGCAGAAAATTTTTAGTGTTGGAGACAGTATGGCTATATATGTGTCAAAAATTTCCACCCACTTCTCGTTGTCCAATTCCATTTTTAAGTCATTTTCCCATTTTTTCACATAGCTCGGTGTTATTGGGGTTATCATCCTCCTGATCTGATTGTAGAAGTGAGATATTTTGTTTGGTGTTATACGAGAATTTATGAAAATATCTTGTATAGCATTAGGTTTTGATGGCATAGTAGGAAGGGCTAAAGTACTAATATAACTAGTTACTTGATTTTTAATGAGAGTAAAGCTGGATGGGTTCTCTATAAGTTTTACTCCTTGCACGCTTGACCATATGTGAATTATTCTGGTATGATACTTATGTTTATGCATTAATAGAGTTTTATTGCATTCCCCGGGGGGGAAATCAGGATTTGTAGTAAGTGAGCGCAGGAGGTCTGGATATGGAAATAGATTTTCATTTTCCATGATGCGCATCAATGTTTTTATTATTTCCCGCGTAATAGGATTAGAACAGTACTTTTTTGAACTTATTCGGTTAAGTGTATTGTAGTTACAGGAGGAAACTTCTTCTATCGTTAATGGGAATAATTCAGTATTAGGCCATCCTGCATTAGGAGATAAGATTATCCATTCCTCTAGTCTTTTAAGTTGGGATGAAATAAGGTAAAGCCGAAAGTCCGGAGCTCCCATGCCACCTAAACTAAGAGGCCGAGTTATGGACTTGTATGCTGTCCGGTGAGAACTATTGTTCCAATAAAAAGCTGCTAAATGTTTGTCTAATTTAGCGAGGAAATATTTGGGTAAGTTTACTGGGATATTTTGTATATATAATGTGGAAGAAAAAACATTTTGACGGCAGCTATTCTGCCAAGAAGGTTCAAGTGAAGATTTTTCATTTCTTAATAAAGTTTTTCAAAAGCTCCTCCAAAGGGAGGAAATTTAAAGATATCAATTGATTTAATAATTTCGGTATTTGGATTCCCAAATATTGTATATGGGAAGATTCCCACACTAAGTTATGGTGCATTTTTAGTATGTTACATTCGGATTCTGAAGGGCGAAGAGTAGAATGACTGTTTTTTTGTAATTTAATTTAAAGTTGGCCTGGATTCCAAAATCTTCTATTATCTGAAGCGCTCTAGGAAATGACATTAAAGGATCTTGTATTAACAAAAGAATGTCATCGGCATATGCCAAATATTTTATTTCCCTCCTACCCATCATCACCCCTTTTATACCATCATCTACAGATAGAAGGCTAAAGAGTATTTCTAAATGCATGTTGAATAGAATAGGTGATAAAGGGCACCCTTGTCGTGTGCCATTAGTAGGGAATATAGGGGAGGATAGAGTGCCATTTATGTTTAATCGTGCCTGTTGATTCAGATATAGTGTCATAATTTTATCAATAAGTCCGTGACCTATACCAAATAGCATTAGGGATTTCTGTAAGAAAGCCCAGGAGACCCTGTCAAATGCCTTTTCGGCATCGAGAGCCACAAGGACCGCTTTAGATTGCCCTTTGTTAATTTGGTTTATTGCAGCGATAGCTGATGAAATATTCTGATATACCCTCCTGCCTCTGATAAAACCGGCTTGATGTTGCGGGATTATGTCATCAATATGGCGTTGCAAGCGATTGGCAATTATAGTTGCAAAAATTTTAATGTCGATATTTATCAGCGAAATTGGTCGGTAGTTGCTACATTGCAATAAATCTTTGTCTGCTTTGGGAATCAATCTGATTATTGCAGAGTTCATTTCTGCAGAGGGCGGATTCTGTGAGTTAATTTCATTCACAAGCCTATGGAGGTAAGGAATAAGTTCGTCTTGAAATGCTAGATAATATTCGGCTGGGAAGCCGTCTATTCCGGTCGCTTTTCCCACTTCATAGACGTTCTGCTTCATGCACCTTTTATATCCGTTGCCAGTGGAACTATGCATCGCTCTGCTTGTTTCTGCCCGGAGGATATTAAACAGGGCACATGCAGAACATCTATCAGTGAGCGCCGCTCAGCCTCCTGCGATCGAAGCAGGGAACTGAGCCGGCATCCTTTCCACAACGAACCCCACCTGCTGTATTACTGTCATCCCGCCCCGCCCACTTTCTTTCCTTCTGCCCCTCCCACTGTCTTTCCTCCCGCCCACCGGCCCCGCTCGCTGTCTCTCCTCCCGGCTTGACGCCTTCCCGCCCGCCCGCCTGCCTGCTGTCTCTGTTCCGGCCCGCCTACCCCGCCCACTGTCTCTTCTCACTCCCCCGCTGTCCTTCCTATCGGCTGCCTGCCCCGCCCACTGTGCATCGCGCGCTGTCTTTCTTAAGCACGCGCTGTCTCTCCTCCCGGCCGCCTGCCCCGCCCACTGTGCCTCGGCCTCTGTCATTTCTCCTGGCCGGTCATGGGGTCCGGAGAGCAAGCGGCCGCGGTCCGCGGGTTGAATACCCCTGGTATAGAGGGTCTAAGGTTCGAGCCCAGCTAAGAATTGTTTTGGGTTTTTTTTTACTTTTTTCTCAAATTGGATTTTTCTATTTTTATCTTGTTTTTGTTGCTCTACAGATTAATTATTTCCTCAGTTTTTCTTTCTTTTTACCTCTGCTGCTGTCTGCAGTTTCTTTCCGATTCCCATATTCTCTTTTTTACAGCTTTGAGTGTTTCAAGCAGAACAAAACCATTCACTAGCCCCTGTCTTTTTCTTGCCCTGGGGGCATCCCAACTAGGTGGCCCCCCCCCACCAGTTCAGCTGTCAAAATATACCTTTCCCTGTCCCATTGGACATGCACAGACTGTCATCTAATCGCACACAGAGTTTGGCAACGAGAACCTGGAGCGGCAGCATCCCTGGGCAAACAGCCTCTCTGAATGGCTATCCATGGGAGTGTGCCTCATCCCGGAGATGTTGAGGATGCGGCTGCAGCTATTTACATCACCATGGGAGCCAGGGAAAAGGTGAGTATTGCGGCGACCCGGGCAGTGTTTCACACACTGGGGCATCCCGTATTGCGATGCGCTAAGGGAATTCTTTTAGGTTTTAGACTCCAGGGTTGGCCACTCAGGGTTTTGTTCCACTTTAAAGTGGACCAAAACCCAGGATTTTGCCTGTCCTGGGTTTTGTTCCTTAACCCCCCGGGCACCCTGATCGGAATGCCCCACTGTGTTGCCCGATCTCACCCTTTCACGGTCCTACAGCACATGCGCAGCTGTCTGCCGCATCCCCTGCTACCCTTTAACATGGTTGCCCGTGCTGAACAATCACAAATGCCTGACGCGGGCACGCGCCCTGCTAGAAGTATAGCGAGGATGCAGCCGCTGCTCTCGCATGCACTGTTGGACCGGGAAAGAAGGTGAGTTTTCGGGGGACCTGGGGGATTTGACACAGCGAACATCTCGAATCTGGAGCAAGTATGCCTGCCCTGGAGTCTCATATAATCTAGGGTGGATTTTGATCCACTTTAATACCTTTATATATATAATGATTGTGCAGTCAAAGTAGATTTCTTTTAGTCATTTATTTAGTAGGAATGATATATATATATATATATATATATATATATATATATATATATATATATATTGTGTCACCTGCTGGTCTCATCACAGAAGCTGCACCTCACACACACACAGAGCTGTTACTGCCGTGTACAGTGCTGCCCTGGGAAGAAAGCTGGAGCAAGTTTACTGCGCCTGTTGCTAGGAGACCAGTGGCCTAAATGTGGCAGCTCTTAATCACCTCACTGAATAAAAAACAGCAGATCCCCCCCCATTCAGCAAATGGACTGAGCCATTTTCATTTTACAATTTAAAAGTAAGGCATACATGTTTTTTCTTTTCTATCGCCACATTATTTATACACGTGTTAGAGGCTATTGTGTGGCTATTTAATTATTTATCTTTTTGAATGCAAATGTTCGCGATACTGCTCCTTTAAATAAGGGCCCAAATGATACTGGACAAACAGGCTCCTGTATGTGACATCCAGTTGACCGTAGGTTTATAGCGCTGTCATAAAGCTCATAGCATAATAGTAACTGTTCCTGGCTCAGAGCGTCCGTACTGAGCAGGAAGTAAATACAGCGGCACTCAGGCTCCAGTAGGACGGACATCAAAGCTGCTCAGCCAGACGGCGTTACAAGCTCCCAGACTGTGAAAGAGAGATCTCACCGCCCTTTACAGTCCAGCATCCAAGTATCCTCCTTGCAGTGTCTCAAAGGGCATAGTGTGCGCACATCACGCGTTGAGCTGTGACCTGGATATCATGTGGCCATGGTATGAGAGCTGCGTCAGGCGGGGGGGCGTGGTCAAGGGTCACCGACGATCGTTTCGGAGCTTCGTCAGGGTGCACCTAAACTGGTGTTTAAAAGGAGTCACCTGACATCATCATCAAGCTATGTAAAATAACAGTATAGAATTTTGCACCTAAAATCAATAAACTATAATTTGAGGCGGTTATTTAAGAAGGGATAGCGCCAGGTAGCACCTCGTAGCGGCAGGCAGTGTCTGCTGAACGCCGGGGGCTGTACGCAAAACCACATTTAAGAAAGTGAATCTGGTGAGCGACTCTAACAGCGCCATGTAGCGTCACATGTATTATTAGAGGCGGTTCAGCGTATAGCGCCGGCGCTCTAGGCTCAGGAGCGCCATGTAGTACCTGTCGCTCGGTGTCGCTCTCCCATACATTTCAATGGGGTTTCATTTGCTTGTGTTTAAACAGCATGTTTGACATTTTTAATTCGTCGATTTTCCCTAAGAAATTTTGGAATCATCCCAATCGAATTTTAGTGAAACAAAGGAAAAAAAAAGAACTTATCTTCTCCCCCGCTATACTTCGGCATCCCTACTCTGCAGCTGGGAAGAGGACACAGATCCCCCCTATGTTGGGGCTATTTGGGCTGGTAGGCTTTACTGCTCATAATTTGTTGGGCATCTGGGAACCCTAGGTCTGCAACTGGGGCAGGGGCAGGTGGATGGCCCACAGTATCCAAGCTAGAAGTGTCACCATAGAACATTAGTGACCCCATGACTTATGGCTGGGATGGCCTTGCTGATTTTAAGGGGGTGAGGTGGAGGGCTCAGCACTCTCGGCAGAAGTGGAGTGGATGGAAGACTTCTTCCGGGTTCGAGCCGGACGCATGCATGGATTTCATTTTGAAATCTGTGTTCGTGGACCCGAATTGGCAAAGTTTGGTGTGGACCCTAACTTTGCTCAACCCTAATTTTGAGACTAATTGGAAAAAATATGGAACCCACATATTCGAAGAACTAAAGCAATCAGCATGTGTATTGGTAGCATATGGAAATGTTTAATATAAAAGTGGTAATAGAGTGGTGTGGTGAAGGGACAAAAGAGTGTCAAATTATCTTATAAAGCGGAACAAAACCCAGCAGCGGCTGGCCTGGAATCTAAAACATCTAAAAGATTCCAGGGCCGGCCACTGGCCTTTCCCGCAGTGTGAACCCCCTCAGTTCGCCCATATGGGGGTAGTAGGTATCGAAAGTGACTGGCATGTGAGGGTGAGTAGGTGTGGGTGATTTGGATGTTAAAAAACAGATAATTTCCCATCTAAGAATTAATGACCTATTGGACCCAAAACAGCCCGGCTTTACTGAGGGCAGATCATGTGACCAATCTTATTGATTTCTTTGACAATGTCACTAAAGTGTTAGATGAAGGTGGTGCTGTGGATATCGCCTATCTGGATTTTAGCAAAGCCTTTGACACTGTACCACATAAGGAGCTCATAGATAAGTTATTGAAGTTAGGACTCAATCCCTGGATAGTTCAGTGGATTTCCAGTTGGCCGAGGGATCGGTATCAGAGCGTTGTTGTAAATGGTGTGCAATCTGAACAAAGGCGAGTTACAAGTGGTGTGCCGCAAGGCTCTGTCCTGGGCCCCATTATTTTTAATATGTTTGTAAGTGACATAGGAGAAGGCTTGGTAGGAAAAGTTTGTCTGTTTGCTGATGATACAAAGGTTAGTAATAGGGTGGATATTCCTGGAGGTGTCTGTAACATGGGAAATGATTTAGCTTTACTGGATAGATGGTCAAAACTGTGGAAACTAGAGTTTAATGTCTCTAAATGTAAAATCCTGCACTTGGGTAGAAGGAATCCCTGCTCTGAGCACCGTATGGGCAGCACTGTGTTATCCAGGACCTCGGAGGAGAGAGATTTAGGGATACTGATTACTGATAGCTGCAAGATGATTGGACAGTGTAGCCAGGCAGTGGGAAAAGCAAGCAGGATGCTCGGCTGCATAGCTCGAGGCATCACCAGTAGGAAGAGGGAGGTTGTGATGTATAGAGCCCTGGTGAGGCCACAGCTAGAATACTGTGTGCAGTTCTGGAGACCTCACCTGCAAAAAGACATTATTCAAATAGAACGGGTCCAAAGGTGGGCAACAAAAATGGTGAAAGGACTTAAACTTAAAACTTATCAGGAGAGACTTAAAGAACTTAATTTGTACAGTCTGGAGGAAAGAAGGGAGAGGGGGGACATGATGGAGACCTTTATATATGTGACAGGAGGGAATAAGGTTCAGGAGGGAAGTGTTTTTAAGAAGAAACTTAATGACAGAACAAGGGGGCACAACCTGAAGCTAGTCGGGGGGAAGATCAGGAGCAATGTTAGAAAATATTATTTTACAGAAAGAGTAGTAGATGCTTGGAACAAACTTCCAGCAGAGGTAGTTGAAAAATCATCAGTCACTGAATTTAAACATGCCTGGGATAAGCACACATCTATCCTAAGATAAAGAGAACATACAGTATACACATAAGGGCAGACTAGATGGAGCGTATGGTCTCCTTCTGCCGTCAACCTTCTATGTTTCTATGTTCTGCATCCTTCTGTGGCTGGGGGGGGGGGGGGTGTTTGTCAGGAGGCATTAATGTTCTGGCTATATGATTTTTAATTTATTTTCTTTACTTCAGTAGTAAGGGCAGTGTCCTCCCCCCCTCCCCACCTTCCAGGTTGCCACCCCAGGCAAGCCCTGGCTGGGGGCAGGGGCAGGGGCAGGGGCAGGAGTGTTCCTCAGCCCAGAGATGCTGGGAATGTGGCAATTGTTTACATCCCTGAGGGAGAGGCCGGTAAAAGTGGGTTTTGTGGCAACCTGTGGGGGTTTCACATAGCGAGGCATCCCAATTTGGCATGTCTCAGGGGAAGGCCAGTGGCTGGCCCTGGAATCTTTTAGAATCCAGGACCATCTTCTTTGGGTTTTGCTCCACTTCAAGATTATTTTATTTTTTATTATTTATAACAAAACTCTGAATCATTTAATTTTACTATGGCCCATGGCCGGTTACCAAATCATTTAGGTGGCCCGCACTCTTTAAAAGGTTAAGCCTGATTTAGATCTATGTGGAAAAAAAGGTACAAAATCAAAGTGGACAAACAGTCAAAAATGACTTAAACCAGACCAACACAACACACAGTGCTCATATGCACCCCCTCCCCCCCCCCCCCCCCCCCGGGGCAATTTATATTGCTGCACATAAAAATTCATTTACTTGCAAACAGGAAGTGCTGCTGAGCTTCCTGTTACTGAGCATTGTTAGGTCAGTTGACTCCAGGCAGCAGCATGGCTGAGATGCTGGAAGGGGAAGCTCCAAAATTGCTGCTTCCTTTCTTTTCCAACTATGCCAGGCTGTGCTCATATGCAACCCCCCCGCCCCCCCCCCCCAGGGCAATTTAGATTGCTGCACATAAAAATTCATTTACTTTCTTCTAACTCCTGCTGTGGAGAATTTTAGAAACAAAATTACAGCTCATGCATTTGCAGGCCGCCTGCAAACAGGAAGTGCTGCTGGGCTTCCTGTTACTGAGCATCGCCAGTTAGGTCAGTGGAATCCAGGCAGCAGCATGGCTGAGATGCTGGAAGAGGAAGCTCCAAAATTGCTGCTTCCTTTCTTTTGCAACTATGCCAGGTTGTTGATAAGGTCCACAACTGCAGCACTTAAAGGTCATCTCCGATGAAGATAAGTGACACCAGGTTGAGGAGACATTTTTTTTTCTGGCAATACCATTTGCCCCAGAGAATCCCCTTTGGCTGCTGTTGTCCATTTTTATTTACACATGGGGCATTTTTTACAAGCATCCCCTTTTGTTTTAACATAGGAACATTGCTTTGATTACACAACACAATACATTATCGGGTTTCTGTGTTAATGGGCCATGAAGTGTTGTTTCATTCCTTAGAGTGTTGAGTCTTGACAAGCCAACTAAAATATTAATGACTCCATTGTTATTATGAATATTCATTAATTCACATTAGGATTTCTTCTTTCTCTTAGTTACTTTGTTGTAAGAAATATGATATCCGTCATGGCCATATTATTTATTAGCACTCATTGAACAATTGATTAATGCGGGTATTGGAAAGTTGCTATCGAAAAACCTATTGATATGTTAACGCATTAGTTACTGACTAGTGATGAGCTGAACAGCTGTCCATTCGGGTTCTGGTGCTAATGAATCAGATGTTTAAAGGTATTTGGGTTTTATAAACGGGGAGGCTGATTCATTAATAGCGCCAGGTAGCGACAGATGGGCGACAGTAGCGGTATTTTCACAGCGCCCGCTAGTATTCGCTGTGCTTGGCCGTTGTTCAGTTGTTGACAGCGACTCAGTCGGTGTGCGGTAATGTTGAATACGGGGTTAGGAGTCGCTATTTGACAGGTTCCGCACTGTATGGGTGCGCATGATAGCGAATGGCCATAGCGAACGGCTCCCAGCATATTCATTAACAAATCACGCTCAAAAAATTCTCGCGCTGTAAAATGCATGTTTAAACCCCAGAGCGCTGGCGGCGATGGGTTAAAAGTAGTTTTTTAACCCCCAAACAACCATATTTGTGTTAAAAAAAAAAAACATTAATATCAGACCTGTAATATCAATTCTGCACAAATTTTTCTTTTTTTTTTTTTCCCTTAAAAAAAAAAAAAAACTAACATGGCAGAAGTGGTCACAGAATTTTTGACATTTAAAAAAAAAAAAAAATTAATAACAATTAATTATGAATATTTAAAGATTGTTCCATTGAAATGTATGGGAGAGCGCCAGGTAGTGAGAGGTCATACTTGTCACTGTTCAAGGTCGCTCGCTGGCACTGTGGGGTGAGGCTGGAATAAGGATGAATGCTTCGCTATCTGGCGCTCTCTCAGTCGCTAAGCAGGATCGGCTTGATAAATGTGTGATTGCGGTCGGGAGCCGGCGTTGGCTCCCCACCACAATCACACATTTATCAAGCCAACTCTGCTTAGCGACTGAGATAGCGCCAGATAGCCACTCATTCATCATTATTCCAGCCTCAGCCCACAGCGCCAGCGTCCAACCTTGAACAGCGACAGGTATGACCTCTCGCTACCTGGCGCTCTCCAATGCATTTCAATGGAACAATCTTTAAATATTCATAAATAATTGTTATTATTATTTTTTTTTTTTAATGTGAAAAATTCTGTGACCATTTCTGCCATTTTAAATAATTTGTTTAAGTTAAAAAAAATTAAAAAAAAATGTACAGAATTGATATTACAGGTCTGATATTAATGTATTCATATTACAAAATTATTTAAAAAACTTGTTTTTTTTGGTTTCCAAAAATATGGTTGTTTGGGGGTTAAAAAACTACTTTTAACCCATCGCCGCCAGCGCTCTGGGGTTTAAACATGCATTTTACAGCGCGAGAATTTTTTGAGCGTGATGAATATGGTGGGAGCCGGTCGCTAGGGCCAGTCACTATCATGCGCTCCCATACAGCGCGGAACCTGTCAAATAGCGACTTCTCACCCAATATTCAACATTACGGCAAACCTACTGAGTCGCTATCAACTACCGAACAACGGCCAAGCACAGCGACTACTAGCGGGCGCTCTGAAAATGCCGCTACAGTCGCTCAACTGTCGCTACCTGCCGCTATTAATCGGCCTCTAAACATGTTACATTTTATACAGAAAATTAGGGAAAGTTATCATTCCAAATTTTTCCTTTTTTTTATAGAAAAAGAAAAAAAATGGAGAATGTTGGGCTCAGCCAGGAGTTGTCTAGTGGAGGCTTTTGGATTCAGGACGAAACGAGCTTCTAACTGGATCTTCCAAGATTCGGTTTAAATTATCCGACATACCAGGTGTTGTACCAACCACCACCAAAAAAAAAATGAAATAACTTCCCCTACCCCAACACCCTTGGTTGAGCTTGCTGGACATAGACATATGTATTTTTTCAACCGTATTAAAGCGGACCTTCACCCTGAATAAGAGCCTATCTTATAGGTTTCCCCCACCCTGTACATACAGATTGCTCACATTAAAAATCATCCTACCTGCATATACTATATGTTATGAGCCCTTAAACATCCAAGATGGCGGCTCATGGAGCATCAGGCAGCCTGCAAACAGGCTTTACTTTATCCCACTCTCCTCTCCTCAGTAGGAGTCAAGATGGCAGCGCCTGTATCCTAGAGTCCTGAACAAAGTTGCAGCCGGGGGGGGGCGGGGGGGGGGGGAGGAATAATAAGTAAGTGATTAAAAACGTACATTTTATTAATTTTAGATACTGGGGAATAGTTTTTTAAGGGTTTGGACTTTTCATTAAAAGCTGAAGGTCCGATTTAACTAGGTAACTATGTAACCATCACTACCCTGTTAACTGATATAGGGGTCCCATGTAACTATGTAACCATCACTACCCTGCTAACTGATATAGGGGTCCCATGTAACTATGTAACCATCACTACCCTGCTAACTGATATAGGAGTCCCTTGTAACTGTGAAACCATCACTACCCTGCTAACTGATATAGGGGTCCCATGTAACTATGTAACCATCACTACCCTGCTAACTGATATAGGAGTCCCTTGTAACTGTGAAACCATCACTACCCTGCTAACTGATATAGGGGTCCCTTGTAACTATGTAACCATCACTACCCTGCTAACTGATATAGGAGTCCCTTGTAACTGTGAAACCATCACTACCCTGCTAACTGATATAGGGGTCCCATGTAACTATGTAACCATCACTACCCTGCTAACTCATATAGGGGTCCCATGTAACTATGTAACCATTACTACCCTGCTAACTGATATAGGGGTCCCATGTAACTATGTAACCATCACTACCCTGCTAACTGATATAGGGGTCCCATGTAACTATGTAACCATTACTACCCTGCTAACTCATATAGGGGTCCCATGTAACTATGTAACCATCACTACCCTGCTAACTCATATAGGGGTCCCTTGTAACTATGTAACCATCACTACCCTGCTAACTGATATAGGGGTCCCATGTAACTATGTAACCATTACTACCCTGCTAACTCATATAGGGGTCCCTTGTAACTATGTAACCATCACTACCCTGCTAACTGATATAGGGGTCCCATGTAACTATGTAACCATTACTACCATGCTAACTGATATAGGGGTCCCATGTAACTATGTAACCATTACTACCCTGCTAACTCATATAGGGGTCCCTTGTAACTATGTAACCATCACTACCCTGCTAACTGATATAGGGGTCCCATGTAACTATGTAACCATTACTACCATGCTAACTGATATAGGGGTCCCTTGTAACTATGTAACCATCACTACCCTGCTAACTGATATAGGGGTCCCATGTAACTATGTAACCATCACTACCCTGCTAACTGATATAGGAGTCCCATGTAACTATGTAACCATCACTACCCTGCTAACTGATATAGGGGTCCCATGTAACTATGAAACCATCACTACCCTGCTAACTGATATAGGGGTCCCATGTAACTATGAAACCATCACTACCCTGCTAACTGATATAGGGGTCCCATGTAACTATGTAACCATTACTACCATGCTAACTGATATAGGGGTCCCATGTAACTATGTAACCATTACTACCATGCTAACTGATATAGGGGTCCCATGTAACTATGTAACCATCACTACCATGCTAACTGATATAGGGGTCCCATGTAACTATGTAACCATCACTACCCTGCTAACTGATATAGGGGTCCCATGTAACTATGTAACCATCACTACCCTGCTAACTGATATAGGAGTCCCTTGTAACTATGTAACCATCACTACCCTGCTAACTGATATAGGGGTCCCATGTAACTATGTAACCATCACTACCCTGCTAACTGATATAGGGGTCCCATGTAACTATGTAACCATCACTACCCTGCTAACTGATATAGGGGTCCCATGTAACTTTGTAACCATCACTACCCTGCTAACTGATATAGGGGTCCCATGTAACTATGTAACCATCACTACCCTGCTAACTGATATAGGGGTCCCATGTAACTATGTAACCATCACTACCCTGCTAACTGATATAGGGGTCCCATGTAACTATGTAACCATCACTACCCTGCTAACTGATATAGGGGTCCCATGTAACTATGTAACCATCACTACCCTGCTAACTGATATAGGGGTCCCATGTAACTATGTAACCATCACTACCCTGCTAACTGATATAGGAGTCCCTTGTAACTGTGAAACCATCACTACCCTGCTAACTGATATAGGGGTCCCATGTAACTATGTAACCATTACTACCATGCTAACTGATATAGGGGTCCCATGTAACTATGTAACCATCACTACCCTGCTAACTGATATAGGGGTCCCATGTAACTATGTAACCATTACTACCCTGCTAACTGATATAGGGGTCCCATGTAACTATGTAACCATCACTACCCTGCTAACTGATATAGGGGTCCCATGTAACTATGTAACCATCACGACCCTGCTAACTGATATAGGAGTCCCATGTAACTATGTAACCATCACTACCCTGCTAACTGATATAGGGGTCCCATGTAACTATGTAACCATCACTACCCTGCTAACTGATATAGGGGTCCCATGTAACTATGTAACCATCACTACCCTGCTAACTGATATAGGGGTCCCATGTAACTATGAAACCATCACTACCCTGCTAACTGATATAGGAGTCCCATGTAACTATGTAACCATCACTACCCTGCTAACTGATATAGGGGTCCCATGTAACTATGTAACCATCACTACCCTGCTAACTGATATAGGAGTCCCATGTAACTATGTAACCATCACTACCCTGCTAACTGATATAGGGGTCCCATGTAACTATGTAACCATCACTACCCTGCTAACTGATATAGGAGTCCCATGTAACTATGTAACCATCACTACCCTGCTAACTGATATAGGGGTCCCATGTAACTATGTAACCATCACTACCATGCTAACTGATATAGGGGTCCCATGTAACTATGTAACCATCACTACCCTGCTAACTGATATAGGAGTCCCATGTAACTATGTAACCATCACTACCCTGCTAACTGATATAGGGGTCCCATGTAACTATGTAACCATCACTACCCTGCTAACTGATATAGGAGTCCCATGTAACTATGTAACCATCACTACCCTGCTAACTGATATAGGAGTCCCATGTAACTATGTAACCATCACTACCCTGCTAACTGTTATAGGGGTCCCATGTAACTATGTAACCATCACTACCCTGCTAACTGATATAGGAGTCCCATGTAACTATGTAACCATCACTACCCTGCTAACTGATATAGGGGTCCCATGTAACTATGTAACCATCACTACCCTGCTAACTGATATAGGAGTCCCATGTAACTATGTAACCATCACTACTCTGCTAACTGATATAGGGGTCCCATGTAACTATGTAACCATCACTACCCTGCTAACTGATATAGGGGTCCCATGTAACTATGTAACCATTACTACCATGCTAACTGATATAGGGGTCCCATGTAACTATGTAACCATCACTACCCTGCTAACTGATATAGGGGTCCCATGTAACTATGTAACCATTACTACCATGCTAACTGATATAGGGGTCCCATGTAACTATGTAACCATCACTACCCTGCTAACTGATATAGGAGTCCCATGTAACTATGTAACCATCACTACCCTGCTAACTGATATAGGGGTCCCATGTAACTATGTAACCATCACTACCCTGCTAACTGATATAGGAGTCCCATGTAACTATGTAACCATCACTACCCTGCTAACTGATATAGGGGTCCCATGTAACTATGAAACCATCACTACCCTGCTAACTGATATAGGGGTCCCATGTAACTATGTAACCATCACTACCCTGCTAACTGATATAGGGGTCCCATGTAACTATGTAACCATTACTACCATGCTAACTGATATAGGGGTCCCATGTAACTATGTAACCATCACGACCCTGCTAACTGATATAGGAGTCCCATGTAACTATGTAACCATCACTACCCTGCTAACTGATATAGGGGTCCCATGTAACTATGTAACCATCACTACCCTGCTAACTGATATAGGAGTCCCATGTAACTATGTAACCATCACTACCCTGCTAACTGATATAGGGGTCCCATGTAACTATGAAACCATCACTACCCTGCTAACTGATATAGGGGTCCCATGTAACTATGTAACCATTACTACCATGCTAACTGATATAGGGGTCCCATGTAACTATGTAACCATTACTACCATGCTAACTGATATAGGGGTCCCATGTAACTATGTAACCATCACTACCCTGCTAACTGATATAGGAGTCCCATGTAACTATGTAACCATCACTACCCTGCTAACTGATATAGGGGTCCCATGTAACTATGTAACCATCACTACCCTGCTAACTGATATAGGAGTCCCATGTAACTATGTAACCATCACTACCCTGCTAACTGATATAGGGGTCCCATGTAACTATGTAACCATCACTACCCTGCTAACTGATATAGGGGTCCCTTGTAACTATGTAACCATCACTACCCTGCTAACTGATATAGGAGTCCCTTGTAACTATGTAACCATCACTACCCTGCTAACTGATATAGGGGTCCCATGTAACTATGTAACCATCACTACCCTGCTAACTGATATAGGAGTCCCATGTAACTATGTAACCATCACTACCCTGCTAACTGATATAGGGGTCCCTTGTAACTATGTAACCATCACTACCCTGCTAACTGATATAGGAGTCCCATGTAACTATGTAACCATCACTACCCTGCTAACTGATATAGGGGTCCCATGTAACTATGTAACCATCACTACCCTGCTAACTGATATAGGAGTCCCATGTAACTATGTAACCATCACTACCCTGCTAACTGATATAGGGGTCCCATGTAACTATGTAACCATCACTACCCTGCTAACTGATATAGGGGTCCCTTGTAACTATGTAACCATCACTACCCTGCTAACTGATATAGGAGTCCCTTGTAACTATGTAACCATCACTACCCTGCTAACTGATATAGGGGTCCCATGTAACTATGTAACCATCACTACCCTGCTAACTGATATAGGGGTCTCTTGTAACTATGTAACCATCACTACCCTGCTAACTGATATAGGGGTCCCTTGTAACTATGTAACCATCACTACCCTGCTAACTGATATAGGGGTCCCTTGTAACTATGTAACCATCACTACCCTGCTAACTGATATAGGGGTCCCTTGTAACTATGAAACCATCACTACCCTGCTAACTGATATAGGGGTCCCATGTAACTATGAAACCATCACTACCCTGCTAACTGATATAGGGGTCCCATGTAACTATGTAACCATCACTACCCTGCTAACTGATATAGGGGTCCCTTGTAACTATGTAACCATTACTACCCTGCTAACTGATATAGGAGTCCCTTGTAACTATGTAACCATTACTACCATGCTAACTGATAAAGGGGTCCCATGTAACTATGAAACCATCACTACCCTGCTAACTGATATAGGGGTCCCATGTAACTATGTAACCATCACTACCCTGCTAACTGATATAGGGGTCCCATGTAACTATGTAACCATCACTACCCTGCTAACTGATATAGGGGTCCCATGTAACTATGTAACCATTACTACCATGCTAACTGATATAGGGGTCCCATGTAACTATGTAACCATTACTACCATGCTAACTGATATAGGGGTCCCATGTAACTATGTAACCATTACTATCATGCTAACTGATATAGGGGTCCCATGTAACTATGTAACCATCACTACCCTGCTAACTGATATAGGGGTCCCATGTAACTATGTAACCATCACTACCCTGCTAACTGATATAGGAGTCCCTTGTAACTATGTAACCATCACTACCCTGCTAACTGATATAGGGGTCCCATGTAATTATGTAACCATCACTACCCTGCTAACTGATATAGGGGTCCCATTTAACTATGTAACCATCACTACCCTGCTAACTGATATAGGAGTCCCTTGTAACTATGTAACCATCACTACCCTGCTAACTGATATAGGGGTCCCTTGTAACTATGTAACCATCACTACCCTGCTAACTGATATAAGGGTCCCTTGTAACTATGTAACCATCACTACCCTGCTAACTGATATAGGGGTCCCTTGTAACTATGTAACAATCACTACCCTGCTAACTGATATAGGGGTCCCTTGTAACTATGTAACCATCACTACCCTGCTAACTGATATAGGGGTCCCTTGCAACTATGTAACCATCAATACCCTGCTAACTGATATAGTGGTCCCATGTAACTATGTAACCATCACTACCCTGCTAACTGATATAGGGGTCCCTTGTAACTATGTAACCATCACTACCCTGCTAACTGATATAGGGGTCCCTTGTAACTATGTAACCATCACTACCCTGCTAACTGATATGGGGTCCCATGTAACTATGTAACCATCACTACCCTGCTAACTGATATAGGGGTCCCTTGTAACTATGTAACCATCACTACCCTGCTAACTGATATAGGGGTCCCTTGTAACTATGTAACCATCACTACCCTGCTAACTGATATAGGGGTCCCTTGTAACTATGTAACCATCACTACCCTGCTAACTGATATGGGGTCCCATGTAACTATGTAACCATCACTACCCTGCTAACTGATATAGGGGTCCCTTGTAACTATGTAACCATCACTACCCTGCTAACTGATATAGGGGTCCCTTGTAACTATGTAACCATCACTACCTTGCTAACTGATATAGGGGTCCCTTGAACCCCTTGGAAAGGGTCTTGGATATACAGTCTTAAAATGTAAAAAAGAACTAACAGTCACTGCATCTTCCTTCATTTGTCCCCTGCCAGATGGTATCTTCTCTTCAGGTATACCAGGTCGAAAGCTCCCTCTTGGTCCAGGGGGCACTGGCTCTTTGTAGCTAGCCAACATTGCAACTGTCCCTCCAACATCTGTAGTCCCCCCTCTTTCTTCTTCTTTGGCATCCTGCCAAGCAAATCCCCACCCGTTAGGGAAGGGAGGCTTCTATGCCAGAGGAGGAACCTCTGTGGAATCCCCTTATTTGTCTAATGATTTCACTGAAGTGGAGGGACATGGGTGGACCCTATAGGTTTAATGTCCAGGCCCACCATCTTCTGGTGTAGGATCCTAGATCTGACTGGAAAATCCAACTAAGTGGGTTTTCCCTTTAAAAGTGAATATGAGTATTCCTTATAGATGGAGGACATCTAAAGTTCAACAGGCCACCTGGTGCAACATATAATTGAATTATTCCCTGGCCCTGTGATCTGTCCTGTGGACATACAGTAGTTCCATATGTTAATTTGTTATTGCACCTTCGTGTTTAATGTAATAGAATGCATGTTAGAACCATCTGGCAGATGTTTATTGGGTTATTTCTGGTTTTATTTCTGGTTTATTTACACATTCATCCAGGAAACTCCCGCATAGGCTTACATGGAGTAAGTGCTTGAAGGTTTTTCCTCTTCCAGCTTTGAGCAGAAGTTTCGAAGGAAGGATATTTCGAGGGAAGGATATTTCTATTCTACCACATAATGTAAGGTTTCAGAGACAACCCGTTGGCAATCAGTCCATTTGAGCAAGCATTGCTGGTAAGCCACAGATTATAAAGGATTTAGTGCTTGATGCCTTTAAATACCCAGTAACTTCCTGTAGAAACATTATTAAAAGGAAAGTCCACGTTCAATTCCATTTTTGTAAAAATATAATCGAAAGTGGACTTAAGTAGACTTACTCTTTAAAGCGGCCCAACACCACGGCAAGGCTGTTGGTGGCCGCCCGCGCCCCATCCCCCCAGACTGTCCTATAACGGCGGCACCGGTGGACACCAACAGACTTGCCGTGGTGTTGTTCCGCTTTAAAGAGCATTGATGTTCTGGACGCCAAATGCAACCAATCGCAGAGCTGTCATTGCCCACGTGTGCACCAGGCAGCCAATTGTGGTGCGGGATTCCCAGCCGGAGAGCGAGAATATGGTAAAGATCATACGCATTCTGGGAGGTTATGTGCGGGGGGGGTTGGTCCTGCATTCTGCTCTGCCCTGCCACCCTCTTCTGGTGGGACGGAGAGGTTACAAAGATTAAAACCCTTTACCTCAGCTGCGGTCCAGTGCCTCTATCCTTTTCTGTGTGGCCCAGCTACGCAGGAAGACACAAAGTGGCACCCCCAGCTCTGTGCCCTCGTACGCCGCCCATTCATGTGAATAGGATGGAGACATGTGCACAGAGCCGGGGGATGCCGCTTTGTGTCTGTCTCTGCGGTGGCACAGACAGACACATTTAGGGCCTTATTTATCAATCAGGTAGTGTCTGACTAGCGCCATGTAGCGCCAGCTATCGGCGGCTACCGACTCCAGAACGCCAGGCGGCGGACACAATCACGCATTTATCACTCTAAATGAGGCTAGCGCCGACGAGAGCGTCAGCTAGCGCGGGATTCATCATGTAGCCGACTGCAACAAACAGTGCCGCTACTAATCCCATCACAGCGCCAGGTATGACCTGTCGCTCCCTGGTGCTCTCCAATGCATTTCAATGGAGCAATCTTTAAATATTCATAATTAATTGATTTTAAGGTTTTTTTGTTTTTTTTTTAAATGGCAAAAATTTTGTGAACACTTCGGCAATGTTATATATTTTTTTAAAGGTTAAAAAAAAAAAAATAATAATTTGTGCAAAATTGATATTACAGGTCTGATATTAATGTATTCATATTACAAAATGTTTCTAAAAACTTGTGTAAATTTTACATCAAAAAATATGGTTGTTTGGGGGTTAAAAACTACTTTTAAGCCATCGCCGCCAGCGCTCTGGGGTTTAAACATGCATTTCACAGCGCGAGAATTTTTTGAGCGTGATTTGATAATGAATATGGTGGGAGCCGGTCGCTCTGGCCATTCGCTGTCAGGCGCACCCATACAGCGCGGAACCTGTCAAACAGCGACTCCTAACCCCGTATTCAACATTAACGCACACCGACTGAGTCGCTGTCAACAAGCGAACTACGGCCAAGCACAGCGAATACTAGCTGGCGCTGTGAAAATCACGCTACTGGCGCTCATCTGTCGCTACCTGGCGCTATTAATGAATCGGCCTCTAAGACACAAAGTCTTGGAAATACAGTCATACACCAAAAAATAAAATAAAAAATAACTCCCCCTACCCCAACACTCTTGATTGAACTTGATGGACATATGTCTTTTTTCAACCATATTAACTGTGTAACATTGTAATCATCACTACCCTGCTAACTGATATAGGGGTCCCTTGGAAAGGGTCTTGGAAATACAGTCTTAAAATTTTAAAAAGAACTCACTGTCACTGCATCTGCCTTCATTTGTCCCCTGCCAGATGGTATCTTCTCTTCAGGTCCACCGGGTCGAAAGCTCCCTTTTGATCCACGGGGCACTGGTTGCTTGTAGGTAGTCACTATTTCAACAATCCCGTCGACATCTATAGTGGAGGGGAGGCATACCAGCCGGTGCCCCCCCAACCTGTCCTATAGCGGCGGATAGATCATGAGCATTCTGGGAGGTTATGTGCCAGGGGAGGGGTGCTCCTGCATTCTGCTCTGCCCTGCCACCCTCTTCTGGTGGGACGGAGAGGTTACAAAGATAAAAACCCTTTACCTCAGCTGCAGTCCAGTGCCGCTCTCCCTTTCTGTGTGGCACAAAGTGGCACCCCCAGCTCCGTGCCCTCGTACGCCGCCCATTCATGTGAATAGGACGGAGACAAGTGCACAGACCCGGAGGATGCCGCTTTGTGTCTTTCTCTGTGGCGGCACAGACAGGCACAGAAAGACACACAGTGACATCCCTCGGCTCCTTGCGCACACCTGCCACCCATCCACTGAAATAAGCGTCTCACACAAGTCAGGGGATGCTGCTTTGTGTTTTTCTGGGTGCAGACACCCAGAAACAGGATAGTGGAACCAGACCGCTGCTGAGGTCAGGATTTTTTTCTTTGTAACCCCCCGTCCTGTCTGGAGAGGGTGGCACAGCAGGGGGGGGGGGGGTTGGGTTGATTTTGACGGGACTTCCACTTTAAAGGGATTGTCCAGGCAAAAACAAAAACCCTTTACTCACATTCTCTTCCCTTCAGCTCCTCCGTGCTGCACAAGCATCTTAATGTCTACTGATTGTTGAGAGCCAGTGATTATGTGTTTCAGCCATGGCAGCCTCTCATGGCGGCATCAATAGAGCCTTGTTGCCCCACCCTATCTGCTTCATCCATTGCAATGGAGAAGGGAGTGCTAAGGCAGGTTCAGAATGTCCATTCTACTGCAATGAATGGGGTAGGCGTGTTTGGTGGATGCATAAAGCCATATTGATGGATGCAGCGATGTCTGCCCGATGATGGATTCTCCCTCATTGGTAAGTATGAAGATGCCAGCGTTTCACAGTGGAGCTGCGAGGGACGAAAGATGAATATATACTTTTTAGGTTAATGCCTGGACAGGAATTGTATTCCAACTAAAATGCATAATGTTTTATCTAAGTCGTCGGATTATTTGTAAAATGGTGAGAAAATCCAATTGTTACCATTTATACTACTGTAAATGTATTATTATTAAAGCTGACCAACATCCGTGCGGTGCAGGTGTTGGTCCCCGCCGCTATAAGATAGCCTGGGGGGCATCCGGAATGCTGGAGCCCCCCGTGCGCACAACCCCAAGAACCGCTGTAAATCCTACCTTTACCGGTTCACCACCAGTAATCCATCCCCATGACTGGCCCCCCAATGTCCACGTGTGTAGCGAGCGGTGCTATTATTCTGGCTGGCCAGAATGTCCTGTACATGTGAGCACCGGCGCCTTAGAGTAGTCGGAGTCTGATAAATTAGAGGAGTCGGAGTCTTAAAAATAAGAGGAGTCGGAGTATGATAAATTAGATGAGTCGGAGTCTAATCATTTAGAGCTGGAGTCTGCTAAATTAGAGGAGTCGTAGTCTGATAAATTAGAGTCAGAGTCCGATAAATTAAAGGTGCCGGAGTCGGTGTCTGATAAATTAGATGAGTCGGAGTCTGATCATTTAGAGTTGGAGTCTGATAAATTAGATGAGTCGGAGTCTGATCATTTAGAGTTGGAGTCCGCTAAATTAGAGGAGTCGTAGTCTGATAAATTAGAGGAGTCGGAGTCTGATAAATTAGAGGAGTCGGAGTCTGATAAATTAGAGTCCGAGTCCAGCTTTGGTTTACCGACTCCATAGCTCTGCTTTTAACCTTCCCATTATATTCAAATATAAAATAAATATGTGGTCTTAAATACCATCGCCACATGCTCACTCAAAAACTGTACTTGCTAAATGTAATACTACAAAAAGGTTTTGAGAGAGCTGCAATCAGTCTAAAACAAAGTTATAAATGCAGGAGATGGAAACTGCAATTTGGACAATGTAAATTAACATTTCAGGTTTTATCAGATACAAAGTGTAAAGGAAAATGTTATGATGTTCTGCCACCTGCTTGAAGGTTACCTTTAATTACAGTGCGCACGCCTGTGCGATGGCTACATTAAAGGTTAAGGAACCCTTTAGAAACAATAAATTGGCTGCCAGTTAACTTTTATGACATTTTTAAATAATTATAGATCCGAGGCAGTATCTTGGAGCCTACATCTCTTTGTCTATGTGTCTATCGTGTATTTACCTAAAAGTATAATTTTTGACCACAAAAATAAAATATTATATATAATTTTATAAGTGTTTATTATATATATATTTTGTTAGGCATCTGTAATACTCATATTTCCTAAGAGATTGTTTGACCAGATTGGGTTTACTATCAAAACATTTTTGACATTTCATACTTATATAACACTTTTGGTGTAAAAAACATGGGAGCCTCTGTCAGTTAGCAGCAGTTGTGGCCTTATTTGTGGGTGGATGCGACATGCAGAAACCTGTCCGGTTATGGGACTCCTCCCAGGAGTTTGACTTCCAAGTGCAAGGAGTTGTCCATTTGGCTTCACACAAGGTTGGTGTGTGGTTAGCAGGGATGGGAGGTGGAGGAGGACATGGAACAGGCATCTCATGTCCTCCTCTCTGAGTTTGGTTGTGACGACGGCCATTGGCGATGGCCTCATTGGCCACTCCTGCATTCCAATGAGCCAAAGTGACGTATATGTTGTCACTTCCGGGGGTGGTGTGGTTATCTGGGTTACGGTTCTGGTGGCTGGCCCAGCTAGTAATAAATCAGCCTGCCCCTTTTCCCCTAGCAATGCTGTACTATGGGTTTACATCCACTTTAATTGTTCTGGGTTTATATATATTTTAATAGCTCTGTATTAATCACACTGTTTGTAAATTTCTTATAGAGTTTTGATACAAGTACTTGTTACCTTTTTCACTATCTGCATATCCTTATATATGTTTTTGTTTATTTGATACAACTTTTGCACTAGCATTTGCACTTTATTTCACTATTATAAACTTTTATATTCTTTTTCACAACTGTAGCACTTTATCTATGCAACGCAGCCTAAACAACAGGAAAAAAAGGTGGGGGGGGATTTATTTATTTTAACGGGTACCTTATTAATCTAAGGACCCCATTTATCTACAAAGATTTTAGCATTTATTAGAGCCTGGTTCTTTTTTTGCATTGTTCTTGTCCGTTATGTTTTTAAAGTGGACCAAAACCTAGGATTTTGACTATCCTGGGTTCTGGTCCTTCCCCCCCCCCCCCCGGGGCACCCCAATTGGGGGTGCCTCACTGTGTGAAACACCCAGATCGCCAATGCTCACCTCTTCCTGGTCCCATGACGCATGATGTCATGTCATCTAAGCCTTTGCCTAAAGCCAGTGGCTCCGAGCGCGCAGGTGGCAGCATCCCCCGCTTCCCTCTAACAGGGAGTGTGCCCGCGTCGGCCATTCACAAATGCCTGGCGCGGGCACGTGACCTGCTAGAGGGGTAGCAGGAATGAGGCCTCTGCTCGCGCATGCGCTGCTGGACCAGGAAACAAGATAAGTGTATGGGGCGACCTGGGGGGTTTCACACAGCGGGAGCTCCTGATTTTGGATGCCCCGGGGGGGAGGGAAGCAATCGGCCCAGGAATCTTATAGATTCCCGGACTGATTGGCGTGGGTTTTAGCCACTTTAACTATGTGGCGTCTCTTTGTGTTAGTAGCTTTTAAAGTCTGTACCATAAACATGTTTAACATTAATCTTTTACCATTTATAGTGTGTGCGGCATATTAATATTATTGGTGGGTATCATTCGGGTCAACCTGAGGGCCCTACTATTGGTTTGTGATTGCATATGTTATATACCCCCACTGCCGGCACCACTTATTGTAACTTTTCCATATATTCAGCACATTTGGGATGTGCATACCTGGCAGTTTGGCAGTATAAACAATGTTGTGGAGGCTGATTCATTACTAACGCCAGGTATTGGCAGATGAGCGTCTGTATAGCTTAGAGCGACCACTAGGAGACACTGTAAGCAGGTATCAGGTGCTGTAACAGAGCGTCTCAGTTGCTGTAGTAACCTGGAGGCTGATTCATTACTAACGCCAGGTATTGGCAGATGAACGTCTGTATAGCTTAGAGCGACCGTTAGTAGACGCTGTAAGCAGATATCGGACGCTGTAACAGAGCGTCTCAGTTGCCGGCATTGATGAATGTGATGTATGTTGGGCACTCTAATACCAGTACAGTGTTGCAGGGAGGGAGAGGTAGCACCAGCTCAGTGTAACCGACTCTCGGTGCTCCACACCATACTTATCAAAAAAGGACACACACAGAGCGTCGGCGCTCTAAAGCTGTGCGCTATAGCATAGAGCGCCAGATGCTGTGTGATTAAAGTCTGTTTTTGATCACATATCCACCAGTAACAAAGCGAAAACACATGGAATGACATTGTTTTAACATTGTGACAATAACACTTTAGTGACAGACCTGTAATGACAATTCTGCATAAAAATATAAAAAAGTCAAAAAAGTTTCAAAAAAGTGTTTGTTTGCAGCCAGGAGACGTCACACAATGATTGGAGCAAAAAAAAAAAATGGTCAAACGGTGAACGGCCATTGAAATGTATAGGAGAGGGACATTGACAGAAAGGTAATACCTGGCGCTCTGGAAGCTAGAGCTCCGGCGCTATACACTGAGCCGCTTGTAATAATACATGTGACGCTACATGGCGCTGTTAAAGTCGCTCACCAGATTCGCTTTCACAAATATGGTTTTGCCTACAGTGCCCGGCGTTCACCAGACGCTGCCTGCCACTACGAAGCACTACATGGCGCTATCCATCCTTAAATAACCCCCTTGGTCTGGGACCTCTTGCAATGCTCTAATCGGTGGTCCTGTGTCTGGGGACCACCGGGGGATCCTCCCATGCTCCTTTGTGCCAATCTGACACTGGGTTTCTGCCATAGAATGTATTTCTTTAGGATGTGTGACCAATTTAAACTAAACAAGATACATTAAATGTAGAAGACTTCCTATTTGCAGTCTTCGGCTTTATATGTTCTGCTCTCCCAGGAGCCTCTCAGGTATTAGCATAAACACGCTAAAAAATCAAACTGACATTCAAGCAAACTGAAAATCGGTGAGAGCGAAAAATCTTTTAATCTGGAAGCGCTTGTAAATAAAATCCCTCCTAGTTAGCGGCCTACACTGACTACCAGCATCAGCACCAAGCTATGAAATGAGGCCATCAATAACAATTTGCATCTGGGAGAACTGAGACAGGATAAGAACAGGTTTACATTTTGGCTTGTGAAATCCATCCGGATATTTGAACAGCTAAAAGCACAATGCGTTTTGATTGGCTGAACCCTCAATCTAACAGCATTAGAGCCGCACTATAGTGATGTCAGCCGACTTTCTGATTTATTGCATGGCTGCCAGTCAAGTGGCTGATGGTAAACTTTTCAGGGTGGGAAATAGAGACAATTCTTAAATTAGGCCACGCCCCCCTCATTGATTGATGGATAGGAGATGGGGTGTAACAGTTACAACAATAGAAACACTTTGAATAGGCAAATTAATCTTTTATTGCTGCAGATCTGCATGTTACACCTCAAAGAGGGACAAATAAGAACAATAAGGGACAATAAGGGACAGGGAGGCATGGACTCAAAAGAGGGACAGTCCCTCCAAATCAGGGACACTTGGGAGGCATGCATGTGAATGAGGGGGAGGCTGATTCATCATTAGCGGCAGGTAGTGACAGATGAGCGTCTGTAGCAGGCATTTTCAGAGCGCCCGCTAGTAGTCGCAGTGCTCGGCCGTGAGTTGCTACTTTATAGCGACTCAGTCGCTGTTCGGTAATGTTGAATACATTGTGAGGAGTCGCTATTTGACCAGTACAGCGCTGTATGGGAGCGCATGTTAGCGATTGCTCATAGCGACCGACTCACACCATATTCATCAAAAAAACAGCCTCACAAATCTCTGGCGCTGAAAAATGCTTGTTTGAAGCCCAGAGCGCAGGAGGCTGTGTGTATAAAGTCTGTTTTCAAGCTTCTATCGACTAGTAACAAAGCGAAAACATATGGAATTACATTGTAACAACATTGTAACATGAACACTTTAATGGCAGACCTGTATTGTCATTTCTGAGGAAATATTTAAAAAATTAAAAAATTATGAAAAAACTGCTATTTCAATGCCAGAAGAGGTCACAGAATTATTTGTGATTTTTTTGAAAAAAAAAAAAAAAGTTTAAAGAGAAGAAAAGGATGGTCCATTGAAATGTATGGGAGAGCGACAGGTAGCGAGAGGTCATACCTGGCGCTGTGCAAGGCTGAACGCTGGCGCTGTTCGCTGAGGCTGTGAAAATGATGAATCAGGCGCTACATGGCGCTATCCCAGTCGCTAAACAGATTCTGCTTGATAAATGTGTAATTGCGTGCCGTGTCCGGCGTTCACCAGTCGCTACCTGTCGCTACCTGTCATTAACCAGCCACTACCTGACGCTATCCCTTCTTAAATAAGGGCCTAAGTGGTGACTTGAATATAAGACTTGATTCAGAGAAAGAAAAAAAAAGACTTTCGTTTTTGTTCCGATCTGTTTTTTTAATGTTCCCGCTCTCGTATGAGTTTGCAAGTGATTCTATGCATGCATTGCAAGCCTTCTGTAAAGTTTTCGTCCGTTCGTATGCCAGAGTACAAGTACGAGGATTTCATTTTCCATTGTGACTTTTCCGTTTCATTTTCTCATGTTACAACGTAGGCTTTCGTTTTTGCCCATTTTCCATCATCTCCTTCCACGAATCCTTTACGTTTCCCGATAGATTCTGTTTCCCTTTTTCAATAAATAATCGTCCGGACGTAAATCCTTACGATCTTGCGCCTGCGCACTACAAACTTAACTCATTAAAGTGCTCGCCTACATATTTGGCTCCCTCACTTCTACTACAATGCTTTGCGCTTTCCTTCATCTTCCATGTTTCACCCCTAAAACTGTCCCAAATCACTTTGCGGTCATGTGAATATTCATCTCTAAATATTTCTGGGCCCATTAGTTTTGTGTTAATGTATTTTGTAAATGAAATGACACTGAAACTTTTATTATTATTTTTTTTTTTTGGGAATACCAAATGCCATTTTTGTTTGGCTTATTTTTTAAATGTTTTCTTTCAAAATTGAACATTTTTTTTCTTCATAAAATATAAATTCTTAAAATATTTAGAAAATTTAAAATTTTTACAACTATAAAAAACTAAATACATAGCAATGGCAGGCCACAGAACATTATTCTTCATCTGTGGTCCCCAACGAGTTGCGCAGCTCCTGCATCTCTCCCACCAACTGAAGGACCCTGACACTCAGTTGTGCCACTCTGGCATGTGTGGCCCCTGTTAAAAAACGTAAATTAAATTATTGGTATAACCTTGTTGGGGTCATACTGCAGTATGGTCCAAACATCTAAATCTGGATTTCAAAAGCCCGAAGGCCCTCGCCACCACGACCCGGGTTTTGCATAGGGCCCGATTATAGAACTCCTGGCCCGCATTCTGCAGGCAAAGAACGGGCGTCAGGAGCAAGGGCAGGAGCGGATATCCAGAATCCCCTGAAAGAATGTAAAAATACTAACATAAAATACACATTCTAAGCAACAATATTGTTTAACATGTCATCAAGGGCTAAAAACAGCTATAGGTTAAGACATGAGTCATCAACTATATTCATTGCCATACAGTGAAAATGGATTGATGGAATGTGAGCAAACTTACCCAAGAGCCATCCACCAGATAATTCTGCTGACTCAAACTGGCGAAATAAGCCGGAGCTCTGCAATATATAAGCATCATGGGACGACCCTGGATGCCCTGCAAGAACACTGAGGAATCGCATATCCGGACCAAACACTGCTTTTATGTTGTGCGAGTGGCACATCTTGCGGTTCCTGCAACCAAATATAAAATAATTACACAAAGCAAAGGTAACCAACTAAAACAATAACTCCTACAACAAATTAAGATTCAAGCTCAACAATCCAAATATAATTCACAAAGGACATAAGTCTAAAAAAATATAGCAATTATATGGATGTGTGGGAAAATAAAGGTTTACATGCTAAGGACTAATTAAGGTCAGCATTAAAATGCATCTATAAGGCATACATGAAATGTATGGATTCAGGTATGCATTGCTATACAATTTATGGCCTCGGCCATGCTGATACATGCAATGCCTTGGTGCTAAAGGCGCACAGACTCCTCCACATAGCCGCAAAACATGTTCAACAATAGCAATCCGAGCCCTCAAAGGTCCCGTAAGTGGATCGGAAATGAAACGATTTAATAGGGTGGTGGTCCATCGGAAATCAGCTCTCTGAATCAGACGCAAGCCCATCCCAACAACGTAAGTTATCTGAACAAACGCAAAATATCAGATTTTGATGGGAAAATGATCCGAACTAACGCAAATGATTTAGTTTCGTTCTTCGAAAGCGCATATACGAAAGCGCCCGAACGTTCGTACGAATGGAAAATGAACGAAAAAAACAAAAAAAATGACTAACACACACAAAAACTTTCACAGACAGCTACGGAAGTCCAGACGAGGAATCTATAAGATTCCCGGGTTGATTCCCTCCCTCCGGGGCATCCAAAATCGGGGTGGCCCGCTGTGTGAAACCCCCCAGGTTGCCCCGTTCACTTACCTTGTTTCCCGGCCTGACAGCACATGTGTGAGCAGTGGCCGCATCTCCGCTGACCCTCTCATTGTAAATGACCATGGCGGCCACGCTCCCTGTTAGAGGGAAGCGGGGGATGAGGCCGCCAGCGCGCTCAGATCTGCTCACCTTAGACAAACTCCTGGGCGAAGGGGCTGGAGCGGATCCGAGAGCGCTGATTAGACGAGAGGGCTGCTCATGCGCCATAGGACCGGGGGAAGGGTAAGTTAGATCGGGTAACCTGGGAGGTTTCACACATCGATCGGGGTGCCAGGGGGGCAAAGACGAAACCCAGGATAGTCAAAATCCTGGGTTTTGGTCCACTTTTAAAGGTCACTAAACCCAAAATAAAAGAAAAAAAAAGGCATTTGGCTTCTCTCCCGTGCAGAAGCTCCTGGCTGATCTGCCACTTGTAAACCTCTTAGTTTCCAAAAACAAGGGAGACAGGGATGCCCCAGAATTCTTTGGGGCCACGACCAGCACTCGCAGTAGGTGGTGGCGCTGTCACTCATGCCAGTCACTGTGCCATCCATTCATGGCAATAGAGGATGCATGCCAGTCACTGTGCCATCCATTCATGGCAATAGAGGATGCATGCCAGGCACTGTGCCATCCATTTATTGCAATAGAGGATGCATGCCAGTCACTGTGCCATCCATTCATGGCAATAGAGGATGCATGCCAGGCACTGTGCCATCCATTTATTGCAATAGAGGATGTATGCCAGGCACTGTGCCATCCATTTATTGCAATAGAGGATGTATGCCAGGCACTGTGCCATCCATTTATTGCAATAGAGGATGTATGCCAGGCACTGTGCCATCCATTTATTGCAATAGAGGATGTATTCCAGGCACTGTGCCATCCATTTATTGCAATAGAGGATGTATGCCAGGCACTGTGCCATCCATTTATTGCAATAGAGGATGTATGCCAGGCACTGTGCCATCCATTTATTGCAATAGAGGATGCATGCCAGGCACTGTGCCATCCATTTATTGCAATCGAGGATGCATGCCAGGCACTGCCTTGGCACACCCCCTCCATTGCAATGAATGGACAGCGCTGTGCACAATGATTGTTCCCGCTATCCCTTTAGCCAGGCATTTCTGAATGGCTAGCATGGACACGCTTCCTATTAAAAGGGTTGCGGGTGATGCGTCCGCCAGCGCACTCAGATCCACTCGCATTGGACGAGCTCCTGGATGAAGGGGCACTGAGCACGCTGATTGGACGAGAGGGCTGCACATGCGCCATAAGACCAGGGAAGAGTGAGATCTGGCGACCTGGGGGGTTTCACACAGTGGGGCATCCCCGATCTGAGTGCCCTAGGGAGCAAAAACAAAACCCAGGATATTGACTATCCTGGGTTTTGTTTTTGCTTCCTCTTGGGTTTTGGTCCACTTTAAGAGGTCACTAAACCCAATTTTTAAAAAAAAAAAGGAATTTTGCTTCTCTCCCGCACAGAAGCTCCCGTCTGCTTTGTTGCTCGTAAACCTCTTAGTTTCCAAAAACGAGGGACACAGGGATGCCCCAGAATTGTTTGGGGCCACGGCCAGCGCTCGCTGCCACTCCTGCCTCCATTGCAATGAATGGACAGCGCTGTGCACAGGCACAATGATTGACGCCAGGGTCAGGACAATGCACAAGGCCCCCCGCATGCCGTTCTTGACATCCGGAGGGTTTCTGAGCAGCGGACTGCCTGAGACCTGGTGCGCAGAAGAGAAGGATGAATGAATGTTTGTTTTTTATTCTGGGTTCAGTGACTCTTTAATGACTACAAATAGAGCACATAAAGGACAAAGGTTATAAGCGAGGCTACACGTGTACGGGGAGGAGTGTGGAATATTGATGTGCCTGTTTGTGTATATGTGTGTATATTTGTTCCAATAAATTGTTTTTTTTTTCTAATGGCAATATATGCCTCCTGGTGATCCTTAGTGCCAGCCTCGCCTATAACCTTTGTTCTTTATGTGCTCTATTTGTATTGATTTGGAGGTTAGTGGGGCGCCCAGATAAAATAGCGGGCAGTGCACTGGTAATAATATTTTTGGGGACTCCCTGTTTTTTTTATGTTTTTTCTGTAATGACTGCCTAGCATTACAGTGTTTGATATTGTAAAGCTTACCTTTTTTAGGAACTCAAAGTGGGCCATTGAATTACCAATAGTCCACTTTACAGGGTATTGGGGGGTAGAGGCAGGGTGTGGCTTATCCACGGGCTTTCGAGGAACACATATCTGCATTATTCTATGCTACTTCCCTGTGTGTAAGAAGGTGTAGCCCGCCCCTGACATAATCTTAGAGCACAACTTGAATATTCCCAAAATGTTTGGTGATGTTTTGACCTAACCCTCAGCCACTCCACACATTACACCACCTCTGGGCAGCCAATGGCTCTTGCAGGGCTCCAGGTTTAAACTGACCAACATCCTGGATTGGGTGGGACAGTCTTCCCACTAATGTCTGGGACATTTAAAGCGGAACAAAACCCAGCAGAGGCCAGTCTGTAATCGAAAGGTTTCCAGGGCCGGCCGCTGGCTTTTCCCTACCTCCCTGTGTGAAACCCCCCAGGTCACCCTTAAAAACGGACAGGTGATTTTTTTTTCTGACTTCCAGGGGTGTTTCACACAGCGGCACCGAAGGGGGATGCCTCATGGCAACAGAAAATAAACGGAGAAAAGTTCCCGGGTTTTGTTCCGCTTTAAGCATCCCCAGAGTTTTTGCGGGGGACAGTGAGAAAAAATGCCTCAAAGTGGGACTGTTCCCCTAAAATTTGGACATCTTGTCAGTTTAGATATTTGAGTCAGTTTAGGCCTTTTTGGGTCTGTATTAAACCTTACTGAGAGGATAATTAACTGTCAAACCAAACAGAAGCTGAATGGGAATGAAATCAGTGTGGGGGAGACCGACCAGAGGATTCTTCGGTGGGTTCAGGACAATGATCCAGGATCACCATCAGGCAGTGCACAAAATCCTTACAGAGATGGCTAGCAACTGACCCGCCCCTCTCCTGTGCCCATTTCCGACCGCCCCTCTCCTGTGCCCATTTCTGACCCGCCCCTCTCCTGTGCCGATTTCTGACCCGCCCCTCTCCTGTGCCCATTTCTGACCCGCCCCTCTCCTGTGCCCATTTCTGACCCGCCCATCTCCTGTGCCTATTTCTGACCCGCCCATCTCCTGTGCCGATTTCTGACCCGCCCCTCTCCTGTGCCCATTTCTGACCAGCCCCTCCCCTGTGCCCATTTCTGACCCGCCCCTCTCCTGTGCCTATTTCTGACCCGCCCCTCTCCTGTGCCTATTTCTGACCCGCCCCTCTCCTGTGCCGATTTCTGACCCGCCCCTCTCATGTTCCCATTTCTGACCCGCCCCTCTCCTGTGCCCCTTTCTGACCTGACCCTCGCCTGTGCCTATTTCTGACCTCCCCCAACTTCTGTGCCCATTTATGACCCGCCCCTCTTGTGTGCCTATTTCTGACCCGCCCCTCTCCTGTGCCTATTTCTGACCCGCCCCTCTCCTGTTCCCATTTCTGACCCGCCCCTATCCTGGGCCCATTTCTGACCCGCCCCTCTCCTGTGCCCATTTCTGACCCGCCCCTATCCTGGGCCCATTTCTGACCCGCCCCTCTCCTGTGCCCATTTCTGACCCGCCCCTCTCCTGTGCCCATTTCTGACCTGCCCCTCTCGTGTGCCTATTTCTGACCCGCCCCTCTCCTGTTCCCATTTCTGACCCGCCCCTCTCCTGGGCCCATTTCTGACCCGCCCCTCTCCTGTGCCCATTTCTGACCCGTCCCTCTACTGTGCCTATTTTTGACCCGCCCCTCTCCTGTGCCTATTTTTGACCCGCCCCTCTCCTGGGCCCATTTCTGACCCGCCCCTCTCCTGTGCCTATTTCTGACCCGCCCCTCTCCTGTGCCTATTTTTGACCCGCCCCTCTCCTGTTCCCATTTCTGACCCCCCTCTCCTGTGCCTATTTTTGACCCGCCCCTCTCCTGTGCCCATTTCTGACCCGCCCCTCTCCTGTGCCCATTTCTGACCCGCCCCTCTCCTGTGCCCATTTCTGACCCGCCCCTCTCCTGTGCCCCTTTCTGACCTGTCCCTCTCCTGTTCCCATTTATGACCCGCCCCTCTCCTGTGCCCCTTTCTGACCTGCCCCTCTCCTGTGCCCATTTCTGACCCGACCCTCTCCTGTGCCAAAATATATTTGGGAAATTCGGCGAATTCATCTGTTTTGAAGCTAAAAGCATAACAAAACCCGGGATTTTGACTATCCCAGGTTTTGTTCCCGAATCGGAATGCCCCACTGTATAAAACTCCCCAAAATGCCCATACAACCTCACCTTTCCCCGGTCCTACGGCGCATGGGCAGGCTCTAGTCCAATCAGAGCCATTTGCCGTACATATATAATGCTCAGCAAATGACTCTGTTTAAATGCAGAGCTCCAGCAATCAGGAGTGCAGCAGCTGCATCCCCAGCAGTGTGTGCTCTCCCCTCCCCAGCCTATCTGAATGGCTGGGTGCGGGAGAACGCTCACAGCCCAAAGATGCGGGGATGCGGCTGCTGGATGTTTACATCCACGATGGTGCCAGGAAGTAGGTGAGTTCTGCGGTGTGCATCCCCATTTGGCATCTTATATTTCAGATTCCAGGCCCAGCCATAGTGGGTACAGTAAAGCAAAATACAAAGAAAAAATTAGCAAGCGGGGGTCATGCTAAATATTTAGTGAAGCAAGTTCAACCTGCATCAGCAACACCGGCCGCCGGGGTAGAAGAGCACTTGCTGTCTCCCCACTTCCTCCTCGCTTCTAACAACGTAGTGACGCTTTCCCTCACAGACCACTTCATTGGCACCTTGGAAGATAACACCTGCTGTTTATTATAAAGTGTCCCTTGAGAGAAGTTATTCTTACGGCATTATCTAATTAAGGAATCTGGTGCGTGATTTAACCATAAGTGGTGTTGGGATTCACAAAACCTGCATTCTTTTTTCTTACACTGAAGGTGTTGCTGATGATTGAAATATTTTATTATTGATATTTCCCGCGGAGTTATCAGTGTTCTAATACACAATAATTACTATTGTTTGAAGACTGCACCAATACGGTCTTATCAACCTTTTTAATTCAATTTAATTTTATTTCAATTTAATTATAATTCATTGTAATATTTTTAGCGCGGTGTTTAGAAGATTTTTCTTCCTTCTAAAGTTCAACCTGCAGCCTGCATCTTGGTGAGCTTTTTAAAGTGAACCAAAACCCAGGATTTTAACTATTCTGGGTTTTGGAGGCCGATTCATTAATAGCGCCAGGTAGCGACAGATGAGCGACTGTAGCAGTATTTTCACAGCGCCCGCTAGTAGTCGCTGTGCTTGGCCGTTGTTCGGTTGTTGACAGCGACTCAGTTGAATACAAGGTTAGGAGTCGCTATTTGACAGGTTCCGCGCTGTATGGGAGCGCATGATAGCGAATGGCCATAGCGAACGGCTCCCAGCATATTCATTAACAAATCACGCTCAAAAAATTATTGCGCTGTGAAATGCTTGTTTAAACCCCAGAGCGCTGGCGGCAATGGGTTAAAAGTAGTTTTTTAACCCCCAAACAACCATATTTTTGGAAACAAAAAAAACAAGTTTTTAAAAACATTTTGTAATATGAATACATTAATATCAGACCTGTAATATCAATTCTGCACAATTTTTTTTTTTTACCTTAAAAAAAATCTAACATTGCAGAAGTGGTCACAGAATTTTTGACATTTAAAAAAAAAAAAAACAATTAATTATGAATATTTAAAGATTGTTCCATTGAAATGCATTGGAGAGCGCCAGGTAGCGAGAGGTCATACCTGTCGCTGTTCAAGGTCGCTCGCTGGCGCTGTGGGGTGAGGCTGGAATAATGATGAATGATTCGCTATCTGGCGCTATCTCAGTCGCTAAGCAGGATCGGCTTGATAAATGTGTGATTGTGGTGGGGAGCTGGCGTTCTCGTGGCGGTGACCGTCATTACCGTTCGCTCACCAGTCGCTACCTGGCGCTATGCCTTGTTAAATAAGGGCCTTGGTCCTTGCTGTGTGAAACCCCCCAGATCGTCCGATCGCTCTCACCCTTCCTCGGCCCTATGGCGCATGCGCATCCTGTCGTCCAAGCAGCATGCTTGGATCCGCTCACGCTGGATTCACTGGATCCGAGCGCGCTCGCAGGGCGTTACCCTCTAACAGGGAGTGTTCCTGCGCTGGCCATTCACAAATGCTCGCACATGTGCTGTTGGACCAGGAATGAAGGTGAGTTTATGGGCAACCTAGGGGGTTTCACACAGCGGGGCATCCCAATTTTAGATGCCCCAGGGGAGAGAATCAATCGGCGCAGGAATCTTAGAGATTCCTGGGCCGGTCTCCGTGGGTTTTGGTCCACTTTAATTTTAGCACACAACAGCAAACTATGGAGTATGTGGCTAAAAACTAAAATAATCTTTAGCCTAGCCTATAGGATGCTGTTGTTTCCAGACTTTCATATAATGATTCCTATATCATTGAAAAAATGATGGACCTCACCTGTAAAAATGGACCAACACATGCGCGGGCAATTTTTTTAAACAGATATTTTTTATTGCACCATTTTTGTGTGTTAACATTAAATAGCTCACCGCGATGCAGCATCAAGCAACAAGCACAACATTTCCGTGTCGGTTTCCAGCGCGACATTAGCATGGATTTGCTTACAGAGGAATAGATTTCTGAGCAGGCAGAGGTTGTCATTTGCAAATCCTCTATAGATCTGCACTAACACTCGTCGTCACCAAATGGGTCTGGCACTTAGCAAGACCCTCCGGCGATGTTACGGGGCACTAACGAGTCAAGGTGAAATGCCATTTATAGTCATTCATTAACCCTCCCAGGCCTGCCATTAAATATGGCAAGTGAAGCATTTTTTTCCCCATCAAATAAAATAGGGTCGCTAATCTCGGGAGGCTGCCGTGGTTTCAGAGCTTGTATTGATGAACTGGACAAGGTCAGCTGTTTCCTGTTTGTTGACAGGCAGCTTTTAAAGCCATGCACATATTAAAATGATGTTTATGGACCATGGAGAGAAGACGAAAATGAGCCTTCTGTTTGCAGCCCATTTGAACCGATGAAAATGTATCATCTGTAAATAAATATGTATACATATATATCATACCTCCCAACTTTCAGGGTGGGAAAGAGAGACAATTGTCAAATTAGACCACTTCTCATCATTAAGGGATGGATAGGAGATAGGGTGTAACAGTTACAACAATATAAACACTTTGAATAGGCAAATGAATCATTTATTGATGCAGATCTGCATGTTACACCTCAAAGAGGGACAAATGAGAACAAGAACATAGACTCAAAAGAGGGACAGTCCCTCCAAATCAGTGACACTTAGGGGGCATAATATATATATATATATATATATATATATATATATATATCCAGATCTCATTATTATGACCACGAGCTAATGTCCAAAGTAAAGTAATGTCCATGTAATATCCAAAGTAACCCCAGCATGGGCAAAAGCTGGACAGACTTGGAGGGTGCTTATAGTGTAACCTGCTCCGGGGGCGTGCAGGCCTTTGTTGCCCGCGGTGAGGACACCTTCCCCAGGGTTTCCTCCAGGAAAGGTAGGTGGAGGTAGATAGTACTGACACAAATGTAGAACAGCTTTTAAGGTGTAGTTCAACACTTCCATTGCAATACAGGGGTCCCCTCAATGGGTAGCATCAATTTCACACTGGACCATACACAGCGGAGCATGGGGGAGCTACTCCACTGTAAGTAGGCTACTCGGTTAGGCACCTTAGATGAACACACGAAGACCAGGGCGGCATGATGTACTCCCAAGCAGCAAAGGGGTACAGGGCAAGGATTCTGGAACTGTCCGGAAAGTTCTTTTTAGCCTGACACTACGCTGTTATCTCTCTCGCGCTCCCTCCTGGACCTCTCAGCAGTGCAACCCTGGCCTTCTCTCATCTGTGTCCCTTCTCTTGTTGATACAAGCAACTACCAACTCTTACTGTCTGATCTCCCTTTTTATCCCTCCTGAGCTCCTCCCCTAGTCAACATTGTTGCCACTATCTGCATATCAGAGTCCTATGACTCATGCTAAACAACTCTGTTGCTACTAACAGCCTATCAGGGCCCTCTGACTTATTCAATCAAAGTGCGTCCTGCCTATTCTGAGAATATTCACCTCTTATAATGTATTACCCTCTGCTGCCCTTCAGTGGCTTAACTGTGTAACTACACTTGGGTTTGGTTCCTTTCAAGAAAAATGTATACCCAGTTCCTTCCATCAATCCTGTGTCCTTACTCTGGGGGGGGGGGGGGGGTACTTGTCCCTACACTACACAGTCAAGGGTATCTGGAGCCATGATGACTGATGGCAGTGCACCCAACGGCTGCTGGAGGATGCTTGAAAGAGATCCATAGAAAGACTGAATGAGGTGGTCCCACAGATGATCGATTGGGTTCAAGTCTAAGGAATTGGGGGTCATGCCATCATGCATGTCCCATTTTTTGATCATGTTGGATGTTCACTCCCAGGAATATCATCTCCTTCATTTTTGATAATTCTATGCTGCCCACATGAACTGGTACTTAGGAGCAGATTTTCTTTATTTTAGAGAACATCCATCTCTACTGTTTTTTTCTGTATTGGAGATCATATTGGTGTCATTGAACCACCGGACCATGTGGTCAATAATGTTGGTGTCATCTCCAAATGTAACGATCTGGACTGTGTCATTGTCATTGCAGTCATTGGTGGAGAGTGAAAACAAGATAGGAGATAAAACAAATCCATGGTGCCCGGGGGGGGGGGGGGGGGGGGGTCTGTGTGCACCGATTGCAAATATAAGAGAAAATTACAATTCACAACTGCAACACCCATCACTCATACTATAGATAATTGCTGTCGCATAGGCCAAAATATACAGCAAATATGCCCTGATTGGCTCTTCAATAAAGTATATAAGAATGAAAGTGTCGGACAAACATTTACATATCTATCTCTGCCTACTAAATTAATGTAACCTTGCTAAGCTAAGATGCTGTCAGTATGTAACTGTGTCTAGGAATTTAATGAATCACCTTCTGCTATTTTCTTTCTGTGCAACTCTACAAGGTCATTTCTGGAAAGAGACATCAAGCTTTGCCAGGACACCGGCCTTCAGGAACAACATAAACTTTACTAACTTTTTTGGAACTTTTTCCTGTAATTTTTCTGTAATGTATATATATATATATATATATATATATATATATATATATATATATATAGTGGGTTATGGTTGTTTACTAAGGGGTTTAATTATCAAGGGATAGCGCCAGGTAGTACCTTATAAGCGGCAGGCAGCGTCTGGTGAACGCTGGGCGATGTACGCAATACTACATTTATGAAGACGATTCTGGTGAGTGCCTCTAACAGCGCCATGTAGCGTACCACTCATCATTACAGGCAGCTCAGTGTATAGCGCCAGAGCTCTAGCTTCCAGAGTGCCAGGTATTACGCTCTCCCATACATTTCAATGGACATTCCTTTTTTCGGTTTAAACAGGGTTTTTTTGTGTTGAATTTTTTTTTTTTTCTCTCAAATAATTGTGTCACCTCTCCTGGCCTAGAAAGAGTAATTTTTTAAAACGTTTCTGATTTTTTTATATTTATATGCAAAATTGTCATTACAGGTCTGGCAATAAAGTATTAATGTGACAATGTTATAACAATGTCATTCCCGTGTATTTGCTTTGTTACTGGTGGATATGTGTTCAAAAACAGACCTTAATCACAAAGTCTGGCGCTTTATGCTACAGCGCCCAGATCCAGAGCGCCAACGCTGTGTGTGTCTGTTTTTTTGTTGAATATGGTGTGAGTCGCTGAGAGTCAGTCACAATGAGCTGGCGCTACCTCTCGCTTCCTGCAGCGCTGTACTGGTGTTAGAACGCCAAACATACATCTCATTCATCAATGCCGGCCAGGTTACTACAGCGAATGAGACGCTCTGTTACAGCACCCGATAGCCGATCACAGCGTATACTAGCAGTCGCTCTTAGCGCCTCTGTACAGACGCTCATCTGCTGATACCTGGCGCTAGTAATGAATCAGCCTGTAAGTGAGCGACACTTTGTACCACCGTTTTTCCAGCACTGCACAGCATATTGATGAATTTTTTCATGCTTGAAAAGGTTGCCGCTGTATTTTTCTGATGCTGGCTATGCAGCTGAGCATCATGCTTGCTTTTCCTACTGCCTGGCTACACTGTCCACTCATCTTGCAGCTATCAGTTATCAGTACCCCTAAATCTCTCTTCTCCGAAGTTGTGGTTATCACCGTACTGCCCATATGGTGCTCAGAGCAGGGATTCCCTTTACCCAAGTGCAGGAATTTACATTTAGAAACATTAACCTTCAGTTTCCAGAGTTTTGATCATTTATCTTGTAAAGGTAAATCATTTTCCATGTTGCAGACACCTCCAGGAAGATCCACCCTATTGCTCACCTATGTATCCTCAGCAAACAAGCAAACTTTTCCTACCAAGCCTTCTCCTATGTCACTTACAAACATATTAAAGAGAATGGGACCCAGGACAGAGCCTTGCAGCACACCACTTGTAACTCGCCTTTGTTCAGATTGCACGCCATTAACAACAAAACTCTGATACCGATCCTTCAACCAGCTGGAAATCCACTGAATGATCCGGGGACCACAGTCCTAACTTTAATAAGTTATCAATGAGCTCTTTATGTGGTACAGTGTCAAAGGCTTTGCTAGTATCCAGATAGGTGACATCCACAGCGCCACCTTCATCTAACACTTTGTCAAAGAAATCAATAAGATTGGTCTGACCTGATTGGCCCTCAGGAAAGCCAGGCTGTTTTGGGTCCAACAGGTTGTTAATTTTTAGATGGGAAAGTATTGGTTTTTAAAGAGAGTTTCCATTAGTTTGACCACTATAGATGTTAAACTAACTGGCCTGTAATTACTGGCTTCTTCTCTACTCCCCTTCTTATGGATTGGTACAACATTGGCCATTCTCCAATCATCTGGAACCTCACCGGTTGAAAGGGAATGGTCTAGTAAATCAGGGGCTGCAATGACAAATCTGAGTTCCCTTAGAACTCTGGGGTGGATTCCATCTGGATCCATCGCTTTACTTACCTTTAGATGTGCCAGCTGAGCTTAGACATCAGCCTCCACAAACTCAGGAGCTGGGCCCTCCCAGCTGGATGTTATGCCTATGCTATGGGTTCGAAAGGCACTATCTGAAAATACTGAACAAAAGTAGCTATTCAGATGGTCAGCCACAGCCTTATCTCCGTCAATATAATTATTTGCCCTATTTCTGATCTTTGAGACTCCACTGTTTTTCTTTTGTTGCCAACACATCTGACAAAAAGGTTTTATCTCCCTCTTCACCCATTTGGACATTTATTCCTATTTTTGCCCTTTAGCAGCATTTATAATCAGTTTTGTTTTCCTGTGTTTCATTTTGTATGCCTCTCTATCAGCAACACTTCCACTTTCTTTATACTTCTTATAGGCAGACTTCTTTTCTTTTACGATAGTGCTGACTTCCCTAGTAAACCATAGCGGTTTCTACTTCCTTTTAGCAGGGAAGGCAAAAGTCAGACAAAGCCGCAAACATAATAAATCACCCCCATAATTCTCTAAGAGACTCTCCTATAGCAGAAAGAAATTTGATTGAAAAAGCAGTAGGCTCGCATCACAATATAAGTTTTGTTTTTTATTTTTCAATCTTTTTATTGTTTTATAGTACATTCAGAGTTTGTAAGTAAAAAAAAAAAATAATGTGCACAATTTTGGTAAGAATGGTGGAGACAACGGCACAAAATGGAAGATTTTTCTTCAGCTCATCATGTTTATCCTCCGGTCCAGTCCCTCTATTGTTATAGCTGTTATGATTTCTGGCAACTCACCATTTTTTCTAGTAATACTCTATGTGGCCTATCCATGACCCTCTTAATTAATTAATTTAATTTAATTTAATGCATAGATGGCCATTGTATGCTGGGTTTATGTAAATCTGCAACCAACCTTTACTTGTGGCAAACTCGCTTGAGAGAAGGCAAATAGCAAGTTTTTTTCTGTTTAAGAAGATAAGATTTTAGTTAAGATTTTAGGTGAGTTTATGGGCCAATTTGGGGGTCTCACACTGCCAAATCGGTATGCCCTAGGTATAGGGAATCCACCGGGCTTGGAATCTTTTACAAGCGTTAGGGGCATTCAGGCCCATTTTTAACGCTAACGCTGATGTGGTCGTCAGCTAGCGTCTTGTTTAACACTAGCGCCAAAAATGAGGCAGAGCCAGAGGCTGTGGTTGGAGCAGCACCAGATGAAACTTTAGGTCAAGATCCAATAGAGCACAATGGAACTGGATTGAAGTGGGTATTGCTTATTATGAAATAAAACACATTTATTTGTTCAGAACTTGCATTAGGACTTGTCAATAATTGAAACGCATGACCTAGATGGTCCAAAATGTTTTTTTTTGTGTTATTAAATTTGATTTAAATGTCTTCTTCTCTTTAAAGCCGACCTTCAACTGAAAAACGCTAATGCTGAAGTGGCCGCCGGCTAGCGTTTTTTTTAACACTAGCGTCAAAAATGATGCAGAGTCGGATTCTGTGGTTGAAGCAGCAAACCTGACACTGTTGGTCAAGATCCTGTAGAGCACAAAGTTTAATGATTTTAATTAAACACATTTATTTGTTCAGAACTTGCATTGACACTTGTCAATAATTGAAGGGCAACATTTTTTTTGAGTTATTAAACTGGACCTTCAGCATGATTTAATGAAAAGCCCAAACCCTTAAAAAACTATTCCCCAACATCTAAAATTAATATATTTTAAGTTTTTAGTCCCTTACTTATTATTCTTTCCCCCACTGGGCTGCAACTCTGTTTAGGACTCTAGGATACGGGTGCCGCCATCTTGAATCAGAAGCATCACAAATACTGATGATAGGAGAGCAGGATAAAGTACAGGGTGTGCTTTATACAGACAAAGCAGAGCTGGGGTCAGGGAAAGCACAGCAATCCCAGAATGCAGGGCGACACAGTCAGAAGGCACTTCCTGTTTGCAGGCTGCCTGATGCTCAATGGGCCACCTTCTTGGATGTTTAAAAGCTAAGAAAGTTCACTAGGTGCAGGTAGTATGATTTTTGATGTGGGCAATCTATATAAGCTACTTGTAGGAGCCCTATATGGGTTCCTGGTAAGCGACCTCAAAAAACCCCTGTTACTATTGTTATGGTTGGTACACAGCCTGGCCTTTATTTCAAGGTACTATCTTGCCCGGGGCTAGGTTACCCTGGGAAACTTTTTGGGCTCAGCGCTATAACCACACCTACTAATTATTACAGTTTCTAGATCAGTTTATTCATTATCAATAAAAACAATTGCTATAATAGCTTATTTACAGTTGTATACTTCTATATATTACAGAATATAAAATCCATCTTCGCTTATTACAAATACTATATTTCATCGGCTCTTTAGACGGGCAGGCATGTATCATGTTTCGCCAACCTTGGCTTCCTCAATGCCCTATTTATGTAACAAGCAGACAGACATTTCATATTGTTAGTGAATTGGTTAGTAGGTTAATATACATATTAATAAATTCCATATTTCAACATTAAACAGTTAGGAATAAGAAGGAGACAAAATAATACCTGATCCTAGGGATTCCACATATAACATCAGTGATTAATATACAGATGCAATGTTCCACAAGGTGAGCCGGTGGTGTGCACTCTCCTGTTGTTAAAACTTGTCCCAATTAATTTGTATTTTATATTCTTCAGGGGCAATGACATTAATAATTTATTCCCAAATACCTGGTTTGGTTATGTTCCTCTTTAAGGAAGAAGAGGAAGAGGAGTTATTCGGTCAGGCCTTTCAGGGTAGCTCATATTCCTTAGGGTAGTCCCTATGTGTGAGGAGAGCAGGGAAGGGGACATTTACTAGGTGCCTTTCAAAAAGAGTTAGTGATAAAAATATAGAAACTGTAATAATTAGTAGGTGTGGTTATAGCGCTGAGCCCAAGAAGTTTCCCAGGGTAACCTAACCCCGGGCAAGATAGTACCTTGAAATAAAGGCCAGGCTGTGTACCAACCATAACAATAGTAACAGGGTTTTTTTGAGGTCGCTTACCAGAAACCCATATAGGGCTCCTACAAGTAGCTTTTGTGGAAATAGATATAGGGATCTTCCCTACATGTGTACGCCCCCAAAAAAATAGGAACTGGAATATTCATATTAAGGTGCCCCCTCTTCCATCTAGAGGTGCATAGAATCCCAGGGAAAGACATGACCCAATTAGGTAGCAAGGATTGGGATACGATGATGTCAGAATTGACACAATGCAGAGTAACTAACAAGGATACGATAGAGAAGCAAGAAGTAACGAATACACTTTTTAATAAATTATATAAATTGTTAACAAAAAAGTAAAGTTTGGTGGGATATACAATATCTCCGTGAATACATGCAACAGAATCTAGTACCTAAAGGGCTTAGGATTAGGCTCTTTCCCCAAATTTTGGATTTTGATGATAAGTTCAAAAGACAATGGGAAAATATTCTTCAGGATTGCTCACTCCAACTAATGGGGCTCTTGATTGCTCATCACTCTCAGCAACTTGAGTCAATTAAAGTGATAAATGATACAAACCGCGCTGCCACTCAAACAACAACTAAGCACAAGCTCAACGTGTTACAAAAGGATCCCCAGCCTTTAACCTAACTCAAAATATTAAATAATAAAACACAGAGCTATAAATAACTATAAGAAAAATACACAATCTCTCAGTGTGAAGACGAATGAAAGTCTTTTGCATATAAATTCAAAAGAAGCCCATGACGTGATAAAATCCGGTGAAATAGTGTAGTGACAATAATCCTCCACCATCTGAATTGAACTCTTACCAGAGAGTCTTCAAATCAAAACCATAATAGACAATTCCTTCAGCCTCCACGGCTGTCAGATATGGATATCCAATGTAACCAGTGGAAATAGACTTGTATTATGATAGAAAGCTCCAAACTCTAGGGCTTATTTCACCCAAAGAGAACCATAAGGTTTGATCCACAATGCATATAGATGTAATAGATCACTCCAGGTGAAAATAGGGGACGGTGTGGGGGTCTCTGGTGAGTTGTCACGTGACCTTTCCCCTGCGCTCCCGGCTGCTCGGCTGCTTTCTTTCATTCGTCTTCACACTGAGAGATTGTGTATTTTTCTTATAGTTATTTATAGCTCTGTGTTTTATTATTTAATAACTTGAGTCAATTAATGAACAAATCAAAAGTACCGTAGTGGGTCTTGATCAACAAGCGAAAAATGATAAGTTCAGACAGAGAGATACTGGCATACAAGAATCAATAGAAAAATTGAATAAAGATCTAATTGCAGTGAAAGAAAGAAAACTAGTGAGGGATAAACTCGCTTACCAAAACAAGGAAGCCTATGTGTGGCCCAGCACACAAAACCAGGGGAGAGGAAGGAGAACATACCCAGGCCGTTCTCACAACTCCTCTGACACTTCCTCATCAAGGGAAAGAATTACTGATTCCCAAGGAGGATACCAACTATCCCAAAGGAGATTCAAGCCTAAAGCGGTGAGAGATAGGAAGCCCTGGAAAGGGCCATCAAGGAGAGAGATCTCCATCCCAAAGGAAGATGCAGGGGTGAATACAACAAAACGTAAAATGGAGAGTAGAAACATGCAACTAGAAGAAATATATGAAACACAAGTACAGAAAAGGGATTTTTTAGAAAGAGAAAAAATCAACTTCGAAAGAAAAGGAGGGCCAGTGCCCGCCGGAGGGCACAAAAAGTTAACCCTATTTCCCCACCCGACGACATAATGAATCAAGAAGGAGGCAATAGTACTCCGCAACGAAGAGATATTATTAATCTTTCCCAATATAAACTAACAAAAGAACAACAGGAACTATTAAAATTGGGTTTGAATTTCTGTCCATCGAAAAAACTGGATGTCTTTGAGGCAGTCAAAGACGTCCACTTATTTGCTAGGAAAGTGTTATGCAAATACCATTTTATGAAAAAAGGAGGAGATGAATTCACCATATCTAACCAAGAAGATCCTATAAGTAATACCCAATTAGAAAGAGACATTGAAGAACTAGGCCTGGAGGTAGCAGGGCATGTAAAAAGTAGTCCCGTTAATACAAACTTCAGGAAACCTTCTACTTTTTTTCCAGCTATGGGCATGAACCACAATGTTGCCACCTTTGTCGAAATGATTATATGGCGGACCTTGAGACTCTTTCCAAACGGCCAGGCTATCAGTCCAATATGAATGAACAACTGCAGCAAGCGGTGAAGGAACTGGAGACAAATCATGACCTGGTGATTAAACCGGCGGACAAGGGTTGCAACATTGTGGTCATGCCTACGGCACAATACGAGAAGATGTGTTTGGACATTCTCAAAAACAAGGAGTGGTATGCTCGGGCCTCCATGTCCAGACTTGCCAGGGATGACAGGGAATACCACCAGCTCATCCACCAGGCCAGAGAGAATGGGGTGATTGATCCGCATGCCGCTGGCTTCCTAGAATCCCCATGCCCAAAAGATCCCGTGTCTACCCTGGGAACTTTGGACGTGGAGGCCCTGTATTCTAGCATCCCACATGAAAAGGGCATAAGGGCAGTTTAGTCCTTTCTAAATGAATTGGACATATCTCACCACGGCCACAACCTCTTCCTGCTTCGGCTCCTCAACTTTGTCCTCACCCACAACCTTTTCCTCTTCAAGGACCAACTTTACCACCAGATACGATACAGGGGACGGCGATGGGGACGACCTGTGCCCCATCGTTCGCAAACCTGTATCTGGGATGGTGGGAGAGGGGGTTGTGGAGTGAGGATGCCATGGCCCAGTACCTGTGCCACGTAGTAGCGTGGCACAGGTACATTGATGACATTCTGGTCATATGGGAGGGGCCGAGGCAGGAATTGGTAAAATTCATGGAAGTATTAAATCAAAATAATGTTAACCTAAAATTTACATGCCAGCATGACCAACACAAAGTCACGTTTTTAGACTTAGAAATTATCAAGGCCCCTGATGGCCAGATTACAACTAATTTGTTTCGCAAAGAGACCTCTGCGAACAACATGTTACGGGCCACTAGTTCGCATCCAATACACCTGCTTAAAAGTATCCCATTTGGAGAATTTATTCGAGCGAGGCGCAACTGCGCCACCTTGGATCTTTTTGAAATAGAAGCATCTAATATAAGAACCAGACTTAGGGAGAGGGGTAGCAAAGCGAAGGTTTTAAGATCCGCATACAATAAGGCAAAAAGCCTGAGCAGGCAAGAATTGTTAAACCCAGGAGAAATAAGGAACAAATAGGTCCTGCCCTCATTATGACATACACGGGGGCCCATCAGCATGTACGACAAATATTGCAAACCCGCTGGCCAATCCTTCTAAATGATCCATACTTACAGACCTTCCAGCCGAAGGTGCCCAAAGTTATATATAGAAGGTCAAAGAACCTAAGGGATACCCTTGTGCACTATGAGCAGAATCGAGCAAAGGACTGTTGTAAGATCAAGGGTACATTTCGGTGCGGGGGTTGCAATATGTGTAAATATATGAAAGTTGACCCAATTATTTTTATAGGGGGGCGTAGTACGCATAAGATACAACACTTCATAAATTGCAATACAGTTAATGTAATTTATCTGTTAACCTGTACTTGTGGCTGCCTGTATGTGGGCAAAACTAACCGCCCATTGAAGAAGAGAATCTATGAGCACCAATATAGTATAAGAACGGGCTCTAATAAAACACCAATAGGTCGCCACTTTCTTAGATACCACAACAAGGACCCTAGCTCCCTCCAGGTGCAGGGGTTGGACCGTTTACATCCAACAATACGAGGAGGGAATGTTGAGAAACTAACCCTCCAACTTGAAACAAGATGGATCTTTAGGTTGGGGGTGTACCGGTATCCCGGCCTTAACGAAACCTTGAGCTTTGCCTCCTATCTCTAGGACTAATAGTTAGTCTTTTCAACATCAAAATATGGGGCTGCTGGAAAATATCCAGTAAAATTCAGCCACTCATATACTTTCCTCATTTTTCAATATGACCCAGTATAATTAGCAATGATAGGTAGCACTATACCCAAAGGCTAAGATGAATGGGCCTGGGTACTATGTAATATGCAAATGGTCATATTACTGGGTACTATTTACCGTATATATTCGAGTATAGGCCGACCCGAATATAAGCCGAGGCACCTAATTTTACCCCAAAAACCTGGAAAAAGTTATTGACCCGAGTATAAGCCGAGGCACACAACACAGCACACAATACAGCACACATACACACACAAGGCACACACAGCACACAACACAGCACACAATACAGCACACAATACAGCACACATACACACACAAGGCACACACAGCACACAACACAGCACACAATACAGCACACATACACACACAGCACACAACACAGCACACATACAATGCACACAACACACACACTCACCAGTTCAGCTCCTGCAGGATCTTCAGCGAGGCTCCTTCCAGCGACGGTGCGGGAGAGAGTGAGGACGGCGCGGGACGACGGCATGGGTCCATCTAGACGCAGGGCAGAAGAGCCGCCTCAGAGGCTTCAGAACTCGGCGGGGAGATCAGTACACCCAGCGCGAGGTGGGTGTACCAAGATGGCGGCCGGCGCGCTCCGCGCCGCCACGTCACGTCGCGTCACTGAGGCCCGGGCCGCCATCTTGGTACACCCACCTCGCGCTGGGTGTACTGATCTCCCCGCCGAGTTCTGAAGCCTCGGCGGCTCGTCTGCCGCCTCGGAGGCTCTTCTGCCCTCGCTCAGGTAAGTCACTGACTCGAGTATAAGCCGAGGCTGCTTTTTTCAGCCCAAAAAGTGGGCTGAAAAACTCGGCTTATACTCGAGTATATACGGTAATATGCAAATGGGCTGGAATAAAAAATTCTCCATTTGCACATGAAATATGGACACCTTAATATGATTTCACATTCTAGGAGACTTCTTATGGAATGAGATTCATTATACAGGATATAACATGTGTTAGACAAAATATGTAACTGCTTTTCAAATGCAACAACATGTAAACCTAAGGTGAATTGGTGGAGTGCCTTGTTAAGGTAAGGAGTCGATATGGGAGGGATAATTGTCCCTGGGGATAGATCACTGTCCACGAATTAATTAGGTGCCACGAATGTCATCACAGGGCCGATAGCAGCCCACCGATATAATGCTTAATATGTTTAATATAATAATTACCACCACACAATGATATAACAATCTGAGTGGAGTAATTCCGGTCCCATGCATGACTAACTTAAATATATCTATACTTTCTAAGTTTTGACTTGGCGTATGGGGAAGACACTGAAATAGTGTAATAGTGTTGGAGTGCCCCCCCCCCTCTAAATCACTGCACAGTTCTTTCTATTAGTCATTTACCTGCAGCAAAATGGTGGACGCTAAGCTGTGGAAGTCCCGTTTTTGCTGAGACCAAAATCCTCAGCAAAATGGTAACTCTCCAGGAAAATGGTGCCGCCTGAAAGACATGGTACCGGGCCGGCGGCGCATCTCGTCATTTCCGGCGGAAGCCGGATGCCGAGGTAAATGCGCTCCACGTGTATGGAGCGCATAAAAGGAGCGTCGCTGGCGCGGTGGCGGGTAGGCTGGACGCAGTGGGGAAACTTTGGGGCGCGGCTGTGGCAACACAGTAACACATCCGCCGCGGCCATTTGGATTCACCGCGACTACCCTGCGCAGATAAGAGATCAAAACTGACAGGCAAGTCTGATCCTACTTTATTATCATTAATATTTTTATCACTAACTCTTTTTGAAAGGCACCTAGTAAATGTCCCCTTCCCTGCTCTCCTCACACATAGGGACTACCCTAAGGAATATGAGCTACCCTGAAAGGCCTGACCGAATAACTCCTCTTCCTCTTCTTCCTTAAAGAGGAACATAACCAAACCAGGTATTTGGGAATAAATTATTAATGTCATTGCCCCTGAAGAATATAAAATACAAATTAATTGGGACAAGTTTTAACAACAGGAGAGTGCACACCACCGGCTCACCTTGTGGAACATTGAATCTGTATATTAATCACTGATGTTATATGTGGAATCCCCAGAATCAGGTATTATTTTGTCTCCTTCTTATTCCTAACTGTTTAATGTTGAAATATGGAATTTATTAATATGTATATTAACCTACTAACCAATTCACTAACAATATGAAATGTCTGTCTGCTTGTTACATAAATAGGGCATTGAGGAAGCCAAGGTTGGCGAAACATGATACATGTCTGCCCGTCTAAAGAGCCGATGAAATATAGTATTTGTAATAAGCGAAGATGGATTTTATATTCTGTAATATATAGAAGTATACAACTGTAAATAAGCTATTATAGCAATTGTTTTTATTGATAATGAATAAACTGATCTAGAAACTGTAATGATTAGTAGGTGTGGTTATAGCGGCAATCTATATATACAGGGCAGGGGAAACATAGACTTATTCAGAGTGAAGGTCCAGTTTAAGAAGTGTCAGGGGCACTCGGCGTCAGATTTAACAACTGAAAACGCTAACGTTGATGTGGCCGCCGGCTAGCGTTTTATTTAACACTAGCGGCGAAAATGATGCAGAGCCGGATGCTGTGGTTGAAGCAGCAAACCTGATGCTGTAGGTCAAGATCTTGTACAACACAATGGCCAGAAATGGATTGAAGTGTTTAATGCTTTTAATTAAACACATTTATTTGTTCAGAACTTGCATTGGAACTTGTCAATAATTGAAACGCAGGACCTAGATGGTCCAAAATTTTTTTTTTTGTGTTATTAAATGGCTTCTTTTGCTTAACATTATGTAATTAGGACACCAGCAACTAAAACGCAGTCTAAATGCACTATAAAGTTTGTCCCCAGCAGAGATTTCTTGTAACTGTAATGATGAAACGTTAGCCAGCGCTGAAAAAATACAAAAATACAGTGCCAAAGATTTCAAGGAGGAAAAAAATTCAAAAATACGCTGGGGAGCGCCAGAATAATGGCAGCACAAAGTGGCGCTCACTGGCGCTAGGCTAATCAGCCAGCAGGTCCAGCAGGCGCTGACCTAGGCCGGCCAACATTTCAGTGAGACAATCAAATCTAATTAATTTGCGTTTGGCGCAACTACTGCTGTCATCAATGTAGTACCTAGCACAGCCATGACATGAATGTCGGCGCTCTGAAGCTGGGGCTAAAGCCAGGGCCATATTTGGTGTTCATGGTGCCCTAGGCACTTTAAGTACTTACGCCCCCTTTTTTAAGTTAGGTCACGGTCCATATAAAAAAGTGTGTAGGGGGAAAGAGTGCAATGGGCTAGAGGGCACAAAGGGCGAAATGCACAGAAGCAGGCAAGCTTGTTCCATCTTTTACTGAGTTTTGACATACAGGAGTCACATGACCACACCGGTGGAAGGGAGATGCTCTGGCCTGCGTTCAACCGATTGCACCCCCTTTCACACAAATACACTCTGCATCCTTCTCTGGCTGGGGAGGGGGTGCTTGTTAGGAGGCATTCATGTTCTGGCTATGCGAGTTTTAATTTATTTTCTTCACTATAGTAGTATGGGCAGCGCCCTCCCCCCCTTCCAGGTTGCCACCCTAGGCACGTGCCTAGGGTTGCCTAATAGTAAATACAGCCCTGGCTATAGCGACAAAACAGACACACATCATAAATTAGGCCCTTACGCTCAAGGACGGACGAACCTGATTTAGGTTCAACTTAAAGGAAATTCCAATAGTAATATTTAGCCAGGATTGTAACTGATTAATTCATGTTACAAAAAAAAAGGGTATCAAAATCAAATTGGCGCAATTACCCCATTAGCCAAAGGGAAAGTCATAATTATGTCCATACATCAGCCTTGTAGAAAATAATCGTTCTGCAAGCCCAGCAGGTTTCCAGCACAAGAATTTATTTCACAAACAGGACTTTTCGTTGTTGATCGGCACAAAGTGCTGCCCTTGTCCTATTTATTCAGTAACATACATCCCTTGCTGGTGGGTATTTGCTACCAATAAAATGGCATACATAGCTTTCTATTTTTCTAACATAAGCAGGAACATAAATATGGCACACAATGGAATGAATAATGTCAAAACATCTGGTTCAATATAGAATGGTGTTGGCAGCCATCAAAGCAACCTCGCTCACATTGATTCATGCTGATTATATGAAGGCGCCATATGTTTTGTTCCTATTTTCTTAGAATAAATCCCCCATTGATATGTCTGTTCAAATATAATATTCAATATGTTTTAAAGGTGAACTACTCAAATAAAAAGACATACCAAACAAGTCTTCATTCAGCAGTCCAGGATCTGAGGGCAACCCCAGTCTCCACTAGAGCCCGCCACAAGGCAGGATAGGCTGGGCTGCGAAGGAAGTGCCAGGCCATTCCACTGGGGAAGTAAGGGTCTAAAACAAGCCTTGATCCAGCAGTTCAGGAGGGCAACCCCGGTCTTCACTAGAGCTTCCCCGCAGGGCAGGATAAGCTGGGCTGTGAGGGAAGCCCAAGGCCTTTCCACTGTGGAACTAAGGGCATTATTCATCAAGGGATAGCGCCAGGTAATGCCTTGTAAGCGAGAGGTAGCGGCAGGTAGCGTCAGATGAATGCCAGATGCAGCACGCAATACCACATTTATGAAAGGGAATCTGGTGAGCGCCTCTTACAGCGACACGTAGCGACCGATTCATCATCACAGATGGCTCAGAGGGTCCCGGCAACGCTCTGGCTTTCAGAGCGCCTGGTATTACCTGTTGCTACCTGTCGCTCTCCCATACATTTCAATGGACATTACTTATCTTCTCTTTAAACAGAGTTTTCTTTTAATATTTTTTTTGTTTTATATCAAATATTGTTTTATATCAAATATCAAATCATTGACACAATTTTGAGCGCCTGCCCTGTGTGAGGCTGTTTTTTTGATGAATATGGTTTGAGTCGCTCACACTGACCAGTCGCTACTGTTCGCTCCCATATAGCGCTGTACTGGTGTTATAGCGACTCACACATCAAATTCATGAATGCCAGCAATGTTACTACAAATACTACAACACACAAAGGAGGGGAGGCAGCCTCTCAGACCAACTTATGACTAACTTGGGAGGTGCACGTGATCAGGGCAATTAGAATGCACAAATCTTAAAGGAGCCATAGCACTTACCCCTGTTAGCCAGCAACCAATCCTATAATCTGTTTCTAAAATCTGGTTAAAATTGTCGTGGGGCTTCTTGAGCTGTATTGTGGAGGCTTTCAAACCACCCCCCTCACCATGTGCTATCTTAGAGGTATAAGACAGTGATGGCAAACCTTTTAGGTATCAAGTGCCAAACTGTTACCCAAAACTTTACTTTAGCGCCAACCTAAATGGCTTTGGAGTCAGGAAGGAGATGAAAAAAGACAAACTGCATGTACTGGAAAGATGACAGGTGCCCACAGAGACGTCTCTGAGTGCCACCTCTGGCAAAGCTGCCATAGTTTCACCACCACTGGTATAAGGCAACCTCAGATTAACTGCTCACAATTCATCCATTGATGTGTATGTTCCAAAGGTAATTATCATAGATTAGATTTAGGACTGCACCTACACAGAGGCACTTGGTGTTTGGTGGTGCAGCTCCAAAATCTGCAGATGTGTGCCAACCTAAACCTCTGTTTTCAACTGGATTTTAGAGACAGATGAAAGTATTTATTTCTGGCTGTGACTCCTGTGTAATAGGTAAGCAAGCAGAGCCGTAGCAGCCATGAGGCGAATGAGGCACTGGCCTCTGGCGCAGCTACAGCTCTGCTGCAAAGGGGCGCGTCTAAGCCGATCTACACCACCATCTCCAGCCCGGCCGCACACACCATCTCCAGCCCGGCCCCCAGCCGCACACACCATCTCCAGCCCGGCCCCCGGCCGCACACACCATCTCCAGCCCGGCCCCCAGCCGCACACACCATCTCCAGCCCGGCCCCGCGCCCCCCCCCATCATCTGTCAGTAGTCCGTTTAATTTAGCTAACAGGCGCGCATGCGCGTGCCCGCGGTGCTCCCGCGCGCGTGCCCGCGGGGTCGCCGCCAGTGCGACCAAGAAGTGCCCCCGCCGGGCCCACCCCAACCACCCCCCAATCAGCTGTCAGCTGCTTTGCCGCCCGTCTCCAGGAAGCAATGCCGGCGCGGGACATGCGAGACTCGAGAGAGGCTGTTAGGCTCCACCCACCTGATAAGACTCGTGACTGCAGCAGAGACCAGAGGACCGCGGAGGAGAAGGTAAGGAGAAAATATAAATTGTTGTTTAATATTAAAAAAAAAATGTAAAAAAAAGATGATTTTTTTAGAGGGAGGGAGTGTGTGTGTGTGTATATATATGTGTGTGTGTATATATATTATATATATATTTATAATATATTTATAATATATATATATATATATATATATATATATATATATATATATATACATTTATTTCACATTTTCTTTTTTTTGCGGGGGGGGGGTGCGATTTTCTGGGCTTGCCTCGGGCGCAAAAGAAGCTAGCTACAGCTCTGTAAGCAAGGTCAATGTCAAAGTTCTCTCTGAAATTAAGGATAAAGGCATGAATCATTGGAAGATTTTCCAGCATCACCTTAGTGGTGCCTCAGCCTCCTGTTTAAAGAATTTTGCGCATGCACCATTGTCTGTGCTTTGCATGCAAATATTTGTGCACGCACCTTGTGCAATAATCAATTTACAGTTTGACATCTCTGTTGGACCCGTGACAGGCCTAAACAGATTCACAGCTAAATCAAGGCTGAGTGTGACATGTGAGTGATCTCTCAATTGCGTTTCTGTGATGGAGAGATCTCTTTTTAAAAATGCTGCAACTGTATCGGGTCAGTTCCCTCTATTAAAATATTTGCCTGTTGTGCTTCTTTTCCTTCCACCGTGGAATGCATCCAAGCTTTACCCCATGTGGCCCGATGGTGTCTCTCAAACAATGGTAGCCAAATATTATTCTGTCCCTCCCTCTGTCTTAAAGTGGACCAACACCCAGGGGTGATCTATAAGATTCCTGGGCCGATCACCTCCCTCACCGCGGGACATCCCGATCTCGGATGTCCCGCGGTGAGGGAGGTGATCGGCCCGGGAATCTTATAGTGAAACCCCCCCAAAACCCAAAAAAACCTTACCAACTGCCGCCGCCTCCCGCGCGCCCCTCTAGACGTGCGCGCGCCCGGCGTTTGTGAATGGCCAGCGCGGGCGCGCGCCCTTTAAGAGTGACGTGCGGGAGGCGGCGGCGGCGGACGCGCTGTCTTGTCCATCGCTGTCACCCGCTTGTCCGTCGGCGGGGATTGGACGGCGCGGTCAAGTGGGAGCGTGGTGAGGTGAGTTTTTGGGGCTTTCTGGGGTGTTTCAAAACCCAGGGTGGACCAAAACCCAGGATAGTCAAAATCCTGGGTGTTGGTCCACTTTAAAGAGATTAAATGGCAGAAAAAGTGGAAGGTGTTGCCCATAGTAACAGATCATAATTAACATAATTAACCTATAAATTGGATTTAAAGGGACATTCTAGACAAAGGGTTTATTATCCTGCTTTCTACTTGCTCCCTTCTGCCGACTCATATTTCAGGGTCCCCAGCTGTTTTGCTGGTGTGATTGTATAGTGTTAACATAATGCAGAATGCTACAGTGTTTTTTTTTTCTTATGTTATTCTACTTTTAGATTATTAGGTGTAAAGCAGCGATAACCACAGTAGTGTTGTGCTAAGCGATCTGCCACAGAGGACTCCGGAATAACACAGCAAATTATACACACACATTATGTTATGGCGAAATCCAGCAGGAATATCCCACCACCAACTGCCTCCAACATTAAATATTACATATGATCTGGGAAATACATATAGTATGCGACAGTAATGGGCCACAGATGAGGAAAACTTCCTCTGCTCTAATGGTTGTGGGACAGTCATTTCCTAGTGGCTAGGGAACAGACCTAGCAGATGGAGGGTTGCAGGTTCAGTTCCCGAAAGTGCTCTTGGGCAAGGCACCTAACCCTCAATTGCTCCTGGGCCTGTGGCTAGGGCAACTCTGCCCCCTTTCTGTCCGTGCAATGTTACAGCCTCAGTCTCATGTCTGAGGGGCCCATACCAATCCCTGACACATTATCTGCCCCTACAAAAAGTTTCAGCTTCATCAATTTTATTATGTAAGACCATGCCAATATTATCATAACAACTAGGGTGGACAGTATGGACAGTAAATTGGTTACTTTCAAAGAAATCCTCAATTTTCATTGTTATAGATATAAACCTTACGGGAATAAAAAGGTTAGAAACAAGAGTAAACCTATGTGGCTAAACAAAAAGGTTAGTGGTGGGGGGGCAATAAACAACAAAGAAAGGCATTTAAACGCCAAATAGAGTAAAATGAGCCCCAAAATGTTATTTAGCTACATAAACATTGAAAGATGCAAACATTAGGGTGTGGACCCCCTGAAAAGCAAGGAGGGGCAACTATAGATGGGAAACAGGAGAAAAGAATGTGACATGCCAAGTGAAATGCAGAGCAATAACCCAAACTCTCCATTAAATGTCACTTGTCAAGTGCAGCGCCAGCTCAAGCAGATTAAAATCAATAAATCCCCAGGGCCAGATGGCATACATCCCCGTGTTTTAAGGGAGTTATGTACAGTAATAGACAAGCCATTATTTCTAATATTTGTAGATTTGATTATTACGAGAAATTGACGCTTAGCAAATGTGGTGCCAAAATTTAAAAAGGGGTTTAAGCAGGAACCTGAGAACTACAGACCGGTAAGTTTAACATCTGTGGTGGGCAAGCTGTTTGAAGGTTTTTATGGGATATTATCCTGGAGTATATTGGGGAAAATTACCTTAATAATCTGTATCAGCATGGATTTATGAGGAATTGCTCCTGCCAGACAAACATAATCAGCTTTTATGAGGAAGTAAATTCAAGATTGGATCAGGGGGAGTCATTGGATATCATATATCTTGACTTTTCTAAAGCATTTGATACTGTTCCACATAAAAGACTGGTACAAAAGATGAGAATGCTTGGACTGGGGGAAAGCGTGAGCACATAGGTGAGAAATTGGCTTAATGATAGGAAGCAGAGGGTGGTTATCAACGGTGCATACCCAGATTTGGTCACCGTTACTAGTGAAGTACTGCGAGGGTCAATTATGGGCCCAATTCTCTTGTATATATATATACATACATACATATATATATGACATAGGGTATAGATTAAATAGTAAAGTTTCAATCTTTGCAGATGATCCTAGGCTGTGTAAAGTAATTAACACAAAAGAGGACAGCAGGCAGCTACAAGCAGATTTATAAACATTGGAAGCATGGACAGTAAAATGGCAAATGAAGTTTAACACAGATAAATGTAAGGTTATGCACATGGGAAGGAGAAATGTGTGCCACGATTACATAATAAATATGGAAATGCTTGGCAAAACTACAAAGGAAAATGAGCTAGGGGTTTTAAACTTAACTGTAGTGACCAATGCCAGACAGAAGCTTCCAAGCCAAACAGGATCATGGGGTGTATCAAGAGAGGCATAGGTGCCCATGACCAGAGCATAATTTTACCCCTGTACAAGTCACTGGTCAGACCACATATGGAGTACTGTGTAAAGTTCTGGGCACCAGTACATAAGAAGGATATATCAGAACTGGAGCACGTTTAAAGGAGGGCAACTAGGGTATAAAAGAAGTGCGGGGACTAGATTGCCCTGAAAGATTGTCATAGTTAGGTTTATTAAGTATGGAAAAGAGAAACCTGAGGGGTGATCTAATAACTATGTATAAATATATTCAGGTCAATACAAGATCTGTCCCATGAACTATTTAAGCCCCAGAGTGTAACCATCCACTAAGGTTAGAGAAAATGTGCTTCCTCCACCAACATACGAGAGAACTCGCTGCCAGAGGAGGTAGTTATGAAGGATACTCTAAAAGAGTTTCGAAGTGGTGTGGATGCCTTCCTGGCATGTAATAACATTTCCAGCTATGGCTTCTAGACCACTGGAAGGAGATAAACAGGCTGAACTGGATGGACCAAAGTCTATATTCAGCCTTACATATTTTGTTACTATATAATGATCTGTCCCTGGTTTGCTATAGTCTCAGCCTTAGAGCGTTGACTTGGTGGGAAGCACATTTGGGAAGCTAGATATTGCAGGCAATTCCCGGGGAATCTCCCGCTATGTCCATCCCCTCCAGTGATATCATAAGTCTCCTCCTCTGTGGTATAAAAGCCTCCCGGCACTGGCAGGCTGTTATTGGCTTGGCAGGACGCCAAGGAAGGAGAAAGTGGGGATCTTTATCACCATCACTAAAGTTACTGTGGGGCTTCCCGACATCAAGAAGATGACAGCCTTCAACCCAGTGGACCAGCAGAGAAGAAGCCGCCTGGTGAGGGGCAGATGAAGCGGCAATATGAGTTCTCTTATTTTCTATTTTTTTGTGAACTGGTAAAGGGTACAAGCAATCCCCTATACCAGTTTAAGGCTAGTGATGGCTAACATGCTACCTGCCATGCCAGAGTATTTGACTTGGATATTGCTGGCTTAGGAAAGTGGGTGGGCGGACCGGTGGGAACCAGCAAGATCTGGTTTGAATCTACCTTTGGCCTGGATCCAAAAGCCCATCACTAAGCATAGGGTGAGTAAAGTTCCAGGCTGATCTTTGGCCCCAGTCCACCACTGCTATTATGACTGCAGATTGTTTGGATTACAAATAAAGCTTTACAATGGGAGGGGCCTTCTTGTGCTTCAGCATCATTGGAGCATGATCCCAATAGCTAAATATATACTACATTCCCCAACATCAAGAAACTGTGATATGGATGTGGCTTCCCCCAGCCAGCAATATATGAACCCTCTAACCCCCCCCCACTTCAGAAATTACCACAACCCTCCTCTCCAACCAGCCAACAGCATCAAAACCTTTAAAACTTCTCTCAGCTAACAGCACCAGTAACCGCCTCCCCAGCCAACAACATCAAAATCCTCTTCCCCATACCAGCAAAATTAGAACCCTCCTAACCTCCATTGCTGCAGAAATCACCCTCCCATACACAGGGCAGTTTCTAGGTAAAACAGTGCTCAGTGCAAGAAGGAAAAATGTCTGCCCCGTCCACAACCATGCCTTTGATGCTGCTGCTGTCTCATACAGGTGTAATGATAGTTATCTGGGTTAACCAGTAGTAATCATGGTCAGCTGTACTGTAGGTCACAGTGCCATCTATCTCAGGCAATGTCATAGCACACAGGTATGGTAGCCAAGGGTAGCTGAGACCGCAGCATGGGGAGTTGACAAGATGGTATCTCAGCAAACAGAGACTCAACGGCAAGCAGGACAGGTGAAAGCATCAGCTTGTTTTATTTTTGCAGGGTCATGAAAAGAATGGTTTAATGCTTTAATCTATTTCACAGTCAAGTTCACAATTCATAGGCCAAATAAACTTGCATAACACACTGTAAGGGTTAAATATTCTTGTGTCCTTCAGGCACAAGGACACAGGTACACTTGCTTATTAGAACATTTCAGCATAGGGACTAGGCAGTATTCTCTTTCTAAATTAAATGAAGGCCTTCTTCATGAGGCCACGCCCCACTTTGAGCTGAGCTCCCCCTTGTAGTGGAGACCGTATATGGAGTATCCCAGCCTGGGACACAGAATTGGCCAAAGTTAGCAGAGGGGCCATTGGCCTGCCATTGAGTAAAAAGGACCCTCTACTTCATAGCATTTAAGCCCGGACTGTTTCCCAACTAAAGGGCTTCTTCCTCACACAACAGTCTGATGGGACAGGGGTCTCAGACAGGGTCCCTGCCCCTCACCAGAGTCTAAGGCACAACGGCTTCCTCCTCACAGTTTGTCGGTACCTTCGGATCTTCTCTACTGCTGTTACATCCAATGCCAGGACACCCCTGGGTTTCTTCCCGCCAAGGCCTTCTTCTATGCATGGAATTCCCCGCATTTCAATCTTCTCACTCTCTCTGCAACTCACTACAGCTAAGTCCTCCAACTCGCTTCCAACCGCCCCTGGGCCTAATCTCACTATTTGTTTCACATTCCCTCCTTCATTTGTTTTTTTCTATATTCCTTGTCTTACTTCTCATTTTCACATTCTCACCTCCACTGTCGATTTTTATATTATATCATTATATCCATTTCCTGTCTGCATTCCCTTTGTGTCTCTCTTATACCCCTTCTCTCTCTCTTTCACATTATCTCCACATTATCACATTATCTCTTTACCTTCCCTCCATCCTAATTCTAATCCTTTCTCTTTATCTGTCTCCAGTGAATATATGGGGGCAGCATCCTGACATTTTACACAGGGCACCTTCTAACCTATGGCCAACGCTGCCTGTATACCATGTGCTAAGAACAAGAGGTCAACTATATCTTTCCCACGTAATTGCTATGTGTCAATATTTGAGCGGTGTAATCATCTTTCTGATGTATTTTATCGGGGGAATACATTTCCATGTGAGACTTCTGCTAGGAATGATTCTATACTTCTCTAATGCATAACAATCAGATCATTATCACCCCGATGCTCCGCACATTGTGTGTTTTACATTGTTATTATAGAGTTAGCATTTGATTATATTAGGTGACACCTTGCACTGAGATTTGTCGTGTGATTGCAATAAATATGCATTAGAATTTCATGATGGACACATTTTCCATCAACGTACCTTACTGTGGTGTTGGACCTGTTTTCATTTGTTACTAAAATACTCCCCATGTTCCAATTAGAGCTGGTTGCTTTAAGGTTTGAACAAAATTTTGGCAAAACCCTTAAAAATGCCCAGCTCTATTCTTAATTAATAAATGTTTACAGTGACAATGTTGGGTAAATCCCCAGTTAAAAAGAAAGTCCACTTTGGTGGACTCTTCCGCAGACCTTAGATCAGGAGTAGCAAATTGACACGAGGCTTACATGTTGTGCTCCCCACCCCTGGTACCTGAGAAGGGCTCCCGGAAGGCTCACCAGAAACATACGGTTGTGTATGAAGCTTGGCCAGGGTGCTCAGAGATACTATTGGGGTCCTTGGTCTGGCCTCAACACCAGTCTAGGTCAAAGTGTTGCTCTCCTCTGGGGAAGGCAAGCAGTACCAGCGCAAGCACTATGCTTATTAGGGCAAATACTGGGGCCTCTGACATCTTCACCACTGATGATTCACCACTGGACAGGTGAGTTGGCTGCCTCATGTGCAGGTCTGCACATAAGAAGGTGACAAGGAACGGAGGGCAGTTGGCGGCAGCTCAGAAATTGGTGAGGACTAGAGAATGATTAGCAGCAATGGTTGACTGATTAGCAGCAGTGGAGAAGGCAGCGAGGACTGGGAGTAAGCAGCAGCTGCTGAGAAAGCAGTACTGACTGGAGGGCGATTGGCGTGGTGCAGAAGGCGACAAGGATCATAGGATGATTAGTCGCAGTGGAGAAGGCAGCAAAAACTGGAGGGCCATCAGCGACAGAAGAGGACCCATCAGTGGTACCTTGCCATGTACTGTGACACGTGGCAAAGGTACCAACTGAGGCTTTCTTGCCCAAGGGCCCACATAAACCTGGGGAAAGCCTTGAAGACAAGGATTTTTTAAGGAGGAACTTTGGAGGAACATCCTAAACCCACTCCTTGGGGCATCCCTAATTGGGATTGTCGGCTGTGTGAAACTCCACAGATTCCCCATTTCACTTGCTCCTGGAACCCTTGCCACAGCTCAGAGCTTAGCTCACCTCTATCTGCGCCAGCCCTTCGTGAATGGGCAACACAGGCACGCCATAGCTAGAAACAGAGTGGAGATGTGGCAGGTGGCACACATGGCTCCCTTCAGTTTAGCCTCTAGTAGACCAATAAAAACTGAGGCGAATCAATTTTTGTCTACTTTACTGCGTCACTATCGTTGTAACATTTTTAGACCCTGCAGTGATAAGGATCTTTGGAGTATATTTCTACGTAGCTGGTGAGTTGTTACCTGAGTTGGTGGTGGCACTCTGTTGTTTACCAATGAGTTCCCCCAGTGCAGAGGGTCTCTGAGACGGTCTGTGATCTCATTTTTTCTCTTTAAACCACTGGTCTGGGCACTATTTCTGCCAGGTAGACCTAAAAGAAACACATAAGGACTGGTAGATTCCCTATCCCTGGATAGGTAAAATTGGTCAACTTTAAATGGCTGCAGAGGGAGCAGTGATGGGTAGTGTTGAGCGAATCCAATATACAAAGTTCGGTACAGATCTTAACTTTGCGGGTTGGTTGCGTTTCCGAAGCCAAACACAGATTTCACATAGAAATATGTGCGAGTGTCCAGTGTTCCAGTGTCCGGTACACAGCAGCCAATCAGTCTTTTTCCTTCCCCTCCCTACATTGGCCTGCTGGGACACATGACCCCGCCATATAAAAGGCAGGGTCCACGTCTCCCAGTGCGATTGCAGCGCTTATTTAGATTGAGGGAGAGGTTCTTGCGTTTTAGGAACAGATAGGCTCTATTCTTTAAAAAACTGCCCTTTTCAGTGCAAACTATAGTCTGGGGTAGTCAATTATAGTCAGTGGAGGGAGGGCTAGAGTAGGTCTCACTACTACTGCACTAATACCACTGGCTTGTCACTACTGGGACCTGGGGACCTTATCCCACTTTTTCCATTAAGCACTGGGTGTATCCCATTATGCCCCAAGAGCTGTAAGCATTGTGGGTTGTGTGTACTGTGATTCCTCCTTTTCATTTAAGCACTGGGGTGTATCCCATTATCACACAAGAAGCTGTAAGCACTGGGGAGTATGTGTACTGTGATCCCACCTTTTTCATTTAAGCACTGGGGTGTATGCCCTTATCCTACTGGAAGCTGTAGGCACTGGGTTTTGTGTGTACTGTTATCCCGCAACTTGCTCCAAGCACTGGGGTTAGTGTACTCTATTCTATTATAGCACAACTTTGTCTAAGCACTGGGGTGAGTAATCCCTGTTATACCACATTTTGTCTAAGCACTCGAGTGTAGCCTGTTATACTACAACTTGCTCTAAACACTGGGGTGTACTCTGTTATACCACAACTTGGTCTAAGCACTGGGGTGCACCCTGTTATACCACCAGTTGGTTTAAGCACTGGAGTGAGTGTACCCTGTTATACCACAACTTAGTCTAAGCATTGGGGTGTACCCTGTTATACTACAACTTGCTCTAAGCACTGGGGTGTACCCTGTTATACGACAACTTGGTCTAAGCTTTTATATTCTGTGTGTGTCACTACTGTTTAATACCAATTGTTCAGGGCACTTGTGTGTCACTGCTGCTAACAAATAGTAATTGAGTGTCCACTGGTTCAGGCCACATCGGGCTTTGTGTTATAATAAACTAAACTCAACTGTTTTAGGCATCTAGCTAGGAAGAGTGGATGGCGTCAGTGAGGGACAGCTAGGGAGGGACATCTGCCTGTTCTCATTTCACCTTAAAGACGAGCAGCTGTTGGGTTACATCTGGGCATTTACATCAGCTCATCTGTGGGCACCACATGAAATCTGCTTACTGGGGCTTAGAAAACACTACTCAGTTGCTGGCACCCATTGCATTCTGCTTACTGGGGCTTAGAAAAAGCTACTCACTAGTTGGAGAGGTGGATGTGGCAGTGTAGGTGGAAGAGCTGGAGGAAGCTAACACTTCAACTGCTCACTTAGGTCCTGGCACAGCCAAGTCCTGTGGGATCTACATCCAGTTTATGTTCAGGAACGTAAGGATGTCAACATTGGCTTTGGATAGGTGGATTCTCTCGTCTGTGATAACAATCCCCTGTGGTGCTGAACACACATTCTAATAGGACACAGCAGCAGGGCAGGCCAGTACCTTCAAGGCATAGAGGGCAAGTTCTTGTCTTGTGTCCAGTTTACCGACTTGCCTGCTGGAACTCCACTATTGCCTGCTGCTGCGGCTGAGCACATGGCGTGCTCCTTATGCAACAGCTCTGGCCTGCCTGGACAATGGTTCGAGAAGCTTTGCACCACCAAGCAGAGCACATGCACCATTCAACGGATGTGCCTCAACCCAGCTCGGCCCAAGGCTGCTACTAGGTTCTGCTTGTTGACATACACCACCCTGCCGGGCTTTAGGTGCAGCAGTAGCAACCACTCATCTGTCTGATCTTGGATGTCAGTCCACAACTCATGGGCAGTGTGGGGTCTTTCGTCCTGACCGATGATTTTCAGCAGTGGGTGAGGAGTCAGAACAGGAGGAAGCGGAGTTGGAGGCAACAGGAGGCAACAAGTGATGTCTGGCATTTCTGGCTGGTGAAAGTATATGTGGCAAAGCGATCCACGGCTCAAGCCCAGCCACCAAATACATTAATCCAGGAAGCAGTTAAAGAGATAAAACATCTGTGCCCATGCTTAGTTGTCCGCGTGTCCGTTGTTATGTGGCCCTTGCAACATATAGCATTGTGCAGTGCAAACCTCATTTTCTTCACAACCTGTTGCTGCAGGGCATGGATGGCCTGCTCAGAAAAGTTGTGGTGACTGGGAATGATGTATCATGGGGAATCGAGAGGCCGGCACAGCAGGTGGCAATCGCCAAACAAGAAACTTTCATGTACGGAGTCTCCCATCAAAGTCAGTGGGTATGCTGAGGCCACTTCTACCCACCATGCTGGCTTCTTATACCGGCGCTGCGGGTGGGAGATGTGTGGCATGGTAGACTACCAGTCTCTTGTCCTTTGCCATATCTGATCTGAAGTCCCGGGGAAAGTCCACGGAATTGCTACACACATGTACAGAATCCATAGCTCATCATAATAATGACATATAACACCGAAGTGCAGTTATTTAATGTCCCCATCACATAAAGCGTAATGCCAGATTTGGCATTCCAAGGATCTTTAGCTATAGGAAGCCAGCACAAATGTTTAAAAAGACATAACGTAATTCTTGACTTTTTGTAACTTTTGTAGCAATAGTATGGAAGCTTTAGTATTGTTGAAGCAGATATTGTCTCAGGAGTAGTATGGCCTCCCACAGCCATGATGCAGAAGCTGTAGCATTGCAGAGGCAGAACATGGGTTGGTCTGGTCCACATGGTCAACTTAACATGGGGGAATCCCCATTTGGTCACCCATTTACAAATGCCTGGTGAGAGTATGCGCCTTGCTAAAGGTAAAGTGGGGCCGAGGGCCACACATGCGCCGTGGAAGTGATGGTTAATGCAGAGCTTGCCAGGGTTTCACACAGCAAGGCAACCCAAAGTGAGATTCCCTCGAGGGAGGTGAATTGGCTGGCCTTGGAGTTTTTTTACTCCAGTGCTGGCTCAGATACGTTTTGGTCCATTTAAAATACAACCCAAGAAAAAATAAAAAATTGTGGCCCCAGCAACCACATAGGGAAATCCCACAGGCACCAAAGCCCCAAAAATCACAAAAAGTATCCACTCATATTAAATCTGTGAATTTATTCTAAAAGAAAACATACAACATATAATTAAAACCACATATCCCACAGCAGGGTTTTTTCAGCCTGAAAATGTAGTATATGTACCAAGAAATATAATCCATCACAAGTAGTCAAATGATCAATTGCATACATTGACACAAAATATCAAAAAACATAAAGTGCCTAGTGCTACGCTGAAATATTTACAAAGTGTCAGTGCCCAAAGTGCTAAATGCAATATCAATGAATGAAATACAGAATGAGAAAAGACAATCAAAAAACAAAGTGCTCAAGGTCAGCATGAAAGAGTATTACCATGTGAAGGTTGAGAAATATCCCAGCTGTGTCCTTGTATCCTCAATTACCCCATGTGTTTCGTGGGAAGAACCCACTTTTTCAAGGTGCCAGGTTACCTGTCTGGCATCTTTATTTTATATAATGTGCTCCAGTGTGTAAAACACATGTGGCCAGTTTCCGGTGATGAATGTGCGTCCTCCCACACAACGCCGCCCCGGCCAGCAGCTGCTGTGTGTGCAAGAGCCACGCTCCAAAGAATCCCCCTGGCGTCAGAAATGCCTGTCCCCTCCCCATCGCCGCCCCCCTCCAAACCGCCCGGCGCGGGGGGGGGGGGGGGGTTTGGGAGCAGCTCAATCACTATTATTTATACAAAATTATTATTATTATTCAGGGCCTGGGAACTAATTTACTGCCCAGTTTAACCCTCTCATCATCTAAATATCAAGCAACAAACATGTCTACCTATGTGGAAAGACAGAGATTTGGTTGCATATATCTGCAGATACATGTGGAAGCCACACCGCCCCGCCAAGGCACTCTGAGTCCCCAAAGTTGGGACATGCAATGCAGTCAAATATTTGAGAGTTACTCACCTGGGAAGCTGCCAGCCTCCCTTTAGAACACTTCACAGGGAGAGATCCCTGTGAGTAGCTCTCCCTAAAGGGAGGCTGGCAGCTTCCCAGGTGAGTAGCTCTGACTGCATTGCATGTCCCAACTTTGGGTACTCAAAAATAAGAGTAGGGACCAGTGGCGTAGCGACCCGGGGGCGGGGGGGGCGGACCGCCCCGGGTGACACCAGACCTAGAGGGTGACACCGCACACCCAGGGCCGGCCTACCATGGGACCTGGTGGGCAGTGTTCCCGCTAAGCTGCGCGGCCGCGCGGCCGCGCACCCGTGCCCGCCTCCCCGCGCAGCTGCGCTCGCCGTCCGCGCGTTTCCGGGGCAGGTGTGAAAAAAAAAAAAAAAAAGCATCACACCGCAGGCGCCGCTTCTCCTTCGGCGCCTGCTCCTGATAAACCCCGCCCCTCCCCATAAACTCAAAACTCAGCTTTTCATTGGCTGGTGCGTGGCTCCACCGGGCACCGGCCAATCACAGGCGCAGGCGCTCGTTTGCTGGAGAGGAAAGAACACCCGCGACTCGCTGGCGGCATCACGTGACCTCCCCATCACTTGACTGTAAGGTAAGTCAAAAGCTGTTCTGTGCTGCGCGGGGCGGGGGTTTGGCTGGTATAAGTGATGACAGGGGGTGCTATGGTGTGGGGGATGCTAGGGTATGCTGGGGCTGGGGTATCGGGTGCAGTCGGAGTAATGACAGGGGGTATGGGGTATGGGGTGCAGTCTGAGTAATGACAGGGGGGCATTAACATTGAGTTCTTTCAACATACAAAAATTTTTTTTCTTTGGGGGGGGGGGGGGGGTGACACCATTTCCTACCGCCCCGGGTGACACCAGCCCTAGCAACGCCACTGGTAGGGACCACACTAAACACAGAGTGCCTTGCCGGGGCAGTGTGGCTTCCATATGTATCTGCAGATATGTGCAACCAAATCTCTGTCTTTCCACATAGCTAGACATGTTTGGTGCTTAATACTTAGATGATGAGAGGGTTAAACTGGGCCGTAAATTGGTTCCCAGGCCCTGAATAATAATGATGATAATGTTGTATAAATAATAGTGATGGAGCTGCTCCCACTCCCTTTGCTCCATTTAAAATAGGTCAACTTCTGCACCAAGCAAATAATGCCCTGAGTCCAGGCAGACCCAAACTTGAGTTAAAAGCACTATCCACTCAACAGCTACCCAAGCTAGAGGCTACCCAAGGGCACTGCACATAGGGGCAGAGGGTCCAGGCACACTGACTGTAGCGGAAAACTCCAAAGCATGAAGCAAAGAAATGCTAACGAGAGGATGACTTTTTTTAAATAGATACACATTCTGTAAGATCTCTTCCTGTTGCACATAGCCGAATCAGTTGCACATATGAATTGATTGGATTGCTTTGCTTATGCTAATGAGCTAATCATCAGAACACTCTAATAGGGTGAAAAAAAGTTTTCCAAGAGAAGTGTGCAGAATTAAATACCTTATAAATATAAGTCCCAGCTGCATTCCTTTTTGCAGAGAGATATAACCATGGGACACATTGCCACCTCTCTTATCATTTTTAAATATTTATTTAAAGGGACATTCCAGGCAAAGTAGTAGCTTTCTACTCTCCCTATGCTGGCTATCAGGAGCGGTATCTTTCATTCAGCCTGCTTTATATTTTGAAAGAAGAACTTTAGAAGCCCTGAAGTCCCACTCCTTGGGACCTCCCAAATCGGGATGCCCCGCTTGGTGAAACCCCCAGGTCGCCTGTTCCACTTACCTGCTTCCTGAGCCCTTGTCATGTCTCTGCGGCGTGGCCACATGCCAGCTCACCTTTAGCTGTACACAAACCTGTGCCAGGTCTTTCTAAATGGGTAGCACAGGCACGCCACAGCTAGAAACTGAGCTGGAATGTGTTTAGTGGCGCAGTTGCCTGCTTAGCCCCCCAGCCTGCTTAGCCGCGAGCAGGGCCGAAGGGAGCTGCACAAAGTCGAACTTACTGAACGCGGCCCACTCAGCCAATCAGCGTGTTCGGTTTTGCCACGCCTGCTCCATGGAAACATCAGAAAGGCGAGGAACAATACCCATGACTCATCCATGCATGTGAGATGCAAATGAGATAAAGTTCTATAGGGTTTATCAGGGATTGCAAAGTGCTGGTGAATGACAGCATGGGAGGAGCAGAAAACAGCCTAATGTAACCCTTTACCTGGAATGCCCCTTCAAAGTAAAGTGACATTCCCTTCATACGGGACTTTCACTTTCGCATTTGGGCATTGCAGCACGAGCGTTCCCTAATGCCAGATAAGGAGACACCCCAGAGAATGACGTCAACTCGCAGATTTCATCCGCCACCCACATGGATTTATTAAGGTATTGATGCTGCACCCGTGAGGATTGTGGGATATATACACCTCCCAGGTGCAGCAAGACGGTGGCGCGGTAGTGCGATCCTTAGGGAGCTGGTGGGCAGGTAGGATGAGTATGTCACTGGTTACCATGCAGTGGTTTAAAAAAAAATGGATGTTGTTCTTGTTTAACTCTTGCTGAAAGCAAGTCCCTATACAAATGCAACATTCTTCACTGTAAACTGAAAATCACAGAAACACATTCAGACTTTGCAGGCAGCTGTGAGCTGCTTACTTTTAAACAGCAGCTATAATGTATCACAGAATGTGTAGCGCTTGTTACAATTGTAACAATCAGCCATTGCCTGGCTGTTACAATTTGTTACACAGCAGGGAGCAGGCTGGCTATTACTATGTAAGAGGATGATTGAAAGATTTAGAACAGGAGGGGGAGATGCTGTAGTGCAATGTATAAACCTCTCAGCCAAATATTTTGTGCTACCGGTAGTAGAAATACTGCCTGCGAATGTATGTTCATTGCGATGTCTACATGGTGACAGCAAACTAATTCATACAGAGGTGACAGAGCTCAGAGAACCATATATCGGGATGTGAAGGTAAAATATTGAGATGGGCTATCTCTCCCTCCTGCTGAGACTATAACAAACATGATGCAAAAAATATATGTAGACACGCACAGCCCTACTAATGGAAAACGAATAGATAACAAGTAATGAAAGGGGTGCAAACCTAAAATAGGGGAACTAGTGCCAGATATGCATAAACTGTAGTGGTGCTCTGGAGAAGCCCCCACAGAACCCCTTAAAGAAAATGGTCACACACTCGAATATATACAAAAATAATCAAAGGTAAATTTATTGGAAATTAATAACTACAAATAACAGATGACGATAAAGGACAGATTTAAAAAACATAAAAGACAGGCTGTGGGGAACCCAAAAACAAGGCTCTAATATAATGTATTCTGGGTATATTTGGTTGTGGCCCCTTTAAGTGGCAGGTAAATATATATATATATATGTGTGTGTAAAAATGTTTACAAAAAAAGTCTTGTGATGTAAACAAGGTGGAAACACACCAAAAGGCAGTTAATAAAAAGTGACAGTCCTAAAGTGCAAACATAATCCAATTTTATGATAAAGTGCCTTGTTCATAATCATTGAAAAAGATTTTTATCAATAAAGTAACAAGTGCCAAAAACACCCTGCAAAACTTAATAAGGGAAATAAGGAGATTTGTACATCACCACAAGTAATGCGAGCCACGGGTCCGCCAGCAGTGGCAGACTACCGACACGTTGCGTGGCATAATGCCACTTCATCAGGGTAATTATAAGCATGTTATATTACAAACATGAGTCATTCTGAAAAGCCTGCAGCTCCCTGGCGTGAGTTACATTGTTTTACATTGTTACAACCAAGGTGCTGTTGATTTACCTTAATTATTTCTTTTGTAATCAGCTGTTATATATTGTAAAGCAGCCATGAGCCTATGATTGAAAGGAAATAGCTTATATGTGTGCATTGTGCTGTGTGATGGATAGGAAGTTTCTGAAGTTTGTTGATTTACAGAACATGTTGATGCCCATCCCCCCAAAATGTTTTTTCTCTTTCACTATAGCAATACAGTACTGTATATGTGAAGACATTTAAATATCCATGATGTATAGTTGATGTCAGCCATATAACCTCAAGTAAGATATAAATGGGATGCTTCTCATGCAATGACTCCCTGGGGGAGGAGAAAGATATACGGAGACTCAACTGCTACATCTTCACCAGGGGAGACAAGTTGATGTAAGCTGTAAGATCTGATATTGTTTACTATTTGCATTAGCGCTAATGAGACTGTAATATGACTTATTGATAAGTATTGGTATTGATCCACTTGCCCTTAAAGTAAAGCCTACACACAATTGTTCTTCTTTGGAGTCTTGGAGGCTTTAAAACTTACTGCCCTGGAGATCGCATGTAAGTGCTCTGTACTTCATGGGACCTACAACCATTTAAAGTGGACCAAAACTCATGGAGATCGGCCCAGGAATCTTATAGATTGATTCATGCCCCCGGGACATCCAAAATCGGGATGCCCCGCTATGTGAAACCCCCAGGTCGCCCATAAACTCACCTTCTTTTCTGGTCCAACGGCTTATTTCTGAAGCAACTTCTTTGGAGTCATGGAACTTACAACCTTCTAAAGTGGACCAAAACCCACAGAGATCAGCCCAGAGAATCTATAAGATTCCCGGGCTGATCGATTTCCCCAAAATTGGGATGCTCCGCTGTGTGAAACCCCCCAGGTCGGCCTTAAACTCACCTTCTTTTCTGGCGCAACAGCTCATGTGCAAGCCGTAGGTGCACCCCTGCTATCCCTCTAGCAGGGTGGGTGTCCGCTTCAGGCATTTGTGCATGGATGGCACGGATCCGCTCATATTAGAGCTCCTGGATGAAGGGGCTCGAGTGGATCCAAGCAAGCTGATTGGACGAGCAGCCACGCATGCGCTGTAGCACCGGGAAGAGGTGAGTTTGTTTGGATGACCTGGGGGGTTTCACACAGTGGAGCATCTCCGATCGGGGGGCCCCGAGGGCAAGGACCAAAACCAAGGATAGTCAAAATCCTAGGTTTTGGTACACATTACTGCCATCACAGTAAGTACAAAGATGCCAAGCTTGGGGACCAGGTGGCAGGGTGATGGGCATGGTGGGGTGTGGTTTAGGGGTGTGGCTTATTTATTGGCTTTTATAGAACAAATTGCCATCAAGCCAACTTGCAGGTATATAAGACAGAGATTTCCACCTGTGAGATAAGTTTACAGGGTGAGTAGGGTTATGTAAGGATTGTGGGGGTCTATGCACAGGGGGTTCAACAATATGGCCCCACACCCATTGCATAAAAAGTATGTGTGGAACTGCTTTAAAGGGAAAGTCTTCGGTAATGGACATAGGCCCTTATTTAACAAGGGATAGCGACAGGTAGCGCCTGGTGAGCGGCCGGTAATGATGGGCCCCGCCACGAGAACGCCGGCTCCCCACCACAATCACACATTTATCAAGCCGATCCTGCTTAGCTAATGAGCGACTCATTCATCATTATTCCAGCCTCAGCCCACAGCGCCAGCGTCCGACCTTGAACAGCGACAGGTATGACCTCTCGCTACCTAGCGCTCTCCAATGCATTTCAATGGAACAATCTTTAAATATTCATAATTAATTCATATTGTTTTTTTTTTTTTTTTTTTTAAATGTGAAAAATTTTGTGACCACTTCTGCAATGTTAGATTTTTTTTTTAAGATAAAAAAAAAAAAAAAAAACTTTGTGCAGAATTGATATTACAGGTCTGATATTAATGTATTAATATTACAAAATGTTATTAAAAACTTTTTTTTTTGGTTTCCAAAAATATGGTTGTTTGGGGGTTAAAAAACTACTTTTAACCCATCGCCGCCAGCGCTCTGGGGTTTAAACAAGCATTTCACAGCGCGAGAATTTTTTGAGCGTGATTTGTTAATGAATATGGTGGGAGCCGGTCGCTAGGGCCAGTCGTTATCATGCGCTCCCATACAGCGCGGAACTTGTCAAATAGCGACTCCTCACCAAATATTCAACATTACTGCAAACCGACTGAGTCGCTATCAACAACCGAACAACGGGCAAGCACAGCGACTACTAGCGGGCGCTGTGAAAATACTGCTACAATCGCTCAACAGTCGCTACCTGCCGCTATTAATGAATCGGCCTCATACTCTCTGATGTCAAGATAGGGTTTGCCATGGGAAAAAGACCCCCCACTGCTACCACTTGCCTGCCTGCATATCTCCTTGCTCACCTGCAGCCCCAGTATGAGAAGCCAAAATGGAGGGTGATTGCGGCCTCAATACAGAGCACTAACATTGACTTCAATGCGTGCCTATGTACATGTGGCCCTTCTAGGTATAGAGGTGTGTTTATGAAGACAATATTTTGTTTTAAAGCGGAACAAAACCCATCAGCAGCCGACCTGGAATCTATAAAATTCTAAGGCCAGCTGCTGGTCTTCCCCTGAATTGGAATGCCCCGCTGTGTGAAACCCCCAGGGCGTAGGTAAAAACCCTTTTTCTGGTTAAATTGTGCATGCGGTGTGCGCCAACAGTAATACGAGGGGTGCGGAAGCGCGTGCTTCCCATTGAATTCACATATTCAATGACATAGTGTGACATGATGGGCAGGCTGATTCATTACTAACGCCAGGTATCGGTAGATGAGCGTCTGTACAGAGGCACTAAGAGGCCGATTCATCATTAGCGGCAGGTAGCAACAGATGAGCGTCTGTAGCAGGCATTTTCAGAGCGCCCGCTAGTAGTCGCTTTGCTCGGCCGTGAGTCGCTAGTTTATAGCGACTCAGTCGCTGTTCAGTAATGTTGAATACATTGTGATGAGTCGCTATTTGACCAGTACAGCGCTGTATGGGAGCCCATGTTAGCGACTGCTCATAGCGACCGACTCACATCATATTCAGCAAAAAAACTGAAAAATACTTGTTTGAAGCAGGAGGCTGTGTGTTTAAAGTCTGTTTTCAGCATCAATCCACTAGTAACAAAGCGAAAACATATGGAATTACATTGTAACATGAACACTTTAAAGTGGACCAACACCCAGGGGTGATCGGCCCGGAAATCTATAAGATTCCCGGGCCGATCACCTCCCACCCCGCGGGACATCCGAGATCGGCATGTCCCGCGGGGTGAAACCCCCCAGAAACCCCAAAAAGACCTTACCTGATCCGCCGCCGCTTCCGCCGCCGTTGCCTCCCGCGCGCCCATCCAGACGTGCACGCGCCCGCGCCGAGAGTGACGCGCGGGAGGCGGCGGCGGCGGAAGAGGCTTGTACGTTCCTGTCCCCCGCCTAGACGTTGGCGGGGATTGGCTGCGGCGTTCACGTGGGAGCGGGGAGAGGTGAGTTTTTTGGGGTTTCTGGGGGGTTTCACACAGCGGGGCACCCCCGATCGGGGTACCCCACCGAAGTGGACCAAAACCCAGGATAGTCAAAATCCTGGGTGTTGGTCCACTTTAACACCAGACCTGTAAGGCCAGAAGAGGTCAAAGAATTATTTGTAAAAAAAAAAAAAAAAAAAAATTAAAAACCCCATTTAAAGAGAAGAAAAGGATTGTCCATTGAAATGTATGGGAGAGCGCCAGGTAGCGAGAGGTCATACCTGGCGCTGTGCAAGGCTGAACGCCGGCGCTGTACGCTGAGGCTGTGAAAATGATGAATCAGACGCTACATGGCGCTATCCCAGTCGCTAAGCAGATTCTGCTTGATAAATGTGTAATTGCGTGCCGTGTCTGGCGTTGACCAGTCGCTATCTGTCGCTACCTCTCATTAACCAGCCACTACCTGACGCTATCCCTTCTTAAATAAGGGCCTAAGAGTGACCGCTAGTATACACTGTGATCAGCTATTGCTGTAACAGAGCACCTCAGTCGCTGTAGTAACCTGGCCGGCATCGATGAATGAGATGTATTTTGGGCGCTCTAACACCAGTACAGCGCTGCAGGGAGCGAGAGGTAGCGCCAGCTGAGTACGACTCTTAGAGACTCACACCATATTCAACAAGACAACAGACTCACACAGCGTCTACGCTCTGGATCTGGTCGCTATATCATAGAGCACCTGACGCTGTGTGATTAAAGTCTGTTTTTGAACACATATCCACCAGTAACAAAGCGAAAACACATGGAATGACATTGTTGTAACATTGTGACATTAACACTTTAGTGCCAGACCTGTAATGACAATTCTGCGTATAAATATAAAAAATCAAAAAAGTTTTCAAAAATGACTCTTTCTAGGCCAGGGGAGGTCACACAATGATTTGAGAGAAAAAAAAAAAATAACACAAAAAACCCTGTTTAAACAGAAGGAAAGGAACGTCCATTGAATTGTATGGGAGAGCGACAGATAGCGACAGGTAATACCCGGCGCTCTTGAAGCTAGAGCACCAGCGTTATACACTGAGCCGCCTGTAATGATGAATCGTACGCTACATGGCGCTGTTAGTTTTTAGTCATTTACTTTTTATTCTTTCCTCTGCTGGGCTGCAACTCTGTTCAGGACTCTAGGATATGGGCGCCGCCATCTTGCCTCAGAAGCATCACATACTGAGGAGAGGAGAGCAGGGAAAAGAGCAGGGGGGACGCGGTTATAGCTGTGCTTTGCACAGGTGGAGCAGAGCTGGGGTCAAGGAAAGGACAGCAATCCCAGAATGCAGAGCGGCTAATGTCAGAAGACACTTCCTGTCTGCAGGCTGATGATCCATGAGTCGCCATCTTGAATGTTTAAAGGCTCAGAATACACACTAGGTGCAGGTAGGGTGATTTTTAATGTGAGCAATCTGTATGTACAGGGGGGGGGGAAGCATATAAGATAGGCTCTTATTCAGGGTGAAGATCCGGATTAATGTGGGCAATCTGTATGTACAGGGTGTAGTAAACATATAAAATAGGCTCTTATTCAGGGTGAAGGTCCGGATTAATGTGGGCAATCTGTATGTACGGGGGGGGGGGCATATACGATAGGCTCTTATTCAGGGTGAAGGTCCGCATTAATGTGGGCAATCTGTATGTACAGGGTGGGGAAAACATATAAGATAGGCTCTTATTCAGGGTGAAGGTCCGGATTAATGTGAGCAATCTGTATGTACAGGGTGGGGGAAACATATAAGATAGGCTCTTATTCAGGGTGAAGGTCCGGATTAATGTGAGCAATCTGTATGTACAGGGTGGGGGAAACATATAAGATAGGCTCTTATTCAGGGTGAAGGTCCGGATTAATGTGAGCAATCTGTACGTACAGGGTGGGGGAAACATAAGATAGGCTCTTATTCAGGGTGAGGGTCCAGATTAATGTGGGCAATCTGTACGTACAGGGTAGGGGAAACATAAGATAGGCTCTTATTCAGGGTGAAGGTCCAGATTAATGTGAGCAATCTGTATGTACAGGGTGGGGAAAACATAAGATAGGCTCTTATTCAGGGTGAAGGTCCGGAATAATGTGAGCAATCTGTATGTACAGGGTAGGGGAAACATATAAGATAGGCTCTTATTCAGGGTGAAGGTCCAGATTAATGTGAGCAATCTGTATGTACAGGGTGGGGGAAACATAACATAGGCTCTTATTCAGGGTGAAGGTCCGGAATAATGTGAGCAATCTGTATGTACAGGGTGGGGGAAACATATAAGATAGGCTCTTATTCAGGGTGAAGGTCCGCTTTAAGGCTGGCTGGAGAAGATATCGTCAGCACAGAAATGGTGAAAGATTTTTTGAAGCAAGTTGTTTCATTGGGAATAGCTCAGTACATAAAAAGAAACAAACATCCATTAAAAGCCTAACCAAAGCAACACCCCCTGTCACACCATCCAATCATTTAAACAAACATTCTGGATCCAGTTTCCTTTTAATGACATGCAAGCGAGGTGTGTATTTTTCCTCTGCACACACCATTAAACTTCAGAAAGGATCCATGACCTCGAACTGTTCTTCCTGTATTAAGCATGTCATCACAAGATAATGTTTATCCTTCTAGATGATTGTGCTAATTATATTTCTTAATTAGGTTATTGCTTTACAATATTAACAAAGAACAACTGTTTAGCTTGAAGAACAGATAGGGAAAAAAACGTCCTGCTCATTACATAAAAAACAATAGATAATTCACATATTTTCCCCTTTCCACACACTTCTAATACTTCCAATAAAAGTGGCAGAATTAATGGCCAGCACAGCACCACCAAGGAGTGGAGCTCGGGGTCATTTTTAAAGCGGACCTTCAGCATCATTTAATGAAAAGTCCAAACCCTCCAAAAACTATTTCCCAGCATCTAAAATTAATATATCTAACATTTTTAATCACTTACTTTTTATTCTTTCCCCCACTGGCCTGCAACTCTGTTCAGGACTCTAGGATACGGGCGCCGCCATCTTGGCTCAGTAGCGTCACATACTGAGGAGAGAAGTCAAAAGTGCAGGGGGCGGGGTTATAGCTGTGCTTTGCACAGACAAAGGCCCTTATTTATGAAGGGATAGCGACAGGTAGCGAATGGTGAGCGGCCGGTAATGACGGGCCCCGCCACGAGAACGCCGGCTCCCCACCACAATCACACATTTATCAAGCCAATCCTGCTTAGCGACTGAGATAGCGCCATATAGCCACTCATTCATCATTATTCCAGCCTCAGCCCATAGCGCCAGCGTCCGACCTTGAACAGCGACAGGTATGACCTCTCGCTACCTGGCGCTCTCCAATGCATTTCAATGGAACAATCTTTAAATATTCATAATTAATTGTTATGATTTTTTTTTTTTTTTTTAAATGTGAAAAATTCTGTGACCACTTCTGCCATTTTAGATAATTTTTTTAAGGTAAAAAAAAAAAAAAAAAATTGTACAGAATTGATATTACAGGTCTGATATTATTGTATTCATATTACAAAATTATTTAAAAAACTTGTTTTTTTGGTTTCCAAAAATTTGGTTGTTTGGGGGTTAAAAAACTACTTTTAACCCATCGCCGCCAGCGCTCTGGGGTTTAAACATGCATTTCACTGCGCAAGAATTTTTTGAGCGTGATTTTTTAATGAATATGGTGGGAGCCGGTCGCTAAGCCCAGTCGCTATCATGCGCTCCCATACAGCGCGGAACCTGTCAAATAGCAACTCGTCACCCCATATTCAACATTACTGCAAACAGACTCAGTCGCTATCAACAACCGAACAACGGCCAAGCACAGCGACTACTAGCGGGCGCTCTGAAAATGCCGCTACAGTCGCTCAACTGTCGCTACCTGCCGCTATTAATGAATCGGCCTCAAAGTAGAGCTGGGTTCAGGAAAAGGTCAGCAATCCCAGAATGCAGAGCGGCACAGTCAGAAGCCACTTCCTTTTTGCAGGCAGCCTGACACTCTATGGGCCGCCATCTTGGATGTTTAAAGTCTCAGAAAATACAGTAGATGCAGGTAGGAGGATGTTTAATGTGGGCAATCTGTATGTACAGGGTGTGGGAAACATGTAAGATAGGCTCTTATTCAGGGTGAAGGTCCGGATTAATGTGAGCAATCTGTATGTACAGGGTGTGGGAAACATGTAAGATAGGCTCTTATTCAGGGTGAAGGTCTGGATTAATCTTGTTTCACACAGTGGCCTCGATTCAATAAGAGTTATAGTAGTAAAAAGCCTGAGAATGTCACTGTTGCTGAATCACCAGCTAGAAAAACAATGGAAGTCAATGGCACTTTTTTACTCCTAAGTAGAGTAGAGAACTTTCTACACTGTAGTAAAAGCTGCCATTGACTTTCATTGTCTGTTTATCTGGTAATTTGGTAACAGTGACATTTTCAGGCTTTTTTCTCAAAATTGAATTTTTAACTATCATGAGAAGGCTTTTCAAGTTTTATTGAATCGTGTTCCTATATCTGGTTTCTCAATATGGCCAGGGGTGAACTGGCCTAAGGGAACACAGGGAGAATTCCTGACGGATGGCAATGCTTTGGAGCCACCTGGGCTGGATTCTTATCCAGGCCTAATTCTGAAATTCACTTCATTCTCTTCTAACAATTCAGCTCTCTGACCCCCCAACTCCACCCCTATACCTGGCCCCATCGCCCCCCAATACCAGAAAATTCAGCTTATGTTTTGTCCATGCAAAACCAGTACCCCACTGTGTGAAACCCCCCAAATCGCCAAGCCCAATTCACCTTTTCCCGGTCCTACGGGGCATGTGTGGCTGCTCGTCCAATCAGCCCGCTCAGAGCCGATGGCGTAACGCCGTCTAAGCCTTTGTCTAAGGCCAGCGGCTCCGAGTGTGCTGGCAGCCGCATCCCTCGTTTTCCTGTAACAGGGAGCGTGCCCGCTACGGCCATTCACAAATGCCTGGCACGGGCACACGCCCTGCTAGAGGGATAGCCGCAGCTCACACATGCGCCGTTGGACCGGGAAACACGGTAAGTGTATAGGATGCAATTAATAATTGGTTGTAGCACACTGACAAAGAAATCAAGTTAAATATAAGAAACATTCAGATAGAGGTTCTAAGGTTCCAGGGTTCGCCTACTCACTGCGGGCCTAAACAGTACATAAAAGAGGAAGGACTGGAAGATTGAACACCCTTAACACACGAAAATGCATTCAAAAAGGAAAAAGGTTTAATTGGCAATAAGTGACAAAATGGTGACAAGAGGTGTATATATACAAAACATAATCTACAAGTTGACCGCTGAATGTAGAAAATGGTAAATGCTGCAAGCAGCGCCACGAGGGCTCACTGTCCAAACAAGCAAGCAGGGATCATGGGTAAAGGAATAAGCGCAAAATCCAGTAGCAGAATAGACAAAACTTCCCTGGTTGCAAGTAAAAATGAGACACCTCTTTTTTTCCTTGTTAGAATGTCCAGAAAGAAGGTGAAGATGCAGAGAGCACTTACAAGGATTAAGGCTGTAATGGCTGCAGCATCGGGTGGACAGAGAGAGGTCCTGACATTTCGGCTCGTCAAAGAGCCTTCTTCATGAGGAGCGGTATTGTATGCCTGGTTAGTAGCACTTAAATAGTGAAAGGGATAAGCCTCCAGCCAATCAGGATCACGCCAGCGTGCTCGCCCGCCCGGGCGCTCGCTGATGACGTCATCCGCGACGTCCGCAAGTCATCCCGGTCAGCCCAGCGTGGGGGGGAAAAAGAATGTCCCTCTCCACACTAAGTAGACGCGCGGGGTGGCCCGCGGTATCGCGTTGTAGCACAGTATCTAACCTTAGTAAACAAAAACTAGATCCTGGCCTGTGATGCGGTCTCCGGGAAAATGGCCACCGCTCAGTTAGAGAGCACGGGCTCCAGTAAAATGGCTGACATATTTCATTGTTGCACAATGTAATACCTTACTAAGAAAAAACAGGATCCTGTCCTTTGATGCGGTCTCCGGGAAAATGGCCACCGCTCAGTTAGAGAGAACGGGCTCCAGTAAAATGGCTGACATATTGTTGCAAGATAGAGGATGGCAAGCTGGCGAATCCTTCATAAGAGCAAGTGACGTCATCAAAGGAAACCAAAAAGATGGCGGAGCCCGTCGGGGCGACCGTTTTGAAGGTTACATCCGGAGTGCCAAAAGGCAATCAAATAAAGCGTGATGCTGGAGAAGTAACTGTGCAGGGCTGGCGATTTAGGCTGGAGGGTGCGCTGGAGGCTTTTATGCGTGGCCATCTTACAGGCTATTTAAGAAAAAAGATAAAATCAGTGTCAGTGAAAGTGTATAATAAAAACAAAACCCTTGGCAATTGCCTAAAAGAAAATCATCATCGCTCAATACTAGAGAATAGAGATACCTTAAAGTGGAACTAAAGTGTAACTGACACATAGAAGTATAACACAAGGCAAAAGGAGATAAAGGAGAATGAAACGGCCATACTAAGCATCACCCAACGTCACATCACTGACGTCTATAACAAACCAACAGATAGAAACACTTTTCTCCATGGCAATAGCTACCACCCTCCGTCACTAATTAAGTCCCTTCCCTATTCGCAATTCGTCAGAATCCATAGGATTACGGCGAATGACGAACTGTACTACTCACATTCAGACGAACTGGTTTGCAACCTCCACCAGCGCGGTTATGACCATACCAATTTGAAGGAAGCACAACAAAGGGGGGGGGGGTAAACTTGACAGAAATACCCTTAGGAGATTCCACCCATAGAAAGATAGTAAACGTATTCCACTGGTCCTAACATACTCCAATCTTTCCACACAGGCACAAAAAATTGCCAAGCGGCACTGGCCGATATTGAGCACTGATGCAAAACTCGCTACCTTTAGTTCAGAACCACCCATGATAGCCTTCAAGAAGGCTAGGAACCCATGAGAGCTGACTTCCAGTCTAAAAGAACACCGACTCCGACCAGTTGGTTAGGAGAGCTACAAACCTCTAAAGGTATGTTCCCCTCTGGGCATTGTACCCAATGTAGTTATACGTATAAATCACAAACATTCACGCATCCAATGACGGGGAAACGCTACACCATAAACCACTTTGCTAATTGCTCTACAAAGAACGTCATCTATTTGATCAAGTGCCCTTGTGGGAAGGAGTATGTAGGGAAAACCAAGAGGGTAATACGGACTAGGATTAGCGAGCACCGTTCTGACATCAGACTGGGTAGACTAGAATCCCCTCTAGCCAGACACTTTCTACAAGAAGGTAATTCGATAAATCAACTCAGGTTCCTGGTGATAGAGGTGTTATCACCACCCAAGCGGGGTGGGGACCCTGATAAACTGTTACTCCAGGGGGAGCACTTCTGGATTCACCAACTAGGTACGAAAAATCATATATAAAAAAGAGGAACGCCCTATTAAGCACCACCCTAAATAATTCCAATAAGGGAAACGGAAGTGTGCCAAATCTGTAACCTAAATTGCTACTACAATAAACACAGAAAGCTTATGTGGTTCCAGCCCTCCACAGACACAGTTACTCAGAAGGCACCACTCCAACCCAAAAGTAATCAATAATACCGACTGATCTTAATATCCATTTTAATTAATCAATTCATCAATGATTAAAAACATACATCAAATCCATACCAAGGTACGAAAAATCCATGCGGTCTTAATGAAGACATGGACTTTTCTGTGTTCTATTAATGCAGTGATTTTCAACCTTTTTTAAGCCGCGGCACACTTTTTATACTTAAAAAATCCCGCGGCACACCACCAACCAAAATGGCACAAAATGACACTAAAACAGTACATACTATATATATAGTTAATAATATAGATTCTAAATGTATTTCTTACCACTCAGTGTGAAACCTGGGCCTGTTTCGATGAACACAAAAGGGATATCCTGGCAGGAATGGTGGAAAGACACACACGAAGCTCTTCCTCAACAGTTCTCAGTCTCTCCCTGTTTTTAGTTTCTATCGCAGTCAAGCTTGAGAAGCCCAGCTCACATTTGTGAATTCACATTTGTGAATGGCCGGCGAGGGCGCGCTCCCTGTTAGAGGGAAGCGTGAGATGCAGCAGCCAGCGCGCTCGGAGCCGCTGCGGTAAGACGTCTCATTGACGCGCATACCACGGCGGCTCAGAGCGCGCTGATTGGACGAGTGCCCGCGCATGCGCCGTAGGAGCAGGGTGAGGTGAGTTGTAACTTGCGATCTGGGGGGTTTCACATAGCAGGGCACCCCGATCTGGAAAGGACCAAACCCAGGATAGTCAAAATCCTGGGTGTTGGTCCACTTTAAAGATTTTCACTTGTTTCACTTGGTGTTGTTCCTCTCGGTGAGGGCATCTTGATTTGGGATGCCCCACTGTGTGTACCCTCCCAGGTTGCCCTATTCACTCACCTTCCTGCTTCCTGTTGCTCCCACAGCCCAGACTGGGGTCAGAACGAGCGCACTGATTGATAGCCTGAGCGCCTTTCACTTGGTTCCCTTTGGCACCACTGAAGGCTAAGCAGCCAAAGGGAGCAGAGTGCGCATCCAGCCGCATTCCCCGCTCACCTATCAGCCGTTGCATGTGCGGTGGACGTGTGGGTGGTGCACCCATTCAGAAAGGCCAAGCGCAGGTTCGGGCAGAGGTGAGCCGGGATGCGGCCGCTGTGCAGATATGTGGTGAGGGCTCTGGGACAAGGTGAGTGAAATGGGGCTTCTGGGGGGGGGGGGGGGGGGTTACCCAGCGGAGCATACCAGTTTAGAATACCTTGCTGTGTATAACCCCCAGAAAGTCCAGTTAACACTTACCTGGCTTCAACGGTGCAGGCGGGCGTGCGCCGCAAAGCAGCTGTTCGGGGGGGAAGCAAGGAGGCCGGCGAGATGGATCCACTAGCTGGAAAATGCCTTCCTCGCGGGAAGCGTGCGACCACTCAGTGCCCCCGCCCCCCGGATCCACTGGCGGGTAAGTGACAGTGCCTTCCTTGCAGGCATTGCCTTAAGGCAAATATGGCCCTGTTCCTTGTGCGGAAGCCGCATCGCTGCGCATTGCCGGGGAACAGGGGGCACCTTAGTTTGGGGAACTTTCCCCGCGGCACACCTGACCATGTGTCTGGCACACCGGCACACCGGTTGAAAATCACTGTATTAATGTATACCTTTAAACAGCACTGTTATGCCATTCCAGCCAATTGACACATAAATCAAGCTATAGTCTCACTTTAGTTCCGCTTTAGAGTACTTTTTATACATAAGCGGGCCCAGCCAGCCACATTAATGATCCCCGCTAGCATTTGGCCTTTGTGGCTTTACTTTAAAGCGGCTCCACTGTCCTGTTGCACTGTCCCCCCTGAGACGCCTATTTTGGCCTTTCATTCTCTGGCCCTTGTGGTTCTGCCTTAAAGTGAGTCTACTTACATGAGGCACTGTCCTTTGGGTGATGCTTAGTATGGCCGTTTCATTCTCCTTTATCTCCTTTTGCCTTGTGTTATACTTCTATGTGTCAGTTACACTTTAGTTCCACTTTAAGGTATCTCTATTCTCTAGTATTGAGGGATGATGATTTTCTTTTAGGCAATTGCCAAGGGTATTGTTTTTATTATACACTTTCACTGACACTGATTTTATCTTTTTTCTTAAATAGCCTGTAAGATGGCCACGCATAAAAGCCTCCAGCGCACCCTCCAGCCTAAATCGCCAGCCCTGCACAGTTACTTCTCCAGCATCACGCTTTATTTGATCGCCTTTTGGCACTCCAGATGTAACTTTGAAAACGGTCGCCCCGACGGGCTCCGCCATCTTTTTGGTTTCCTTTGATGACGTCACTCGCTCTTATGAAGGATTCGCCAGCTTGCCATCCTCTATCTTGCAACAATACGTCAGCCATTTTACTGGAGCCCGTGCTCTCTAACTGAGCGGTGGCCATTTTCCCGGAGACCGCATCAAAGGACAGGATCCTGTTTTTGTTTAGTAAGGTTTTACATTGTGCAACAATGCAATATGTCAGCCATTTTACTGGAGCCCATGCTCTCTAACTGAGCGGTGGCCATTTTCCCGGAGACCGCATCACAGGCCAGGATCTAGTTTTTGTTTACTAAGGTTAGATACTGTGCTACAACGCGATACCGCGGGCCACCCCGCGCGTCTACTTAGTGTGGAGAGGGACATTCTTTTTCCCCCCCACGCTGGGCTGACCGGGATGACTTGCGGATGTCGCGGATGACGTCATCAGCGTTCGCCCGGCCGGGGGTGAGCACGCTGGCGTGATCCTGATTGGCTGGAGGCTTATCCCTTGCACTATTTAAGTGCTACTAACCAGGCATACAATACCACTCCTCATGAAGAAGGCTCTTTGATGAGCCGAAACGTCAGGACCTCTCTCTGTCCACCCGATGCTGCAGCCATTACAGCCTTAATCCTTGTAAGTGCTCTCTGCATCTTCACCTTCTTTCTGGACATTCTAACAAGGAAAAAAAGAGGTGTCTCATTTTTACTTGCAACCAGGGAAGTTTTGTCTATTCTGCTACTGGACTTTGCGCTTATTCCTTTACTCATGATCCCTGCTTGCTTGTTTGGACAGTGAGCCCTCGTGGCGCTGCTTGCAGCATTTACCATTTTCTACATTCAGCGGTCAACTTGTAGATTATGTTTTGTATATATACACCTCTTGTCACCATTTTGTCACTTATTGCCAGTTAAACCTTTTTCTTTTTTGAATGCATTTTCGTGTGTTAAGGGTGTTCAATCTTCCAGTCCTTCCTGTTTGATATAAGTGTATAGGATGACCTGGGGGGTTTCAAAAAGTTGATACCGTGACTGTGGCCCTTATTTAAGAAGGGATAGCTCCATGTCGCGTCTGATTCATCATTTTCACAGCCTTGCACCGCGCCAGGTATGACCTCTCACTACCTGTCGCTCTCCCATACATTTCAATGGCCGATCCTTTTCTTCTCTTTAAACAGGGTTTTTTTTTTTTTTTTTTTAAATCACAAATAATTCTGTGACCTTTACTGGCATTGAAAAACAAGCATTTTTCAGCGCCTGAGTTTTGTGAGGCTGTTTTTTTGTTGAATATGGTGTGAGTCGGTCGCTATGATCAGTCACTAACATGCACTCCCATACAGCACTGTACTGGTCAAATAGCGACTCCTCACAATGTATTCAACATTACTGAACAGTGACTGAGTCGCTATGAAGTAACGACCCCTGGCCGAGCACTGCGACTACTAGCGGGCGCTCTGAAAATGCCTGCTACAGACACTCATCTGTCGCTACCTGGCGTTAGTGATTAATCAGCCTGTGTGAGTGTGGAAGTTACTGCTTTTCCCCACAAATTGAATTTGGGCCTTATTCATGAAGGGATAGCACCAGGTAGTGCCTTGTAAGCGCCAGGTAGCGGCAGGTAAACGCCGGACACGGGAGCATTTACACATTTATGAAGGTGATTCTGGTGAGCGACTGGAACAACGCCATCGCTCGAAGTTTTCCTTTAACATCCAATTATTTACATTACAGGCATTCTAAGATGGCGGACGGGACATGTCCAGACATCAACCCCGCGCCAGTGCAAGCTGGGACAGTCACATGCAGCCTATCAGCAGCCAGCAAGCCCGGTGACGTCACAGCGCTATTTAAGGCCGGCCATCTTGCTTTTCCTCATTTCTCTATTGCATTCATGAGAGACAGAACGTTGTGTAGCTGAGGGAGAGAGGCAGTTAGACAGGCAGGGACAGACAGGGACAGGCTGGAAACAGGCAGGAGACAGACAGGAGACAGACAGAAAGTCAGCGAAAAACAGGGAAAGGTAGAAAAATCAGAGGCTGTCAGCCTGTCACAGGGAGTTTTTTTTTTTTTGTTTGTTTTTTTTCATCCAGCCTGACAGGCTTTGTTAGCGTTTTCAGGCTGCTTATACTAACTGTGCATATATACTGAACTGATCTTAAGTCTGCTGTGAGGCATCCCATTCTGTGACTACAGCAGCCTCTGTTTAAGACCATATAACAATTTGCTCTTATTATAATTGAAATTAGCCTGATAAAGACACTTTTGCTGCCCATAGTACTTCTGGACCCTGCCAGGTGTACTTACTGCTGGTTTTTAGGGCATCCCATTCTGTGACTACAGCAGCCTCTGTTTAAGACCATATAACCATTTGCTCTTATTATATTTGAAATTAGCCTGATAAAGACACTTTTGCTGGCCATAGTACTTCTGGACCCTGCCAGGTGTACTTACTGCTGGTTTTTAGGGCATCCCATTCTGTGACTACAGCAGCCTCTGTTTAAGACCATATAACCATTTGCTCTTATTATAATTGAAATTAGCCTGATAAAGACACTTTTGCTGGCCATAGTACTTCTGTACCCTGCCAGGTGTACTTACTGCTGGTTTTTAGGGCATCCCATTCTGTGACTACAGCAGCCTCTGTTTAAGACCATATAACCATTTGCTCTTATTATATTTGAAATTAGCCTGATAAAGACACTTTTGCTGGCCATAGTACTTCTGGACCCTGCCAGGTGTACTTACTGCTGGTTTTTAGGGCATCCCATTCTGTGACTACAGCAGCCTCTGTTTAAGACCATATAACCATTTGCTCTTATTATATTTGAAATTAGCCTAATAAAGACACTTTTGCTGGGCATAGTACTTCTGGACCCTGCCAGGTGTACTTACTGCTGGTTTTTAGGGCATCCCATTCTGTGACTACAGCAGCCTCTGTTTAAGACCATATAACCATTTGCTCTTACTATATTTGAAATTAGCCTGATAAAGACACTTTTGCTGGCCATAGTACTTCTGGACCCTGCCAGGTGTACTTACTGCTGGTTTTTAGGGCATCCCTTTCTGTGACTACAGCAGCCTCTGTTTAAAACCATATAACCATTTGCTCTTATTATATTTGAAATTAGCCTGATAAAGACACTTTTGCTGGCCGTAGTACTTCTGGACCCTGCCAGGTGTACTTACTGCTGGTTTTTAGGGCATCCCATTCTGTGACTACAGCAGCCTCTGTTTAAGACCATATAACCATTTGCTCTTATTATATTTGAAATTAGCCTGATAAAGACACTTTTGCTGGCCATAGTACTTCTGGACCCTGCCAGGTGTACTTACTGCTGGTTTTTAGGGCATCCCATTCTGTGACTACAGCAGCCTCTGTTTAAGACCATATAACCATTTGCACTTATTATAATTGAAATTAGCCCTGATAAAGACACTTTTGCTGGGCATAGGCTTACTGCTGCCTGCCAGGTGCACTTCTGTTGGGGCATCCCATTCTGTAACATAGCATACCCCTCTTTATTTACACTAAGCAGCTCTCTTATTTACACTAAGCAGGCCTGTTGGAGGCTGAGTGTTACTGCTCACTTTTGGTGTGCATTATATTCTGTTTCATATAGACCCATCGCTGCCCGGGGGATCTTAAAATATCACCTACTACCACGCCAGTTAGACTATGTCGGGCAGACAAGTGCCTGGAAGTGAAAAGAGGAGTGGCAGAGGCCAAGATTCCGCAGGCAGAGCTCGCATCAGACTGGGGGCCAGTAGCAGCAGGAGTCACGCTGAGAGACGACCTAATCTGCCAGTATCTGCTAGCGGTCGGGTCTCCACCAGTAACGCATCTGCCGTGGTAGATTGGTTGACGCGCTCATCAACAACATCATCACAACTTACGTCTGAGACCCCCAGTCTAGGGTCGGTAGGTTCCTCTGACACAACCCTGAGTTGGCATGCCCCGAGAGCAGTCCCTGTCCTCCCATTGCCTCTGTCCTACGCCGTTCCCTCCCCCAGCGACGTATCCTATGCTTTGGGTTCAGCTCCACTCTTTAGTGAGGAGGACGATCAGATACAGGAGGACAGTCAGCAGCTACTGCCCAGCCAAGAAATGGAGGTGGCTTCTTTAGCTAGGCAGACAAATAGTGATGTGGACAGTGTCGTGGGTGCTGCGAGCGTTCCAGCTCCTGCGCCAGACACTGTTGACGAATCCACGAACATCAGTGACATACAGCCACAACTCGGTGATGATGACGATGAAGCCGATCGCACTTGGGAGCCGGGTGAGGAAGGGGCTTCATCGTCATCATCAGGAGAAGAGGGGCGCAGGTTGCCCCGGAGTCAGCAGCTGAGGCAGCAAGGTGGTAGCAGTCAGCATGGGGGCACAATTCCAAAGGCTGGAGCCGGCCGGGGCTGGGGTAGAGCACCTGCTGTGCGGCAGTCTACCTTATCGGGAGGTAGTGGAGCAGGGGTTCCTGGAGTTGGCAACAGCAGCAGTGAATCAGTGAGGCCAGGGGGTGGGAAAAGTAGCTACTCGGCAGTGTGGCAGTTTTTCCTGAGGCATCCGCAGGAGGGTAACATGGCCACATGCAAGATATGTAGGCAAAAGGTGAAGCGTGGCCAGGGTCCAAATGTTGGCACCACGGCCCTGCGTCAACATATGATGCGTCACCATAAAACGACCTGGGAGAACCGAGGCTCCCAAGGGGTGGTCCAGTCTGCTTCCTCACCAAGTGAGCTCCCAATTTCTGCCAGCCAAGGCTCCAGCACCTCAGCCGAAGGCAGCTGTGAGTCATACCCATCCTCTGTTGCTATTGCTCCTCCTCCTCCAAGTCATGCATCCCGCCAGCAATCCATCAGCGAAGCCATGTCCAAGAGACAGCAGTATGCGCCCACTCATCCTACGGCGCAGAAGCTGAATGTGCTCCTGTCCAAGTTGCTGGTGCTGCAGTCGCTCCCTTTTCAGGTGGTGGAATCTGCACCTTTCAGAGAACTGATGGCTTGTGCCGAGCCGAGGTGGAGAGTCCCAAGCCGTCATTTCTTTGCCAAGAAGGCAGTACCAGCGCTGCACGCTTTTGTTGAACAGAAGGTGGGCCAGTCCTTGAGCCTGTCGGTGTGTAGCAAAATACATGGCAGCGCCGACATCTGGAGCTGTAACTACGGTCAGGGGCAGTACATGTCGTTTACGGCCCACTGGGTGAATGTGGTCCCTTTGCAGCAGCAGCAGCAACTTGGACAGGTCACGCCGCTTCGGCCTCCGCGCTCTCTGCCCATTGGACCTGTGACACCGTGCGACTCGGCCTCCTCATCCTCCGCCATCTCCTCACCCTCCACTGTAGGCTCAAGTCTCAGTGCCCCTCCAGTCTACCATGTGTGCAGGGCACGGAGGTGTCACGCAGTGCTTCACATGGTTTGTCTTGGCGAACGGAGTCACACAGGGGAGGAACTGCTTAAATGTATTCATCAGGAAATCCAAACATGGCTTACTCCAAGAAAACTTAAAATGGGAATCATGGTTACCGACAATGGGAAGAACATTTTGTCTGCGCTGCGCCAAGGAAGCCTGACCCATGCCCCCTGCATGGCTCACGTCTTCAATCTGGTTGTCAAGCGGTTTCTGAAGTGTTCCCCCCATCTGCAAGACATCCTAACAACTTCAAGGAAACTTTGCATGCACTTCAGCCACTCCTACACCGCCAAACACACCCTTCTTAAGCTACAGCGTCAGAATGGTATCCCCCAACATAGTCTGATTTGCGATGTTTCCACCCGTTGGAATTCCACCCTTCACATGTTGGACCGATTATATGAACAGAGAAAAGCCATCACGGATTTCCTGATGATCCAAGCAGATAGGGGGACTCCCCTGTGTAACTCCAATGTCAACCAGTGGCAGCTCATACGTGACACCTGCCGTTTGCTCAGGCCCTTTGAGGATGCCACTTTATTTGTCAGTCGGCAGGATTACGGGATGAACGACGTGATTCCACTGCTTCATGTACTACAGCACATGTTGGAAACCATGGCTGGTCAGGGCACTGGAGACATGGCGTTTACATCTTATGGCCACATGAACCCCGCTGGAGCTGAACTGGAGGAGGAGGAGGAAGAGGAGGAGGAGGAGGAGTTGCCCAGCGAAACACAGTTTAGGCTTGGCGAAATGGCTGGTTTATCTAGTCAGCGGACAGGAGAGGAGGAGCAGGAGCAGCCAGAGGAGCTAGAGGTTTTTGAGGAAGGCGAGACAGAGGACCCGGGCACACCGTGGCAGTATGCAGTGGAGATGGAGACAGGTAGTCCATCCGAGTCACTTGCGCAAATGGCACGAAGCATGCTCACGTGCTTGCGTAGTGACCCCAGAATTGTTTCCATCTGTCGGCGGGATGACTTCTGGCTGTCCACCTTATTGGACCCTCGCTTCCGGCACAAAATGGGGGCATTTTTTAAACCCACCGAGAGGGAGGACAAACTCAACTACTACAAAGACATTCTACGTAGGCAGTTGGCCGATGCCTATCTGCGCCATGGTCCATACTCTCGCAGGTCTGACTCGAGGGGACCTCTGCGCTCACCTTCCACTGCCATGGCCGCTGGGGGGGTTGGCAGCAGCAGCAGCAGAAGCTCCATCAGCAGCAGCAGCCTCAGTCTTCAGTCGCTAATGAGTAGCTTTCTACACCCGCATAGTGAGGCTACTCATGAGCAGCAGGAAGACCTGGAGCAGGACCTCAACCAGCAGGTCATGTCATACTTTGACATGACCATGCCAACACACCTTGAGGATCCGCTGGACTTCTGGGCAGCCAAACTTGATTTGTGGCCGCAACTAGCAGAGTTTGCCCTGGAAAAGCTGTCCTGCCCGGCAAGTAGCGTGCCATCTGAGCGCGTGTTTAGTGCGGCGGGGGCCATAGTTACGGCGAGGAGAACTCGTCTGTCAACTAAAAATGTGGAGAGACTCGCCTTTGTCAAAATGAATCAGGGATGGATCAGCCAGGATTTCCACCCACCAATGCCTGATGCATGCGACTAGATTCAGCATGGTGCCACGTTTTACACTTTCCAAATGGTGCAAAACATATTTATGTCTTTAGGCCATTTTTTGGGCTCCTGCTGCTGCCAACTCCTGCCAACTCCAGGGTGTGATTCATCCAATTTTTGGGCTCCTGAAGCCAACTCCAGTGTATATTTGGGCTGCTGCTGCTGCCAACTTCTGCCAACTCCAGGGTGTGATTCATCCAATTTTTGGGCTCCTGAAGCCAACTCCAGTGTAATATTTGGGCTCCTGTTGCTGCTGCTGCCAACTCCATGGTGTGAATCATCCAATTTTTGGGCTCCTGAAGCCAACCCCAGGGTCTCTTTAAAGTAATGTTTGGGCTCCTGTTGCTGCTGCTGCCAACTCCTGCCAACTCCAGGGTGTGATTCATCCAATTTTTGGGCTCCTGAAGCCAACTCCAGTGTATATTTGGGCTGCTGCTGCTGCTGCCAACTCCAGGGTGTGAATCATCCAATTTTTGGGCTCCTGAAGCCAACCCCAGTGTCTCTTTAAAGTAATATTTGGGCTCCTGCTGCTGCTCTCAACTCCTGCCAACTCCAGGGTGTGATTCATCCAATTTTTGGGCTCCTGAAGCCAACCCCAGGGTCTCTTTTAAGTAATGTTTGGGCTCCTGCTGCTGCTGCCAACTTCTGCCAACTCCAGGGTGTGATTCATCCAATTTTTGGGCTCCTGAAGCCAACCCCAGGGTCTCTTTGAAGTAATGTTTGGGCTCCTGCTGCTGCCAACTCCAGGGTGTGATTCATCCAATTTTTGGGCTCCTGAAGCCAACTCCAGTGTATATTTGGGCTACTGCTGCTGCCAACTCCAGGGTGTGATTCATCCAATTTTTGGGCTCCTGAAGCCAACTCCAGTGTATATTTGGGCTACTGCTGCTGCCAACTCCAGGGTGTGATTCATCCAATTTTTGGGCTCCTGAAGCCAACCCCAGGGTCTCTTTAAAGTAATGTTTGGGCTCCTGCTGCTGCTGCCAACTCCAGGGTGTGATTCATCCAATTTTTGGGCTCCTGCTGCTGCCAACTCCAGTGTCTCTTTAAAGCAATGTTTGGGCTCCTGCCCCTCATAGTGATGCCACTTCAACTCTCTTGAATTCAATTGTGCCGCTCTGCGATTCTATTAGCGATGCCTCTGATCTGCATGTGATATTTCTTCAAAGTATTATTTAACTAACCCAGCACGCATCCTGTGCGTGTTACAGCAAGGCAGAATGGTTTACAACCCTATTGAGGCTCTAGGAGGCTCAGAAATAGCCGTTTTTAATAGCGATTCGTCGCGAATTTATTCGGGTCGAACCGATTTTTGTCGGAAAATTCGGCGAATCAGTCGAATCGAATTTTTCAAAAGTTCGCTCATCTCTATGTCTGGTATTAAAGTGTTCATGTTACAATGTTATAACAATGTCATTCCATGTGTTTTCGCTTTGTTACTAGTGGATACATGTTCAAAAACAGACTTTAATCACACAGCCTCTGGCGCTGTGGGCTACATCCACCCGATTTTGAGCGCCGGAACTGTGTGAGCCAGTTTTTTTGATGAATGTGGTGTGAGTCAGTCGCACTGAGCTACCATTCGCTCCCATACAGCGTAGTACTGCGAATCACATAACGTATTCAACAATGCCGGCCAGCGACTGAGGCTCTCTGAAACAACGAACCATGGCCAAGCACAGCGACTACTAGCGGTCGCTCTGAAATCCTCGCTACTGACGCTCATCTGTCGCTACCTGGCACTAGTAATGAATCAGCCTGCCCGTTTAGAGCCCAGTCGGTCATCTCAAAGTGGGGGGTTATCCCCTGTACACTATAGGAACTGTGAAACTGAGAAAGTTGATACCGTGACTTTGGCCCTTATTTAAGAAGGAATAGCGACAGGTAGCGACTGGTGAGCAGCCGGTAATGACGGGCCCCGCCACGAGAACGCCGGCTCCCCACCACAATCACACATTTATCAAGCCAATCCTGCTTAGCGACTGAGATGGCACCATATAGCCACTCATTCATCATTATTCCAGCCTCAGCCCACAGCGCCAGCGTCCGACCTTGAACAGCGACAGGTATGACCTCTCGCTACCTGGCGCTCTCCAATGCATTTCAATGGAACAATCTTTAAATATTAATAATTGTTATTAATAGTTTTTTGTTTTTTTTTTTAAATGTGAAAAATTCTGTGACCACTTCTGCCATTTTAGGTAAAAAAAAAAAAATGTACAGAATTAATATTACAGGTCTGATATTAATGTATTCTTATTAATAAATTATTTAAAAAACTTGTTTACTCCAGCGCTCTGGGGTTTAAACATGCATTTTACAGCGCGAGAATTTTTTGAGCTTGATTTTGTAATGAATATGGTGGGAGCCGGTCGCTAGGGCCAGTCGCTATCATGCGCTCCCATACAGCGCGGAACCTGTCAAATAGCGACTCCTCACCCAATATTCAACATTACGGCAAACCGACTGAGTTGCTATCAACTACCGAACAACCGCCAAGCACAGCGACTACTAGCGGGTGCTCTGAAAATGCCGCTACAGTCGCTCAACTGTCGCTACCTGCCACTATTAATGAATCAGCCTCCCCGACTGTGGAAGTTGCAGCTTCTCCCTGTGGATTTGATAAGTTGGAACCGCGACTCATGTGAGAATCAGATGCAGTTTCACATCACATTTTAGGGTTCACAAACCTTCAGTCACCACAGTATCGGGCCCAAAAAATGGCTTCTTCTGGTCTCTTCAGTTTTTTAAGCATCGACTTAGCATAGAAAAGAAATATGCGAATCTCAGGAAAATATGGAATGGCAGAAAACACTCCAGCGATGTTCCAAATGAACTGGCACTCCATGAGCATTTCTCTCTATGTTGACTTTTCATAACAATCTATGAAGGGCACATTCTCTTGTTTCTATGGAAACAACACATCAACAAAAATGTGGTTTGGCCAAGACCAAATGACGAAATACCACAATATGCTAATGGAGGCAAGCGCCGGCTGAATCATTCCTGAAAGACAAATGGTCAGTAAATATGTTTATCTTTTTAAAATATAAATATATATATATATATATATATATATATATATATTATTATATTTTATTATTAAATGTATTATTATTATTGTATTTATATAGCGCCATCTTCCGTAGCGATTTACAAGGTATATATATATATATATATAATGAAAGGTGCAGCACCTGGTAAAAGTCCGGTTTATTGGCCACATCTATACATACGTAGTGAGACATGCAGGGAAATGTTGTTTTCTGAATGCTCAGGAAGAATCAATAATACAATACATGCAATAGTACAATGCAATACAGCAAAGTCAATTACTTTTAGTGATTAGTTATAGAATCTTTCCTTCCAATATGTCTATGGGGTTTATTCATCAAGGGGTAGCGGCTGGCAGCGTCTGGTGAACGCCAGGCACTGTAGGCAATACCACATTTATGTAAAGTATAGTAATGTAACACAGAGCAGTTATAATAGTTATTTCAATCAGCATGTCCAACCATTAAAGTAATGTCCCAGTGTTGTCCCACAAGCACATGCACATTGTTTCAGCGTTGCTAAGGTGAATCTTACAGCACCATTCTACGTGCCCACCACCTTCTAGGTTATGCTCTTACCAGAGGAAGGTTTAGTTATCAGCCTTTTTGTTATATGTCTCCATAGGGTTTCTCCTGGATTAGCCTGCAATTATCCGTAGAGCTCCTCTTAATATAGGTCCCAAATGCTCCTTCCAAAGGTCACTGGTATAAAGAGCATGTGCCTTCGCACCAGCTCATTTAAAATTTTACCATAAAAACAAAAAAGAGAAAGGGGATCTAGCGCAATATGTTTTTTAATAAAAAAGATATATGTAAAAAGTGTCAATCACGCACTCACATATAGGTATCTGTACAAGCGCAACATATGCCAAGAGCGGTTCTCACCCAACCTCAATGTCACCTAGGCCAATGGTGGTAGGAGGGGGAAAGAAGACCGCCACTGGTGCCCAAGTTCCAAGGACTGCAGTATAGTACTGTCGCCGCTACATTTATGAAGGCGATTCTGGTAACTCTAACAAGCGCCATGTAGCGTAAGATAGCGCCAGCACTCTAGCTTCCAGAGCGCCAGGTATTACTTGTTGCTACCTGTCGCTCTCCCATACATTTCAATGAATGTCCCTTCTCTTCTGTTTTAACACAGTTTTTAGTTTTTAATTTTTTTTTGCTCTCAAATAATTGTGTGACCTCTTCTGGCCTAGAAAGAGTCATTTTTGAAAATTTTTTTGATTTTTTATATTTTTATGCAGAATTGTCATTAAAGGTCTGGCATTAAAGTTAGAGATGAGCGAACTTTTGAAAAATTCGATTTGGCTGATCCGCCGAATTTTCCAGGAAAAATCACTATAATCACTATTAAAAACGGCTATTTCTGGGCGTCCAAGAGCCTCCATAGGGTTGCAGAACGTTTTGCTTGGCTGTAACATGCATAGGATGCATGCTGGGTTAGTGAAATGCTATTGTAAAGAAGTATGACATGCAGATCAGAGGCGTTAGATCACTGACGCAGAGCGGCACAATTACAGAGCCTTGAGGTGGCATCAGCATGATGAGCCCATATATTGCCTGAAAGACACACAGTGGAGTTGGCAGCAGCATAGGGAGCCCATATATTGCCTAAAAAACACACCCTGAATTTGGCAGCAGCATAGGGAGCCCAAATATTGCCTGAAAGACACACTCTGGACTTGGCAGCAGCATAGGGAGCACATATATTGCCTGAAAAATACACCCAGGAGTTGGCAGCAGCATTAGGAGCCCATATATTGCCTGAAAGACACACCCAGGAGTTGGCAGCAGCATTAGGAGCCCATATATTGCCTGAAAGATACACCCTGGAGTTGCAGGAGCCCAAAAATTGGCCTAAAGACACGCCCTGGAGTTGGCAGCAGCAGCAGGAGCCCAAACATTGGCTGAAAGAGACACTGGAGTTGGCAGCAGGAGCCCAAACATTGGCCTAAAGACACACCCTGGAGTTGGCAGCAGCAGCAGCAGGAGCCCAAACATTGCTTGAAAGAGACACTAGAGTTGGCAGCAGGAGCCCAAAAATTGGCCTAAAGACACACTGGAGTTGGCAGCATCAGCAGCAGCAGGAGCCCAAACATTGGCTGAAAGACACACCCTGGAGTTGGCAGCAGCAGGAACACAAAAATTGTCTGAAAGGCATACCCTGAAGTTGGCATCAGCAGGAACCCAAAAATTGGCTCAAAGGCATACCCTGAAGTTGGCATCAGCAGGAGCTCAAAAATTGGCCTAAAGACACCCTGGAGTTGGCAGCAGCAGCAGCAGGAGCCCAAACATTGGCTGAAAGAGACACGGGAGTTGGCAGCAGGAGCCCAAAAATTGGCCTAAAGACATACTGGAGTTGGCAGCAGCAGCAGGAGCCCAAACATTGCTTGAAAAAGACACTGGAGTTGGCAGCAGCAGCCCAAAAATTGGCCTAAAGACACACCCTGGAGTTGGCAACAGCAGGAACACAAAAATTGTCTGAAAGGCATACCCTGAAGTTGGCATCCGCAGGAACCCAAAAATTGGCTCAAAGGCACACTGGAGTTGGCAGCAGCAGGAGCCCAAACATTGGCTGAAAGAGACACTGGAGTTGGCAGCAGGAGCCCAAAAATTGGCCTAAAGACACACCCTGAAGTTGGCAGCAGCAGGAGCCCAAACATTGCTTGAAAGAGACACTGGAGTTGGCAGCGGGAGCCCAAAAATTGCCCTAAAGACACACTGGAGTTGTCAGCAGCAGGAGCCCAAACATTGGCTGAACGAGACACTGGAGTTGGCAGCAGCAGGAGCCCAAAAATTGGCCCAAAGACACACTGGAGTTGGCAGCAGCAGCAGGAGCCCAAACATTGGCCTAAAGACACACTGGGGTTGCCAGCAGCAGCAGCAGGAGCCCAAAAATTGGCCAACATTCACACTGGAGTTGGCAGCAGGAGCCCAAAAATTGGCCTAAAGACACACTCTGGAGTTGGCAGCAGCAGCAGGACCCCAAACATTGCTTGAAAGAGACACTGGAGTTGGCAGCAGGAGCCCAAAAATTGGCCAAAAGACACACTGGAGTTGCCAGCAGCAGCAGCAGCAGGAGCCCAAACATTGGCTGAAAGAGACACTGGAGTTGGCGGCGGCAGCAGCAGCAGCAGGAGCCCAAAAATTGGCCTAAAGACACACTGGAGTTGGCAGCAGCAGCAGGAGCCCAAACATTGGCCTAAAGACACACTGGGGTTGCCAGCAGCAGCAGCAGCAGCAGGAGCCCATACATTGGCTGAAAGAGACACTGGAGTTGGCAGCAGGAGCCCAAAAATTGCCCTAAAGACACACCCTGGAGTTGGCAGCAGCAGGAGCCCAAAAATTGCCTAAAGACACACTGGAGTTGGCAGCAGCAGCAGCAGGAGCCCAAACATTGGCCTACAGACACACTGGGGTTGCCAGCAGCAGCAGCAGGAGCCCAAACATTGGCTGAAAGAGACACTTGAGTTGGCAGCAGGAGCCCAAAAATTGGCCTAAAGACACACTGGAGTTGGCAGCAGCAGCAGCAGGAGCCCAAAAATTGGCTGAAAGAGACACTGGAGTTGGCAGCAGGAACCCAAATATTGACTGATAGACACACCCTGGAGTTGGCAGCAGCAGGAACACAAAAATTGTCTGAAAGGCATACCCTGAAGTTGGCATCAGCAGGAGCCCAAAATTGGCCAAAAGACATACATATGTTTTGCACCATTTGGAAAGTGTAAAACGTGGCACCATGCTGAATCTACTCACATGCATCAGCCATTGGTGGGTGGAAATCCTGGCTGATCCATCCCTGATTCATTTTCACAAAGGTGAGTCTCTCCACATTTTTAGTTAACAGATGAGTTCTCCTCGGCGTTACTATGGCCCCTGCCGCACTAAACACCCGCTCAGATGGCACGCTACTGGCCGGGCAGGACAGCTTTTCCAGGGCAAACTCTGCTAGTTGCGGCCACAAGTCAAGTTTGGCTGCCCAGAAGTCCAGCGGATCCTCAAGATGTGTTGGCATGGTCATGTCAAGGTATGACACGACCTGCTGGTTCAGGTCCTGCTCCAGGTCTTCCTGCTGCTCATGAGTAGCCTCACTATGTGGTTGAAGACAGCTACTCATTAGTGACTGTAGACTCAGGCTGCTGCTGATGGAGCTGCTGCTCCTGCCACCCCCCCCCAGCAGCTATGGCAGTGGAAGTTGAGCGCAGAGGGCCCCCCGAGTCAGACCTGCGAGAGTATGGACGATGGCGCAGATAGGCATCGGCCAACTGACTACGTAGGATGTCTCTGTAGTAGGCCAGTTTGTCCTCCCTCTCAGTGGGTTTAAAAAATGCCCCCATTTTTTGCCGGTAGCGAGGGTCCAATAAGTTGGAGAGCCAAAAGTCATCCCGCTGACAAATGGAAACAATTCTGGGGTTACTACGCAAGCACGTGAGCATGCTTCCTGCCATTTGTGCAAGTGACTCGGAGGGACTACCTGTCTCCATCTCCGCTGCATACTGCCACGGTGTGTCTGGGTACTCTGTCTCGCCTTCCTCACAACCCTCTAGCTCCTCTGGCTGCTCCTGCTCCTCCTCTCCTGTCAGCTGACTAGATAAACCAGCCATTTCGCCAAGCCTAAACTGTGCTTCACTGTGCCACTCCTCCTCCTGTTCAGCTCCAACAGGGTTCATGTGGCCGTAAGATGTAGACGCCATGTCTCCAGTGCCCTGACCAGCCATGGTTTCAAACATGTGTTGTAGTACATGAAGAAGTGGAATCACGTCGTTCATCCCGTAATCCTGGCGACTGACAAATAAAGTGGCTTCCTCAAAGGACCTGAGCAAACGGCAGGTGTCACGTATGAGCTGCCACTGGTTGACATTGAAGTTACACAATGAAGTCCCCCTATCCGCTTGAATCATCAAGAAATCAGACTATGTTGGGGGCTACCGTTCTGACGCTGTTGCTCAAGAAGGATGTGCTTGGCGGTGTAGGAGTGGCTGAAGTGCATGCAAAGTTTCCTTTCCGTTGTTAGGCTGTCTTGCAGATGGGGGGAACACTTCAGTAACCGCTTGACAACCAGATTGAAGACGTGAGCCATGCAAGGCGCATGGGTCAAGCTTCCTTGTCGCAGTGCAGACAAAATGTTCTTCCCATTGTCGGTAACCATGGTTCCCATTTTCAGTTTTCTTGGAGTAAGCCATGTTTGGATTTCTTGATGAATACATTTTAGCAGTTCCTCCCCTGTGTGACTCCGTTTGCCAAAACAAACCATGTGAAGCACAGCGTGACACCTCCGTGCCATGCACACATGGTAGACTGGAGGGGCACTGAGACTTGAGCCTACAGTGGAGGGTGAGGAGATGGCGGAGGATGAGGAGGCCGAGTCGCACGGTGTCACAGGCCCAACGGGCAGGGAGCGCAGAGGCCGAAGCGGCGTGACCTGTCCAAGTTGCTGCTGCTGCTGCAAAGGAACCACATTCACCCAGTGGGCCGTAAACGACATGTACTGTCCTTGACCGTAGTTACAGCTCTAGAAGTTGGCACTGCCATGCACTTTGGTACACACCGACAGGCTCAAGGACTGGCCCACCTCCTGTTCAACAAAATTGTGCCGCGCTGGTACTTCCTTCTTGGCAAAGAAATGACGGCTTGGGACTCTCCACCTCGACTCGGCACAAGCCATCAGTTCTCTGAAAGGTGCAGAGTCCACCACCTGAAAAGGGAGCGACTGCAGCACCAGCAACTTGGACAGGAGCACATTCAGCTTCTGCGCCGTAGGATGAGTGGGCGCATACTGATGTCTCTTGGACATGGCTTCGCTGATGGATTGCTGGCGGGATGCATGACTTGGAGGAGGAGGAGCAGCAGGAGCATCTGGAGCGAAAGAGGATGGATATGACGCACAGCTGCCTTCGGCTGAGGTGCTGGAGCCTTGGCTGGCAGAAATTGGGAGCGGTGTGCCACTTGGTGAGGAAGCAGCCTGGACCACCTCTTCGGAGCCTCGGATCTCCCAGGCCGCTTTATGGTGACACAGCATATGTTGACGCAGGGCCGTGGTGCCAACATTTGGGCCCTGGCCACGCTTCACCTTCTGCCTACACATCTTGCATGTTACCATGTTACTCTCCTGTGGATGCTTGATGAAAATCTGCCACACTGCCGAGTAGCTACTTTTCCCACCAACAGCCCTCACTGATTCACTGCTACTGTCGCCAACTCCAGGAACCCCTGCTCCACTACCTCCTGATAAGGTAGCCTGCCGCGCGGCAAGTGATCTACCCCGGCCTCGTTTGTCTCCAGACCTTACAATTGTGCCCCCATGCTGACTGCCAACCATGCTGCTAACACCTTGCTGCCTGAGCTGCTGACTCCGGGGCAACCTGCGCCCCTCTTCTCCTGATGATGATGATGAAGCCCCTTCTGCACCCGGCTCCCAAGTGCGATCGGCTTCATCATCATCATCATCGAGTTGTGTCTGCACGTCACTGATGTTCTCGGTTTCCTCAACAGTGTCTGGTGTAGGAGCTGGAACGCTCACCACACCACCTCCCACGCCACTCTCCACATCACTATTTGTCTGCCTAGCGAAAGAAGCCACCTCCATTTCTTGGCTGGGCAGTAGCTGCTGACTGTCCTCTTTCTGATCGTCCTCACTAAAGAGTGGAGCTGAACCCAAAGCATAGGATACGTCGCTGGGGGGAGAGAACGGCGTAGGACAGAGGCAATGGGAGGACAGGGACTGCTCCCGGGCCATGCCAACTCAGGGTTGTGTCAGAGGAACCTACCGACTGTAGACTGGGGGTGTCAGATGTAACTTGTGATGATGTAGATGACCGCGTTAACCAATCTACGACGGCAGATGCGTTACTGGTGGAGACACGACCGCTAGCAGATACTGGCAGATCAGGTCTCTCACCACGACTCCTGCTGCCACTCGCCCCTAGTCTGCTGTGACCTCTGCCTACTGAATCTAGGCATCTGCCACTCCTCTGTGAAAATCCTGGCACTTGTCTGCCTGACATTTTTATGTATTTGAAATGCGCAACAGGCACTTTAAAAAATGTGTTTACTTTAAAAAGCAGAAGGTAAATAAACTGAGGAACTGCTTCTGTGTAACAGATACTATGAAAATTGGCAATATGGGATGCCCAGTTGGCAGGGGTTTTTACAGCAGACACAAAAACAATTAAAACTAATCTAGTTAGAAGAAATCCCCTTTAACAGCAGCTTGTGTGTAACAGATAGGGTTAAATGTGCTGATATGGCACAACCCAGTGGGCAGGGGTTTTTACAGCAGACACAAAAACAATTCAAACTGTAATCTAGTTAGAATAAATCCCCTTTAACAGCTGCTTGTGTGTAACAGATAGGGTCAAATGTGCTGATATTGCATGCCCAGTGGGCAGGGGTATTTACAGCAGACACAAAAACAATTCAAACTGTAATCTAGTTAGAAGAATTCCCCTTTAACAGCTGCTTGTGTGTAACAGATAGGGTTAAATGTGCTGATATGGCATGCCCAGTGGGCAGAGGTTTTTACAGCAGACACAAAAACAATTCAAACTGTAATCTAGTTAGAAGAAATCCCCTTTAACAGCTGCTTGTGTGTAACGGATAGGGTCAAATGTGCTGATATGGCATGCCCAGTGGGCAAGGGTTTTTACAGCAGACACAAAAACAATTCAAGCTGTAATCTAGTTAGAAGAAATCCCCTTTAACAGCTGCTTGTGTGTAACAGATAGGGTTAAATGTGCTGATATGGCATGCCCAGTGAGTGGGCATGGGTTTTTACAGCAGACACAAAAACAATTCAAACTGTAATCTAGTTAGAAGAAATCCCCTTTAACAGCTGCTTGTGTGTAACAGATAGGGTTAAATGTGCCACTGCCAACATGCGATGCACAGTTGCCAGGGGTTTTTACAGCAGAAACAAAAGCAATTTAAAACTGTGATCTGGCTATTAAATTAAATGAAAATAAAAAAAAGCTTTCCCTGTTACTTTCTCTGCTGTCCCTGCCTCGATCTTTCCCTATCTTTCCCTATCTTTCTCTGGTTCTGTCTGGCACTCTGTGGGTCTCCCTGGCTCTCCCTGGCTCTAAACAGCTCCCTTCTGGCTACAATACAACACTGAAATGCGCACAAGCAAGATGGCTGCCGTTTATATAGCACTGTGACGTCACGGGGTTCCTGGCTGCTGATAGGCTGCATGTGACCTTCCCATGATACCTTGCCCCAGGGGATATGTCCAGACATGTGCATCCACCATTTTACAATGCCTGTAATTGAAGTAAATGGAGTTTAAATGAAAAATTCGATTGATCAAATCGCGGGGAAATTTGGATTCGTTCAGAATCAAATATTTCCTAAAATTCGGAACGAATTCGGGTTCATCCGGATCGATTCGCTCATCTCTAATTAAAGTGTCACAATGTTACATGTATAATTCCATGTGTTTTCGCTTTGTTACTGGTGGATATGTGTTTAAAGACAAACTTTAATCACACAGCATCTGGCGCTCTATGCTAAAGCGTCCAAATCCAGAGCGCCTACGCTCTGTGTATCTGTTTTTTTGTTGAATATGGTGTGAGTGCTGAGAGTCGGTCGCACTGAGCTGGCGTTACCGTTCGCTCCCTGCAACGCTGTACTGGTGTTAGAGCGCCCAACATACATCTTATTCATCAATACCGGCCAGGTTACTACAGCGACTGAGTCGCTCTGTTACAGCGCCCGATAGCTGATCACAGCGTCTACTACTGGTCGCTCTTAGCGCCTCTGTACAGACGCTCATCTGCCGATAGCTGGCACTAGTGACGAATCAGCCTGCCCGTTGGAATAGCTTTAATGCAACAACTACTTCCTGTATATGATTGCCATGCTATTGATAAAGTTAGTTTAAAAGTAAAAAACATGAAGTTTTAGGCACACCTTGTGACTGTATGCTTAGTGTGGTGGTTAACCTTCTAACAGAAAGGAGCTGTTTGCTTTGCTCCTTGTTGAGATGTGTAACTGATGTATCCTGTTCATGTTTATGTTCCTGATTGTTGCTGAATAAACAGTCGTTGTTCCTGCACGCTACAAGCCACTGCCAACAGTCTATCAATGGAGGTCATACTAATGATTTAGTGAAGCCAGTTAAACTCTATCTACACATGGCTGGGTGTGAATTGCAGCTTGCATCTCGGTGAGCTTTTAATTTTAGAGATGAGAGAACTTTTCCAAAATTTGGTTGATGCCGAACCAAACCTCTAAAAGCAAAATCGCCAAATTAATATAGGTGTATTTTGGGATCATTTTTCAATACCTGGTGTAAGCAGAAACTGACCTGCGGTGGGAGGGGGTGGGGCCTGGGACCCAGAATGTTTGCTAGCCTCTTGTTCCTTTCCCCACACTGCCAGTCAGAGTGTATGGTCCCTTAATGCCCCCTCCTGTAGACTATTCTTCATACTGAGACAGAATGGAGACCAGCTGCTCAACCAATCCTGGTGTCTCCTACCCATATCTTAAACCTCCTAATCTGCTTTCAGGCCTTCCAGAGGACAAGGACCACGCAGGGTCCCAATACTCCTTCCCATGGATCCCCAGTACCTGCCCCAGGACTGTCCTATGACCCAGGGACTTCACCCATGTGAATTACACAGGAAGAGAGGAGAAGACCCTCCAGCCCAAATCCCCATGTCCTATCTAACCCACCCTTATTTCTTCTTCACTTGGGTTTGTGATGCTGCCTAAAATCTTTGGAGATGGTAACTGGGCCCCTGCTCAACCTTAAGGAAACACCCACCCTGGAGCCAGTGGATGAACAAAATCTCCAGTTTATGCTCTTTCCCCTTCCTCCATGTGCAGACCCCAGTATAAGGTTGAGAGTTTCGCTTAAAAAAAAAAATTTGTAACAAAGACAATTGTTCCTGGCGCCCCCCAGAACCAGTAGTTCTATTGAGGCCCACCTAAGCGTGTGTGAGAGGTAGGTAGGTAGGTATGTATGGAGGCTACCCCCTTAAAAAAAATCCAAGGATGCTCAGGCTGCACATAGCCGAGAATATCACGGGGAGGCCGATTCAGTAATAGCGCCAGGTAGCGACAGATGAACGCCTGAAGTATGGCGCTATGAGTGCCGCTAGCGTACACCGCGGGCGGCTGCGATTCGCTATAGCAGTCCTGCTCAGTCGCTACCTGCCGTTGTTGTGAACAATGCCTACATTGGTGAATATGATGTTTCAGATCAGCTTTGTAGGCGCTGTCATTTTTTTCACACGCTATTCAACACAGCGCCTGCGCGTTGGTTTGCTGTTGGATTGAAATCAATGTTAGGACCTTCAGTAGTAAACACATTGCAACATGTTTCTTTGGTGAATTCTTTTTTTTTTTTTATTTATTTTTTGGGTGCAAGACAAAAATTCAAATAAAGTTTTTTTTTCATCATGGTGCCTAAAGAAGAAGAAAAAGTTTAGTTAGTATTTATAAATAATTTTGTTTTTTAGCATTTAATTACATTGTTGTTTTTTGGTTTGGGACAGTTTTTGCCAACTTGCACAACACCCCTAATTGTTATGTTGGTCAACTCCCCCCCCCCCCCTTATAGTGGTTTGGCTCAACTTACACACCCCTTATAGTGGTTTGGGTAATCTTACACACCCCTTATAGTGGTTTGGGTCATCTTACACCCCCCTTATAGTGGTTTGGGTCAACTTCCCCCCCACTTTATAGTGGTTTGGGTCATCTTACACACCCCTTATAGTGGTTTGGGTCATCTTACACACCCCTTATAGTGGTTTGGGTCAACTTCCCCCCCACTTTATAGTGGTTTTGGTCATCTTACACACCCCTTATAGTGGTTTGGGTCATCTTACACACCCCTTATAGTGGTTTGGGTCATCTTACACACCCCTTATAGTGGTTTGGGTCAACTTCCCCCCCACTTTATAGTGGTTTGGGTCATCTTACACACCCCTTATAGTGGTTTGGGTCATCTTACACACCCCTTATAGTGGTTTGGGTCATCTTACACACCCCTTATAGTGGTTTGGGTCAACTTCCCCCCCACTTTATAGTGGTTTTGGTCATCTTACACACCCCTTATAGTGGTTTTGGTCATCTTACACACCCCTTATAGTGGTTTTGGTAAACTTATGATTGGAGCCAACAAATAGTTCCCCTGTAGTGCAGTACTTGGATTAGAGTGAAGGGGAGGTAGCTTACTGAGAAAAACTAAGTGATCATGCTTTCCCTTAGCTCAAAGCCAGTCTGGGTGTCCTCACTCGTTTCTGCGGGCAAGTTGGGGATTTCGGGCACCAGTGCTGTTTCCTCAGGGGGTTGGATTCTGTGGCATATGCAAATATTGTGTAGCACACAGCATGCAAGGATAATCTTGGAGACCTTTTGTGGACTGTACAACATCTCTCCTCCTGGGCGTGCCAAACACAGAAAGCGCGCTTTCAGCAGTCCAATGGTTCTTTCCACAAAGCTTCTGGTTGTGCGATGTGCTGCATTGTAGCGTTGTTGGGCAGAGGTCTGTGGGTTTCTGACCGGAGTCATGACCCACGTTCTCTGCCCGTATCCCTTGTCCGCTGTGGAATAAACACAATGAGAGAGACAGCAATTAGTACTAGTACATGTTATTTTTCGCAATATTTTAAATTTAGCTTACTAGGCCACATATTTTATGCAAAATACTTTGACATGGTTATTTATTTACCCAGTAGCCAGCCAGCTGGCATTTCGTTGTTCTCGAACTTCTGGCACAGGACTGACTGCTGGAGCACGTAAGAGTCGTGGCATGAGCCGGGAAAGCCAGATCTCACGGCCCGCAGCTTCATGTCATGGTCACAGACCACCATGACATTCATGGAGTGGAACTGTTTTCTGTTCCGATAATGCAGCTCCTGTGCACGGGGAGGGCGGAAAGGGATATGTGTACCATCCACGCACCCTAGCACATTTGGAATCCCTCCCATGCGATAGAATGCATGCTTGATTTGGGCAACCTCATCCTCATCCTCAGGAAACTTGATGTAAACAGGGATCAGGTCACAAATAGCCAGTACTACCTGGAAAAATATGCGGCTCATTGTAGCCTGGCTGATCCCGCTGAGGAGGGCAGAGGTTGCCTGGAAATTCCCTCGTGCCACAATATTAAGCGTGGCACATAGGCGAACTATGCCTGGAATGGATTGGGTGCGTTTGGTGGATGGCTCGATTTTGGTCTTAATCTGATCATATAGGGACTGTAGTGCTGCACGATTCAGACGAAAGCGGCTTCTGATCTGCTCGTCACTTAAATCCCACACTGAAAGACGGATGCCAAAGGATCGGGGTGCCCTAAGCCTCACAGCACCCTCCTCCCTGGCCTCCTGTTCTTCCAGCATTCTCCCACATCCCTGCACCCATAACCCATACATCACCCTCTTATCCATCTCACACTCACTGAACAGATATACAAAAGAAGGAAAACCAAAAAAAAAAACACAAACACACCACACACACAAGCACACTCCTCACACAATCACTACAATGCAGCTCACCACAAAACCAGAAGTATAGTGGTCTGAACCACCAGACTGCTGAAAGTGTGCTTTCTAAGTTAGGCACAACCAAGAGGGGAGTTGCTGCACAGCCCACAAAAGGCCCCAAAATCAATCCTCACTTGCTGTATGCTACACAATATTTGCATATGCCAACAAAATCAATCTCCTAAAGAAACAGCACTGATGTCAGAAATCACCCAACAAGCCACAGAGAGTAAGGACCAAACCCAGCCAGACACTAAAATGAGCTAAGGGACCAAAGCACCACACCACAGCCTTTGCCACAGTGCAACAATACCAGAAGGTTGTCAAATCCAGCCATTTATACTTAACTTGGGAAAAGGACAGGTCCGCTTTGCCGCCTTTGGCGTTGCTCTGCTATTTCCTGTCTGCAATTAGATGACCCAGGTGTGCTAGAAACGGATTGCGCATGCGTACGCTAAAACATACTAGCGTACGTGAGCAGATACTTGCGTGCTTTAGCGGACATGTCTGAACATTCTGTGGTGGACCAATGAAAGGTAAGCTGCTCTTAATTTAAATAGCCGTTTGTAGAGCCACATTTCACAAGTGTTTAATATACCTGAGTACATTGTTGTCTTTGGTTGTGTGTTGGTTGGTTAATGAGCTCTGTAATTAGTTAATTGGCTACCACACATGGTTCCGTCAGTGCAGTGGAGCTGTTGCTACAAGCACCTGGCCAGTATGTGTGAATCAATTAAGTGGACCTGTTTGTGATTGGTTGTTAGAGCACATAAAACCTGCACCCCCCCCAGAAGATGTTGATGCCATTCTGTAGTCTGTATGCGTGCTTGTGTGTTGTATAGTGGTGTGTGTGTGTGCAGCTACAGGATGGAGCCAAATTCTGGACATCTGCCGGCCACAGCTGGCCCAAGTAGGAGTGTGTTGGGTGCTGTGCGCAGACCTCCCTTAAGGAAAAGGGCCCAGGCCGAAGGTGAGCCTGCACCCAAGGCCAGCCGCCCATTTGCCAAGAGGGAGCCAGAATTTAATTTGGCGGATAACAATACTCTTGTGCGTCTTACCCTGGCCAAATGGGAGCTGATATTTGGCTCCCAAAGTCTATAGGCAAGCAAGAAAGGAGCAAATTGTGGGATGCCATTGGGGAGGAGCTTACTAGCAGTGCTCAATACCCACTTGGTGGCCCATCCTGCAAGAAACGCTTCTACACTTTGAGAAGGGCCCTTATGCAAAAGATGAAGCATGATCTTGAGGTCGAGAGTGGGACCATCCAGGGTCCAAAGAGTACCTACAGGCCATATGAGGAGATGCTGAAGGCCAAAATTCCACTCATTCGGCTGCAGGGTGTTGATGCTGGGGATGACACCACAGGTTGGACTGAAGGTACATATTTTGTGCATATTTTTTTCTGGTAATGTTAATGTATGTGATTTGCTTTGTCTCTTTCTGGGCAACTAACAGTAGGACATGTGAAGTAGTACATTGTACCTCATAAATGTTTTCCTTTCCTGTCTGTTGCTTTCTGCATAGGTGCACATGGTGATGTCCTGGATTTGGGTGAGGAGGACACCCCAACTCCTGCACTTCAACCAACCTCTAGCCTAACCCAGTCTGCCATTGAAGGTATTTATCACTAATTTATGGGCTGTTTTTTTTTTTTAAATGGGTGTGGGAGCACCTCAAACAATAGCTTGTACCACTTTTGAGGATTAGTAATATGGTCCTGGTGACTAATTTCATGCCCACTTTAACCCTCTCAGCAACTAACTAACAAGGCCCTAACATGTGTAGCTATGTGGGAAGCCAGAGATGTGTGGGCATATATCTGCATATACATGTGGAAGCCACACTGGCCTTTATTAGTGAATATTAGTGATTGAGCTGCTCACACACACACCTTAATTCATGGTTTATTTTGTGCCGCACATTACCAATGGCTAAATTTATACTTTGCTTTTGCCTTGCTGCACCGCCATTGGCACCAGCATCTCCTCAAGAGCCAAGCTTCTCTTTGGATGCCGGTAAGTGCATGTGTCAACCTTGCTTTTTCCACTTTAACACAAGTGCATGTCTTTCATTCCTCTTTTTTCTTTGTAGGCACTGCTTCATCTTTGGACACCACTTCCTATGTTGCAGGTCAACAGGACCCTGTTGGTGTGTATTGCCCAAAACAATGTATCCTTTATGCTGTTTGTGTTACACTGGTTCTATTTGGTTAGTCTAATAATCTACATGTTTGCTATGTCAACTTGAAGATGGCTCTTTTTAGTGGATTTGCCATCCCCAGGCTCATTAGTAAACTGTTTAGAGTGAGTCATTCACCCGAGTAGTGTTATGAATATTTAGAGACATTCATTGTGTATTTTAGTTGGCCGGAATCTAGGAAGTGGCTGTCCGGAAAGGGCCCTTCACCTTGAGGCTGCTAGAGATGAGGGTAAGTTGGTTTTGCTTGATTATCTAGTAAGGATGTTTGCAAACCTTTTTTGGGAATTTATTAGTCCAACTTGTGTTTAAACATGTATTTTCAAGGGCAAAGCTCGAGTGAGGGCCTAACTCTGGACATCTGTGAGATGGCGGGTATGTGTAATTTGAACAATGTGTCTGTTAGTGTTTGGCCCAATTATTGGCTACTCTTCCTCTTACATACATGTTAGCAATCTGAGTTTACAAGATCCCTTTTGGCTATTGTGTAATCTGCCACTTTGTCGAGGTATGGCCTCGATAGTCTATCCATATTAAATTTGATTTTTGTCCACTGACCTACTAACATGACTTTCCTGTTTAGCATATGCCAGCTTGCCCCATCTCGCAGATGTGGATTTCCCCCTTTCTGGCAGCCAGACCCCGGAACTACTTAGGGCGGACGACACTGAGGTAACATGGCTTATTTTGGGGAACACTAACCACATTGACATGTTCGTGGGTAGTCCAGGAACCACTATGTAACATGTTATTTCTTTGGTGTTTTGGCAGGAGGCCATACCTGAAAGCCAAGCTGTGCCGTCTGCCCAAGTGCCATGTGGCCAAGCTACAGAGGCTCAAGCAAGGGTAAGTTTGATTGTTACACTTTGGGTAAATGATTGGAAGGGGCATACCTGCATTGTTTCAGCTTCACTACAATCATTTTTTTTTGTTTTTTTAGGCCGAACACACAAGGAGAGGAGGTCTAGCACCGACAAGTGCAGAATTCTATGAGCTAGGGGTCCGGATGCTGGAGGACTACAGTCGCCAACAGCCACGTGATGGAACTAATGAGTGCATTGCGGCGTTGGAAAATCAGGGGCTGGTGCATCGGCAACAAATTGAGGACCTGCAGCGCCAGCTCCATGATGTTCAACATGGGCAACAAGCGAAAACAAACAGGGCACTAGATCGAATGGCACATGCCATGGAGCAATCGGTATAGAGCCAGGACCAAACTTTGTTGTTGATCCATCAGCTGATAGAACAGCAGTCTATTTTTTTTACTGCACTGTTGTTCCCCAACACCACCCCTAGCAATGAATCACAACCTCCAAGGCCACCAAGTCAAGAATTTTGATTTTTTTTTTTTTTTGGTTAATTTTGGGAGAATAAATGTTAGTACCCCACCTCAAAATCGTGTTTTTGCAAAGACATAGCTAAGAACACAGTCAGGGATGAGTCTCTAGATCTAGATATGTACATGTAGCCAGAAATGTATGACACACATTGGTGACCATATATTACTATGGTTTACACATTAAATGGCTACAAAGGTACACCAACATTTACAAACTAATGGGTTGCTAGACACCTAAACTATGCTTGACAAGGCACAACACACTGTAATTAGAAAAATATAAAATATTTATTGGGCCTCAAGGCGGCCAACAGGGCCAACATTCCGCCGCACAGCGGCAAAAACCATACCCCCCACCCTAACGATGCCTCTTCTTGGCCAGAAGCATAAGGCGAAGACGCCGGATAGACTGCCACAGTCTGCGATGCTCGGTTTCACAAGCTGTAGAGAGTATAAAAAAACAATATTCAAAACATAGAATGTGAGCTCAACATACACAGATGTAGCAATGTAATGTAATTGCCTCAAATTAGCTGACCCACACATTCACATTGTTGTCAACTGTGCCCTTATGTGTTACCATTATATGAGTACTAGTGGCTGCCTTAAATGTGGCTACAACATTCCAAGCATACATTTACTCTGAACTCTTGGGAATAAATTAAGGTATAAGTCCCAGTGTGGACATTTCTTTGGTTAGTTACAGCCAAACATCAGGGCCTAAGTCCTAACGATTAAACTGCTTAGCCCAAGCATATTAGAGGTCACCACCTTAGCAGGCCAATTTGTTTTTGGGCAAACCACATTTTTACACTATGTGGCAAAAACAAGAATGGGAGCCAACAATCAAGCATGCAGACATGCATTTAGGATTGTCGGACAAACACATCTAACCTAGATGTGTGCTTAGAAAAGACATAGGTACATTGTAAATTTCTCAAGAATTTACAATAAGACATAGGGGTCCAAAGTCTTTAGGCATATAAAGTGGGATGTACTCACCATCGCAGCTGTGGCTGGGGCCCATGCTGCTGGCCGTCCCGGGAGCTGGGGTGGGGAGTATGGTCACCGGCTCCGTCTGCGTGGCAACATCTGTCAAGAAAAAGCAAAAGAGAAACCCAAATTTAGTTGGCCAATGACACATGAAGATTTGACATCCATCTGTTTAGGGAGTCTGCCAAAACAAATGCTTGCATGGTTACACAAATGTTGTCCGACATTAGCATATTTACTGGTCCATGAGTTCATGTACATTATTTATGTGTGCAACATGGACACATCAAGATAATGTGCCAATAACCTTTACAGTGCAATGCTAAGGCCTAATTTGCAGTTGAGTGTAGAATCTTACTTGTAGAGTATGCAACATGTGTTAGCCGGAACAACTCACAAAAATAACACATTTGCTAGCCGCCATCATGGTGTGGGCTGAAACATAGGGGTGGTTGGCAGTTGGATTGCACTATAGTGGTGTTTGTGATGTTAATGTAAATTAGAAAACCATCTTCTACTATGGACCAGGAAACATGTGTATGTTTAAAGTGGACCAACACCCAGGATTTATACTATCCTGGGTTTTGGGCCACTTTGGCGAGGCACCCCGATCGGAGAGAGAGCCCGTCCGCCGCCGCCTCCCGCGCGTCACTTTTACAGGGCGCGTGCCCGCGCAGGCCATTCACAAACGGCCGGCGCGGGCGCACGCACATCTAGAGGGGCGCGCGGGAGGCGGCGGTGGCTTCCGCCGCCGCCAATGAGGTAAGGAGTTTGTGGGCTTTTGGAGGGGGCCCGCGGTGAGGGAGGTGATCGGCCAGGGAAGCTTATAGATTCCCGGGCCAATCACCAATGGGTGTTGGTCCACTTTAAGGAATGTCATAACATATGGAATGTGAGGGATAACAAACACTTACCACGACTATGCCCGCGGCCAAGGTCTGGCGCATAGCTGGTGGAGGTGGTGGCTCTATGATGCCCTAAAAAACAGATAACAAGGGCACAGGATTAGTGCTAAGTCACCAAGATCACCTGTAACAGACAAACAAGAATTAGAAATGCACTCACCAGGGGATGACCTGCCTCTGGTTTCCCAGGGAGGACTCTGAGGAGGAGGCGTTGAGCCTCGACTCCTCACAATTGGCCCTGAGGATCCCAAACCACATGGGCCACCCTCCTCCCTCTCACTCCCAGATCCTTGAGGGAGTGTGGGTGAGTCCACTTCCACCTCCCCACTTGGACTCCCCACTTGAGAGTGGCCCACGGGGTTTGCAGACTCACCAGAGTCCAATTGTGAGGAGCTGAGGCTCCAAACTGCCCGCCCCCCAGCAGCACGCTCCTCTGGGGCGTCATCCCCTTCCTCCCCTGGGTCCTCTAAATTGGACTGGTGAGAGGGCCCCCGCAGAGTCATCGGACCCCACCACTCTGCTGCGGGGGAGGAAACCCTTCCCACGTTTGCCCAGGGGAGGACACTTATCTGTGTAAAAGGGGGCAAAAAAATGACAACTTTAAAACCCAGAATGTACAAAAAAAAAAAAATCATAATACATTAGTGGATTGATTGACATGTTGTGAGCTGACACTTACCTGAAGCATAGGCATCATAGAGCCTATACACACCCTCTGGGTCCCGGCGCTTAAAGTCCGACCACTTTTGGACTATGGAGCGGACAGTGAGGTTCGTGTGGAAGCGCCGGGACACAGTGGCCTTCACCTCCACCGCTATGCGCCTCTTCGCCCCACGGGCATAATCATATTCCCTCATCAAGAAATCCTTAAAAACATAAAAAAATAAAACAAATTATTAATAACATATATATATATATATATATATATATAGTAATAAGCATAAATAACAACCTATATGGTTGCACAGCATAAATACAACATATACTTACTTTGACCACCTGGCCATTCACCCGAGGATCCACCCTTTTTCGACGCAATTTGGGGGGTTTGGGGGGTGCAGGGGATGTTGAGGGACCAGGGGAGACAGGGGGAGGAGGGGGGGAAGGGATTGGGGAGGAAGATTCGGAGGAGTAGCTTGGGAGGGGGACTGCTCTGCATCTGGGCCGCATGTTGAAACCGGAAGTTGCAAAATGAAAGTAAAAGTTAAAAAAAAAAAAAAAGCAAACGCATCGCTAAAATACGCTTAAATACGCTTAGCAATTGAATACGCTTAGCAATTCGCTAGGGTACGCAACATCACAATAACGTATAGCGCCGAGTCAGCGCCGGCTATGTCTGCTGCTTATTCAGCAACAGCGACTGGGGGGCGTGACAAGTGAAATAGCGAACCAAAACCAAACACACATGTATGATCTTCATAGCGCCGCGGCCTGCTACACACAGCGGCTCGGCATAGCGACTGGGCCGCGCCGCTATACCACGGATTCATCAAGAACATTACTCTCAGAGAGTGTGGGCGTTGTTGTTCACTGACTGTGGCACAGAGCGCCTGTAACGCTTTGGCCAAAAAGATAGTTTGGGGGGTTAGACCCCTTCGAAAACGCTAACAATCACTGAAATGACATTGGGAGAGTGCTGTGATTTGGACATCCAAGTGACACAGTCCTAATTAAAATTAAAAAAAAACAAAACATACAAAAACATTACAGAAATATCAAAAATTATGTTTGAGGCATGCCAGAATTTAAAAAAAAAAAAAAAACAAAATAAAAAAAAACCCCAAAAAAGCAAAAACAATCCCCTCGATTCAAAGAGCAAAAGTTAATTGATTTCGTATCGAGAATCGTAAGTTTGGGTGGGTGTTAGTCATTTTTTCCTGTTTTTTTGGCCATTTACGACTCGCACGAGCCTACGTACGAATGCGTATATGCTCTTACGATCAGCGGAAGTTCGTTCCTAAATTTTAGGATCAAAACGTAAAACTTAGGATCAAATCCTAAAACTTACGATCAAAACGTAAAACTTAGGTTAATTGGATGTGTTTAGGTGTGATTCAGAGAAACCTCTAAACGCGTTTTAAAAGAAAGCCACAGCCGACACCTTTTAACAGCCGGATTGCTGTTCGTGAACAGGTTTTTTGGCTATGTGGAGGAGTCTGCGCGTCTTGTGCTCCAATGAACTGCATGTATCAGCATGGCCGAGGCCATAAATTGTATGGCAATGCATACCTGATTCATGTATGCCTTATAAAAGCATTTTAATGTGGACCTTAATTAGTCCTTTGCATGTAAACCTTTATTTTGCAATATATTTGCGTTAATTAAAGAAACTTATGTCCTTTGTTATTTATTTTAAAATTGAGGTCCTAGAATAATATTTTTAGATTGCATTTATTGGTGTAGTTATTTACCTTTGCTTTGTTTAATTATTTAAGCACATCTTTGGTCAGATGCATCACACTTACTGAGGAGAGGAGAGCGGGATAAAGTGCAGGATGTGGGTTACTGCTGTATTTTGCACAGACACAGCAGAGCTGGGGGCATGGAAAGGTCAGAAATCAAAGAATCCAGAGCAACACAGTCACAAGGCCCTTTCTGTTTGCAGGCTGCCCGATAATACCTGAGCCGCCATCTTGGCTGTTTCTAGGCTCATAACATGCAGAAGTTGCTGGGTGTTTTTTAATATTTGTGAGCAAACTGTATGTAGAGGGTGTGGGTAACCACACTAAAAATTTAAAGTTGTACCATTTGAAGCATAAATATTAAAATTAAATCCACAAGTAAAAAATGCAAGTTAAGTAAAAATTAAACAAAGTAAGATTTACTTATGCAAATGCATTCATTAATGGTTGGTTACTAAAAAATGAATGAAATAAAGAAAAATAAAAGACCAAATATTTAGAATGCACTTTAATGAGGTAAGTTTGTAGTGCGGAGCCGCAAGATCAGAAGGATTTACGTCCAGACAAAAAAGGAAAAAGGGCAAAACCAATGTTGCAACCTGAGAAATGAAACGGAAAATTCAGGATGGAAACTGACATAGGTCTGATTCCCGAACTGCCATACGAACGGACGTATATTTTAGGATAGAAACGTATTTGCTTATTGAATCACTCGCAAGTTCATACGAACGCACGAGCGGACGTGAAAAATAGGATGATCGTGACCCAAATCCAAGCTGTTACATGTTTCTTTGAATCAACCCAAATGTCTGCCATAGAAGGGTATGGGAGAGCGCCAGGTAGCGAGAGGTAAGACCTGGCGCTGTGCAAGGCACAACACTGGCGCTGTTTGCTGTGGTTGAAAATTTGATAAATCTGCCGCTACATGGCGCTATTCCAGTCGCTACACAGATTTTGGATGATAAATGTGCTATTGTGTGCCGTGTCCGGCGTTGATCAGCGTTCATCATTCACTAGTTAGCGCTACCTCCCGCTCACCAGGCGCTACCTGTCGCTATTCCTTGTTAAATAATGCCCCAAGTGTCCCCCTTTAGTGTCGTGCAACCAATTTCAGGCGACCTATGGAAAATGATGAATGGAATTCCCTCCTACACAATCTAACTCTGTCCACTAGCAATCAAATCACAGCTTTCCTTATCTCTAGCTATGCCCCTATTGATGAGCCAATCAGCAAAAGGCGGGGCATTTTATACTGGCAGGGCATCAAAGGGGAGTGACTGGGGGGGTGGGGAACTAGGAGTGGATTGACCACTTGATTTTGAACATGGACTTCTGGCTGAAGTCCATGTTCGAATTTGGGAACCCGAACTCACGAAGTTTGGTACAAAATCAACTTCTGCGGTTCTAATTTGCCCAACACTAGCCATAAGACGGGGATTTTTTAGCAATCAGGTGAATTTTTAAATATATTTTAATGCCCAAATCAGGCATAGCAAGGGTCTGGTTAGCTTGGGGGTTACAAAAATCTCAGTCTTCCTCTTTAATAGCTCCCCTTCTCTACCTTTTAGATCTTTACGTGTCTTTTACCCTTTCTCTCTCTTTGGATTCTCTTCCTCTATCACTCCCTCAACCCCTCTATGACGCCTCTACTTCGTTCTACTTTGCTGAATGTGACTCATCTCGTTAAACTAAGGTAAAATATGGAAGCTTTCATGCAAACTATTTTAATCCAGCAGTGACCCAGCACACATCCTGTGCAATTTCAATTATTATTCCTTTTTACCGCGTTGTTCAATTTATGCTTGTTATGTTCCACACCTGCTGCAAATGTTATTGTGTTTATGGATTTTTCAGTGCAAAGAATTTTACAAACCAAGTCTATATTTGGCCGTGCCAATCTCTTATTAAAAGTTCTTTAAATTGGCAAATTTCCATAATAACATCCATAAAAAGAGCCGTGATTATAGTTTTAGGAAAGTTGATGAAAGAGAAAGTAAATGCTATTAAAAACTATAGCTATACAAATCCGGGCTGCAAATGTCAATGAGTATAAAAGTTTACTAGTGTACTAATATAAAAGAAAATAAAAGGCATTATTATTATTATTGTTTATTTATATAGCGCCATCATCTTTCGTAGCACTTTACAAGGTGTGATTACAGACCAGGTAAAACATATAGAGAACAATATAAAACTAGATGCTACGAGGTTCAAACCAAGTGTTGTGAGCGCAGGAGACAATAGGAAGGAGAGCCCTGCCCTTGCGAGCTTACAGTCTAAAGCAGCGGTACTCAACTAGCGGACCGGGGTCCGAATGTGGACCTCGGTGCCAGATTTCTGGACCCCGCCCTAACAGCCCTGTTGCTTCTGTGTTGGGCATTTCAAGGTACACACAAGAAACTTTGTTTCTCTGTCTCTTTGCCACATCCAACCCTGTCCTGCTGCCCCAGCTCAGCCCCATCTATCCATTTCCCTCCATCTCTGCCCTATCCCTCTCTGTCCCCCCAGCTCAGCCCCATCCATTCCAGTTCCTCCATCTCTGCCCCATCCATCTCTGTCTCCCCAGCTTTCCCCCATCCATCTCTGTCCCCCCAGCTCAGCCCCATCCATTCCTGTCCTGATATCTCTGCCCCATCCATCTCTGCCCCCCCCCCCCAGTTTTCCCCCATCCATCTCTGTCCCTCCAGCTTTGCCCCATCAATTCCATCCCCATCCATTTCTGTCCACCCGCTCTGCCCCATCCATCCCAGCCTTTCTTAGGTTTGCCTGTGGAATCTATAGCCCCCCCAGTGCGTGGATTTCTAACTATCCACCCCCTGCGACAGCCCCCCACCCCGACCTTCATCTCTCACCGGATGCCTGTATATGGACCTTTACAAAAGGTGGTTGAGTACTCCTGGTCTAAAGGATCTGGGGGTGGAGACAAAAAGTAGGGATCACAAGTGGTAGAGCTTAAGTTGGGCTCCATGTGGCATTTGAAGTTTACAGGAGTTGCTTAAACCGGACCAACACCTGTTATTACTTTAACGGGTGTTGGTCCCTCTCTCTGCAGATATCAAGAATCTCGGGGGGGGGGGGGCTTCGAGAACACTGGAGCTCCCTGGCACATAACTGCACAGAACGCTGAGAATACTTACCTTCATTGCGAGCCAGTGATTGGCCCCCGGGCATTCATGTGGGCAGGTCCTGCTGGCGGCCGGCACAGGTTAGGGGCGGTGTCAGGAGTGAACGGTGACTGCTGGACGCTGTACGCAATACCACTTTTATCAAAGCTAATCTGGTGAGCGACTCTAACAGTGACACGTAGCGAACGATTCATCATCACAGACGGCTCAGCGTATACCGCCGGCACTGTGGTTTCCAGAGCGCCAGGTATTACCTGTCGCTACCTGTCGCTTTCCCATACATTTCAATGAACGTTCCTTTTCTTCTCTTTAAACCGGCTATTATTGTGTGACCTCTCCTGGCCTCGAAAAAGTCATTTTTGAAAACTTTTTTGAATTATAATATTTTTATGCTGAATTGTCATTACATGTCTGGTATTAAAGTGTTCATGTGACAATGTAATAACAATGTAATTCCATATGTTTTTGCTTTGTTACTAGTGGATACATGTTCAAAAACAGACTTTTATCACACAGCCGGGAGGCTGTGAGGGGTGGGTGCTCTGACCGCCTGCCGCCCCGGAGCTGGGACGGAGCTGGCGAGCAGTCTCTGGCCTGTCAGAGGGCCGGCGGCTGGGCGCTAGCTTCGTGGGGCCCGAGAGCCAATCAGGTGGCTCCCGGGCGCCGCGTCATCCGTCACCGGGTGGAATTCCCGGGGCGGGTGACGTCAGTCCCGGCTTCCCCCAACCAGGGGACGGTGTGGGGGGTTGCTCGGCAACCACCCCGCCGACCGGGACGGTGGCGTCTGGAGCACGCACGAACTCTGCCCACCCAGGGATCGGAGGTGAGTACCCCATATGCTTATCCTATCTGTGTATTCTAGCTATTATGTGTATTCTGGTGCAATATTGCACATGGTCTGATAACGTTCAATATACTACTGCACATGACTTGACAGCGCCCCTGACGTCATTATGACGTCAGGCGCGAAAATGCGATGTGGATGCAATTTGATTGGTTTGTAACACTATTTAATGTATTCCATGGATGGCAATCTGTTCTTCTCTTGTACACGCGGTGGGTCCTGATGAAGGGGGCCACAGCGCACCCCGAAACGTCGACTTGCTTTCACTGCTGTATTATTTGAGCTACAATATAACTTTTTGAATGAACTATTAATGGAGTGCTGGTTCTTTACGAACAAAACTGGTATCTGCGGTGTCTCCGCGAACCGTGCACCCACACAACATAGAGGGTAAGAGTGCGGCTGGACTTGGAATTTTTTATCACACAGCGTCTGGTAGTCTGGGATACAGCAACCCGATTTTGAGCGCTGGTGCTGTGTGGGGCTGTTTTTTTTATGAATATGGTGTGAGTCGGTCGCACTGAGCTGGCGCTACCGTTCGCTCCCATACAGCGCTGTACTGGTGTTATAGCGACTCACACAACAGATTCATCAATGCCGGCCAGCGTGTGAGATGCTCTGAAACAGCGAACCATGGCCGAGCACAGAGACTACTAGTGGTCATTCTCAATGCCTCACTACAGACGCTCATCTTTCGGTACCTGGCGCTAGTAATGAATCAGCCTGCCTGTATATGTTTGTCTATTTCATATCAGCATTACAATAATAATAAGTAACAATAGTAATAAGTTACAATAATCTTTTTTGCATCAAACCATAGTTGTGAGGCATTTTTTGCTCGATTTTGTTGAATGCACCCACAAGCAGATATTTAGCCACAGAAAATAAGTAAACCTCAAGGAGTGTGCTTACAGGTTAATTATATATTAATAGTGAACTATTGGTCCAATGCTCGGCTTATTCTATAGGCTCACATACCCTACTCACTCACAGATTTGTGATACTGGATCATTTTCCTCAACAAATAAATGACCAAGGCCCTTATTCATCAAGCGATAGCGCCAGGTAGTGTCTGACGAGCGCCAGGTAGCGGCAGCTAACGGCGACTACCGACTCAAGTACGCTCGGCGGCGGTCACAATGACGCATTTATCAAGCAAAATGAGGCTAGCGCCGGCGAGAGCGACGGCTAGCGCGGCATTCCTCATGAAGCCGCCTGGACCGATCAGCGCCGCTGCAAATTCCCTCACAGCGCCAGGTATGAGCTGTCGCTCCCTGGCGATGTCCAATGCATTTCAATGGAGCAATCTATAATTATTCATAATTAATTGGTATTAATTTTTTTTTTTTTTTTTTTAATGTCAAAAAATCGGAGAATACTTCTGCAATGTTAGGATTTATTTTTAAGTCAAAAAAAAAATTAAAAAAAATATGTGCAGAATTGATCTAACAGGTCTGATATTAGTGTATTCATATTACAAAATGATTCTAAAAACATGTATAATGTTACATTCAAAAAATATGGTTGTTTAGGGGTTAAAAACTAGTTAATACACATCGCCGCCAGCGCTCTGGGGTTTAAACAAGGAATGGACAGCGACAGCACATTCGGAGCGTGATTTGTTGATGAATATGAAGCTAGCCGTTCGCTCTGGCCATTCGTTGTCAGGCGCTCACATACAACGCTGGACCTGTGAAACAGCGACCCCCCAGCCCGTATTCAACATTACCGCACACCGACTGAGTCGCTGTCATCAAGCTAATGCCGGCCAAGCACAGCGAATACTGGCTGGCGCTGAAAAAATCACGCTACAGTCGCTCATCTGTCGCTACCTGGCGCTATTAATGAATCGGCCTCCCCGTCTAATATTTCGAATCATTATTGTCTCTTTTTATCTACTTGTGTGAACATTTGATGTACGGTAGTTTTAGGTAAAATTTATGCAGAATTATAGAAAATTCAGAGAAACGTTCACGCTTCACTGTACGTTACGCAAAATGAGCTGGCTGACTATAAAGATCCCGGCTATTGAGAAATATGCAAGAGTTACATTTATTTTTGACCCGCCAGGCCTCATAGAGTAATCTTTTTGACAAGTGTCTTTCTGGGTTAGAGGCCAGAAAAAAATGTAAGATTGCTAAAGATAGGAATGCTTTTCTAAGTCTCTGCTGGCAGACAACAGCCAGATAGTAGATAGTGAATAGGATAAAAAGTGCAATTTATGCTAAATTAAGGCTAAGTACCTTATTTTTCACTATAAGACGCACCTGCCAATAGGACGCACCTACGATTTGAAGATGGAAAATAAGAAAAAAAAAATTCTAAACCAAATGTGCTAAAACACCTCATTACAGGCAGTGTGGGCAGTGTGGCCTTCCTCCATCCCCTTCCGATAGGCAGTGTGGCATTCCTGTGGCATTTCCCCCCTCCCATTCCCCTTATAGGCAGTGTGGCATTTTCCCCCTCCCATTCCTCATAGGCAGTGTGGCATTCCCCCCTCCCATTCCCCTTATAGGCAGTGTGGCATTTCTCCCCTCTTATTCCTCATAGGCAGTGTGGCATCCTCCCTCCCATTCCCATAGGTAATGTGGCATTCCCCCCATCCCATTCCCCTTATAGGCAGTGTGGCATTTCCCCCCTCATTACCCTTATAGGCAGTGTGGCATTCCCCCTCCCATTCTCATAGGCAGTGTGACATCCCCCCTCCCATTCCCCATAGACAGTGTGGCATCTCCCCTGCCATTCCCATAGGCAGTGTGGAATTCTCTCTCGCATTCCCCATAAGCAGTGTGGCATCTCAACGAGCGCGACCCAGCGTGTCATATCCGGGTTAGAGGTCCCGGCCCGCGTCACTTCCGCCGCAGGATGGCAACATAAACAATTGCCAACCAGCGGCGTGCGGCGCAGGCGCACGGGGCCATCGTCCTCGGATCATCAGCATCTCAGAAGAAAAAAAGATTTCAACAAACTTTATTTACACGTGAACAATATGTTGCAGAAGATGCGATATATGGAGATGCAGAGGCAATTCTTGCTTGATGGGAGAGACGTCTTGTCTATGGATACATTTCTAGCCAGTTCGCACTGTGAAAAAACATACACATTAAAAACTATTTAAAAACACCGATCACCATGAAGTATACATTCACTTATATGGCAAAAATGAGAGGATTCAAAAGGGCATATAAAGAGTATGAGAACGCTCCCATACAGATCCTGAACGGAACCCAGCGTGCAATGTACCCATATACAGGCGGGGAGGCCGATTCATCAATAGCACCAGGTAGCGACAGATGAGCGACTGTAGCGTGATTTTTTCAGCGCCAGCGACTCAGTCGGTGTGCGGTAATGTTGAATACGGGCTGGGGGGTCGCTGTTTCACAGGTCCAGCGTTGTATGTGAGCGCCTGACAACGAATGGCCAGAGCGAACGGCTAGCTTCATATTCATCAACAAATCACGCTCCGAATGTGCTGGCGCTGTCCATTCCTTGTTTAAACCCCAGAGCGCTTGCGGCGATGTGTATTAACTAGTTTTTAACCCCTAAACAACCATATTATTTAAATGTAACATTATACATGTTTTTAGAATCATTTTGTAATATGAATACATTAATCTCAGACCTGTTAGATCAATTCTGCACATATTTTTTTTAATTTTTTTTTTTACTTAAAAATAAATCCTAACATTGCAGAAGTGGTCTCCGATTTTTTGACATTAAAAAAATAAAAAAAAAATGAATACCAATTAATTATGAATAATTATAGATTGCTCCATTGAAATGCATTGGACATCGCCAGGGAGCGACAGCTCATACCTGGCGCTGTGAGGGAATTTGCAGCGGCGCTGTTCGGTCCAGGCGGCTTCATGATGAATGCCGCGCTAGCCGTCGCTCTTGCCGGCGCTAGCCTAATTTTGCTTGATAAATGCGTCATTGTGACCGCCGCCGGGCGTACTTGAGTCGGTAGTCGCCGTTAGCTGCCGCTACCTGGCGCTCGTCAGACACTACCTGGCGCTATCGCTTGATGAATAAGGGCCTAAGTCTTCAGATATTAGTATATATAGAAGGCATTCAATTAGTTCTATATAGGGACTCGATAGAGGACAATTACCAATGTTTATATACAATACAAGCTAGGGCAAAAGATCCTATAAGTATTCAAACTTGAAAATGAGGGAATTGAGCCGCCTCAACGGCTGGCGAATATTAAATGTCTATAAGGAAAAAGACACTCATTAATCCAGCACCATACTTAGTTACCATGGTAATATGCCCTATTATACGTCAAATTTAACAATCAAAAAGAACAAAGGTAAGTAGAATTAGCATAGCCACTACTGTCTATAGAGGTATGGTATGGTATGGGGAGGTACCTCGGCTAGTCTGCACCCGGTATATAATATCTACTGACAATTTAAAATTATAGGTATGGTGTGCTCTACATCCTAATATTTATTTAAATCCTCCCTTCCATTCCCATAGGCAGTGGGGCATCCCCCTCCCATTATTCATTACCCCCATTCCCCTTATAGGCAGTGTGGCATTCCCCCATCCCATTCCCATAGGTAGTATGGCATTCCCCCATCCCATTCTCATAGGCAGTGTGGCATCCCCCCTCCCATTCCCCATAGGCAGTGTGGCATCCCCCCTTCCATTTCCTATAGGAAGTGTGGCATCCCCCTCCCATTCTCATAGACAGTGTGGCATCCCCCCTTCCATTTCCTACAGGAAACATGGCATCCCCTCCCAATCCCATATACAGTGTAACATCCCCCCACCCATTCCCCATAGACAGTGTGGCATCCCCCCTTCCATTTCCTATAGGAAACATGGCATCCCCTCCAAATCCCATAGACAGTGTGGCATCCCCCCTCCCATTCCCCATAGGCAGTGTGGCATCCCCCCATCCCATTCCCATAGGTAATGTGGCATTCCCCCCATCCCATTCCCCTTATAGGCAGTGTGGCATTTCCCCCCTCTCATTACCCTTATAGGCAGTGTGGCATTCCCCCATCGCATTCTCATAGGCAGCGTGGCATTCCCCCTCCAATTCCCCATATAGGCAGTGTGGCATTCCCCCCTCCAATTCCCCATATAGGCAGTGTGGCATCCCCCTCCCGTTCCCCATAGACAGTGTGGCATCTCCCCTGGCATCCCCATATGCAGTGTGGAATTCTTGCTTGCATTCCCCATAAGCAGTGTGGCATCCTCCTTCCCATTCCCATAGACAGTGTGGCATCCCCCCTTCCATTTCCTATAGGAAACATGGCATCCCCTCCAAATTCCATAGACAGTGTGGCATCCCCCCTCCTATTCCCCATAGGCAGTGTGGCATCCCCCCATCCCATTCCCATAGGTAATGTGGCATTCCCCCCATCCCATTCCCCTTATAGGCAGTGTGGCATTTCCCCCCTCTCATTACCCTTATAGGCAGTGTGGCATTCCCCCATCCCATTCTCATAGGCAGTTTGGCATCCCCCCTCCCATTCCCCATAGACAGCGTGGCATCTCCCCTGCCATTCCCATATGCAGTGTGGAATTCTCGCTCTCATTCCCCATAAGCAGTGTGGAATCCCCCTCCCATTCCCATAGACAGTGTGGCATCCCCCCTTCCATTTCCTATAGGAAACATAGCATCCCCCCTTCCATTTCATATAGGAAACATGGCATCCCCTCCCAATCCCATAGACAGTGTAGCATCCCCCCTCCCATTCCCCATAGACAGTGTGGCATCCCCCCTTCCATTTCCTATAGGAAATATGACATCCCCTCCCAATCCCATAGACAGTGTAGCTTCCCCCCTCCCATTCCCCATAGGCAGTGTGGCATCCCCCCATCCCATTCCCATAGGTAATGTGGCATTCCCCCCATCCCATTCCCCTTATAGGCAGTGTGGCATTTCCCCCATCCCCTTATTCAGTGTGCAATTCCCCCCAACCCCCCAGAAAAAAAGGTGAACTTACATGAACGCCCGCTGACAGCCAAGAGGCAGTGACGGTGCCGCAAGCCAGAGCTGGGACAGCGGGCATGAGACTCATGTAAGCATACTTTTTTTAACTTTTTTTCACATCTTATAGGGCGGAAAATACAGTAAATATTATAAATGTTTCAGTTCATAAGACAAAATGTTATTTTGCTTAATATGGAGATCCTCTTCATCGATTGCACTTTTGCATGCCTAGCTTGTGTTCTTAGATGTTTTTGTTCAGATAACATACAGGGAAACATTATAAATCTATTATTAAGTTACTTCTTCGGCACGACCCAAGTTAATATATCAAGGACTAATGCTGTTGCACGTTAGGTATTCAGAAAAGCCATAGACAGATGATACAAGGTTTCACCTTAACAGGAGCCGTGGGTGACGTTCAATGTTGTTTTTCATGTCTGAAGAAAGCGGGAGCTACTTAAGGACATGCTGACACTGCCTGTTAAACTAAATGAGTTAAAGGACATCTGTAGGTTTTATATAAGGATACTCACCTTAGCTCCCCTGCGTCTGATTAGAGATTAAACTTTAAATGATGAGTCTAGTTTGAACATACAAAGGTGACAGATCTCAGAGCGCAATATATTAGGATGGGAGGGTAAGATCTTGGGATAGGCTAGCTCTCTCTCCCGCCTGCTGGACTATAACAAACAAGATTAATCATTTTGAAAAGCCTGCCAGCTCCCCGCTGAGAGGTCCATTGTGTTACATTATTTAAGCCAAATAGCAATTCATTTTTCTTAATTGTTTCTATTGTCATCAGCTGTGAAATCTTCATGAGCCTGCTACTGGAATTTAGATAGCACACAGTGCAATGTGATGCGAGATAGAAAAGACTCTGTAAAGATTGTCTCCTCTGTAAAGTAGTTTCCGAAAATATTCCCCCCTCCCCCTATTTTTTGTGTTTTGCTTTCTCTTTTTTTTTTTTTAAGTTTTTATTTATGCTTTTCAAGTTGTACAACAAAGCAATACAATTACAGTTGCACTTATACCACCATTACACTATATTACAACTATAATCATAACCGCTACAATAATAACAACGGTACACACACACCCGCATCATTTGCAATTCATTCACTCTCATTCTCACCTGCTTAGATAGAGCTCAGAGTATAAAGGAGAGATTTCAGCCCTGGAAAGTGAGCCACCGGTGGCCCCTAGCCATTAGTAGAATTGGGAGCCACGCCCCCCATACTCGCTCAAACTTGTCTGGGCATCCTCTAGCCTGGTAGGTCATCTTATATAGAACCAGTTTGCCGTTAATCAAACTCTTCCAACCTGAGAGGCTCGGCTTATTTGGATGTTTCCAATGTAAGAGAAGGCATTTCCTCGCATAAAACATTAGTAGACGTAACAGGATTATCTGCGGACCATCATCTAACATGGGTTCTACCACACTTAGGAGATGTGTTTTGCTTTCTCACAGCCTGGAATTAAAATTGAGTTTTAGTGGGTTTGCATCATTTGAATGAAAGATGTCTACAATTTTGAACATTTATTTTTCTTTTAATGTAAAGTAAAGTAAACTACAAATTATCAGAACATTTTACTATGCAGAACTACTCACCCCCTAAACTCAGTACTTTGTAAATAATTGGTAATTACAGCTGCAATTTGCATTGGATAAGTCTCTGGGAACTTGCCACATCTTGCCATAGGAATTTTCCCCCATCTCTCAAGGTAAAACTGCTCCAGCTTCTTTAAAGTGGACCAACACCCAGGATTTTCACTATCCTGGGTGTTGGTCCACTTCCGTGTGTGAAACCTCCCAGAAAGCCCCAAAAACTCACCTGACCCCGCTCCCACGTGACTCGCTCCACCAATCACCGCCAACGGACAAGCGAGGTCCATCGACGGACAAGGTGAGAGCGGCCCGCGCATGCACCTTTGGAATGAGGAAAAGGTAGGATTTGCGGGCGTCCTGGGGGGTTTCACACAGCAGGGCACCCCCGATCGGGGTGCCCCGCAGGCAGGTAGCTGATCAGCCGATCAGCGGTGGGTGTTGGTCCAGTTTAAGTCTGTTTTCTGCTGGTGAGCAACAGTTTCAACTCTGACCATCGATTCTTAATTAGATTAAACAGGACCTTCACCCTGAATAACAGTTTATCTTGTATTTCCCCCCACCCTGTACATACAGATTGCCCGCATTAAAAATCATCCTATCTGCACCTAGTGCATTTTCTAAGCCTTTAAACATCCAAGATGGCGGCCTGTGGAGTCTTAGGCTGCCTCCAGAATAGAGGTGTCTTCTGACTATGTCACTCTGTATTCTGGGATTGCTGTCCTTTTCCTGTCCCCAGCTCTACTCTGTCTGTGCAGAGCACAGCTATACCCCTATGCACTTCCCCCCTCTCCTCTACTCAGCATGTGATGCTTCTGAGGCAGGATGTCGACACCCATATCCTGGAGTCCTGAACAGAGTTGCAACCCAGCGGGAAAGAATAATAAGTAAGCAACTAAAAGCTTAAAATATATTGATTTTAGATGCTGGGGAATCGTTTTTTAAGGGTTTGGGCTTTTCATTAAATGATTGCTGTTTAAGTTTAAGGTCTGGGCTTTGGCTCGGCCATTCCATTACATTAACACACAGTTAAAACCACCCAAGTGTTGCTTTAGCAGGATGCTTTGGGTCATTGTCCTATTGGAAGGTGAATGTCCGTCCCAGTCTAAAATCACTGACAGACAGAAACAAGTTTTGCTCTAGAATATCCCTGTATTTAGCACCAACCACCTTCCCCTCGATTCAGTACAGTTTCCCAGACCCTGCTGCTCAAAAACTTTCCACAGAATAATGCTGCCTCCACCATGTTACTCTATGGGGTTGGTGTCCTAGTGTGACACCAGACATAGCGCATTTCTTGGTGGCTGAATAGTTCCGTTTTGGTCCCATCTGACCAGACCATCTTCTAAACATTTGGCGAGTCTTACACATGCCTTTTGGAAAACTTTTCGCCTGTAAAGGCCACTCTTGCCACTCTTCCATAAAGCCCAACTCCATGGAGTGTACTGCTTATTGTGGTCCTATGAACAGGTATTCCAGTCTCTGCTTGGGAACTTTTGGATTACCTTTGGTCTCTGTGCTACCTCACTAATTAATGCCATTCTTGGACGGTCTTGGAGTTTTGGCGGGCGTCCCTTTTTTGGCAGGTCTGTTGTGGTGCCATGTTTTTTCAATTTGATGATAATGGATTTTATGGTGCTCCAGGGGTCATCTGAGATTTAGATTTTTTTTAAGCCCACCCTGTCTTGCAGTTCTTAACCACTTTGTCCCTGAAGTGCTCCTTGGCCTTCATGGTGTTGTTTGATTAGTGGTGCCCCTTGCTAAATGGTCTCTGGTGGTTTTTCAGAAAATGTGTGTATATACTGACAGATCATGTGACACTTGTACACAGGTGGACTTCATTTCTCTAAGCATGTGACTTCTGGAGACATCGAATCTAGGGGGGAAGGGGGGGGCACATGTCCTGAGTGCAGCAGGTCCAGGGGCCCCAAAGGGGGGGCTTGAGCACAGGTGGGGGCGCCATTTTGAATCTTTTCCCTAGGTGCCAGAAATCCTAGCTACTCCTCTGTCTGAAGGTAATGGGTTGTACCGGTCCGATTGCCCCACAATGGCTGATAGCTAGAGCTGAGCCATCAGGATGTTGCTGGCAGGGCTTTTGCGGAGCGCTCTGAAAATATTTTGTTTACATGTAATTGCGCCCATAGATTACTATGGACAGCTTTTTACAGGTGACTGTGGAGCGTTCGCCTGAAAGTGCGGGGTGATTCGCAGACGCGCTGGTGTGAAAGAGGTTAATACATATACACATGACTTGCAGTTTATTTTTTTCCAAAAATATTTTATTTACATATATTTTTCTTGTTTCACTTCAGCAAATTTGCCAGATGAAGTGGGCTGTTTGACCCACGGAACGCGTGGCTCTTAGGAGGTAGCAGGCGACGTGGGGGGCATCATGCTAACTGGTGCTATTGTGTGATTTAATTTGATTATGTGGATATTTTGATTGGTCACTGCTATTGGTAACTTTATTTGTTTATAATGTGTAATGTGTTATTATTGGATACATGTGGGGATCAATGAGGATAATTTTTTTCTTATTGTAGTTAGGTCTAGCCTGTTTAATGCTTTTGGACTTAATAGGGTCGATTCAAAGAAACATGTAACAGCTTGGATTTTGGTGCCGATCATCCTATTTTTCACGTCCGCTCGTGCGTTCGTATGAACTTGCGAGTGATTCTATAAGCAAATACGTTTCTATCCTAAAATATACGTCCGTTCGTATGGCAGTTCGGGAATCAGACCTATGTCAGTTTCCATCCTGAATTTTCCGTTTCATTTCTCAGGTTGCAACATTGGTTTTGCCCTTTTTCCTTTTTTGTCTGGACGTAAATCCTTCTGATCTTGCGGCTCCGCACTACAAACTTACCTCATTAAAGTGCATTCTAAATATTTGGTCTTTTATTTTTCTTTATTTCATTCATTTTGTAGTAACCAACCATTAATGAATGCATTTGCATAAGTAAATCTTACTTTGTTTAATTTTTAGTTAACTTGCATTTTTTACTTGTGGATTTAATTTTAATATTTTGGCTTCAAATGGTACAACTTAAAATTTTGTGTGTGGTTACCCACACCCTCTATATACAGATTGCTCTCAAATATTAAAAAACACCCAGCAACTTCTGCATGTTATGAGCCTAGAAACAGCCAAGATGGCGGCTCAGGTATTATCGGGCAGCCTGCAAACAGAAAGGGCCTTGTGACTGTGTTGCTCTGCATTCTTTGATTTCTGACCTTTCCGTGCCCCCAGCTCTGCTGTGTCTGTGCAAAATACAGCAGTAACCCACATCCTGCACTTTATCCCGCTCTCCTCTCCTCAGTAAGTGTGATGCATCTGACCAAAGATGTGCTTAAATAATTAAACAAAGCAAAGGTAAACAACTACACCAATAAATGCAATCTAAAAATATTATTCTAGTACATCAATTTAAAAATAAATACCAAAGGACATAAATTTCTTTAATTAACGCAAATATATTGCAAAATAAAGGTTTACATGCAAAGGACTAATTAAGGTCCACATTAAAATGCTTTTATAAGGCATACATGAATCAGGTATGCATTGCCATACAATTTATGGCCTCGGCCATGCTGATACATGCAGTTCATTGGAGCTCAAGACGCGCAGACTCCTCCACATAGCCAAAAAACCTGTTCAAGAACAGCAATCCGACTGCTAAAAGGTGTCGGCAGTGGCTTTCTTTTAAAACGTATTTAGAGGTTTGAAAACTGTTCTCTGAATCACACCTAAACACATCCAATTATCCTAAGTTTTACGTTTTCATCCTAAGTTTTAGGATTTGATCCTAAGTTTTACGTTTTGATCCTAAAATTTAGGAACGAACTTGCGAGGATCGTAAGAGCATATACGCATTCGAACGTAGGCTCGTGCTAGTCGTAAATGGCCAAAAAAACAGGAAAAAATGACTAACACCCACCCAAACTTACGATTCTCGATCCGAAATCAATTAACTTTTGCTCTTTGAATCGAGGGGAATGTGTATGTATATATTTATTTATGTGTATATGTATGTGTTTATATATCTATATTTATATATATGTTTATGTATTGACTTAGTTGAAGTGATTTATGAATTAGCGTGAGCACGTTATGTACAGGTGCAATATTTTTGAATTAGGATCCGGATCATAGGCAGGTTTTTTGTTTTGATATTGTACAATGAGATGCAACAAACAAAGACAAGGTCGAGTAGGAAGGGACAAGGTAACCGGTTTACAAAGCGCCATCGTACATATTCTTGCCACTTTACATAATCAATTCTCACATTATCTAATGCCTGTTTCATTACCCCTAATGGGGGTGAGCTATATTATTCTATGTTTACGACACCTCTGCCCGTTAAGTGGCTCTTCCAAACTTCATTTGTGGCCATCCCGGTACATGACACCTGTCAACTGGCAAAAACAATCGGTAGATGGGGACGGGAAGAAGGGGAAAGGCAGGGGGGGAAAGGGGGAGTGCGGTGGGCTCCGGTGCTGGATTCTTCCAGTGGCACCCTAATCACTGTCGTTGCTAGGGTATGACCTCTCTCTCATGTCTCAGCCACCAAATGGGAAAGGACTGGGATTATATATTTTTTAGGTGGTGACTATACTGATTTGATATTGGTGGATTGTCATATGATTTTTCACCCCACTGCCTATTCCTGTGTTTATGTTGTTTGTCCAGTGTGTTTTTATGTATTTTAATGGTTTTTAATGTGTTGTGCGGTATGTTGTTATTATTATGTGAATAAATGTAATATTAATTAATTTATTTGTTGGAGTGTCACCCTATTGGTCCTAAATACACATACATTCACTTCACCAAATTCAGACTATTTTGTGCAGATGCATCACGCACAATTCACATTAAAATAATAAAAAAAATACAGATTGTGAAATAAAATAAAAGAATGCTTTTGATAGCCACTCTGTCAATTGAAAACAAGCACGGGCTACCTAACACCATGAAAACACCTTTAGTCTAGTTTACCCAATGCGATGGAGAAACTGGCACGTTTTCATTCTATAAATCCTTTTTCTACCCTACAGATGAAAGATACCGAGCATGAACAAGCGTTTTTCTTCATCTTCCGGTGAACATCCAGAGTTTGAAGTTCAGTTGGTTGGTAGAAAGTGCTGCAAATGAGAGAAGTAAGTTAATGGTGCCTTAAGTGAAAAGAGCAATTAGAGTCACAACAGAGCGGCAAAAAAAGAAAAAAAAAGCATGTTAACGGTACTATGCCATGATAGGCAGGGTCATACATAGGTTCCATAGGGCCCGATGACACATAAATACTATGATCCCTCTCCCCCAGTGTTATGGACCTCTTGGTCCACCCTCCAGATCCTGAAATGGACAGGGCAGAGTGTGGCTGGGAATCAATGCTTTTCTACTCACTAAGTTTCTGCATTCGTCTCTCCATCCCCCCAAGAAGCTTATCCAAGTGACCATTTTTTGCTCCCATGTCACATGAGGCACTCGTCATCGGGGGCCTGGTTGTTGGAGACTTTGCCCTTTTTGTCAGCGGTGGGGACTGTTTGTGGCAGATGTGGGCGTAAAACTCTCATGCAAGTCTAATAAAATCTCATCCTGCCATCTCGCACCATCTTTTACATGCAAAGATGTTTTGGTGGTTCTCTGAATCACCTGACACCCAAGTGGAGCTGAATGTTTTTCTCAAGCGCATTCAATAGCTGGAAAAAGGAGCCTGTCATTTATAGTATAGGCTTCTAGGTACCCAAAAATGAAGTCATGTCAAGCTAATGCAGGATATGCAGCAACCTGTTTGCCTTAAACTTAGAAAATAGCCCACGAACAAAAAATCCAATTGCCTCTCGCTGAAGGTCAAGCCGGACACAGAGCCATTACAGGATAATTACTGTATCATGATTTCAGCAATGATTGCTAAGTAGATTACATTAAAGCGAATTTGGCAATTCACTGTAATATTTCCCCTTCTTTCCCTGTCAATCATTTTCTTATTTCACTCTGGCTGGAAAAATAACTGTTATCCTTCACGGCTCCGGTGTTTAATCCCGCTGCTTTCTCGGAAGAATAAAAGGATTGTAACAATAGTTTGTGCGTCGAGAACTTTGTTTTCTGGAACTAAATCCTGCTAGAAAAAAGGATCTGAACATATATTATATAAATTCACATCATTTTTAAAAATAAAAAGAAATGAAAGTCAAGTCAAAGTGAGCGGAAATATAAAAAATCCTAAAACAATTGTTTAACCTGTATCACTTGTAACAGCAGATCATTGTTAAGAGTGTTGATTAGTGATGAGCCAAATCTGCCTCTGCTCTGCTGCCATTTTGACAGATACTGTATCTTTTCACTCTATAAGACTATATAATTTACCCCCTCAAATGTGTGTCTTATGGAGTGAATATGGTGCTGGTAAAGAAAAATTCCAGTTACCGTACTGGCACTCCGGCGCCACTGATTGTCCTTCTGCATCTGATTGTCCTCTCACAGCTCTGGTTCTGGTTAGCAGGTGGATATGGCGGGCTCTCATTAAATTGACCAAAAACCCAGGGTCACGTGATCCAACTATCAGTCAGGGACCTCCGATCATGCAGCCCGCCTTTCCAAAACCCCGTCCGTTTGCCCTCCTAGCGAGACTACCAGGCCCAAAGCCTACGGACACACAGTTTCTTGGCTAAGGCAAAAAGACCGCTCAAGTTAAATAAAGGTTTTAACGCAATGAGCACACTTGGCAGTGATAACAAACATTTGGCTATGATGGAATATGAATGAATACAAATGTCGTTCTTAGAAGTGGGTTACAGGTTACAGTGAGTTTCACAATAGTGACAATGATACAATAGTCAGATTTACCTTACAATGCAGATGCTGAGTAGTGATAATGAGCTCCCACAAGGGGTATGTCAGGAGCTTATAGATGGTTTGGGCACCTCCTGCATGCTGCAGTGCGACCTCTCTCCAGAGAATGACAATCACTGGCCCAGCATCATCCCCCTTTATGCTGCGAGACCTTTTCACTCCCTCCCTGCTGTGGGACGGATTATCCCCTCCCACCTTTGTGGAACCTGCTTTAGAACCTAAAACCCTTTAGTGGTTATAACTTGGGAAGGAGGGTCATTTGGCTCTGAAAACAGCACTCAAAGATTGGGCTGGATGCCGGGCATTTGATGAGCCCAAAGATGGAGTCCCTAAATGGGTCAGAACCTGAGATCTCCATTTCTCTAGGTTCCCCTGGTCGCATGGCTCTAAGAATTGTATGTCTATGTGTGGTTTTGTGGGTCCGTTCTGGTTCTGTATCTGGCTTGGTGCTGGGACACACAGTGGCCCAGCTATGATCCAATTTGTGTTGGTGCCAGTTGTCTGAGGTTCTTGTGTTTGATGTAAGGAAGCTCACAGCCAGGGGTCACATCGGCTTCAGACCCATCTGGGCCTTCCCAGCCCAGAGTGGGAGGGAATCAGCAGGGAGTCTCTGATCTGCGCTTGGCTCAGCTCACAGATGCTAATTCTCCTTCCTGGGGAGATTAGGTCCTGTGCATGTTTATGGCTAGAAAGCCTTACTGCTACAAGAGAAAATAGGGGTGACATTTACTACGTACAGAGAATCTTAAAGGGGGAAGCCAGGCATCAGCAATAAAATGACATGTAATATTGGCCCTCTTCCTAACACCACCCAATCTATAAGATTCCCGGGGCGATCGATTTCCCCCCCGGGCATCCAGAAACAGGATGCCCGGCTATGTGAAACCCTCCAGGTCATCCCATTCACTTACCTTGTTTCCCTGTCCAACTGCGCATGCGTGAGCTGTGTCCCTCTAGCAGCGCTCGTGTCTGTGCCAGGCATTTGTGAATGTCCGGAGCGGGCACACTCCCTGTTAGAGCGAAGCGGAGAATGCGTCCGTCAGCGTGCTCAGGGCCGCTGCTCTTAGACGAAGCCTCCGAGCGGCCACGCATGCGCCATATGTCCTGGAAGAGGTGAGTTGCGTTAGGCGATCTGAGGGGCTTCATGCAGCGGGGCACCCCCGATCGGGGAAAGGACCAAAACCCAGGATAGTCAAAATCCTGGGTTTTGGTTCATTTTAAAAAGAGTGGGGGCCCACCAATATAGGCTGGGCCCACCCACGGGCCCACCCACCCACCCCACCCACCCCACCGCTGGAGGATGATCAGCGGCATTGGAGCACTGGTAAGGTGAGTGGACTTTTTGTGTCTTTCTATTTGTCTGTATGTGTCTATATGTGTTGGAGCAGCAGCTCTGTTATGACAGTGGAGGATGGGCTACCAGCCAGCAAACTGCCTGTTATGGGGTTCTTGGGGGTACTCTGCACGCTGCCATTTGAAGGCACATTGCCTATGATCACAGTTTTTTGGGGGGGTCTACCACACTACCCAATATTGGGTTCTGGGAGGGGGTATCTTAGCACAACTTTTGGTTCTGAATATTTTTTTCTTATTTTCCTCCACTAAAACCTGTGCTTATTGCCCTGCCCTGGCCCAGCATTGCCCCCCTTTATTCCGCAAGGCCCTTTCACCCCCTCCCTTCTGTGGGACGGATTGTTCCCTTCCACCATTGTGGAACTTGCTTTAGAACCTAAAACCCTTTAGGGGTTATAACTTTGGGCAGGGGGGTTTAATCTGAGCCCCATTAAAGGGCCCCATTTTTGGTTCTCTGGAAAACAAAGAAAGCATCCGAATGCCCCCAAATTGGATCAGACCTCCAACAATAATTAAGACATTTATAGAGGATTTCTTCTAGGTACCTCCACTTTCAAATAATTGTCTAAAGGTGCCCTCTGACACTATTCACAGACAAATTATAGCCTTTTTTCTATAAGTGGAACTTCAGTCAAAAGAACAGTAAAAAAAAAACAGTCAAAAAGAAAAAGAAAATAGTTAATAATACCGCGCTTACAAAGCAGAACTGATTATCTTCCCTCCTCCACAGGAGTCATAAGACAGGGGGGATGCTCAACGTGTAAAACCCCTTGTCCATAGAGTTCAAACACACATTCAAAATAAACACAGAGCTTCCTACGTTACCAATCAGATGTACGCAGATTGTGTGCAAACAGTTCTTCCACAAGTCCACTTAAAAGTGCTTTTATAGAAATCTTATAGTTCACCAATTCCAGGTGGCGATAGTACTTCTCACTTTCACTCCTTAACCGACTCCAGATGAGATTCCAGATTGACACCCACGGCTCTTGGTGCAATAGGGAAGACCTCCAAACAAGATGCAAAATAAAACAGAAAACACCTAGTGTGATACTGTAAACCACACACTACTTTAATGGAGAATAATGCACTCACATGTACAGAAGGATAAAAACGCTCTAAAAACCAGAGGGTGGGATTCCCCAACTCCTCATACAATCAGATCTGGCCAGATCAGTTGAAATCACACATGGATGGATGCCGCCCGCCGCCACCGCCGACGCGTTTCGTTGCCTATAGCAACTTTGACAAGGCTGGCGGCACCGCGGCATCCTACACCTTTAAATACCTCTAAATCCTTAGGTCCAGGGGGAGCGAGGGGCGTCCTGCGCCTGGTCGGCAAATGGCGCACTTCCGGGTGCGCCTTCTGATGTGTAATCACCTGTGTTGTAACCCCATCAGCCTCCGACGTCAGCAGGTTCCGTCCCTCCTCTCCTCTGGTAACAACGTAAAAAGAAAAAGACCCCTCACCTTATCCAGGGGGGCCGCATCACTCTCCCGGCGCTCTGGATCATGGGTGCTGCCATCTTACATGAAAGCACAGAGCCGCATCCCCCGGGAGTGCACGCAGATCCAGGGGATGCGGCTTTGTTCTTTCTCCAGGCTGGCCGCACAAAGACCGGGGGAGCAGTGCTGGCGCAGGGAGACAGTAATGGGTCTTTTTTTTTCTAACCCCCCATCCTGCCTCAGTGCCAGAGCAAGGTGGCAGGCCGGGGGTGGGACACTTTTTGAAGTTCCGCTTTAACACAAGAATAGAATATGGCTCTGAATTTGCCAAAATGTGGTCTCGGCCAAACCAAACAAATTTTAGAAGATTCAAGCCCAATCATGCTCAATACTGCTTTTGATGTTCACATTTTAGTTTTTCAAGGCTAAAAGGTTTAGAACTCGCCCCCTACCTCCCAAACACCTTATTCATTCAGTTGTGCTGCTTCGAATTTTAACCCTTTTTAAAGCAAACCCCGAGTGTTTCTACTATGACCCCCTTTTAGTAGACAGAGAGTCTACTAAATACATATGTATATCATAATATGTAGGACACATGATTCCCAGTGTCTACGGGGGGGGGGGATCTCCATTGCAACAGTGAATTCGTGAGATCACTCACACACTACAGAAAGCTGTAAGTCAGCTGTGAGCTTATTACATTGCAATAGTAGAGGTGTGTAGCTGCTATACAATGTCATTAGGCAGGGAGCAGCCTTTGCAACTGTTGTGTTACAGTATAACACAACGGGGAGTTGGTCAGCTTTTTGCAATGCAACAGCATTACTCTGTGCTGCTTGTTATATTGCGCAGCACATATAGAAAACCTGCTGCCTCTGCAGGTTTCAAAAGTTATTAAATAACACATTTGTTGTACTCATGCAAGCTTTCCTTTTTCCAATTTCCCCCCATTGTTTGCTTTTATTACTGATTTGGGAACAAAAATATATTTTTCCTCGACTCAGCAACACAATATTTAGGGACGACAAACACATTTTGCTATTTAAATCAAGGCAAATATCCACAGGTCACATAAACATAAATTTGCATGTTCATGGCTGGGAATGTGTAAAGTTGCTGAAAGTTACATTTAGGGCAGATAATGTATTGCTCATAACAGCGGGATGAACACAGGCCTTCCATCTTTCTAGTGTTCTGTAGACGTTGTACCCCACAAGGAGCAGTTGAGTCTCAACTCGTGAAATATTACCGAATACCGGAGACATTTGTCTTTTTAACTTTAAAACACTCTGACCTAGTTTTGTCTGGGATGAGCTTACATTTTAATGTCTGCCTGCAACACAAAAATGACTGCGTATTTCTACTTTGAAATACCTTTTGTTAAGAAGATCTCTCCTTAGAGGAAGATAAAATGAAAAGGGCCCCTTCCTCATGCGAAAGCAAAGCTTTTCTAAGCATGGAGCCGTCTAGGCCCTTTTTATTCTAAGTACAGTATTTCCTAGCAACATGAAGTTCTGACTCCAAGGAGGGGATCAATTATTAAGGTTCCCAAAATATGGTCATGGGCCACATAGAATTTTAGAGCAAGAATGAATAATAGAATGGTTAAAATAATATAACAGATCCATCAGACCTCCCCTTTCGGTGTCTCTGAATATTGTTGAGTTCTCAGTCAATCTATCGCATGTACCCCATGGCAGGGTCAGCTCCAGGTTTGTGGGGTCCTTGGGCAAGAGAGTCTTAATGGGCCCCAAAGTAGTGTGTCACATGATGTCCCCTTTCAGCTCTGCTGCCACAGAGTTATCTCCTTTTGCAAATTGCCCTCCAGTCCTTGTCAGCCGTCACCTGGTTCTCGCCACCTTCTGCACTTTCATCATTTGCCCTCCATTCCATGCCATGTTCTTCAATGTTGCTGATCATCCCCTATTGCTGAGGCCAGCCATGAGTAGGTCTGCACACAGCACCCTGCATTTGGTGGTTGGGTCCACTGTTAAATAATACCATGGCCAGGTGTAAGCCTGAGTGGGCCCCTGAAGATGCCAGGGGCCCTGGCAATTGCCCAGGCTTGCCCTGTACTGGTGCCAGCCCTGCCCCATGGGGTACGCATACAGCAGGTTGGGAAACAGAATCCAGCCATTCGTACTAGTACCTCTAGTGGTAGCTAAGTTTCCATCTGAGGGTACTCAAGACTAGTGATGGGCTTCAGATCTGGCTGAAAGCTAGAATTGACTTGGATCTTGCAAACTCCCTCCAGTTCATCCCATCAGATACCAGCAAGATCTGGGTCAAATTACTGTATCCATCACTACCTTGTGAATTAGTATAGGAGACATTTGGACCTCTTACAAGTTCACAATCAGTGAACTGGTAAAAAAAAATAGATTTTTGAAATTAAAAAATAACTCACTGTTGGCACTGCTTCAGTCATACATCCGCCATCAGGCAGCGTCCACTCTGCAAGGCTCCCTTCTGGTGCGTTGGTCTGTGATCTTCTTAAAGTGGACCAACACCCAGGATTTTCACTATCCTGGGTGCTGGTCCACTTCAGCGGGGCATCCGAGATCAGGATGCTCCGCTGTGTGAAACCCCCCAAAAGCCCCAAAAAACTCTTACAGGGCACGCGCCCGCGCCGGCCATTCACAAACCGCCGGCGCGGGCACGCGCACTGCTAGACGGGCGCGCGGGAGGCGGCGGCGGCTTGTCCGTCGCCGAAATGGTACGTTTTTTGGGCTTTTGGGGGGTTTCACACAGCGGGGCATCCTGATGTCGGATGGCCCGCTGAAGTGGACCAACAACCAGGATAGTGAAAATCCTGGGTGTTGGTCCACTTTAAGAAGATCACAGATCAACGCACCAGAAGGGAGCCTTGCAGAGTGGACGCTGCCTGATGGCGGATGTATGACTGAAGCAGTGCCAACAGTGAGTTCTATTTTAATTTCAAAAATCTATATTTTTTTTTACCAGTCCACTGATTGTGAACTCGTAATAGGTCTAAATGTCTCCTATACTAATTCACAAGGTAGTGATGGATACAGTAATTTGACCCAGATCTTGCTGGTATCTGATGGGATGAACTGGAGGGAGTTGGCGAGATCCAAGTCAATTCTAGCTTTCAGCCAGATCTGAAGCCCATCACTAGTCTTGAGTAGTCACTAGTCTTTTTGGGGCTTTTGGGGGGGGGTTTCAACCCGCAGGACATCCCGATATCGGATGCCCCGCGGTGAGGGAGGTGTTCCCGGGCCGATCACCCCTGGGTGTTGGTCCACTTTAATGGCGGGGAGCCACTATTGCAGCCACCCCGCCAGCATCTGTAGTGAAGGTGCTGATTGTCAAGCTCAGGGTACTCTAATGTCACGCTCAGGTTACTCCAGCCCTCCAGGTAAGCCCTCAACCCTCAATCTCCGCAGCCAGCTTCACCTATAGGAGCCCCCGCTTGCCGGGACGCAGTACATGCCTGCCCGGGATCGGTTGCCCTCAGGATTTCAATGGCTCAAAGGATGGGAGCTTACTGGTTGGAGGTCTAAAGAACCAATAACTAGGAGCGGAATCAGAGCGAGTCCAATTGTTGGAGAGAGTTAGCAGGAAGTCCAAAGACAGGCCAGAGGTCAACACCGGGTAATCAGAGATTGCAGCGGTACAGTAGGATGAGGCAGCTCGAGGTCGAGGTATGAAGCAGGGATCGGCAACAGAGATCAGTCAGAGAATGGCCTCTTTCAGGCAGGGGTCGGCAACAGAGATCAGGCAGAGAATGGTTGGTTTCAGGCAGGGGTCGCCCAACGGAGATCAGGCAGAGAATGGTCGGTTTCAGGCAGGGGTCGGCAACGAAGATCAGAGTATACTACAAAGACAAACTAGGAACAAGGCGCTATCACAGGCGCTGAGTAACTGACGGGGTAAAACCTTTATAGGAACAGATATGATTGAAGGTGGGGGAAATGGGTGTGTGATAGGTGCACATTAGGATACAGAACGTGATTGGACCAGGACATATAGCCCAACAACTCCCTAGGGCTCATTGGCCCTGTCCTTCCTAAAGTGTACTCCCCCCACCCCACCTGGGCTCATTGGCCCTTTAACTGTTTTTCCTCCGGCGGCCACGCTGACAGCAGCGCCGCCGGAGGGCATACATAGGACATGCTCGTGCACGCACGCGAGCACGTGAACTACTGCCGGGGACACCGGCAGAGGAGGAGGAGGCAGAGGAGGGCGCGCTCGCAGCAGTGCGAGCAGCCGTCCGGCGCGGCTGACGAACCAGCAGGACGGCAGAGACACCGCTGGAACGTGGCACAGGTAAGCGAGTCGTGACACTACCCCCCCCTTCACGAGGGGCCTCCGGACCCTTACCAGGTTTCTCTGGATTGTCACGGTGGAATTTTTTAACAAGAGCCCTAGCGTGCACATCTTTTGCTGCAACCCAACATCTCTCCTCAGGACCGTAGCTAACCCAGTCAATCAAATATTGCAACTAATTGCTGATTTTACGTGAGTCTAGAATCTTGTTCACTTTATATTCCGGTTCGTTATCAACTAGGATTGGTGACGGGGATGGAAGTGGTGTATTCTTAGCTGGTTTTAGCAGCGACACATGAAAGGAGTTTGGGATTCTCATGGTTAGAGGAAGTTGGACCTTAAAGGTTACATTGCTCAACTTCTGAGTAATAGAGAAAGGTCCAATAAACTTGGGTCCCAACTTACTGGAAGGTTGCCGGAGAGAAATATTTTTAGTAGACACCCAAACGAGGTCCCCAACCTGAAGTGCGGGTTCTCGAGACCTGCGGCGATCGGCAAATCTTTTGTATCTTAAGACAGCCTTTTTTCAAAGTCTCTTGGACGCGGGCCCAGATGTTTTTCCGCTCTTGGAGCCACTCTTCCAATGCTGATAAATCGGAAGGTGACCCTGAGATAGAAGAACCTCTGGGATTTTTCCCCAAATTGCAGAAAAATGGGGACACTTTGGTACTCTCACTCGGCGCATTATTGTACGCAAATTCTGCAAAGTCAATGAATTCTGACCACTGTTCTTGAGTGCCAGAAATGTAACACCGTAAGTACTGTTCAAGACTTTGATTGGTTCTTTCAGTCTGCCCATTGGTTTGAGGATGATATGCAGACGACAAAGATATCTGAATCCCCAACCGCGAACAGAAGTTCTTCCAGAAACGCGAAGTAAATTGTACACCCGATCGGAAATTATATTAGACGGTATGCCATGGATACGGAAAATATGCTAAATAAATAGTCACGAGAGCTCAGGAGCCGACGGGAGTTTAGGTAAAGGAATGAAATGTGCCATCTTACTAAAACGGTCCACAACCACCCAAACCACAGTGTTCCCATGTGATTGTGGCAAATCAACTATAAAGTACATAGAGATATGAGTCCATGGCTCTTTAGGAATCTCTAATGGAACCAAACACCCACTAGGGGCTTTGTTTACTCCTTTACTTCGCGCACACACAGAACATGCATCGATAAAGGTAGATATATCACGCCGCATAGTAGGCCACCATACATGGCGTCGGGCTAAAAAAAACATTTTCTGATTTCCCAGGTGACCGGCAGTCTTTGCATCATGAAATTCGCGGATAACATCGGAACGCAGGTGCGACGGAACAAACTGACATCCCAAAGGTACATCCACAGGAGATTCGTTCTGGAATGGCGCCAAAGTATTAGGTAGATCAGGAAGCAATGCCCCCACCACACAATCTAGTGGAAAAATAGGTTCACCCATATCACTCCTGTCTTCACATTCCCCGAACATGCGGGACAGGGCGTCTGCCTTAGTATTCTTAACTCCCGGCTTAAATGTGATTATGAAATTGAACCGCAAGAAAAATAATGCCCAACGCGCCTAGCGAGAATTTAGTCTTTTAGCTGAACTGATGTATTTAAGGTTTTTATGATCGGTATAGACCGTGATCGGATGCAACGAACCCTCTAGTCAGTGACGCCATTCGTGAAAGGCCAGTTTTACCGCCAACTATTCTCTGTTTCCCACATCGTAGTTCTGCTCCGCGGCGCAAAATTTCCGCGAGAAGTAGGCGCAAGGATGCCAACGCTCAGGATGGGATTAGTAGGTTACCTGTTGGGGCCTAGTAGACCATCTCCCCTCTCGGTGATTTGGTAAACGGGGCTCAAAAAACATTGACCTCGCCATATAGTAACTTCAAAACATTATCTAACTTAAAATTGATACACATTTATTTAGTATTCTTCTTTAAAAACATTTTACATTTGAAAACACATCATTATAGTGAAAGATTCATTGTTAAGGCCCAACGATGCAAGCATGAGATCGGTAGATTTGTGTACATTACAAACGCTCAGGATGACCAGAGTATTTGTGATAAAACTGCCCCCACACCCAACTAAGAAGCATCTACTTCAATGATAAAAGGCTTGTCTACGTCAGGGTGAACTAAAACAGGCGCAGAGGTAAAAGCCTGTTTCAAAGTCAGGAAGGCCTTGTTGACAGACGGTGACCAGTTTTCAGTAAAGGCGCCCTTACAAGTAAGGTTAGTAAGAGGTGCCACAACATGGGAAAAGCCACAAATAAAGCGTCGATAGAAATTTGCGAAGCCTAAGAAACGCTGTAACTCTCTCAATGTTTTGGGTTAAACCAAACCTGCACTGCCAAAACCTTCTCCCCATCCATCTCCAGACCCTGGTTAGATATTACATACCCAAGAAGGGAACAGTGGTGACCTCGAACATGCATTTAGAAATTTTGGCATACAAATTATTTTCTCTTAATTTTTGAATAACCAATTTTACATGACGTCTATGCTCAGGCAAAGAATTAGAAAAAACAAGGATATCGTCTAAGTAAATGACCACGAATCTACCTAAGTAATCCCGAAAAACATCATTTACGAAGTCTTGGAAGACGGGCCAAAGGGCATGACCCGATATTCATAATGGCCGTCCTTTACGTTAAATGCCGTCTTGCACTCATCCCCTTGCAGAATACGAATCAAGTTGTAGGCCCCTTTAAAATCTAACTTGGAAAAAATCCAAGCGCCAACAACCTGATTAAATTAATCCCCAATCAAAGGAAGGGAATACCGTTTTTTTACAGTGATTTTGTTCAGGGCCCTGTAGTCTATACAACCTTCCACAAAAAAGAACCCAGGCCCCGCAGGCGATGTTGAGGGGCGGATAAACCCCTTACTCAGATTTTCAGAGATGTAATCCCTCATTGCTTGCTCCTCAGGCCGGGTAAGGTTGTAAATTTTCCCTCTAGGAGGAATAGTCCCAGGGAGCAAGTCAGTGGGACAGTCATAGGCCCTATGTGGGGGAAGAGTGTCGGCTGAACATTCGGAAAAGACGTCTGCCCAATCAACGCACGGCTGAGGTAACCTTTGGAGCAACATCTGGAAACTTCTGAGGGCAGTGGAAAAACAATGATGCATACAGTAGTTACTCCATTTTACTAATTCCCCAGCCTGCCACTCTAAAATGGGGTTGTGGAGTTTTAACCAAGGGTATCCCAAAACCACCGGAGTTTTGGGGCAATCAAAGACGAAGAACTCAATGAATTCTGAGTGGGAGGACCCGACGACTCGTTTAAGAGGTGGGGTTTTAGTATTGACCGGACCCCCCTGAATGGCCTTCCCATTAATGACCAGGACCTGCAGAGATCTCCCCAGGGGTACCAGTGGAATTCCCAGGATGGAGATCATGCTCCGATCCAAGAAGTTGCCCGCAGCTCCACTATCCACAAAAGCGGAAACTGACTCCTTGGAGGGGCCCCAGGAAAGGTCTACAGGGATCACCATCTTATTCAAGCAAGAGTAGTAAACAGACTCACCTAGATCAGCACTCTCCCCCTGATCTAGGCGTGAAAGTTTCCAGCCGAGTATCCCTTGTTAGGGCAGGATGATTGAGCTGCTCCCACCCCCCTTTATTCTAGCAAAATGTCCCGGGTTCCCACAATATAAACATAACCCCATGGAGATTCTTTGCTGCTTCTCATCCTGGGAAAGGCGAGTTCTCCCAACCTGCATAGGTTCCTCCTGAGAGGAGGAAGGTGTATTTTCCGTAATGGGAAGATGGTGGGTTAGGGCTTTGGAAGGGCTTGAAAGTCGTAGGAGCCCTAGCTCTCTCCCTAGCTCTCTCCCTAAGGCGTCGGTCAATCTTAATGGTGACCTGCATTAGCTGGTCTAGGTCTGACGGTGAAGGGAAATTCACAAGCGCATCTTTGATACCCTCTGACAGGCCCATTCGGTATTGGCTACACAGGGGCAGGGTCATTCCACCTGGACTCTGTCGCCCAACGGTGGAACTCAGCGCTATAATCCTTCGCCGTGTTCCGCCCTTGCTTAAGGGCCCGAAGCCTGTTCTCGGCTGTAGACTGTTGGTCCGGGTCAGCATATAATACGCCCATAGCAAGGAAAAAGGCCGTAACCGAGTGCAGGGCGGCATCATTGGGGGGCAAACTAAATGCCTGACTGAGGGTCTCCTTGTAACAGGGAGATTACCAAACCCACCCGCTGGGTCTCAGTGCCGGAAGAAGCGGGCTTCAATTTGAAATAAAGCTCGCAGGAATTTGTTGGAGAACTTGGCACGGTCTCCATAAAATTTCTCCGGTAGCAGGACTTTCGGCTCCGACACATGAGGTGGTACAGAAGATGCTGGAATCTGCCTGGTTTCTTGAGTGGCCACTCTTTGAGCAAGCTGATTAATAGCAGTGGCCATGGCCTGCACTTGCTGTACCAGGTCATCCATGGTTTAGTGCCTGTGATAATGTCACGCTCAGGGTACTCTAATGTCATGCTCAGGTAACTCCGGCCCTCCAGGTCAGCCCTCAACCCCCAACCTGTAGGAGCCCCCACTTGCCGGGACGCAGTACACGCCTGCCCGGGATCGGTTGCCCCCGGGACTTCAATGGCTCAATGGATGGGAGCTTACTGGTTGGAGGTCTGAAGAACCAATAACTAAGAGCAGAATCAGAGAGTCCAATTGTTGGAGCGAGTTAGCAGGAAGTCCAAAGACAGGCCAGAGGTCAACACCGGGTAATCAGAGATTGCAGCGGTACAGTTGGATGAGGCAGCTCGAGGTTGGGGTACGAAGCAGGGGTCGGCAACAGAGATCAGGCAGAGAATGGTCGGTTTCAGGCAGGGGTCGGCAACGGAGTTCAGACAGAGAATGGTTGGTTCAGGCAGGGGTCGGTAACGAAGATCAATCAGAGTATAATACAAAGACAAACTAGGAACAAGGCGCTATCACAGGCGCTGAGTAACTGACGGTGTAAAACCTTTATAGGAACAGATATGATTGAGGGGGGGGGGGAATGGGTGTGTGATAGGTGCACATTAGGATACAGAACGTGATTGGACTAGGGCGTATAGCCCAACAACTCCCTAGGGCTCATTGGTCCTGTCCTTCCTAAAGTGTACTCCCCCCACCCCACCTGGACCCATTGGCCCTTTAAATGTTTTTCCTCCGGCGGCCACGCTGACAGCAGCGCCACCGGAGGGCATACATAGGATGCGCGCGCAAGCACGTGAACTACTGCCGGGGACACCGGCAGAGGAGGAGGCAGAGGAGGAGGCAGAGGAGGGCGCGCTCGCAGCAGCGCGAGCAGCCGCCCGGCGCGGCCGACGAACCAGCGGGACGGCGGAGAGACCGCTGGAACGTGGCACAGGTAAGCGAGTCGTGACACTGATTTTAATATGGAAAAATAAATATGATAGGTTTTTATATTTAGCAGTTTAATAAATGGTCTTTATTATAAGAGATTAAAAATATTGTTCATCATTGTGTGGGAGATAGATGGAGAATTCTATTTTAGAGCAAAAATGAATAATGGAGCATTCTATTGGTGTGCAATAGACAAAGGATATTTTTAGGTTTTGTTTAAACCCGGAACCTCCGTCACAATCATGTGGAACTACATTAAATCTGTGTCTTTGATATATAGACTTGGGGATTTCTTTTTTGGCATCCTGCCTGTGGAATCTCCTCCATGTGACGTCAGTGGGCGAGGGGGACATCGAGGGAGATTTCCCAGGAATCACATAGCAATGGCCGGAGCTAATGTACTTCAAATGACGGGAACTGGAGACTATCCGGCCAGAGGGCTTCCGAACCTGTTCCCGCTCAATCACTACTCTGACTACTAGAGTTGAAGGAGGAGGAACATGAAGCACTGCCGACAAGCTACTGCTCCAATAGCATGATTCAGATGGCTGAGGGAGTGAAGCATCTTGGGATTGCTTTGCTGGCAGGAGAGCTTGCATTGTTGGGCGTTGGGTAAGGTAATGAAATCCAGGAGGATTTTTGCCTCAGTGCGTTTAGAGCACTGCAGCATTTATTTAATATTTTCCCGGGCCTGGATTTTCATGGAATGGCAGGTAGGTTGGTAGTGGGACCTGCTTTCCCCCTACCTCTAGGCCAGGATTGGTGGCCTGTCTCATCACAGAGCCACAAAAGACTATGAGGGAAAGGTAATTTGGGGCAAGCCCTGGGGTGAGACAGCCAGTTTCATGTCTGAAGCCTGAGAGAGAGATACACTTTGCTGCCTGTTATACAGGGGGCTTGTTATACTTTGGACCAATCATACATTTGAATTGATAAACTGGTAAGGAAACCACAGTTTATGTTGTATCTGCTGCACCCTTTTGTCATATGTCGAACTAAAGAGACTTTTTGTTGGACTTTGCTTGCACTAAACCGTATACTACTTCACCTTACATGGTCTCCAGAGTTTGTTATTGCAATTAGCAACCCCAATCCTGACAGGTGGTACTTGAAATAATAGCAAATGGGAAGTGGTACTCTATAAAAAGATTGTGAATCCTTGATCTAGGGCATAATGCCAGAAATAACCTGAATGTTAATGATTATTGCTGTATGCTGCTTGACAAGTGTTCTGTCTTTTCCCTATTCAAAAAAATTCATACAAACCTTTTGTCCTCTGCATCTCTTCCATTTGGCTCCATAAAATTTGCGGTCTCTATTTATGGGAGAATTTTAGCATCTTCCAAGACTGTGCCTCTCTACATGCCCGGATCTAATTCATTAACTTTAATGGAGGGGGCGTGAATAGTCTCCGAAACCTCCCTCAATTGCGATGAATGAAATGGGTTGATAGGATAGACGGGAAGAGATGGCCATTTCCTTGTTAATGGGGACTGGCCCTGGACATCGAGGTGCATAATCTTGGAAATCGTATGAATAAAATTTATAAGAACCGAACAGAAATTCTGCGGGGGGCAGAAGGTGAGTAAAGATTTTTTGGTATTGCCTGGACAGACCCTTTACACAGGGACTTCTGTCAAAAATGACAGGACCTCCTCTTAATTAGGCAGATCTGGAACTGGGGCAATCCGGTTCGGAAGCCCTCTGGCAGGATAGTCCCCAGTATCCAGCATTTGGTACTGCGGAATGCCGGATACAATACTGTAGCTCTGGCCGCCACATAGGCTGCAATGACACTAGACACAGACGAGATCTGAGGAGCAGCCCATGGTATTCGAACAGTGGCCGATCTGATGTTTCTGTTTAGTAACCAAATTAATGCAAGCACATTTATAAAGTTATATCATCTTTGAATCGTGCCTTATTTAAATTCATGCTGTCAGGCTTGGGCACGCAAAGGGAATTGGGTAGTAGACTGGGAACTGGGGCATAGACCAGGGTCTGAGTAGTTGGAGTCCGGGGATAGGACCAGATGAGCAGAGTCTTGGGCTGGGAACCGGTGGGTGTAGTAACACGCTGGGAAAAGGTACATATAAGCAGTGTAGGACTGGGATGTCTGGGGCCCACCAAGAAAATTGCCTCTTGGGTCCCACTGTAGAACAGTGACTCCCTGCATCACCTACTGCCCCATCATAGAAAAATGACAAAGTAATCATTAACACAACATATTTCTTCAGTTACCTCACCAAGGTTCTTGGGAAGTGCACAGTGCCAGGTGGGTTAGTTAATGGTATGTAGTGTTGGATAAGTTAGTTGGGCTGTGTGCTTCTGGGTAAGTTAACTGGGGTGGACACAATAAGCAAACATAACTGAGGATAATATATGGGAGCAGTCAACTCAACTATGCTTGAAGGGCCAACAGTTTGGATATTAGATGATAAGGAAGGAAAATGACTGTATGGGGCGACATGAGTGGAGATACACCCAATTTGGGATGCCCCCCCCCCCCTAGAGGTACAACAAATGAAAGTGAAATTCCTGTGTGTTGTTCCCCTTTTAAGAAAAATCATCACTTCTGGGCGTGGCCGTGCAGCCGAGCAAGATGGATGCCTGCTAGCTCAGCTCCACAGGTCAGAGAGGCTGGAAGCACACAGCAGCAGCAGGGCAGATCGTGAGAGGCCCCTAAAAGGCACAGGAGACCTTTGGAAACCCCAGTCCACTTACCAGAGGCGATGAACACAGCTCACAGCAGGAAGAAAGCTGCTAGGGAGACACGCAGATCAGCAGCTCCAGCAGGCAAGATGGCGGCAGTCCCTGACAGTGCTGAGGAGGAGGAGACAGTTCACAGCAATCCAAGTAAGGAGATCAGTGGGGGGATAAATGCTGGGGAGGATCTTTCCCTCGACTCCACAGATAGCTGGCCCCAGCACCCTCCATCCACACAGACTGCAGCACAGAGCCCCATGGCAAACCAGGCCCTCCTCAGCCAGCTGAGAACCATAGTGAGAGAGGAAGTTACTGCAGTGTCTGCCAGGCATACTGACACCCTCCTAAAAGAGATCAGAGATCTGGGGGGACGTACAGATGCATTAGAATCCCGCATGGACGATGCCACTACAGTTTTAGATAACCAGGGGACTTTATTACAGCAACTCCAAGAAGAAATCACCCTCTTAAAGGGCCAGAATGAGGAGCCGGAAAATCGCAACCGCAGATTTAACCTGAGATTTAGGGGGTTGCCGGAAACTATGGAAGACACAGTGGGCACTATCACAGCACTTTTACAGGAGCTAGTGTAAGTCGTGCACCGGTAGGTCTTTCAAGGTAAAGCAAAGCCACAGACAAGAAAGCGACACTGACACCAGCTTATGCAAAACACGTTTACTCAAATAGGCTTCTGAACACACTTCAAATAAATGCAGCAAACAGTAAAACATTAACAACAATTCCCCTGCCCCAAAGCTGACCCAAACTGCTGTAGCAGGCGCTGTTCCAAAGGGATGCATTGAGTAGAAATGCAGAAAGCTCAGTGCACAACAGTCAGTGTCTCCTGTAGAAATATTCCTCTGCAATCCAGAATCCAAACAGCAAAGCAAAAGAAGAAAATCTTGGCCTGTATAAAGTCTTTATATCTGACTAACTAACTAACTAACTAACTAACTAACTAACTAACTAACTAACTAACAGGCAGTCTATAGCACGTGACTGTATTATTGAAATTTCTGACCCGGGCCTTCAGTGAACTCCAGCTGGACTAAGCAGATCTCCTTCCCAAAGACCGGATACACCACACAGCTCTCAGGCGTCCTTCAGGCAAAAGTCCACAGCCTCTGATTCAGATCCAGCAACCGGGAAAGTTGTCAGTCTCTCTCTTTCCTTGCTGCACGGCAGGCCACACACCAAACTTGCTCACATGGCTTTTCCCTGTCTTTCCAAGATGGTGATCTCTCCACTTCCCTTCTCTTTCAGCACAAAAAGAACATGTGATTTCCTGTCCCTCCAAATCAGTAAGTCTCTCCAGTGCATTAGCTGCATGAACAGGAGAACCAGCAGCCCCTTGTGGCCAAACAACAGAACGGCGTTTATGAAATAACACTTGTTCCACCCTCTTACACTAGTACCTGAAATCCCACTAGAAAGACTGGAATTAGACAGAGCTCATAGGGCCTAACCAGAAGAACTGCAGAGGGCCCACCACGTGACATCATTGTCAAATTCCATTTCTACCAAACAAAAGAAATTGTACTGAAAGCTTCCAGAGATAAAGCACCCCTTACATTTCAGAAGCACAGCTATCAAATCTTTGCTGATTTATCCCAAACCACCATCTTAAAAAGAAGATCTTTTCGGCCATACCTCCTGGCCCTGCAGGCGCAGGGAATACGCTATAGATGGGGCTTCCCCTTTAAGCTCTCATTCTCATACCAAGGGAAACAAGTCCAAGCTTCCTCTCTCCCAGAGCTTCTGGATAAATTTAAATCTCTGGACATTCGTATACCAGAACCTGATAAGACAACCTCTTCTCTCCCCTCTACACCTGGCTACAGCAGCAACATTCAAGCCATCCCATCGCCACGACTCACCAAACAAGTTCAGAAAACCCCAGCGATGAAACGTCTTTTGTCCCAAATGTTCCACCCTTCACAGATGGACTGATTGCAACCCTCCCTGGCACCTCTACTGAGTTATAACCAGATACAGGGACCCATGCTCTCTCGGCCAACTCCGTACATATTTAGGATGCCCTGGTTATCCCGTTGAGGTCTCACCAACGACCATGTGCGCTGCCGGAGTGGGGGACTCTCAGGGATAACCCCCTCAGTACACACCCTGTGTCTGGGTACCTGTCTGACCTGCAACAGTGGTCATACCATGCACCTGGGCTGCCTTCTAGGGTGCAAAACAACCCGCAGTTTTGTATCAGCAAGTGTTAGGGCTCTGGAAGCCCCAAAGTTTTTTGCTACTATAACAAAGCCTCTCTTTTCTTTCTCTCTGATTATAATAATGCTTATAATAATGTCTTTTTATAAAGGTTGGCTATGCGGCCTAGATAGTCTCGGACTGGTGGGAAAAGGCGCGCCGCCCTCAGGGGGGACCCCATAGGGAGGGCGACGGGGTGCCGCCCCGGATTTAACGCTGCAACCATCCCTGGATAGATCACTCCCCCCAAACGCCCTTACAATTCAACATAGCAAAGCTTTACAGAGTTGATAGATAATGCGCATCTAGTGGACCCATGGAGAGATATGCACCCTCATAAAAGGGACTACACACATTACTCTGCCCCCCATAAGCTACATACCAGGATAGACCACATTTTTGTCCTCTCCACCTTTATGTCACAGGTGGGTCAGACAAAAATCTGCCCTGTCCCGTGGTCAGACCACGACTTGGTGGCAATGACGTGCAACTCTATGGTCATTAAACCCAAACCGTCCTCATGGATATTGAACGACTCGCTGCTGTCCTCAAAACCCTTGGTGGAGGATGCTAGCAAAGTCGCTTTAGAATTCTTCACTATAAATGAGAACCCAGAAACCTCACCAACTATGGTCTGGGGTGCCTTTAAATCTGTTGTGAGAGGACACTTTATTGCCACAGCTTCTAGAAAGAAAAAGGAAAGGTCAATACTCTCAGAACAACTTCAGTCCCAATATTCTAAGGCTGTAGGGACCTTTAAAACCACCCCCAGTTCCAAACATCTCCGCCAAATGGAGCTCTCCAGAACTAAACTTAACCTCTTGCAATCTCAAGAGGCAGAGGGACGTTATAGACGCTTTAGACAAAAATACTATGTTTCTGCAAATAAGCCAGGCACCCTTTTGGCCTCCCAATTAAAGTGTCACGAGCCTACCATGAAACCAGTGAGAGTTAAGACAAGGACAGGAGGAGAGACTAGCAACCCCCAAGTAGTGGTTGAAGAATTCTCAGCAGGCCTATCTAAGTTATACAAAGCCCCACCCCTATTAGGGGACCATCAGACGCAGGCCTTCTTAGACTAGATCAACCTACCACGAATCCCAGAGGGTCAGAGTGCCAAAATAGACGAAAATATAACAGTAGAAGAAGTCTTGAAAGCAATCAAGATGATTATTATGTGATTCTATTTGCTTATTATTATGCTGTTACGCTGCTATGTTTTTTATGTAATGTAGAATTGTATATAAGGGGCTGTGCTGTGTTTAAAGCATATTGAGACCATTGGGGTGTGTGCAATAATCATGCCTTTGTGATGTAACTATACATTTGTAAACTAGTAGCGGTATTCATTTACCATGTAAATTTATGCACTTAGCACTTTAATAATGGTTCTGATATAATTATTTTCTGCTTTATTTTTTGCCTTCTATATTATTAGCTTCCATTATTGCATACAGCGCAGCCCTGAGGATACATTGTGATATTAAATGTTTATATTGGTGCTTGTTATGTGTATGTCATTTTGTGATTTCTATATGTAAAATAAATGAGATGTTTTCCATATGATTAAGTGCTAACGAATATTCTATGATTATTGTGTGCGCACCTTATATCTAGTATTTAAGCAATCAAGGCATTGAAATCCAATAAAAGGCCTGGGCCTGATGGGTTCTCCGCTGCATTTTATAGAAAAATGGCCCCCATAGTAGCACCTCGACTGGCGAGGGTTTACATCTATATCAAAGGAGGCAACCCTATAGACCCAGACATGCTTAGAGCCGTGATAACAATGATCCAGAAGCCTGGAAAGGACCACCAAAACTGGACAAATTTTCAGCCTATATCACTCCTTAACATAGACTTGAAAATCCTCACGAAGATCTTAGCCAACAGAGTCAACGAATTTCTGGGGGATGTAATTCACAGGGATCAGGTGGGTTTTGTCCCTAGAAGACAGGCTGGAGATGGGGTGCGCAGGATAATGCAATTGATACAGGGGGCAAAGGACCAAAAATTAGAGGCAATGCTCCTTTCTCTTGATATGGAGGAAGCTTTAGATTCCCTCTCTCGGCAATACCTCCAGTCCTCCTTAAATAAATGGGGCTTTGGCCCAGGATTCCTCTCTTGGATCGCAGCTTTGTACTCCAACCTGTCTGCTTGCGTTAAGTATGCTGGCTTCCATTCCCCAAGTTTCAAGATCCAGAGAGGTACCAGACAAGGATGTCCGTTGTCCCCTATATTATTCGTCCTGGCCCTAGAACCACTTGCAATAAAACTAAGGCAAAATTCCTCAATCAAAGGAATCCCCTTAGGAGGCAGGGAACATAAAGTTTCACTTTTCGCAGACGACATGCTGTTGATGTTGAGCTCCCCACATACCTTAGCCCCTAATGCCATCGACCTGCTGACCACTTTTGGCCGCATTTCAGGCCTTAAACTAAACGCCTCAAAGTCCACTGCACTAGACGTCTCACTCTCTGCTAGTACAAAGCAGACTTTATCCCAAAACTTTACGTGGACTTGGACACAGAGACTGCAGTATCTGGGGATCAAATTAACAGCCAACTATACAGATTTGTATAGTGCCAACAACCCAGAAACATTTAGAAAACTGGACAGTTATAAAATTGTCTTGGCTAGGGAGAATAGCAGCTCTCAAGATGACCTTTTTACCCAAAATTTTATATCTCTTCAGAGTGCTCCCAGTTCAGGTCCCTAAACGTGCCCTCGACATCCTTCAACAGAAAATCATGTCTTTTACATGGTGCAAATCTAGACCAAGGATAAATAAAACAACTCTCTTCTGTAAAGAAGACCAAGGCGGCCTGGCCTTCCCATCCCTGCATAAATATTATACAGCAGCTCAAATAGCACCCCTAGTACTCCTACACACCCCACAGCATAAACCATTATGGGTCCTAAATGACATTACCGCTTGTGACCCAGTCCTCCGGGCATCTCTGCTCTGGATCCCTAGAACACTTAGACCGAAATTTATCCCTCCAATCCTAAAGTTCTCCTTGACAGTATGGGACAAAGTCAAACATGAATTCACGTCACCTCATTTGCCAGCTTCCCCCCTGCTCGGTAACCCAATGTTTCCATCAGGGGTCACGTACCCTAAAAATTACAAATGGTGGTCACAGAAAGGCCTAACCTCTGTAAACAAACTCTGCACCCCAAAAGGGATGAAAACCAAACAAGACCTCGCACCCTGCGATAGCTTCCTACCTTCTGAGGTATTTAGACACCTACAAGTCCAACATTTTGTTAAAAGACTCCTAAAAAAGTCCCCTCCTCCATATAGGAATACGGACTTCGAAATCAGATGCATCAGGGACCATTTTGAAAGGGGCTTAATATCCAGTTTATACACAGCTCTAGTTACACCCCCAGCCCCTGTTCACCACAACTATATGATAAGATGGGAACAAGAGCTGGGAACAACTAAAGATCCTGAGACATGGCAGAAAATCTGGAGTGATACAAGAAAATTATCCTGTAATGTGCTGGTTTTAGAAAATGTCTATAAAATCCTCTTCAGATGGTATTACACTCCAGACAGAATCCACAAATTTTCCCCCTCAGATTCACCATTATGCTTTAGAGGGTGCCAATAAAGAGGCACAATGTTCCACATCTGGTGGGAGTGCCCTGTGGTTCGTTCTACATGGGATAAAGCCTACAAATTGATGTCTGACATCCTACACATATCCAGTATTGGAGATCCATGGGAGGCGCTCCTATCACTCAAATCTGGTACATACACAAAGCCAGAGTGGCGATTGATACTCCATGTATTATCGGCAGTTTGGGAAATCGCCCCAAATACCTTGGCAGGAGATCTGTAATAGGATGTCGGATATCATGTGCAATGAGAAAATCACTGCAATAATAAACGATTCATACGACAAATTCCTCAGTACCTGGAACCCATGGATAGAGTATATTGGGCTGAGCCCTCATCAAACAGACCCGTCCCTCCCTATCTAACCACTAGACTCCGGACTGGTCTGGTTCTAGTTCTCACTCTCCTATTTAAACATGATCCAGCATACCTGGGCTCCCACAATCCCCCCCTTCTCTTTCTGCCCCCCTCTCCCCCCCCAACCCTCCTGAGATATACCCCGGACATTTACACCAGTCCAATGTTCGCTTATCATAGTTAGAAGTTTGTCCAAGGTCAGTCAGGGTGCTGAACACCCAAAAGTGAACATAAAAATAGCTCTCAAAATAATTTTAATGAGAATTCGTAATCTCAATTTATACTACTTAAGTTCCACAAGACGCATATCCCTTGGTTAGACACTGTCTGATTTTGCAAGCTACTATTGCTAACACCAAAAGATACTGTGAGCATTTTCTTGACTTATCTTTACTGTTTATCTGCATTCCATTATGCATTCAACTATGTACTTCTTTTGCATTACTACTTGTTCAGTACACCTGTCTTTAAAAATATGCTGTACATCATGTGCAAACTTCAATAAAAATTTTGTAAAGGAAAAATCATCACTTCAGAGAGAAAAGAGGATCCGCCTGTAATCTACCCACAATACAGCCAGACAATGGTACACAGAAAAAGTATCAATTAACAATACATTTTATTCAATAGATAATACAACTACACGCTAACTTATAACACAAACTATTTAAAAACAATAACAATCAGGATAGATGTCCAAGAAAAATAGATCTTACAATATATGTGCAAAGTATCACAGGCAAATCCAACCCCCCCCCCCCCAAAAAAAAAACCTAACCAATCCTACTAAAATAGTAACCCCCTAAAGATAAGCAATACACAATGCAAATGTTATCAATATGATAAGTGCGAGTGCAATATTGTGCAAATTAACCTCTAACTGAATGAAACCAAGGATGGGTGGTTATGTGCCAGACATATGGTAATTAAAGCATATAGTTAGGGTGCTGGGGGGACCGGAAGCCTGGTACCCGGGGGACCACGGTGGGTAAAATAAAAGGGCAAGCATTGTAGTTGGCCATTATTACCCTGAGAAAGTGATGCAATCTTCACGTCACGGCGTGCCCCGGGTGGTATCGCAGATCCAGGCATTGATCGGGTGATATTATTTGATTACCATACATTTGGTGCATAACCACCCCCTCCAACTGTAGTCATTCTTTCTAACTTACAGTACGTTCAGCAGCATTATACAGTAGATGTTTCAGTACAGTACACAGGAGTGTACAGTACATACCATAGGGGCAGGGGAGGTAGCTGCTACCGGGTCCGTGAAAGAAAGGGGACCCTGTGCAAGCTACCCCCCCTGCGTTGCATGCATTGCAGCACCTGTGTAAATGCTTGTACTGGCCCAAGGGCCGTATTTGGTGTTCATGGTGCCCTAGGCACTATAAGTGCTTGCGCCCCCTTTTTTGACGTTAGGTCACGGGGGAAAGGGTGCAATGGGCTAGAGAGCACAAAGGGTGAAATGCAGAGAAGCAGACATGCATGTTTCATCTTTTACTGCGTTCTGAAATACAGTAGTTACATGACCACACCAGTGTAGAGGAGATGCTCTGGCCTGTGTTCAACCAATTGCACCCCCTTCACACAAATACACTCTGCATCCTTCTGTGGCTGGGGAGGGGATACTTGTTAGGAGGCATTAATGTTCTGGCTATGTGAGTTTTAATTTTTTTCTTTACTGTAGTAGTAAGGGCAGCTCCCTCCCCTCTTTCAAGTTGCCACCCTAGGTACATGCCTAGGGTTGCCTAATGTTGAAAACAGCCCTGACTGGCCCACTGGAATATTGGAGGAGCACTGTTGCCATTTGGATAATTGGTAATGGGGTCCTGGCATGGGCAGATGCTATTTCCCTCTGTATTCCCCTGTGCTCTATTAAGGCCATCAACTGGGAGTGGTGGGGGACCACAGGGCAGAACTAGAAAGCTGCCAGCTTGATTTTCCTCCATGCTCAATAGACAATGCACAGGGGCCCAGTGTATGTGGCAGACAGCCAAGGTCTTTCCCATACCACTGCTGTTTGAAAGCAGAAAGTATAATGTTGGAGTGGGGGTTAGCTACTTAAATCAGACAAACAGCCTGGCACAGTTGGAAAAGAAAGGTAGCAGCCATTTTGGAGCTTCCTCTCCCAGCATCTCAGCCATGCTGCTGCCTGGATTCAACTAACATAACTGACAATGCACAGTAACAGGAAGCCCTACAACACTTCCTGTTTGCAGGTGGCCTGCAAATTCATGAGCCTCCATTTTGTTTCTAAAATTTAGTACAGTAAGAGTTAGAAAAAGGTAAATACATTTTTATGTGCGGCAACTACATTTATTAAATGAGGTCTCTTTTGGGGATACTCCTCTGAAAGGATTCTAATCTTTCCCTTCTTAAATACTCAGCTCTTTCCAACTGGGTAAACAAAAAAAGACAGGGACAGAGCAGGTCCTGACACCACCTTATTAGACCAGAGGGTTGCAGGTTCGATTACCAGCCTGGACATGACTGAAGTGCTCTCGAGCAAGACACTGTGATAAAGTGTATGGGAAAGTCCTGAATGGTGTGTATTTTTCCCATGCTATGCTGTATCAGGCACGATCCATGCCGGGTTTTCAGGACCCAGTTCACATTTCCCTGTCCTTTACAGGCTTGTTCCCTGATCTCAGGCCTTGCACAAGTGATGAGGCTGATTGCAGGGGAAGCCTGAATAAAAGGAGCCGCTGAGCCTGTCAGTTTGCTGTTGACCAGCCTGGAGGAAGGAGCCCAGGCTGTACTGCTCGGTGGTGAATGAGAGACTGGATTTAAGCCGAAGGACTTGGCTTCTGCGACCCCAAAACTGGGACTTGTGTGGATGAGCAGCGTGGGCTTGTATGCCCTGTAAAGCAGAACCTGATACCCTGGACTTGCAGCTTGCTGGAGTATCAAACCCTGGACTTACATTGAGTTGGTGAAGTAACCACTTGATTTATTGCATTGCATGCTGCAACGTCTGAAGTAAGAGACATTTCTGCTGAACATTTAACATTGGTCTTTAATTTTGAAGAACTGTTGTCCGTGTCACTGCCGTTCACCCCAAATCACTCACAACACCTAACCCCCAAACGCTCCTTGGGTGCTATGGCTAGAAACTCACAAAAAGTTCCATGCAGCCAGGTCATCCTGTACCGGGAGTTTCAACCCTACCTTCACCGGAGATAGCCACCCTGTGTCCATCACTGTAACTGGCCGTGCCTGCTCCAAACCCTACAATGATAGGGGTGTGACCACCTTAGGTACACCTACTCCATTAAAATAAATAGAACAGGCGTGGCCTGTGGCTGTAAGTGATGGAGGCAACCATAGGCCACGTTTGTAAGCAGGGATAGTGATCTCCGGAGAGGTACTGTAAGTTTGAAATTCCCAGCAAAGGCCGAATCAACTGAGCGAGACTCTTAAACATAGAAAAATAGAAACATAGAAGGTTGACGGCAGAAGGAGACCATACGGTTTGCCCTTATGTGTATACTGTATGTACTCTTTGTCTTAGGATAGATGTGTGCTTATCCCAGGCATGTTTAAATTCAGTGACTGTTGATTTTTCAACTACCTCTGCTGGAAGTTTGTTCCAAGCATCTACTACTCTTTCTGTAAAATAATATTTTCTAACATTGCTCCTGATCTTCCCCCCGACTAGCTTCAGGTTGTGCCCCCTTGTTCTATCATTAAGTTTCTTCTTAAAAACACCTTGTTCAATTGAACCTTATTCCCTCCTGTCACATATATAAAGGTCTCAATCATTTCCCCTCTCCCTTCTTTCCTCCAGACTGTACAAATTAAGTTCTTTAAGTCTCTCCTGATAAGTTTTAAGTTTAAGTCCTTCCACCATTTATGTTGCCGGCCTTTGGACACGTTCTATTTGAATAATGTCTTTTTGCAGGTAAGGTCTCCAGAACTGTACACAGTATTCTAGCTGTGGCCTTACCAGGGCTCTATACAGCGGCATCACAACCTCCCTCTTCCTACTGGTGATGCCTCGAGCTATGCAGCCGAGCATCCTGCTTGCTTTTCCCACTGCCTGGCTACACTGTCCACTCATCTTGCAGCTATCAGTAATCAGTATCCCTAAATCTCTCTCCTCCGAGGTCCTGGCTAACACAGTGCTGCCCATACGGTACTCAGAGTAGGGATTCCTTCTATCCAAGTGCAAGATTTTACATTTAGAGACATTAAACTCTAGTTTCCACAGTTTTGACCATCTATCCAGTAAAGCTAAATCATTTTCCATGTTGCAGACACCTCCAGGAATATCCACCCTATTATTAACCTTTGTATCATCAGCAAACAGACAAACCTTTCCTACCAAGCCTTCTCCTATGTCACTTACAAATATATTAAAAAGAATGGGGCCCAGGACAGAGCCTTGCAGCACACCACTTGTAACTCGCCTTTGTTCAGATAGCACACCATTTACAACAACACTCTGATACCGATCCTTCAGCCAACTGGAAATCCACTGAACAATCCAGGGAGTCCTACCTTCAATAACTTATCTATGAGCTCCTCATGTGGTACAGTGTCAAAGGCTTTGCTAAAATCCAGATAGGCGATATCCACAGCACCACCTTCATCTAACACTTTAGTGACATTGTCAAAGAAATCAATAAGATTGGTCTGACATGATCTGCCCTCAGTAAAGCCGGGCTGTTTTGGGTCCAATAGGTCATTAATTTTTAGATGGGAAATTATCTGTTTTTTTAAGAGTGTTTCCATTAATTTGACCACTATAGATGTTAAACTAACTGGCCTGTAATTACTGGCTTCTTCTCTACTCCCCTTTTTATGGATTGGTACAACATTGGCCATTCTCCAATCCTCTGGAACCTCACCCGTTGAAAGGGAATGGTTAAGTAAATCAGTCAGAGGGGCTGCAATCACAAACCTAAGTTCCCTTAGAACTCTGGGGTGGATTCCATCTGGACCCATCGCCTTACTTACCTTTAGATGTGCCAGCTCGGATAGGACATCAGCCTCCAGAAACCCCGGTGCTGTGCCCCCCCAGCGGGATGCTGTGCAATGGCCATGCCTGCTACTATCTGAAAATACCGAACAAAAGTAGCTATTCAGATGGTCAGCCACAGCCTTATCTCCGTCAATATATTTATTTTCCCTATTTCTAATTTTTGAGACTGCATTGTTTTTCTTCTTTCTGTCACCAATATATCGGAAAAAGGTTTGATCTCCCCTCTTCATAGATTTGGCCATTTCTTCCTCCTTTTGCCCTTTAGCAGTCCTTATAATCAGTTTTGCTTCCCTCTGTTTAATTTTATACGCCTCTCTGTCAGCTACACTTCCACTTACTTTATACTTCTTATAGGAAGACTTCTTATCTTTTATGATAGTGCTGACTTCCCTAGTAAATCATAATGGTTTCTTCTTCCTTTTATTCTTGCTAGTTTGTTTCACATATTGGTTAGTTGCCTTTAAGATGGTCATTTTTAATATTGAGCACTGGGCACTCACTTCTGCTACTCTGTTCCACTCACCTAATTTTCTTTCTACATACTCCGCCATTTCCTTGAAGTTTGTCTTCCTAAAGTCTAGCACTTTGGTTCTGGTGTGTGATTGCACAATGTCTGTTTTTATTCTGAACCATAAGCATTGATGGTCACTGGAACCCAGATTTTCTTCAACCCTGACCCTGACCTCGGACACCAGATCCCCATTGGTCAGAACTAAGTCCAGAATGTTATCTCCTCTAGTTGGCAATGTCACAAGTTGTTTTAGAGACACTCCATTAAGTGCCTCTAATATAGTCCTGCTCTTGCATGTTGATGCACTTGGGATATTCCAGTCCACATCAGGCATGTTGAAGTCACCTGTAATTACAACGTCCCCCTTCTCTGCCATTCCACTGATTTCATCTATTAACAGGTTATCTAGATCCTCAGATTGTCCAGGGGGCCTATATATCACACCAATTCTGACCACAGCTCCCTCCTTAGTCTGCATGGTAACCCAGAGAGTTTCTAGTTCATTATGTGTATGCTGAATTATTGTTGATTGAAGGGTAGTCTTGACATAAATGGCTACTCCACCGCCCTTTCTATCCAATCTGTCTTTTCTGTACAATGTGTAACCGGGTATGGCTATCTCCCAGTCATTGTGATCCTTGAACCAAGTCTCTGTTATTGCAACAAGATTTAATTCATCTCTGGATATGATAGCCATTAATTCACAGAGCTTGTTGCCCAAGCTGTGAGCATTGGTACACATCATGCGGATGTTGTTGGTATTGGATTTTAGTGTGTCCTTGATCTTTTTGTATTTTAGTGTGTCCTTGATCTTTTTTTTTTTGATCTCTTGGTGAGTATTTGTTGTATTTCATATTTGCCCATACAGTCCTTTGGTTGTGTGCCCTGTCCTTTTGCTTATTAGGCCTACAGGAGACATATGGTATGTCACATCATCCATACAAGTGCTGGGTCATTAGAGGAAAACATATTTTCTGACCTAGCAAATGAAATGATGCTATTGTTATTAGTAATGGTGACTTTTTAAATGATGACGGCCATTGTGTTTCCTCTCCAGTCCAGTTGTCAGTGGAATATGTTCTAAAGCACCAAGGTCATAAAATTATTTCCGGTTCACTGAACCCTTTTCAAAGAATCCTATATTAATGGCAATATGCTGCGTGCCATCAATAGCATTTAATCAACATAGAAACATAGAAACATAGAAAGTTGAAGGCAGAAGGAGACCATACGGTCCATCTAGTCTGTGTGTATAGTTTATACTGTATGTTCTCTTTATGTATTCTTATCCCAGGCATGTTTACATTCAGTGACCGTTGACTTCTCAACTACCTCTGCTGGAAGTTTGTTCCAAGCATCTACTACTCTTTCTGTAAAATAATATTTTCTAACATTGCTCCTGATATTCCTCCCAACTAGCTTCAGGTTGTGCCCCCCTTTGTTCTATCATTAAGTTTCTTCTTAAAAACACTTCCCTCCTGAACCTTATTCAATCCTTTCACATATTTAAAGGTCTCCATCATGTCCCCCCTCTCCCTTCTTTCCTACAGACTGTACAAATTAATTATTTTAATTAAGTTCTTTAAGTCTCTCCTGATAAGTATTAAGTTTAAGTCCTTCCACCATTTTTGTTGCCGGCCTTTGGACCCGTTCTATTTGTCTAAATGTCTTTTTGCAGGTAAGGTCTCCAGAACTGCACACAGTATTCTAAGGTGGTAATCAAGTATTACGGGCAGCAGATATCATTTCTATCATGGCTTATCTAGTAGCAGAGCTCCAGCTTACGTACACTTAATGCTCACATTTCCATAGCACTTACCAGTTCCCCCCCATATTTTTTTATAATATATACCATATTTTTGTCATATATGATGCACCTGCCCATAGGACACACCTAGGATTTGGAGAAGAAAAATAAGAAAATAAATATTCTAAATCAAATGTTGTGCTAAAACACCCCCCACAAGAACCAAAATATAGGCAAGGTGCAGAATTCACCCCCATTACAGGCAGAGTGGAAGTCTCCCCCCATTCCCCATGGGCATTGTGGCATTCCCCCCTCCCATTTCCCATAGGCAGTGTGGCATCCCCCCGCCCATTTCCCATTGGCAGTGTGGCATTCCCCCTTCCATTCCCCATAGGCAGTGTGGCATTCCCCCTCCCTTTCCCCATAGGCAGTGTGGTATTCTCCCTACCATTTCCCTTAGGCAGTGTGGCATCCCCCCGCCCATTTCCCATAGGCAGTGTGGCATTCCCCCTTCCATTCCCCATAGGCAGTGTGGCATTCCCCCCATCCCATTCCCATAGGCAGTGTGGCATCCCCCCGCCCATTTCCCATAGGCAGTGTGGCATTCCCCCTTCCATTCCCCATAGGCAGTGTGGCATTCCCCCTCCCATTCCCCATAGGCAGTGTGGCATTCTCCCTTCCATTCCCCATAGGCAGTGTGGCATTCCCCCTCCCATTTCCCATAGGCAGTGTGGCATTCCCCCTCCTATTCCCCATAGGCAGTGTGGCATTCCCCCTTCCATTCCCCATAGGCAGTGTGACATTCCCCCTTCCATTTCCCATAGGCAGTGTGGCATTCCCCCATGCCATTCCCATAGGCAGTGTGGCATTCCCCCTCCCATTCCCCATAGGCAGTGTGGCATTCCCCCCATCCCATTCCCATAGGCAGTGTGGCATTCCCCCCCTCCCATAGGCAATGTGGCATTCCCCCCTCCCATAGGCATTGTGGCTTTTCCCCCTCCCATTCCCATAGGCACTGCAGCATTCCCCAGGCCTCCACAGCCACAGGAGGCCAGAAGATGGAGGAACGGTAGACGGGTGGGCGGGCAGTGCAACCAATCCCTGCCCACTGCCTCTGCCACTCATGCTGTCCCTGCCGTCCTCGCTGTATCTGCCGCCACGGCTGCTTCTCCACTGCGCCTGCACACACAGGTGAGTTTCCATGTTTCCTTTTTTTATTCCTATTAGCCTGATAAGACGCCCTGACATTTCCCCCACGTATACAGTATATATGTTATACACACACAGATACAGCTTTCTCTAAAACTCCACTTGGTGCACTGTGCTATCTTCAAATCTTAAATGCTTTTCAATGGCTAATTTATGAGATATCACAATGGGCTGAGCTTTGATGTGTCGGATAACAGTTTCTAGGAAAAACAATATTAACACTTTAAATAGGCAAATCATCAAATCATTTATTGCTGCAAATCTGCATGTTACACCTCAAAGAAGAGCAAATAAGAACAACAAGGGGCAGAAGGACATGGACTCAAAAAAGGGACAGTCCCACCAAATCAGGGACACTTGGGAGGTATGTCGGGTACATATAGCCAACACCATCTGCTGCCATCTATAGTCTCACATTTGGCTATACTCACCTAGTCACTGTGATTTGGGTTTTGCGCAAGGCCACAGTTTCTTTTACTAAAACTGCCTCTGGTCGTGGGTTTGGGGAGGAGGGTGTTTTTTTCATTGATGATCATAGCCAGCCCTGGAGGACCTGGGAAACCTATATATTCCCCTGGCCGCTATGAGTTATGCAGACCAAAAGTGACTTGTGGAGGCTGATTCACTACTAGCGCCAGGTATTGCCAGATGAACGTCTGTATAGCGGTGCTTAGAGCGAACGCTAGTAGACGCTGTAATCTGGTATCAGGCGCTGTAACCTAGTGTTTGCGGTCACTGTAGTAACCTGGCCGGCATTGATGAATATGATGTGTGTTGGGCACTCTAACAACAGTACAGAGGTGCAGGGAGGGAAACTCGGCGCTCCACACCTACAGCTGGGCTCTGTAGCATAGAGCACCAGACGCTGTGTGATCAAAGTTTATTTTTGAACACATATCCACCTATAACAAAGGGAAAACACATGGAATAACATTGTTGTAACACTGGGACAATAACACTTTAGTGCCAGACCTGTAATGACAATTCTGCATAAAAATATAAAAAGTCCCAAAAATGTATAAAAGTGTTTATTTGCAGCCAGGAGAGGTCACACAATGATTTGAGCAAAAAGAACAAAAACATTTAAATAGCCAAACACGTGACGCTACATGGCGCTGTTAGAGTCGCTCACCAGATTCGCTTTCATAAATGTGGTTTTGCATACAGCGCCCGGCGTTCACCAGACACTGCCTGCGGCTACGAGGCGCTACCTGGCTCTATCTCTTCTTAAATAACCCCCTTAGTATAGTTTTGGCTCCATTTTTATTTTGCCCATCACAAATGTCCCAGCAACGTGTTGATTATCTGTACTTAGTAGAAATGAAATAATCATTTTTATTCTGCTGAAAATACTTTTATTCAGTTCCAGTCCTCACATTAACGCCATGATGTTTTTTCGTGCAAGAAGTTATTTTATCCTTGAACCGAGGATGAGTGAAATGAGGAAGTAAGCGGTGAAATCCATAGCAGTTATCCAATTACGAGATCTTGCCAACCACGGTCCTTTTTTCTGTTTATGATGTTGATAATTGAGGGCAGCGCAATATACTAATAAAATAAATGAATGTTCTCTGCTAGCAGAAAAACACTTAACAGTGTAATAATCTATCTCCGAGAGTGCGGTGACTAACTGTCACCGGCACCAAACCTGTGGGTAAAATTAGGGTGTGATACAATTCAGGACTCAAAATTGCGGCATTATTATTTTCAAGTGTTATTGTTGCTTAGGTACATGAAGACATCATTTTTCAAGGGTCTTACTTCATGACCAGGGACAAAAGTGATGAAAAGGTGGGAGGTCCTGTAGCATGCGTGGCTTCAGCAGCCATGTAGTAGCTACCAACTAAAAAAATTCCCAAGTGGACCGAACCCACAGCGATTGGCCCGGGTAGAAAATCCTGGGTTTGGTCCACTTCAAAGAGGAGCAAAACACAGGATTTTAGGTATTCCAACATTTTGTTCCGATTTGGATTCCCGGGCTGATTGTTTCCCTCCCGCCGGGGTATGCTAAATCGGGAAGCCCTGCTATGTGAAACCCCCCCAGGTTGCCCCATATGCTTACCTGCTTACCTTGTTTCCCGGTCCAACGACGCTGCCGCATCCCCCCTATGCCTCTAGCAGGGTGGCGGGGGTTTCACACAGAGGGGAGAAGACCAAAACCCAGGATAGTAAAAATCCTGGGTTTTTGTCCACTTTAAAAACATCCAGTTGGAAATTTTTATATTTAATTGTCTTTAAAGAGGTGAAACATCCTCCCTAGAGTCTTTAAGACTAAAGGGCTGATGGTCTCCCTCTTTGATGGGCAACCTGAATTGGGATGCCCTGCTGTGTGTAACACTGGGGATCGGCCAGTACACTACACGCTGCATCCCTAGGTCGTGGCCGCTTCGTCCTTATATGTTTAGTCAAAGTACGTACCCGTGTCAGACATTTGTGAATTGCTGGCATGGGCACACGGAGGAGAGGGTGTGCTGCAAGAAAGAATGGGGTGATCCTGGGAATACACACAGCAGACCATCCCAAATCGGGATGCCTCAGACAAAAGGAACAAAATGTTGGGATTGTTAAAATCTCGGGTTTTGCTCCTCTTTAAAGTGGGCAAAACCCAGGATTTTGACTATACTGTGTTTGGTCCTTGCCCCCGGGGCACCCTGATCAGGGATGCCCAGCTGTGTGAAACCCTTTAGGTCACCCCCAACAACTGGGGTCCTATGTGTGGCCGGTCGTCCAATCAGCGCGCTCAGGTCCACTCACACCCCTTCGTCTAAGGCGAGCGAATCTGAGTGCACTGATGGCCGCATCCCCTGCTACCCTCTAATAGGGAGCATGCATGCGTGGCCATTCACAAATGCCTGGTGCAGGCACGAGCCCTGTAAAGGTATAGCGTAGATGCAGCCGCTGCTTGTGCATGTGCCGTTGGACTGGGAAAGAAGGTAAGCTTCTGGGTGACCTGGGGGGTATCACACAGCGGGGCATCCCAATTTTTAATGCCCCGGGGGAGGGGATCCAGCGGCCCTGGAATCTTATAGATTCCCAGGCTAATCTTTGTGGGTTTTGGTTCACTTTAAAAAGGTACAAAATAATTTAACTTTCCTGGGTTTTGTTCATCCTCAACTGGCCAATCCAGCTTTGCGATGCCCCATTGTGTTTATCCCCCAGTATCAACTAAAATCAAAACTCTTCCTGGTCTCCAGATGGGCTGCTCAGCCAGTCATCAGCCCTTGTTCAGTTCAGATTTCCTTCAGGAAATATGAAAGGACCGAGCACCATCAGCCAAATCCTTGCTCACCTCTAGCTGTGGGCATGCCCGCATCTTCCATTCAGAAAGGCCTGGTGCAGGTACCCCTCCCAGATAGAGGCGTGCTGGGGATGTGGTTTGCCAAGGGCTCCGGGAATTGGTAATTAAAGTGGACCAAAACCCAGGATTTTGACTATCCTGGGTTTTGGTCCTTGCCCCCGGGGCACCCCAATCGGGGATATCCCACTGTGTGAAACCCCCCAGGACACCCAAACTCACTTCTTTTCGATTCTACGGTGTATGCATGGCGGCTAGTCCAATCAGCGCGCTCGGATTCGCTCAAGTCCCTTCATCCAGGATCTTGTCTAATACGAGCGGATCCAAGACTCCATAGACTCCAGGGTGGTTCTGGTTCTCTTTAAAACGGGTGATCCATGTGGTTTTGACACAGTGGGACATCTTAATTCGGGATGCCCCATAGATGCGCCATAAAGAAGGAGAACATGAGGGGGGGGTCAATTGCTTTTATTTTAATCTATAGTGTAATTATCTTGTTTCCCCAATCCTATTTTTGGAAACTGCTATATGAGGACCAAAACCTGTTATTTTGGTCCATGTCCCTGGGTCTCCTGTGAAACCTTGCAAATGACCCAAAAAATTACCTTAATTGCACTCCCATGGCACATGCACCAAGCAGTTCTCTTAGCCTTATTAATGAATGAATGAATTCTGGCACAGGGTCTGGGCAAGGTGCCAGTGCAGTGCAGTGCAGTCCCTGTGTTCCCTATTGTGTTTCCTATGGTCAGTCCATCACTGCGAGTGATGAGTTCAGGGAAGCCATTGGATTATTTGATTGAGGAGCTCCTGTCTGACCCCATCATCAGTGAGCTAAATCTCAGCTTGAACCTATTTTAGGTTTGGCTCTGTGCTGACAGGAATTCACTGATTCCCATCCAGAACCATTTGAAAGAAAAGCTATAAGCGGCTCTAGAGCTATAGACGCCATTCAATAGAAGTGCTGGGCTGGAAATAAGAGAGCCTCAGCGGGTCTCCTGTGTCCGCTGACTGAGGTTAAATCAAAAAGTGTTCATGTGCAGCCAGCATGCACCTTCCAATTGTCTTCCTGGCTCACCATTGACGTCCCCGGCCTGATTGTATTTGATGGATATTTCCTAGATAACGAGAAAAGCAGAAAAAGCCAAACAACTGAATTGAATTACGGTGCGCAGCGGCGCTGCAATCTTCCAATAAATAATTGAACAGTGATTGAAAACAATCATTTATGGGTCATATTAAGCTTCCTTTATACAGTTTTCTACACAGCACGGTGGGGGGGTTATAATAAGGTTGACGTAAAGGGGAAAAAAAGCTGAACATGCACAAATACTAAGTCGCCTGTTCACTCAACAATCTGAGATGATAGAGAGGTTATTATACATTGTGTGATTTACAATTAGTTAAGCTAGTGATGGGCTTTGGATCTGGGTCAAAGCTGAATGCGACACAAATTCACCCCCTATCCCAGATAACAACAAGATCCGGGTAAAATTATCCTTCATACCACTCCTCCCCCTAATTCTGGTGGGTGGCATGCCGGCCACCATTACCCTTTGATCTTGTTCCCTTGGACTCCTTACCAGTTGACAAGCAGTTTAAAAAAAAACACAGTCTCTCTACCTCTTTCTCTGTCCCCCGGTCTCCGTAAAATTTCTCCGGTAGCCGGACTTTTGGCTCCGACACATGAGGTGGTACAGAAGATGCTGGAATCTGCCTGGTTTCTTGAGTGGCCACTCTTTGAGCAAGCTGATTAATAGCAGTGGCCATGGCCTGCACTTGCTGTACCAGGTCATCCATGGTTTAGTGCCTGTGATAATGTCACGCTCAGGTAACTCCAGCCCTCCAGGTAAGCCCTCAACCCCCAATCTCCGCAGCCAGCTTCACCTGTAGGAGCCCCCGCTTGCCGGGACGCAGTACACGCCTGCCCGGGATCGGTTGCCCCCGGGACTTCAATGGCTCAAAGGATGGGAGCTTACTGGTTGGAGGTCTGAAGAACCAATAACTAGGAGCAGAATCAGAGCGAGTCCAATTGTTGGAGCGAGTTAGCAGGAAGTCCAAAGACAGGCCAGAGGTCAATCAGAGATTGCAGTGGTACAGTAGGATGAGGCAGCTCGAGGTTGGGGTCCCTTCTGTTCCGGTGGGTGCTGGCCTGCTGCCATAGGGGAGAATATAGAAGAAGAAGATACAGATCCCCCCTCCTCCTTCCTCTGTGTCTTGCCGAGCTAATTCCAGGCTGCAGGGAAGGAAGGCCTTCATACCACAAAGGAGAAGCTTTAGGTCAACTTTAGGTGAATACTTAATCTAGTATGCTCAAAAGAAATAAGATAGGTCTTACCCTCTGTAGTCTGCGAGTGCCAATTTAGAAGAAAAGCCTTGAAGAAAAGATGTTACTCCTCATGCCTACCTTCTCCATCGAACTCAACAAGTCCATGGTTCATTCAATGGTGTCGTCCTCTCCGTGTACCACACAGATGCTGACAACATAAACAAAAGTTCTGTAACTCTGAACTCTTAAACTTTATTTATAATTGATAATACATTTGAGATGAGAATCTTTGGATCCGGTCACCTTCTTCTTGGAAAGGAAAAGGAGGTAGTAAGTGAAAGTAAGCTGCCGCCCCGGATGAGAGTGCCCTGTTGTCAGCATCTGTGTGATACAGGGAGAGAACTGCACCATTGAATGAACCGTGGTCGTGTTGAGTTTGATGAAGGAGGCAGGAGTGAAGAGTGAGGAGTAACATCTATAAAAAGCTTTTCTTTTTAAGTGGCCTGGGGGAGCCCCATGCAAACGGCGCTCCCAGGCTACAGAGAGTAAAATTACCTCTCTTATTTATTTTGAGCATACCTGATTATACCTGAGTATACCTAAAAGTCCCAGGAGTACACAGATAGTGTACATAACTCTATTGGGATAGAATATACATTGATTTACATGAGCTAGATAAATAGTGTCTGGTGAACAAAACACACAGGTACACCTAAAGTGGACTGAATTCATGTGAAATTAGCATGCAAAATAATGTTTTCGGTTAATCTGATCTACTAGTACACATTGCTATAATTATTTTGTTTATTGGACACCCCTAACAATCAGTTACAACAAATAAGGAGAATCTGTGGAATCCCACCATGTGATGACTGCATCACTGGAGGAGAGGGACATGGGGGGGTTCCTATGACCTTTTTAGCTTGGCAGGATGCCAAGGAAGGAGGGTGGCCTATGTCACTTCTCGCTACAGATGCCAGCACCCACCGGACAAGAAGGGAGCCCTAGAGAGCTCAACTGAGAGGATGCCACCCAGCAGGGGACATGTGAAAGAATTTTTTTTATGAACTGGTAAGAGGAACGTCAGGATGCATCGTGCCCTTCAAACACTGACCTAAACTGTGCTGAGCAAAGGTTGAGAAAAGCCCACAGATTATGTACCCAGTCTTTGAAAGGAGGCAGCCAACCTTGCCACTAGCATACAAAGCCTGCAAGGCAGGGCAACTGGTCAGAAAAGGCTTTGTCGTACACCTCGGTCACACTGAGTCACTGATGAAGAACCAGGTACAGCAAGGCCAAGATTCATAGCAAGCGGCTCTTGTAAATGCACAAATAAGTTCGGGACTTCTACAAAAGGCTTCATTCCTCACCAAAGGCAGCACAACAACACACCAATACAACTACTCTCTCCTGAAAAACAATGGTGCAAAAAAAACATGCTCAGTTTTGCTCCTTCATATCCTGTGGCAAAGGCCAAGTAAGGTTGCTGAATCTCACAAAAGTTGTTTGTGCAAGGAACATTTACATAAAAATGCCCTTGCGAGTAGTGTTGGGCAAGCCCAAACCACAAAGTTTGGGTTTGTACCGAACCAAAAATTTGGGTTTGGATCGAACCGCAAAGTTCGGGTTCGTATCAAACTGCAGAGTTCGGGTTCTTACCTAACTTTGCAAGCAGCCCATCAATCAGCTTCATCTTAAGGATGCAGCAGCAGGAAGCTGCTGTACAACTTTTCTGAGCCTTAGTTTGGTCCCTAGTTGCAGTTGGTGTTCTTGTTAAATGTCTATGGCTGGGGCCACAGAGACATGGCCACTGCTCTCATGAGTAAGGACCACTCCTAGTGCCAGCACTGCCAGGAGTGGTGGCCATCTTTCTGTGACCCCGGCCACAGGCCAATTGAAAGGAATGGACTGGATTAAGAAGCCTATTGAAAGACATACATAAAAGCTTTTTTTTCCCCCAATTTAGGAAGCACAATGTTAATAGTAAAAAAACTTCAATCTCCTCCCATCCCCTTCTCCTCATGCTCTCTCTCCTGCTAACCCAAAGTTGGCCATGGGCCCGTTCTAGATTCTTCTGCTTCCCCCATTTCTAGTCCTCTCTTCCCTTTCTTCTCTTTCTGACACCCCCTCCAACCCACTTACTCAAGTTTGTCCATGGACCTTTTCTAGCTTCTTCCCTATCTGTAGAAGCCAAAATTCTACTCGGTATGGTAAAAGACTCTAATCCTCTCCCACTTCCCTCTCCCCATCCTCTGTCTCCTGCTTATCCAAAGATGGCCATGGACCTATTGTAGCTTCTCTCGCTTCCCCCTTTTCTTGGCTTTCTTTTCTTTCTTTTCTTCACTCCCCAACCCCCCCCTCCATTTACCCAAATATGGCCATTTATCAGTTCTAACTTCATTTGCTTCTACCTTTAATAGGCTTCCTTTTTTCTTCTCCTCCCCCCCTTTTTCCCCTCTTGCTCCCTCCCTACAACTTGCCCTGCCTTAACAGGGGGATTACACTATTTTATTTTAGGACATTTTTGCATTAACAAGATCTTTCTTAGATCGGACAAAAACCTGTCCTGGGTTTGACCCTTGCCCTGGGGGCATCTCAATGATGTCCCGCAAAGTGAAAACCCTCATATGACCCATAAAAACGTACCTTTCCCCAGTCCTAGGGTGCATGCGGTGCTGTAGTCCAATCAGCATTGTATGCTGTGTATATTAATGCCCAGCATATGGCTCTGTTTAGACAGAGAACTCGGCAAGCACTGTTCACCGCATCGTGAGAGCCAGGGCAAAGGTGAGTTTTGCGGTGAGCGTGGGGGGGGGAGGTTTCACACAGCAGGGCATCCTGATTTGGCATGCCCCAAGAGACGGCCAGCAGTGTTCAGGGTTCTATATCAGTTTACATGTAGTTGTGGCTAGGCAGTTCCGCTGGACACCCACTTGTGGCCCCTAAAACAGCAACGGTGCTTAAAGAAGAACTATTACGAAAAATGGCCCAGTGATAAAAATCCATATAAATTTGCTGGATGGCTGGAGAAGGACATCCGGGGTGACAGGCTCTGTCACCCCTGATAGACTAAACCTGCCACCCCTGGATTCTATTCATACCATGAGAGAATAAAACAAAGCTTGGTTAGAGTTTTATTTACTTCGGGTGTATAAGTGACCCCTCCTCTCATTAGCCGACGTGTTTATATGTATTTTTGATATTACACAATTTCACGATAGTGCTCCTTTAATAACAGCTCCGATCCACCGGCAGGATGTCTGCAACCCGACCCAATAGCGACACCAACTCTTTAGGAAAAGAATAAAAGAAACAAGTTCACTAAATGACCTGTATTTAATATGCTTTCAAGGTGAATTTATAACCAAAAATCCATTTAATTGGTCTCTTGTATTTTTTGTTTTGTCCAGCTTATTTACGGCTAAGAAGATCATTTATATCAGCCTCCGGCAGTAATTGAGCAGGCTTAGGGATTTCAGGTTAAGGTTGAGCGTGCCGAAGCCCGGAGAGGACATGAATGAAGTGGAGCTATTGATCCCGAATTTCTATGGGAAGTAAAAAGGCTAAATCTCTGTTTCTGGCATGAGACAGCTCCGCTTGCCGCACTTCATTTACATATTTCAATTTTTCACTCCAATTTATGGATTTAATCCAGAGAAAATAAATGCTTAGAGCTGCTGATGTGCCAAGTTCTAAAGGTTAGGATCTGGGTATTTAATTAGGTTACAAATGATAAATGAAAGAATAGGTAAAATGGGGCTTGTATATTAATCGGAGAATGCTACATAGGAAAATACACATCTAATAAAACATATACCACATAAATGACAGTATTGTGACAGCAATTAAGAGAACTCCAGACTGTTAAAGGGACTAGATTTGCCTAGAAACATAAAAGGATGATGGAAAAAGGGCAGATCATCTAGTCTGCCCTTATGTCTCTTTATCTTATGGTAGATATGCTTAACCCATTTTCGTTTAAAATAATTTACTGTTGATTTTTAAACTGCCTCTGCTGGAAGTTTGTACCAATCTACTACTCTTTCAGTAAGAAGGGGGATTAGTACCAACCAGGCACACAAATACCACACAGGGCGCTGTATGTGAAACCACATTTAAGAAAACAAATCTGGTGAGCGCCTCTAACAGCGCCATGTAGCGCCACATGTATTACTACAGGTGGCTCAGTGTATACTGCAGGTGCTCTAGGTTCAGCAGCGCCAAGTATAACCTTTCGCTCAGTGTCGCTCTGCCATACATTTCAATGGGGTTTCATTTAGTTGTGGTTAAATAGCGTGTTGGGCAATAAAAATGTTTTTTTTTTTTGCTCAAATCATTGTGTGACACATGTAAAAATACCCCATTTAATTAGAAGGTGACTTTTTATTTAGGAAAAATTAGTACAAATATTTTTTATTGCACTTTTTGTGTGCTCACCGACATGCAGGTGCCAATTCACACCTGAACTTTTGACCTATAGCAACATATATAAACATGTATGAAAGAGAAACATCTCAGGTATTGATGGCCCCCTGCCCCTCTGGATTAACAATGTACAATTATAAACTTACCTGTCCGGTCGGATCACGCTCTGGCATCCCTCTGTCCCATGTCATCTCCGTCGGGCAGCGCCATCTTGTCATCCTGTCATTCTATGCGCCACCCCTTAGATATTGCGCATGCGCAGTGTCACTGCATAGGCTGCAATGACAATTAGAGATGAGCGAACTTTTGAAAAATCTGATTTGGCCGATTCGCTGAATTTTCCGGGAAAATTAATTTCGGTCCGAATTTATTTGCGATGAATCGCTATTAAAAACGGCTATTTCTGGGCGTTCGAGAGCCTCCATAGGGTTGCAGAACGTTTTGCTTGGCTGTAACATGCATAGGATGCATGCTGGGTTAGTGAAATATTATTGTAAAGAAGTATGACATGCAGATCAGAGGCGTCGCTATTAGATTCGCTGTCGCAGAGCGGCACAATTTCAGCACCTTGAGGTGGCATCAGCATGATGAGCCCATATATTGCCTGAAAAACACACCCTGAATTTGGCAGCAGCCTAGGGAGCCCATATATTGCCTGAAAGACACATTGGAGTTGGCAGCAGCATTAGGAGCCCATATATTGCCTGAAAAACACACTCTGGAGTTGGCAGCAGCATAGGGAACCCATATATTGCCTGAAAAACACATCCAGGAGTTGGCAGCAGCATAGGGAGCCCATATATTGCCTGAAAAACACACCCAGGAGTTGGCAGCAGCATTAGGAACCCATATATTGCCTCAAAGACACACCCAGGAGTTGGCAGCAGCATTAGGAGCCCATATATTGCCTGAAAGGCACACTCTGGACTTGGCAGCAGCATAGGGAGCCCATATATTGCCTGAAAAACACATTGGAGTTGGCAGCAGCATTAGGAGCCCATATATTGGCTGAAAAACACATTGGAGTTGGCAGCGGCATAGGGAGCTCATATATTGCCTGAAATACACACCCAGGAGTTGGCAGCAGCATAGGGAGCCCATATATTGCCTGAAAGACACACCCAGGACTTGGCAGCAGCATAGGGAGCCCATATATTGCCTGAAAAACACATTGGAGTTGGCAGCAGCATAGGGAGCCCATATATTGCCTGAAAAACACACTCTGGAGTTGGCAGCAGCATAGGGAACCCATAAATTGCCTGAAAAACACATCCAGGAGTTGGCAGCAGCATAGGGAGCCCATATATTGCCTGAAAAACACACCCAGGAGTTGGCAGCAGCATAGGGAGCCCATATATTGCCTTAAAAACACATTGGAGTTGGCAGCAGCATTAGGAACCCATATATTGCCTGAAAGACACACCCAGGAGTTGGCAGCAGCATTAGTAGCCCATATATTGCCTGAAAGGCACACTCTGGACTTGGCAGCAGCATAGGGAGCCCATATATTGCCTGAAAAACACATTGGAATTGGCAGCAGCATTAGGAACCCATATATTGCCTGAAAGACACACCCAGGAGTTGGCAGCAGCATTAGGAGCCCATATATTGCCTGAAAGACACACTCTGGAGTTGGCAGCAGCACATGGAGCTCATATATTGCCTGAAAGACACACCCAGGAGTTGGCAGCAGCATAGGGAGCCCATATATTGCCTGAAAGACACACCCAGGACTTGGCAGCAGCATAGGGAGCCCATATATTGCCTGAAAAACACATTGGAGATGGCAGCAGCATAGGGAGCCCATTAATTGCCTGAAAAGCACATTGGAGTTGGCAGCAGCATTAGGAACTCATATATTGCCTGAAAGACATACCCAGGAGTTGGCAGCAGCATTAGGAGCTCATATATTGCCTGAAAGACATACCCAGGAGTTGGAAGCAGCATAGGGAGCCCATATATTGCCTGAAAGACACACTCTGGACTTGGCAGCAGCATAGGGAGCCCATATATTGCCTGAAAAACACATTGGAGTTGGCAGCAGCATAGGGAGCCCATATATTGCCTGAAAAACACACTCTGGAGTTGGCAGCAGCATAGGGAACCCATAAATTGCCTGAAAAACACATCCAGGAGTTGGCAGCAGCATAGGGAGCCCATATATTGCCTGAAAAACACACCCAGGAGTTGGCAGCAGCATAGGGAGCCCATATATTGCCTTAAAAACACATTGGAGTTGGCAGCAGCATTAGGAACCCATATATTGCCTGAAAGACACACCCAGGAGTTGGCAGCAGCATTAGTAGCCCATATATTGCCTGAAAGGCACACTCTGGACTTGGCAGCAGCATAGGGAGCCCATATATTGCCTGAAAAACACATTGGAATTGGCAGCAGCATTAGGAACCCATATATTGCCTGAAAGACACACCCAGGAGTTGGCAGCAGCATTAGGAGCCCATATATTGCCTGAAAGACACACTCTGGAGTTGGCAGCAGCACATGGAGCTCATATATTGCCTGAAAGACACACCCAGGAGTTGGCAGCAGCATAGGGAGCCCATATATTGCCTGAAAGACACACCCAGGACTTGGCAGCAGCATAGGGAGCCCATATATTGCCTGAAAAACACATTGGAGATGGCAGCAGCATAGGGAGCCCATTAATTGCCTGAAAAGCACATTGGAGTTGGCAGCAGCATTAGGAACTCATATATTGCCTGAAAGACATACCCAGGAGTTGGCAGCAGCATTAGGAGCTCATATATTGCCTGAAAGACATACCCAGGAGTTGGAAGCAGCATAGGGAGCCCATATATTGCCTGAAAGACACACTCTGGACTTGGCAGCAGCATAAGGAGCTCATATATTGCCTGAAAGACACACCCAAGAGTTGGCAGCAGCAGCAGCAGCATTCGGAGCCCACATATTGACTGAAAGAGACACTGGAGTTGGCAGAAGCATTAGGAGCCCATATATTGCCTGAAAGACACACCCTGGAGTTGGCAGCATCATAGGGAGCCCATATTTTGCTTGAAAGACACACCCTGGAGATGGCAGCAGCATGAAGAGAACATATACAGATTTTGGGCACATATATCTTATCCAAACAGAATGATACCCAACATGCATAGGTACTGTCAAGGGAAGAGTTGGCAAACACCACAAAGAAAAGCGTGCGCATAACAGTAATTTTACTTGAAAATTTCAGCTTTGCAGACAAAGTGCGCACCTTGCAATTTTTCAACCAAAACAACTCTTTACATTTGGAATATCCCCAATAAACCATATATTCCCTGAAAGTACACATGTTAAGCTTTCTAAGGGTACCCAGCTTGTTGTAGTAGACTCACCTTTCTCGAAATAATCCCTCGAAGAATTCTTTGGTTGCTCAGGGTTTCCCTAAAAAAATGAATTAAAAAACTGAATAAATAACATGTTTTCCTAAAATCTAAATATCAAACAAGAAAAAACAAGCTAAATCTGAAAGCGCAAGGTCCGCCAAGCAGAACAATATCCAACGTGCATAGGTACAATTAACCCTTTTAATTGCCAGCCTACTTAAAATTTTGTCACCCTCTGTTGACAGGTCATTTTTCCCCATTTTGTGCCATGTTTAACCATGTTTTTTGCCGGAATTTTCAGGAATATGTATATATATATATATATATATATATATATATATATATATTTTGCAGCAGAGTTTAGGCTTTAACATGGAATGACTTGTTTGTAATTTTTCTACAGTTCTTTAAATATTTTTGCGAAAAAAACCAAAAAAATAAATAAAATAATATTTTTTAGACAATTGTCCCCTTTATTTTAAATAAAACATTTGTTTTATTAATGAAAACTATATTGCATGTGAAAGCCCCATTTCTCCTGATTACAACGGTGCTACATATGTATCGGTAACCCCCCATTCTTGCCCAGGAGACCCCCCAAACTGAAAAGAGCACTTTATAACATTCTCAAATAAAATACTACTATCCACACTATAAACATATGAGCTAATTAAAAATAAAAATGACATAGGGTCCTCCCTCCTGGGGGGGGGGGGCATTTTTTTGGAATTTTAAGGGTTAAAAACCCTTAAAAATCCCCCCAAAAATTACATGGGGCCCCCCTTATCCATCATAACCAGCCCGGGACCAGCTATGGGGGCTTGTAGGAACAGGACAAAGGGGCCAGCTTTGGTGGTCCCCCGCCCTGCCGGCTACAAGCTCCGTGGGCCGGGCTCTTCTGCCCCCCCTGGGCTTTGGGGAGACAGGTAATTGGGGGTGCCGGGGGTTAATGGCAAGTCACCCGCTAGCCGCAGGTTACTTGCCAGCCCCCAGCCTTGTAAACTGGTATAGGGGTCTCATGGACCCCTTACCAGTTCACAAGGGGTTAAAAGAAAAAAAAAACACACAAACACATGGAGAAAAAATATTTTATTTTTTTTTATACTTACTTCCCATCCATCCTGGAGCACTGTGTCCCACGCTGATCACTCTGGCTTCTGCTCTCCTGCTGCTGCTGGAAGCCTTTTATAGCTGCTGGGCCACATAGCATAAGGGGTTCATTTAAAAAAAAACATAGGGTCCCCCATCCCGGGGGGGGGGGGGACCCCATCTTTTTTTGGAATTTTAAGGGTTAGGGTTAGGCTAACCCTAACCCTTAAAATCCCCCAAAAATTACGTAGGGTCCCCCCTACTCGTCATATCCAACCCGGGACCAGCTATGGGGGCTTGTAGGAACAGAGTGGAGGGCCAGCTTTTGTGGCCCCCCAACCTGCAGCCTACAAGCCCACATAGCCTGTGTGGGCCCGGGCTCTTCTGCCCCCCCCCTGGGCTTTGGGGAGGCAGGTAATTGGGGGTGCGGGGGTTAATGGCAAGTCACCCGCTAGTTGCAGGTGACTTGCCAGCCCCCAACCTTGTGAACTGATATAGGGGTCTCATGGACCCCTTACCAGTTCACAAAGGGTTAACATTAAAAAAAAAAAACACACATAATGTAATTTATTTTAAAAAAAAAATGTTTTTTTTTCTTTTCTCACCTCAGCTGTCAGTTGCCCTGGTGATCTCTTGCCAGAGGAGGGGGGCAGGGGATCAGAGCATCCCCTGCCCCTCCACTGCTCTGCCCAGCAATCACCAGGGCATCTGACAGCTGAGCCAAGGAGAGCCAGGACGACACCCGAGAGTGATGTCATAAGCCCCGCCCCCTTGGGCGCCTAGTCGTCATGATGGCGGCGCCCATCAGAAGGCAGGGGGAGAGGGCATTTTGAGCCCTCTCCTGAAGACTAAGCAGCCTGGGGGGCGATCAGAGGCCCCCCCAGTGAAGAGGAGACCCGGCGGGAGGCAGTGCGACTGCAGGTAAGTAAATGTCATTTTTTTTTTTTTTTTACATTTAGCAGCTGCTGCTGCTGAAGCGAGGGGGGGGGTGCCCTATTCCGGGGGCTCTCCTGGAGCCATCCGAGCCCCCACGGGGGAGGAGACCTAGCTGGATCCAACGAAGGGTCAGGTGAGTATTTTTTTTTTAACTAGCAGGGGGGAAAGTCAAGCACGTAACAACTATGTGCTTGGCACTTAGGTCCTTGACAAGAAGCACGTAGGTGTTATGTGCTTGGCACTTAAAGGGTTAATCTGTTTTGCACTATCCATATTTCTTTAGTGTTGGTCTGGCACCATGATCAATCTACTCTGATGCATCAGGAATTGTTGGGTGGAAATCTTGGCTGATCCATGCCCGATTCATTTTCATGCAGGCCAGTCTCTCAAAAAAACATTTTTCAAGCGCACTGGAGCACATTGAATTGCCCTCATCAGATCATCACATGTTCACATCTAAGAGTTTAATCACTTTGTTCCTGTTAAAGTCTTCAGGGCCTAGTTACTACCTAGATAAAGGCCATAGATAGTTACACACCTGCTGCTGTTATCGACAAATCCTGTTTTAAGTGTAGTGTAGCGTTTTTTCCACCCCTCATATACGCACTAAGTATGTCAGGCAGAGAAGTGCCAGGATGGGCGCAGAGAATTTGCAGAGGCCTAAATTCATCAAGCAGAGGATGCAGAAAACTAGGGGTGAGTGGCAGCAGGAGTCTCAGTGAGAGGCCTGATCTCCCAGTATCAGCTAGCGGTTGTGTTTTGACCAGCAACCCATCTGCCGTCATCCATTGGTTAACACATATCTTATGCTTTGGGTTCAGCTCCGCTATTCAGTGAGGACAATCTGATAATCAGAAAAATCAGCAGCTACTGCCCAGCCTAGAAGTGGAGGAGACACTTGCCGCTTCTTCCACTAGGCGGGCAAGTAGGGATGAGGAGAGTGGCGTGGGAGGTGGTGTTGCAAGCGTTTTTGGCTTCTTAAGCAGACACTGTTGAGGAACCTGAGGAGGACATCAGTGAGTTTTGAGGGCACTTTTAAAGGCTTGGAGTGATGGAGAGTGACGGATTTAGCGGTCAGCATGGTGGCAGAAGGGGAAAGTATGGAGGCAAATGTGCTTGGGGTAGACCACTTGCTGCCTGGCAGGCTACCTTCCCAGGAGGTAGTGGAAGAGGGTCCCTGGAGTCGTCGTCGGCGGCTGCAGCAGAATTAGTGCGGATTGTTGGTAGGAAAATCAGCTACTCGGCGATGTGGCAGTTTTTCATCAAGCATCCGCAAGAGGTTAACATGGCTATATGAAAGATGTGTAGGCAGAAGGCAAAGTGTGGACAGGGTCCCAATGTTGGCCCCACAGCCCTGCAGCAGCGTCACCATAAAGCGGCCTGGGAGAGTTGGCTCCAAAGTGGTGGTCCAGCCTGCTGCATTACCCAGTGGCACGCCGCTCCCTGTTCCAGACAGCCTAGGCTCCACCACCTCCTCTGTGTCATACCCATCCTCTGTTGCTCCAGATGCTCCTCCTCCTCTTAATCCGAGTCAGTCATTCCGCCAGCAATCCATTGGCCAAGCCATGTCCAAGAGACAACAGTATGTGCCCACTCATCCAACCTGCAGAAGCTAAATGAGCTCCTGTATAAGTTGCTGGTGCTGCAGTCCCTCCCTTTTGAGGTGGTGGACCTTTCAGAGAACTGATGGCTTGTGCTGAGCCGAGGTAGAGAGTCCCAAGCTGTCATTTCTTTGTGAAGAAGGCAGTACCAGCCCTGTACAATTTTGTTGAACAGAAGGTGGGCCAGTCCTTTAGCCTGTCAGTGTGTACCAAAGTACACGGCAGTGCCTACGTCTGGAACTGTAACTACGGTCAGGGACAATACATATCCTTTAAGGCCCACTGGGTGATTGTGGTTCCTGCACAACCACAACAGCAACTTGGACAGGTCCCTCCGCTGGGGCCTCCACGCTTCTAGGCCATTGTGCCTGTGACAGTGCACTTGCACTTAGCAATGGTGTCACAGAAAAAAGTGGCTAATTGTAAATTACATATTAATAGTTAACATTTATCTTATTTGAACATATTTATAATAATAACATATAATAACATATAACATAATAACTATAACATAACATAATAACAATAACATATACAATTTATCAATTTTTTTTTTTTTGGTTAATTTTGTATTTTTTTTCATGTTTTTTTAATATTTTGTATTTTTAAAAAAATATTTATTTTTTATTTTTATTTATATATATTTTTTATATATTTTTTTCCATTGTCTTTTTTTAATATTTTGTTAATTTTTTGACAATTTTTTTTTCATTTTTATTCTTTTTTGTATTTTGTTTTTTCTAAATATTTTTTTTTTTAGTATTTTTATTTATTTTTTAATTTTTTTTCAGTGCCCTTCCAGCCTACCATGTGTGCAGGACACTGCGGTTTCACTATGTTCTTCACATGGTTTGCCTTGAGCCACGGAGTCACACAGAGAGGAACTGCTAAAAATCATAAATCTCCAACAAAACTGCCAATGGGTAAACCATGGTGACTGACAATGGGAAGAACATCTTGTCTGCGCTGCGACAAGGAAGCCTGAGCCATGCGCCCTGTATGCCACACATGTTCAACCTAGTTGTCAAGCATTTTCTGAAGTCTTCCCCCCATCTGCAAGACATCCTAACAACAGGAAGGAAACTTTGCATGCACTTCAGCCACTCCTACACCGCCAAGCCCACCCTTCTTGAGCTACAGCGTCAGAACGGTACCCCCCAGCATAGTCTGATTTGCGATGTTTCCACCCTCCATATGTTGGATCGACTATACGAACAGAGAAAAGTCATCACTGATTTCTTGATGATACAAGCGGATAGGGGGACTCCCCTGTGTAACTTCAATGTAAACCAGTGGCAGCCCATACGTGACACCTGTTGTTTGCACAGGCCCTTTGAGGAAGTCAATTATTAGTCAGTCGCCAGGACTACGGGATGACCAATGTGATTCTTGTACTACAACAACACATGTTGGAAACCATGGCTGGTCAGGGCACTGGAGACATGGCGCCTACATTTCACGGCCACATGAAGCCTGTGGGGGCTGAAGTGGAGGAGGAGGAGTAGGGGGTGGAGCACAGCGAAGCACAGTTTAGGTTTGACAAAATGGCCATTGTATCTAATTATCTGACAGGAGAGGAGGAGCAGGAGCAGCCAGAGGAGCTAGAGGGTTGTGAGGAAGGCGAGACAGAGGACCCAGACACACCGTGGCAGTATGCAGTGGAGATGGAGATGGAGACAGGTAGTCCCTCCGAGTCACTTGCGCAAATGGCAGGAAGCATGCTCACGTGCTTGTGTAGTGACCCCAGAATTGTTTCCATTTGTCAGCGGGATGACTTCTGGCTCTCCACCTTATTGGACCCTCGCTACAAAATGGGGGCACAAAATGGGGGGATTTTTTACACCCACTGAGAGGGAGGACAAACTGACCTACTAAAGAGACATTCTACGTAGTCAGTTGGCTGATGCCTATCTGCGCCATGGTCCATACTGTGATGCACAGCGGGACACCAGCCTTCTGTAAGCAGGCAACCCCCAATCTCCACCGCCGCTTCTGCCTATAGTCAAGCTCCCATTTGCTGGGACGCTAGGTGCGCCTCACCGGACACGGTTGCCCCAGGTCTTAATAGGCGCAAAGGATGGCTACTTACAGTGAAGGCCGATGAACCATGAGGGTATCCCGAAGCCGAGGTCGTTCACAGGTAGTCAATCCGGAGGGTGCATCAGAGTACAGGGATGAGACAGGTGCGTAGTCAGGGGTAGCCAAAGGGTAGCCAAAGGGTCAAGCTGGGAGGTTAGAGATCGTGGGGTATTCAGAGGAGCAGGCAGGTTCGTGGTCAGACAAAGCAGAGGTCGGTACAGGCAGCAGACAGGAATGGTCGATCAAGCCGGGTCGGAATCAGATAACAACTAACAGAATCACACCCTAATCCCAAGCGACTATCAAGGGCACTGAGTGCTGGGCTGACTCCATATTTATTGGAGAATCGACCAATGGCCACCCATGTGCTGATTGGTGCAACTTACAACACTGTGTGTTGTATCACTGGGTGATTGGACACACTATCCAGGGGCTGGTCAGTCTTAGCTGCAAGGCTGATCAGCCCCTGATTCCTAACAGGTGGCGAAATTTACAGACTTTGCTTACAAAATGCAACCAGTTAGTACACAGCTAGTCGTGAAATATTAATGCTAGTGTTTGGGATGCCCCCTCCTCACATACAGAGGTGGCCTCCTTTGATTGTGTAAAAGTGACGTTGATTACAAAATGCAACCAGTTAGTACACAGGTAGTCTTGAAATATTAATGCTAGTGTTTGGGATGCCCCCTGCTCACATACAGAGGTGGCCTCCTTTGATTGTGAAATAGTGACTTTTCTTACTTAAATCCAAGCAGGTTTTAGACAGGTAGTCTTGAAATATTAATGCTAGTGTTTGGGATGCCCCCTCCTCACATACAGAGGTGGCCTCCTTTGATTGTGGAAAAGTGACGTTGATTATAAAATGCAAGCAGTTATTAGACAGGTAATCTTGAAGTATTAATGTTAGTGTTTGGGATGCCCCCTGCTCACATACAGAGGTGGCCTCCTTTGATTGTGGAAAAGTGACTTTGCTTACAAAATGCAACCAGTTAGTACACAGGTAGTCTTGAAATATTAATTCTAGTGTTTGGGATGCCCCCTGCTCACATACAGAGGTGGCCTCCTTTGATTGTGGAAAAGTGACGTTGATTATAAAAAGCAAGCAGTTATTAGACAGGTAGTCTTGAAATATTAATGCTAGTGTTTGGGATGCCCCCTGCTCACATACAGAGGTGGCCTCCTTTGATTGTAGAAAAGTCACGTTGATTATAAAATGCAAGCAGTTATTAGACAGGTAGTTTTGAAATATTAATGCTAGTGTTTGGGATGCCCCCTGCTCACATACAGAGGTGGCCTACTTTGGTTGTGGAAAAGTGACTTTGCTTACAAAATGCAACCAGTTAGTACACAGGTAGTCTTGAAATATTAATGCTAGTGTGTGGGATGCCCCCTGCTCACATACAGAGGTGGCCTCCTTTGATTGTGGAAAAGTCACGTTGATTATAAAATGCAAGCAGTTATTAGGCAGGTAGTCTTGAAATATTAATGCTAGTGTTTGGGATGCCCCCTGCTCACATACAGAGGTGGCCTCCTTTGATTGTGGAAAAGTGATGTTGATTATAAAATGCAAGCAGTTATTAGACAGGTAGTCTTGAAATATTTATGCTAGTGTTTGGGATGCCACCTTTTCCCATACAGAAGTGGCCTCCTTTGATTGTGGAAAAGTGACGTTGATTATAAAAAGCAACCAGTTAATAGACAGGTAGTCTTGAAATATTAATGCTAGCATGCTTTTTAAAGAATGACACCAGGTTAAGGAAAAGCTAAATAGGCAGGTGTGTTATTAACACTAAAAAGTCTTGGAAGCTAATGCAAACACTTTAAACTGTCCCTGTCTTTATCTGTCACTGTCACAGGCTCTCTCCTTCTCCTTCTGTCCCTCGCTTATTCTATCTATCTATCTATCTATCTATCTATCTATCTATCTATCTATCTATCCGTCTATCAATCTATCTATATATCTATGAATCTATATATCTATCAATCTATCTCTATGTCTATCATTATATCTATATATTTATCTATCTATCTATCTATCTATCTATCTATCTATCTATCTCTTGCTCTCTCCCTGCCTGATCTGCTCTGGCCGCAATACAGTGTCAGAATGATCTTCCGCAAGATGGCCGCCGTTTATATGGGGCTGTGACATCATCAGTAAGCCTGTCTGCTGATAGGTAGCATGTGACACCTACCCAGAATTCCTTTCCCCATGGGACATGTCCTGACATGTGGATCCACCATTTTAGATGGACTGTATAGCAGTAAATAGAGTTTTAAGGAAACGATTTGAGCGATCGAATCGTGGTGATATTCGGAATGGTAATGAATCGAATATTTCCTGAAATTCGTAACGAATTTTGGTTCGTCAGAATCGATTCGCTCATCTCTAATGACAATCCCGGAAGATTTGAAGAGTGGCGCGGGACATTTGAAGAGGGACGGCGAAGGGTGAGTATGGCTAAGGCTTTGCAGCCTTCACTCTGGGACGGCTAAGAGGGGGTGCAAAGGGGCCAGGAATTCTGCCGGATGTTGGCGTTTTAGATAACGCCGACATCCAAAAGACAGTGAGGGAGGGGGGAAGGATGGTTAGAGAGGAACATCAGAAAAGGTCTGTGTGACCAAACTGGTATTTAATGTGTCAGTATATATATATATATATATATATATATATATATATATATATATATATATACCTTGGCAGACCCCTCTGCTCTGTGTAACTCTCCCCCCCTCCTGCATGCCAAAAACCCCCTGCCTGCACACAGGGTCGGCTGGAATGACTTTCTCCCCTCATAAAACTCTGCAGCATAAACAAAGTGTTAACAGAATCACCAAGCCATAGAAAGCAGAGACAAGGTCCATATCCTGCCTCCCTTACATGGAATGTCCTCCATCCCTCCTCCCTTTGGAATCCCAGGACAGATAGGGGATATCATATGGAAATTTCAGGTACCCAAAGATGGAGAATCCCAGATGCACCAGACAGTGGATGACTCCAATCGCTCTGCCCCATAGGAGGGGTCAGAAACTGACCCCTGGTTAGAGGGAATAAGGTGAGCTTCAGAAGGGGAAGAGGGACACTCTAATCTTACCATCAAGGGTGACACACGCTCTCCTTTAACATGTAAGGAGAAAACCAGAAATCGTGCGTGGACTGAGAGATAATTTATTTGATCGAACCGCAGCCCAGACAGACTCTTAAGTATATTTTTCAACTTTTTAAAATTGTAATTGCTATCTAAAATATTTGCCGTGTTTTAAAGTTAATTCTGTTTTTATCACCTTGCATCGTTTTTTTGTGTTCTGGTGGCAGCAGTTTATAGCCATGCGTGTTGCCAATTGAACAATTGCGGTGACACGCATGGAGTACAATTGGCCGGTTTGATCAGATGAACGAGTAGAAGGTCTGATCAACCTGTGCAATCGTCACAGTCTGATGTTCCTCTTTAAGGGCCTATTACATTTTTACGAAGCAATATTACAAAAATTAGTGTCGGTAGGAAGGGGACGCTTTGTGTTTGAAATTAAATATGAGTTGTTTGTTTGGGTGTAATTTTGCTAAAAAATCACAAGTATATTTGCAGCCCTTAACCCTTTAACCGCCAGCCTACCTTGAGATTTTGTCACCCTTTGTTGCCAGACCATTTTGCACTATTTTGCGCTCCCCTTGTTCAACTGTGATTTTTGAGGGGATTTCCAGGGATTTCCCAGGAAAATGATATATTGTTTTTTTCAGCATAGTCTGGGCTTTAACATGAAATGTCTTGTTTGTCATTTGTTAGGTGTATTCTTAATATTTTTGGGTGAAATATGTGCAAAAAAAAAAAAAAAAAAAAATATTTTTACATATTGTAGTTTTTTTTGGAATAAAAAATGTAAGTTTGTCAATAAAATCTTATTGCGTGTGAAATCCCAATTTCTCCCGGTTACAGCGGTACCACATATGTATAGGTAGACACCTTTTCCTGCCCAGGAGACTCCCCCAAACTGAAACAGCGCTTTAGGAGATTTTCAGATAAAATACAACTATGCTATGCAATATGCGCACCTTGCGGTTTTTCCAGAAAAACAACCCTTTACATTTAAAATACCCCCAACAAACTATATATTCTCTGGAAGTACACACCTCAGGCTTTCTAGGCGTACCAGGCTTGTGGATGTGGCCATAGTTTTCTGGAAGTAATCCCTCAACGTAATCTTTGGTTGCAAAGAGTTTCCCTAAAAAAAGGATAAAAAAGCAGAATCAAAGCCACATTTTCCTAAAAAAACTATATACAAACAAGAAAAATCAAGTTTAATCTGAAAAAGCAACATCTCCCGAACAGAACGATACCCAACATGCATAGGTTCTGTCAAGGGAAGAGTTGCCAAACACCCCAAAGTAAAGCATGTGCGTAACGGTAATTTTACTTGAAAATTTCAGCTCTGCAGACAAAGTGCGCACCTTGCGATTTTTCAACCAAAACAACCCTTTACATTTGGAATATCCCCCATAAACCATATATTCCCTGAAAGTACACACGTTAAGCTTTCTAAGGGTACCCAGCTTGCTGTAGTGGGCTCATCTTTCTGGAATTAATTCCTCAAAGAATTCTTTGGTTGCGCAGGGTTTCCCTAAAAAATTTATAAAAAAGCTGAATAAAAAACACCTTTTCCTAAAATATAAATATGCAAACCAGAAAAAACAAGCTAAGTCTGAAAGCGCAAGGTCCCCCGAACAGAACAATACCCAACATGCATAGGTACTATTAACCCTTTTAATTGCCAGCTTACTTGAGATTTTGTCACCCTCTGTTGACAGGCCATTTTTCCCCATTTTGCGTCATGTTTTGCGACATGTTTTGCGCCATTTTTGCTGGAACTTTCAGAAAAATTATATATTTTTTTTTTTTTGCAGCAGAGTTTAGACTTTAACATGAAATGTCTTGTTTGTAATTTTTTTTTTTTTTTTTACAATATTATTAAGTGAAAAAAAAAATAAATAAATAAAATTTTTTTTTTAGAAAATTGACTCCTTTATTTTAAATAAAAAATGTATTTTATTAAGGAAAATCATATTGCATGTGAAAGCCCCATTTCTACCGATTAGAATGGTACCACATATTTATCGGTAGCCCCCGTTCCTGCCCAGGAGACCCCCCCTAACTGAAACAAGTATTTTATAACATTCACAAAAAAAAACACAAAAACCATCCACACTACAAAGGGTTAAATCGAGAAAAAAAATGACATAGGGTCCCCCCTCCCAGGGGAGGGAGACCCCATTTTTTTTTTGATTTTTAAGGGTTAAAAACCCTTAAAAATCAAAAAAAAAAATGACGTGGGGTCCCCCTTACCCACAGTAACCAGCCCGGGACCAGCTATGGGGGCTTGTAGGCACAGAGTGGGGGGGCCAGCTTTTGTGGCCCCCCCACCCTGCAGCCTACGAGCCCACATAGCCCATGTGGGCCCGGGCTCTTCTGCCCCCCCCTGGCCTTTGGGGAGGCAGGTAATGGGGGTGCCGGGGGTTAATGGCAAGCCACCCGCTAGCGCAGGTGGCTTGCCATCCCCCCAGCCTTGTGAACTGGTATAGGGGTCATGGACCCCTTACCAGTTCACAAGAGGTTAAAAGTAAAAAATGACACAGACACACAAAAGAGAAAAAATATTTTATTAATTTTTTTTTTTTTTTTTTTACACTGTACTCACCTCCCATCCATCCTGGAGCACTCTGTCCCTCGGCGATCACTGGCTTCTGCTCCCTTGCTAGAAGCCTTTTATAGCTGCTGGATGACAGAACACAAAGGGTTAATCAAAAAAAAAAAATGACATAGGGTCCCCCCTCCCAGGGGGGGTGGACCCCATTTTTTTTTTGATTTTTAAGGGTTAAAAACCCTTAAAAATCAAAAAAAAAATTGACGTGGGGTCCCCCTTACCCACAGTAACCAGCCCGGGACCAGCTATGGGGGCTTGTAGGCACAGAGTGGGGGGGCCAGCTTATGTGGCCCCCCCACCCTGCAGCCTACGAGCCCACATAGCCCATGTGGGCCCGGGCTCTTCTGCCCCCCCCTGGCCTTTGGGGAGGCAGGTAATGGGGGTGCCAGGGGTTAATGGCAAGCCACCCGCTAGCGCAGGTGGCTTGCCATCTCCCCAGCCTTGTGAACTGGTATAAGGGGTCACATGGACCCCTTACCAGTTCACAAAGGGTTAAATGGAAAAAAAAAAAAGACAAGACGTTTTTGAAAATATTTTATTAAAAAAAAAAAAAAAACTTTTACTTTACTCACCTCCGATCTTCATCTTCTGTGTCCCGCGGCGATCTGCTGTCAGTGACGGCTGGGCAGAGAAGGGGGGAGGCAGGCGATCGGAGGATCGCCTACCTCCCTCCTTCCCCGCCCAGCCGTCACCGGCATCTGAGAAACGAACTGCCGGGTGCCCCGATGACACCCGGCGGTGACGTCATCTGGCCCCGCCCCGTGACGTCACCAAGATGGCGGCCGCCATCGGAAGAGGCAAGGGAGGAGGGCTGTTATGCCCCCTCCAGAAGACAGAAGAGCGGGGGGGGGGATCGGAGCCCCCCCCCGTGAAGAGGAGAGCCTGCGGGAGCCGGCGGGGACAAAGGTAGGTGACTGTTTTTTTTTTTTTTGTTTTTTTTTTTACAGTAAACCGGGCGGCTGCTGAAACGGGGGGGGGGGCACCCTGTTCCGGGCCCTCCCCTGCAGCCGGAGGGGCCCCGATGGGCGATCGGAGCCCCTCTGGCTGAAGAGGAGACCCGACCGGATCGAACGAGGGGTCAGGTAAGTGTCTTTTATTTTTACTTTTTTTTTTTTTACTGGGGAAAGTCAGGCACGTAAATTTTACGTGGCTGGCGTTTAACTGTTGGAGAGGCAGCCACGTAAAATTTACGTGGCTGGCGTTTAAAGGGTTAAATGTATAAGGCAATTTAAAAGCTCAAATATATGTATATTTCTAAAACTACACCACGTTGTCTTATAAGTGCATTTGTCAGTAACTCCAAGGAAAAGCTAAATGATGCACTTTAAAGAGTTATTTTTATACCTTGCTTGCAAAAAAAAATGTACAAATATAAAAAACGCTACAAGCGCAGTTACAGAATACACAGAAAGCCTCAAAAAGGGGCAAAAGCTAAACATATATTAAAATGGATTACTCATCTTTAATCTGGTCCAGGCAGAAATAAGCAGGCCTCATCCAATCTCCAAACAAGATGGCTGATGGCATTCAAGTTTACAAAGCAGGTCTCTTTATCCCAAAGCAAATCTCAACATTGTGCGCCTTTTTTCCTCTCCATTCAAAATAAGACTGTCCTCAAGTCTCACCAGCCATCCTTTCTCCAGCTGCCCTTCCAGCTAATCTGTCCCCAGCTGTTGTGTTCGTTTCATTTCGAATATCACAGGTGGCCCAGTCAAACCCAGGTGATACTTTGATTGGCTCAGACTAGCACAGGTGAACTTCTGCTGGCCCACTTAATTGCATGCAAATGCACACATGAAACTAAACTCAGGCCTCAAAAGCTACCAAGTCAGTTTTCAGAACAAAGGAAGGTCTCCCACCATGGCAAATATTAATTAAGGAACCAACCATGCTGGCGAAACAAAAGGAGTCAGTGTTTTTTTGACTGTATAAGATTTTTACAATTTTCTTGGGGAATAAAATATATGAAAATATCATAGCGTTACATGAGTGGTGCAAAAAATAATGGGATTTACTGAGTAAAGATGACAGATCATATTAATTCTTCTGTGGGACAATACCAGGCAGATGTGGGTGGCTCTCATCTAATGCACTCTCCGAGGGAGTGACACGTCAAGGTTACCGCCAAGTACTTGATTAATACGATAACAAAGGAAACATGCAGCTGAGCAGAACAAATTGCTGGATGAATACGGCTCTCATTCTCGCTTTATTATCAGTCAATAAATAGGGAGATTATACATGACTTTAGTTTGCATTTTAGAACAGGAAGCCATTCACAGAGCAATATTATTAGTTTGACGTAAAATTATAAACTACCCAGCAGCTGCAGTGAGAGCTTTTAACAATAGATACATGCATTATTCTTTATTGAATAACCTTCTAAACCCACTATTACAGTGCCCTTAAATATTCCTTCCTCCTTTTTAGTCTATTAAAGATTGTAATTTTGGCTGAAGTTGAGCTTTAACAGGACTGTTCAGCAAATAAAAACTCACCTGCTTGCCATCCTTCGTAGTCTACTTTAACTACCCCCCCCTCCAGGAGCACCTACATTTTTGCAATATACCCACATAATGCATGTGCAGCTTGGCCACACCATCCCCATGAACATCATACTGGGTGAGTTTGCCCCAGGCAGGGGTTTATGCCTGACCTAATATAGACCTCTTATAGCTTATACCTTATTATACCTCTTATAGACTGGTGTTATAGGTCTGGTGTTGGTCCACTTGGTGGGTGGTTGGTCCAATGCATTAAAGAGGAACAACACACCAGATTTTCACTTTTCAGGGTGTTGTTCCTCTTAGTTGGGGCATCCCAAATTGGGATATAATTTTCCTGGGAAATCCCCGGAAATCTCTTCAAAAATCAGAGTTGAACATGTGGAGCACAAAATAGTGCAAAATGGTCTGGCAACAAAGGGTGACAAGATCTGCAGATAGGCTGGCAGCAAAAGGGTTACATGAACGCTGTCCGATTCCCCACTCTGGCTCTCAGTGCCGCCAATGCCTCTCTGGTGTCAGTGCACGCTGGGGCGGTGGTGGTGCCGGACGCCAGAGTGGGGTAAGTGTTCATGTAAGTATATCTATTTTTTTCTGGGGTGTTGGGGTGATTCTGCCACATTTCTTATGGGAATGGGATGGGGGATGCCACACTGCTTATATGGGGAATGGGAGGGGGGGTGCCACACTGCCTATGGGGAATGGGATGGGGTGATGCCACACTGCCTATGGAAAATGGGAGGGGGGATGTCACATGGCCTATGGGAATGGGATGGTATGATGTCACACTGCCTATGGGAATTGGGATGGGGGATGCCACACTGCCTATGAGAATGGGATGGTGGGATGTCACACTGCCTATGGGGATTGGGATGGGGGATGCCACACTGCCTATGGGGATTGGGATGGGGATGCCACACTGCCTATGGGGATTGGGAAGGGGGATGCCACACTCCCTATGGGGAATGGAAGGGGGTGCCGCACTGCATATAGGGAATGGGAGGGGGGATGCCACACTGCGCAAAGGGATGGGGGAATGCCACACTGCCTATGGGAATAGGATGGGGGATGCTGCACTGCCTATGAGATGGGGGGAAATGCCACACTGCCTATGAGATGGGGGAAATGCCATACTGCCTATGGGAATAAGATGGGGAGAGTGCCATGCTGCCCATGGAGAATGGGATGGAGGAATGCCACACACTGCCTATGGGATTGAGATGGGGAGAATGCCACACTGCCCATGGAGAATGAGGTGGGGTGGGGGAGGGAATGCCACCCTGTCTGTAATGGGGTGTTTTAGCACAACATTTGGTTTAGAATATTTTTTTCTTATTTTCCTCCTTAAAATCCTTATAGGGGCAGAAAATACAGTGCCTGTTGCCTTATAAAACCAGCATGAATGCAAACTTGAACATAGAAGTTATGTATCCATTGATTATGGTTAGATGTACAGAGGCAGCATTCATCCTTGTATTCTCATCATTGCAGCACTGTGATGGAGAAATCAATCACATATCACCAAGAGCTGTCACAGCAGAGTGTTGCTTTTACAATTGTAGCCCCAGCCTGGTTTTTACAGTGTTTTACACAGCAGGGAGCTGTATTTGTTTTACAATGTAAGACCATGCCCATGTGCTTATCACATTGCACAGCTGAAGGGAGAGAAAGGCAGCAGCATGAGGTGAAAACCTCTCAGCCCGAGCTTCAGTGCTGCTGCCTCTGTACATAACGTTGAGTCAGATTAGGAATTCTCAGGGGTTCAGAGGGCGAAAGCAGCAACTGAGTTTATCTGCGTATAACCCACCTTTCTTCAAGTATCTTATAATTGCTCATGCAGTTGCCTGGTATCCTCATCCCTATTTTAGAGTATTGCAATCTCGATGTGTTTTGTTAGCTGTTAGCGTATCTTTCCATATTAAGCATGAATATGTTTTTTTTTATGGCTCCATAAGAGTTATTTGTGAGACCTTGGCAACAAGAAGTCGCTCTCTTCATACTTGATCTTTCTGCAGCCAGCAGATTTGCTGGAGGCCATCGAAGCAATCAGAGATTTATTTTCTTCGAACGACAAATGGAATTTTTTTTTGTACACTGAGAACTTTTAAAATCGCATTTTGGGTGTGTATTTTGATTTTTTTGCCATTCTTATTTTGTTCCTCAATCTGATGATGGCAGTTAGCAAAATGGTAAATATTTTCTGACAATTTCTTTAGACTGCGTATCCAGCTGTATTAATGAACAGTGGCAACTGTGACCCATTTCTAAGAAGGTAAATTAACATCATCATCATCTTTGATTTAAAAATAGAAAGCAGATGCACCGCCCATGACAGACATCTTCCTTTTTTTATTTTAAGTGGACTAAAAACCTTATTTTCCTAATAAGTAGAAGCCAGGGAACCTGATTTATCAAGCGTCAGTGCAGTCTATACCACAAAGTGCCAATACTCAGCGTACAATTTAACAAACAGCTCCGATGCGTTCACCAACCTGTGTTCATTTTATCATTAGTGCCATATAGTTTGAGGTGACTGGCACTCTTGGTAAAGCTGTGCCAGTTAATAGTGGTGGTGTAGGTTAAGATCCCATAGATCACAATGGGCAGAACTGTACTGTAAAGAGTTCTGTGCTTATAAATAATGTTATACACTTTGTCGAGCTTTACCCCTCTCTCCAGAGGAAAGTTTGTGCAAACTCGCAAACATTGTAGACCACCCCCCATGTATGAAATGTCCATCCACAGAGCCATGATCTGATGGTGTAGAAGCCCAGGAAGAGAACACCAAAAATAGGGTTTACAATATATCAGTGCAACTAAACTAAAAAAAATTCAAGAAATACACAAATAAATAAATACATCAGTCAATCAATATATACATAATATTTACATCAATAAATAAATATATACATAAATGATTAAATATTGACATCAATAAATAAATATATACATATATACATTAATAAATATTGACATCAATAAATAAATATCTGGTGCAATTAGGCACCAGGGTTTGCAGCATATTTTTGTAGGCCCCAAAACCGCTGCCAGAATGGTGAGGCAAGACCAAGTTGAGGCAATGATAAATTAGACGGCACACAGTGGTGCTTCAAGTTGCAGTTCACCAGGGATCTGCAAAGCAAACAAAAACACATTACTAGTATTTTATTGTATTCCATGGCACTGTAAAAAAAATATTTTTCCCTACAAGTGTGAAACTCATGCAGGTTCCTCCTCCAATCTTGTGAGGAAGTTGAGGATTTGGCAGCCAATTCTCTTCAGTTTGTACATAGATCTGTGGTAGAAAGACGTGACAATGTAGAAGCTGCTTCAAGGTGTGCAATGGGATTCAACAGACCCTCTGCATATGATGTTAGCAGATGCTCCACAGAATCTAATAGCACAGAGAAAGAGAGAAAAAAGGGTGGGACCGGATGAAAAAAAAGACAAAATCTAATAATAATAATACTAACAACATGTTTTTCTGTTTGCGTTGCGGGTTCCTGGGCATGGACGTGGGAAAGATTATTCCCACCCTCCTGCAATTTTTTATATTTTATTGTTCTGCCAGTCACTAGGAGTTGTGCTCTTCCTGTACCACCGCTTGTTTCCCTGGCATTTGTCCTTGCAATGCAATCTCTGTATGACGTCCATCACCAGGGACCTGCAAAGCAAACCCAAAAACATTATTAGTATTATTAACCATGATTATAATATTAAAAAACAGGAAGGCCCATTTTTCAGGTATTGGACCACCAGCAGCCAACCAAGGGTGAGTTTTGGAGGCTTCTGAGGAATACTTGTCCTCACAGCAGGGTGGAGAACACGCCATTTTGTCGCAGCAGCATAGCAGGAAATGAGTGGTGTGGGAAGAGCGCCAAGACCAGCATCTGGCATGGCTATAACATAAATTGTTAATGACATCCATTATCAGGGACCTGGAAAGCAAACAGAAAAACATTTTTCTTCTTTTTCTTCTTTCTTTTCATCCATCCCCCCTTTGGTTTTCCCAAGCAGGCACCTGGGTTCTCTGGGTTATACCTTCACCAAATCATAGACATAAATATGGAAAACGTAATCAAACTTGATGAAGTACACTGAAGGTTTGGCTTCCACTTGATGAATTACCATGCCAGTCCTTTGTGAATCACCTTCTTTGGCATATTCCACTTGCTTCCCAACTAGACTGTCCAGAACCTCTCCTGGCTCTCTTTCCACTGGAGGAGAATCTTTAGATTTAGGTATGATACAAAGATCTCCTTCTTTATAGTCATCTAAAAGCTGATACATGTATAGAACAGGGTCTTTTTGTTATATAAAACCATGCGTTACTGTGTTCTCTGCTCCACGTCCATGGCCATGTACCTGCAAATCAAACAAAAAAACACTATTAAAAATTATTATATTTATATATAAAACAGGAAGGCCCATTTGCCCAGGTGCCAGCTTCTGAGGAGGACAGAAGAGTGGAGAACACACCATTTTTGTGGCAGCATTGTGGGAAATGAGCAGCACAGGAAGGACCTTGACTGGCATAACAATAACCTAAATTGTTAATGATTAAGTCCATCCCCATGGATCTGCAAAGCAAATAGAAAAACAGTATTATTAAATATGGTATTATTAAAATAAATACAACACTAACAAACAACAACGCTACCTGTCTCCCCGCAAAGGGAGGATGTGAGACCACCGCCAACACCACCACCAAGTCTGTCCACACCATCCCGGGCAAGCGTTCTGCTTTCTATTCCCAAAACTATGGACAGAAAGTGGAAGTTTGGCCCATCTCACCTGTGAGCTCTGGTCTTGAATTCGAGCATTTGAAAATTTTTTGCCTCTGAAATGTTCCCATTCTGGCTGGTGGAGATGGAGAACTTTAAAAATCTTATGGCGAGGGGGGCGGTTATTTCTATTAGTTGGATCATGGTGCTATTAAAAATCTTATGGCTGCAGCTGGCCCACAGTAAATCATACCCAGCCACCACAACTTTTCTCGGCAAGCCATCCCTGTCCTATACCAACAGGTTGTGAAGAAAATGAAGCATGCACTACGCAATGCTATATCTTGCAAGGTCCACATCACAACTGAAACATGGACAACTAAGTATGGGCAGGAATGTTATATCTCTTTAACTGCCCACTGGGTTAATGTAGTGCCATCTGGGCCCGAGCCGCAAATCGCATTGGCGCATAAACTTCCACCACCCAGGATTGTCGGACATCACTTGTTGCCTCCTGTTGTCTCCTACTCCACTGCCATGGGGAAACAGCAGCTGGCACTGCTGGAACTCATCTGTCTGGGCAAGAGACCACACCCATGCCCAGGAGCTGTGGACTGCCATCCAGGAGCAGACAGATGAGTGGTTGCTACCGCTGAACCTAAAGCCTGGCAAGATGATGTGTGACAATGAGCAGAACCTAGCAGCCACCTTGGGCTTAGCTGTGTTGAGGCACATCCGCTGGCTGACACATATGCACAACTTGATGGTGCAAAGCTTCTTGGACCATTATCCAGACAAGCCTGAGCTGCTGCATTAAGTGCATGCCATGCTGCTTGCCTACCTGCAGTCAATATAACTTACATTTCTAAGCATCTGGGGTGCAGTTATCAATGTCTGCCAACTCCTGGGTGCCAGTCCAGTCCATGTAGGCGTCATTGAGACCATGTTAGACCTTTCGATTTATAGCAATCAGCTTACTACTTGTAAACTACAATCAGTCTAACGTATGTTTCATCACATCTAGCATGCCGTTATCAGAGTCTGCAAACTCCTAGGTGCCAGTCTGGTCTATGTGGGGGCCTTTGGGATCATGTATAACCTTTTCAGTCATAGTAATCAGCTTACCAATCCTAAACTAACGAAGCCCTCTTTCCGTACCTACCGCACTTTATTGATCCATTCATTTTGCCGAATAATATTGGGCTCTTGTGTTTGTCAACACAAAGCTGTTTCCATTCTGGAAATTACCACTTTATTTTGCTACAATGCTGTCATTTTAATTTTGTTCTGTGAATTGCAATGCTGTAACCATCAATTTTGATGTTTTCCATTCACAGCTAAATAAAGAGATGTTATTTCGAGGTTGAAAGCGCTGTCACATTTCTGTTTTCTGTTGTTTGTGTTCATACTTAGACTATTGTAATCTAAACTCTCGAATAAAAAAATCCAAAGCTGCGGGTTTGCTGAAAATGATCAAGTAATACTTCAACTAAGGTTTGTATTCAGAGTTTTCGCTCCTCTTCAAGATACATTTACTCCTGCTTTAAATAAAATGATGACAAGATGCATCTGCAGTCATTTCCGCTATTAAAGTCTCTCTGCCTTTTCTACGTGAAGATGCAGATGGCAGCGCGTTATCTTTTCTTTTACAACGGTAGGAAAAGAAAAACACATCTTCAATAAAGGCTCGAGATTGAGTTTTTTGCCGGCTTTCGGCAAGGTTATTTAAATGATGACATATACAGAAGACATAAAATAGTCTAAAAATATATATATATATGCCGAATTCAAAATGTTCTCTTAAGTGCGGGTAGATTGTATAGCACTTTCACTGTTGACAATTTAAATACGTAAAATAGAGCAGGAAGGACGAAAGAAAAAGCGCATAGACAGTAAGAGCTCAATTTTTCACCCAATGGATCAACCTTTAAGTGCTACGCTTTCTTAGAAATGTTTATGGGGGAAACTTTGGGGGTTTTATAAATAATTTGGGATTTTCGTTAAGGCTCTATTCACATTTCTCGGCTTGCGCTGCGTTGGGCAACACAACACAACACAACACAAAGGATAATGCTGCCCATTATTTATAATTGGCCAGTTCACATATATTCGCAGTGTATATATGTGAACTGGCCCATTTAAAACAATGGGCAGCATTTCTCCTTGCACTGTGAATGTATTGCCCAATGCAGCGCAAGTGGAAATGAGTAAGTAGAGCCTAAAAGAGGCAGAGTTTGGAAAGGCAGCCAGCACACAATAAAATAAAAACAAAATAGTTTTCATCAATTCAAAAATCTAAATGCCCCATTGTGTGTAACCCCCCTAGGTAGCCAGAAAAAATGTACCCTTTCAGGCTCCAACGGCGCGTGCACAGGCTCTCGTCCAATGAGAGCTGTCTGCTATGGCTACATCATTCAGCAGGCTGCTCTCAATTACTAGCATGGGAAGTTAGCTGCTGCTGAATCCCCCGCATCTCCTGCCCCAGCCTATCTATGGCTGGGGTGGGAGCACGCGCACAATAACGGGGATGGATGGAGGGGATGTGGCAGCGCGCTCTCTCCATTGTAACAGCAAGAGCCGTCTGCCGAATGATGTAGTTATAGCAGACGGCTCTCATAGGACGAGAGCCAGCGAATGCACCATTGGAGCAGGGGAAGGTGAGATTTTATGGGAGCCCTGGGGGTGTTCATACAGTGGGGCATCCTGATTCAAGATGCACCAGGGAAAGGCCAGTGGTGGCCCTGGAATCTTTTAGATTCCAGGCTGGCAGCTGCTGGGTTGTGTTCCACTTGAGAATTTTGTGCTGTTGATTCAAACAAACAAAATGTCCTAGTGTCTTTCGATGGTATAGGAAGCTGCCACTTTGGCTTTCTCAAGTATTTCTTTGTATGACTGACTTACACTTAGCGCTATCATTTGCTGTCTTTTGTTAATTCTTTTTAGTTGTTGTTATGATAGCAATGCCTCTGTTCTGAAAAACAAGAAAGCCCAATTCCTGCCCTAGAGGGTGTTGTAATGCAGTTTCTTCTAACACAGAGATTTACAGAATCAGATGGTTTGAAATAAACCTGTAGGAACGGTTTGCATCCAGTTTCAAACCATAATTTGCTTTATGTGCTTCAGAGCAGCTGCCCGTTTTGTGTTTCCTGAAAGAAAGTTCAGACTAATGTTGTTTCTTTATTTTAAAATTGAATATTATTTTTTATGTTTTTATTTACATTTGAACCTTTAGGCCTTTTTTTTGTTACTTGGGTGTGTTAGAACTTTGCCAGTTAAATGTAAAAAGCTTTAGTAATGTATGAGGAAGAATAAAGTTGGAAAGATGCATAGAGCTCAGACTTGTTAAAGGAAATACACTAAGAAATGATGAGAGTCCATGATGCCAGACCATGAAGAGAGACCATGTATCCTGTGCAATGGACATTTAGGGAATTCTTGGAGGCCATGCAAGGTCCTGAGGTCGAGACACCTTAGACTCTCTTAGTGACAGACTCCTCCATGTGGGTGTTTACCTACGTTAACTTGGACCAAAACTCAGGATTTTGACTATCCTGGGTTTTGGTCCTTTCCCCCAGGGCCCCCATGCTGCGTGAAACCCCCCAGGATGCAGAGACCTCTTCCTGGTCCTACGGCATGTCTAAGAGCAGCGTCTCCAACGCACTGACGGCCGCATCGTCTGCTTCCCTGAAACAGGGAGCGTGCCCGCTGCCAGTCTGCCAGTCACATGACTGCCAGTAAACAATTGGGTTTTGCAGAGTAAAACCTGGATGGTTGCACATCAAACCTGGATGGTTGCTGGCAGTCAAATGATGGGAAGTCATTTCCTTCAAACAGGTGAATAAGGAAGTGATGACTATAGTGTCCCTTTAAGGGAACTCACATTAGTCAATAGGAAAAATAAGGACTAATTTGTACTTAGTCATCTTAGCTAGCATTTTGAATGCAGTATTAAAATCTATTATTGCATATTAAAACCTATACTTTTATGTTCTTGATTTTTTGTACAGTAACTTATTTAATACCCATACATATATCTATAATAGAATCAAAAACTTATTTCTATAGAAAGTTACCTCAAAATTCTAATGTAACCAATTTGTTACAATTATACACTCTCCTCCGCTCTATCTCCGTAGGTGCAGGAAAAGCACGCGGGAGGCCACAACAAACACTATTTATTGAGAATTATATTACAATGGAATAAGGTCACTACTTAAAGAAACGCAGCGGGATAAAGACCAGCGCCTGGGGACATGAAAAGCTTGTACAGTTCTCAAATGCGTTTATTTTATTTTGTGCAAGAAAATAATGACATTCTACCGTTTTATAATGTTCTTGACAGTTTGTACCTCAGAATTAATCAACAAAGTATTGGGCGATTTATTGAACGTAATTTGAACCATGCTACGAAAATGATACTTGAAATCATTCCAGTGACTAATAAACACAACTTATAATTAGGACTGATATTCATTAACCTCTTTGATAAAAAACACTTACAGGAGTGGGAGTTTTAATTTGATACAAAGGTCACCGGAATGGAAGTGATAAACAAATTTATTAGCACACTGCGTTCCTTATATAAGAACATTAATTGTAAATTAAATCTGTATACTGTAACTGTGATGCATGTTTTTTTCCTATAGTCTGACAGGTGACCTGGTCATACTTTCCATTAGTGATGGGCTTCAGTTTGGGCCTAGCTAGATTCAATCCAGATCTTGACGATTCTGGTGTCCCCATGTCAGGTATATCGCTAAGATCCAGGTCAAAACCTGCAGCCGATGTCAGCAGGTGGCATATTGGCTCCCTAACCCTTTGAACTGGTACAGGGGTTCCTTGGATTCCTTGCTAGAGATGGGTAAATCCGAACCTAAAGTTCGGGTTTGTACTGAACTTTGTGAGTCCGGGTTCCCAAAACCGAACACGGTCTACAGCCAGAAATCTGTGGTCGAGTTTAGCGTCTGGCCCAAGCACAGAAAAGCTGGCACCCTTTATGCTTTGCACTGGTCGCTTAGGGGAGGGAGCTCAGTGCCTGGCAGGATGCCAGGCTGTAACAAGGATTTGTCCTCCAATAATGCAAACACCGGTTTAAGAAGCTTACCTGTCTCAGGGGAACTGCAGACCGGGCGTTCCCTGGCTGTCTGAAGAAGGGAGCACTCACTGCTCCTGGAAGTCGGAGAGCATCGTGACCCACCCTGCCTGCCTCCCTCGCTCCTCTGCGGCTCCTCTGAGGCTCGTAGAAGATACTGCTCTGTCCAGCAATAGTTAAATCACTTACACCTGATTCCCAGCGGCTGGACGATCATCATGGGTTGAAGTTTGTACCAATCACACACTAATCCCTCTGTACTCCCATTGGCCAGTCATCCTTTAAATAAAGTTTATCCCTGACCTTGTAGCCTGTTATAGCTAGTATTGCTTAGAGTGACGTTAACTGTGCTTTTCTCGAGATTGACCTGGCTTTGTTTGACCATCCCAGCTTGCTGCCCGAACCGACACTTTTGCCTGCCTGACTTTGATCTTTGCCTGACCCCTTTCGATACCGCGTACCTCTGACCACCCGACTTGACCTTCGGCTAGTTTCTGACTACTCTCCTGCCTCATCCTCATGAGTAGCTGTTTAGGTAATGTGTTTAAAAGGTATTTAAAAAGTTAAAAGGGGCTTCTTTCACCAAATAATACATTGTTTTATTGCTGGAGACTTCCTGCATTACATACATATGTTTTAAATAATCTAAATTATTAAAATGATTTATTTTGCTTCAATAATATTAACATTTTATACAAACGTTTTATTAAAGAGGCACTTTGGAGGCCCTGGAGTCCAGGACCTCCCGAGTTTCAGTCCTTGGGGCATTCCGCTGGTTGAAACCCCCATGATCCCCGGAAACACTCAACCTCTCCCAGAGCCCTCGACGCGTCTGTGTCCTCAGGCCTCATCCCCGCTCACCTCTAGGCGCCCGCCTGAGCCCGGCATTTCTGTATGGGAGGCGCAAACACGCCAAGGCTGCAAGGTGGATGGGGGATGCGGCTGGTGGTGCAACTCAGCTTATCCGTCAGCTGTGCCAAAATGAGCCGAGTGACAGTGAGTGAGCCCTCGCTCTCACCCGAGTCTGTGCCATGGGAGCTGAAGGAAGGTGAGTGAAAAGGGGAGACTTGGGGGGAGTACACACAGCGGGGTATCCCAAAGATGCCACCGCAGAGAGGAATAGCACACAGGAAAGTGAAATTCTTGTGTGTTGTTCCTCTTTAAAAAAGTTAGTATGGAGCTAAGGTAGCCATGGGAGGGGAACACAGAGTTAGGGTAGTCACTGTAGGATGGAGGAGATGGGGTAGCAATAGCTGGGATGGTTAACCATGGAGCCAGGGTTGTCCAAGACAGATGGGGTAGCTAGGGCAGCCACTGGTGGGATGGAACAAAGAGCTGGGGTAGAAATAGGTGGGATGTCTAATCACAGACTCTACTGTATGTAAAATAATATAAAAGTGCGATTCAGTAAAGTAAGAATGCTAGAGGATTATTTATACCTAAACCTCACTGGAGCAATGTAACGCCATTTTTCATTTACTTTTCTACAGTATATCTTTAGGTTTTACAACGCTGGATACTTTTACCTCCCCACCATCTTGGAGAGGGGGCAGACACCCTCCTTTATCTTCAATACCAGCATCAATAGTGTGGCAGCCTGTGGGTCTCAGGTCAAGGTGACCAGGGGCTTCCTCCTCACAGCTGGGCCTCTTGGGCCCCATACTGGATTCTTGGCTCTCTTGCCCCAAAAGCTGCCCTGTGTACCTTAAAAACATTATTTATATAATGGCTAGGGAAGCCCACCACCCTGGTCATTTGTGCACTGACTGCTTGTGTTTGTCTCACTGCATGGATGGGTTAAATGCTGAGGATAAATTCCTATATACACACAAGCATACAATGGCCAGATATATAAAAATAGAAAATACAATTGCATTGGAAACATCTGGTTAAAACCAGTGAGCTTTCTCTAAGACCTTCACAGCCTTATTGTTGCAAAACATACTGATGAAAAATGGTTACAGAAGAATTTCTAAATTACCGAAGGTTCCAGTGAGCCTACTACTACTACCATACGTACAGAGGTGCCTTAATAGGTTGTTTGGTTTCCACATACATTTGCAAATGTGTGCAACTGAGAGTTTTTTTGCTATATATCTTTATTAGATTTTAACAATACAAAGATTCAAGACGGCAGGGCAAATATGAAGAAAATAATAAAATAATAAAATTACCTTACACCAACCTAGGGGACGCAAGGCCTTATACCGCCCTGCCTGAGCCCCGGACTAAATCCCAAGCTCAGGCCTCTAGTACTCGTCAGCTGAGAGACCACAACAAATAACCTAGGTCACATTCTTTGCATGGATTGGTTCTCCCACTCGTCCCTGTCCGGTCCAACCTCGCAACTCCTTAACGTCAGTGCTGCCACGCCCACCCCGCCCGTCCCTCCTGCCCCCAGGAAGAAGGGAGGAAGGGCAGGAAAGAAAAGGAAGATAGAGAAACAGATGAAATAGAAGAAAGAGAAAAAGAAAAAAATAGAGCAAAGAAGAACCCCCGGGCACCGAACCTCAACCCCACGCTTGTTTCACTGCACCTCACCACACCCACCCCTCCTCCCCTGCTCCATCAACTGCTTCAGGCGAGAACCCCCTCCCAGCCCTGTTCCAGGAGGGCTTGAAAACCCGGGTTCCCCACAAGACTTCCCACAAGGCCCACGTGTTAGAGTACCTCTGACCCCCTCCCTCGACTCTCTCTAATGCCAACTCCTCCATCCTCCTGATGTTTTCCACTTCCCCCAACCATAAGGAGAGGGCAACGCTGGTGCGCCAATAACGAGGAATCACTGACCTGGCCGCATTAAGTAGATGCCAGAGCAGCCCCCCCCTTTCCCGCCACCACCGATCCCGGGATTATAGAAAGAAGAGTCATCTGGGGTGAATTAGGTATGCTTTCAAGAGTCAGGAACCCAAAGATTTCCAGCACCCCCCCCCCTTCCCAGAGAGTCGAGACCTCTGTTTTTATACATTTTAGAGACAGATTAGTACAGGATATGATATACTATTATATATTACATTAAAATCCTGTAAATAGATTATTTTTGTGATTCATTGCTATTATGAACAAAGTAAAGCCACTTCGTCATCGTCTACCCCCTAGAATCATCATTGTGACTTCCAGAATGACAGATCCACCTTAAATAGATGTCATTGCTCTCTGCGGAGGACCTCCTCTGGCAAAGTCAGGCAGGAATATATACTTTACATGACTATTTGACATCTCTTATCTCTTAATACCATGTTGTTATTATCTGCGCTTCAGGTTATGATGACGCGCATCCGAGTTTATATTGAAAAGCTCTTGTGTCCCCCTGGGGATTCAGCTGCACAGGTAATGAAAAATGTGTAGCTATAAATTTATGGTTTGCGTTTATTCTTTTATCCCTTCTCTGGCTTTTCTGTTTTGTGCGTAGTTGGCGTTGGTTTTTGTGTAGGGATTTCAGTTTAGTTAAAGAGGATCTATTGTGAAAAATACCATTTTGTGAAATACTCACCTGTAAAATGGGTATTATAAGTATGTCACACACCCCGCTTCAGATATCCATAACACATGGGTAATACCACCTTCAGAGGCGTTCCTGCAGAGATGATGCAAAGAGAAAAGCCCCTCCCTGATCCATAAATACCTGGGACCTCCCACACATTACCCAGTATACAGAAGCAGTAAGCAAGGGACCAGGAAGAGGCAACAATAAAACCAAGAACCACGCAAAATGCCCAATACAGAGTATCCAGAGAACCAAAACAAGGGCGGGTGAAGCGGGGTGTGTGACATACTTATAATACCCATTTTACAGGTGAGTATTTCACAAAATGGTATTATTCTAAGTATGTCACACACCCCGCTTCAGATATCCATAACACATGGGACATCCAACAGCAGTGTCCATAAAAGGGCGGGAATCCAAAACAAGGTAACAAGGCACAACCTATGCCACAACAGATTGTAAAACCAGGCGGCCAAAACCAGCATCCGCTGAGGCCCGAACATCAACCTTGTAAAACTTGGAAAAAGTGTGAACAGAAGACCAAGTAGCGGCCTTACAAACCTGCTCAACAGAGGCCTGGTGCTGAAAAGCCCAGGACGCTCCAAGAGCGCGAGTAGAATGAGCAGTAACACGAAAAGGGGGACTCCTCCCCTTGACAGCATAGGCCCCAAAAATGGCCTGACAAATCCATTTACTGACAGAAGATTTGGCAGGAGCCAAACCCTTCCTAGGCCCAGAGGGCACCACAAAGAAGGCGTCCGTCCTACGAAAAGAAGACGTAGCCACCAGGTAATATTTCACAGCGCGGACAACGTCCAAGGAATGCAACGCCCTCTCCTTCTCATTCCTAGGATTAGGACAGAGAGAGGGCAGGACAACGTCCCGATTCAAATGGAAAGCCGAAACCACCGTAGGAAGGAAGTCTGGCTTGAAACGAAACACAACCTTATCCTGATGCCTTTCAAAATACGGAGCTTTAATGGATAAAGCAGCCAACTAAGAAACACGTCTCACAGAAGTAATGGCCACAAGAAAAGCCACCTTCTGAGTAAGGGACGACAAGGCAGCCTCATGCATGGGCTCAAACGGAGACCCCTGAAGAGCAGAAAGAACCAAATTCAAATCCCAAACGGAACAAAAGGCGGAAAGGAGGCCGTACATGCATAACTCCCTAGAAGAACGTCTTGACTAAGGGATGAAGCGCAAAGGACCTTTGAAAGAAAACCGCCAGGGCAGAAAACTGCCCCTTTAAGGTACTAACCTGGAGCCCCAGATCCAAACCATGTTGAAGAAACTCCAAGAGCCTGGGAATAGAGAACTCCCAGCAAGAAAGGGACCTACCCTCACACCAGTCAATATAGGACATCCAAGACCTATAATAAATAGTAGAGGAAGACCGCTACCTGGCACTGATAAGTGTCTGAATAACTGCATCAGAAAGACCTTCCTCTCTCAAGATTGTGGACTCAGCAGCCACACCGTCAAATCCAGCAATTGTAAACTGGGACGACGCAGCCGACCCTGAGTGAGCAGGTCCGGACCTAGCGGCAACACGAACTGGTCTTTTGCCAGCCTTACTAAATATGCGAACCAAACGCACCTTGGCCACCTTGGGGCCACCAGGATAGCCGAAGCCCCATCCAACGCCAGTTTGCGCACCACCCTGGCCAGCAGCGGGAACGGAGGGAACAGGTAAAGTAGGCCCAGCTCCCTCCAGTTCAGAGACATGGCATCCACTGCCCAAGCCAGAGGATCCTGCGAGAGCGACACAAAGACCGGAAGCTTGTGATTGTGGCGAGAGGCAAAGAGGTCCACCACTGGGGACCCCCACCTGAGACAAATCAAACGAAACACCTTGAGACTGAGAGACCACTCCCCCTGACGAGAGAAGGCCCTGCTCAGCAAGTCCGCCTCCGTAGTTTCCACTCCCGGAAAGTAGACCGCTGAGATACACGGAACGTAGGTCTCCGCCCAGTCAAGAATCAAAGACACCTCCCTGAGGGCACTCCTGCTGCGAGTCCCCCCTCGGTGATTGATGTAAGCAACCGCCGTCCGGTTGTCCGACCGGACCTAAACCGGCCGGCCCCGCAACTGATGCGTCAAGCGAAACAGAACCAACCTGATGGCTCTCAATTCCAGAATGTTGATGGGCCCGTGAGCCTCCTGCGGACTCCATAGCCCCTGAAACTGGCAATCCTTCCAAACACCCCCCCCCAGCCCGATAGGCTGGCGTCCATGGTGACCATTTCCCAGCAAGGGGCCAGGAAGGATTTGCCCTTCCCCAGATTGACAGACCCCATCCACCATTGTAGGGATCGATGAACTTGAGGGGTCAACCGAAAGGACCGGTCCAACGACAGTGGTGACCTGTCCCAAACCTTCAGCAGATGAAGTTGAAGCGTCCTCGCATGGAATTGTGCAAAGGGAACTGCCTCGAATGAGGCCACCATTAATCCCACCAGCCTCATCCCTACCCGGATGGACGGGTGAGGAGCTGTCAAGAGTAGCCGTACTAACTCCCGGAACAAAAGTATCTTGGCCTGGGGCAGAAAGACCCCGGCCTGCGAGGAGTCCAGAGACATCCCCAGAAAAGTCACAATCCTGGATGGACAAAGGGAAGACTTGGGATGATTGATCACCCAACCGAACCTCTCCAGAGTGGACACCACCACACCGGTGTCCAACTCCGCTTGGCTGAATGACTACGCCATGATCAGCAGATCGTCCAGATAAGGTACAAAGCGAATGCCCCAGGCTCTGAGCAGTGCCATCACCCCCGCCAGCACCTTAGTGAACACCCGGGGCGCCGAGGTGAGGCCGAAAGGAAGAGCCACAAACTGAAAGTAACGGTCCTCCACTACAAACCTGAGGAACCTCCGGTGTGCTGGAAAAAGCGGAATGTGCAAATAAGCATCCTTGATATCTATGGACGTCAGAAAATCTCCCTGACGGAGAGACTGAATGGCCGAGCGCAAAGTCTCCATGCGGAATTTGCGCGGCCTGATAAACCTGTTGAGAAGCTTGAGGTCCAGGATAGGACGGATCGACCCGTCCTTCTTGGGAACCGTGCACAGATTGGAATAGAAACCCTCGCCCTATTCCTAGACAGGCACGGAACGAATGACATCCATGTCCAAAAGACTCCATATTGCCCCCATGAGCCCCTGCCGGAAGACACAACCTCACGAATCCACCTGTCCGAGACTTCTTGATCCCAAACCTGGGAGAAGTGCTTGAGCCGTCCCCCCACCCGCAAGGGTGAGGGCGCCCCCTCATTGCTGAGCAGGCTTGATAGCCAGCTTGGGCTTCGAACCCCAGTTGTATCCTGAGCGGGCACGTCCTCTGCCCCTGCTCCCCGAGTCACTTCTGGAGGAACGAAATGTAGATCCTCTTCCAGATCTGGCCCCCCGAAAGGAAGGGGCAGTAGAGGTCGCCCCCCGAAAGGAGCGACGCTGCTTCTTTCGCTGCGGTAACCTACCACCCTGGGTGACTGAGTCCAAAGTCTCACCAAAGAGCCTCAACCCCACGAAGGGTAGGGCCGTCAGAGACTTCTTGGACATAAAGTCTGCCGCCCACTGGCGCAGCCATACCGACCGCCGAATGGTCACCAGTAAAGCCGACGTCCTACCACACATCATTAAGGTGTCATCCAGGGCTGTAAATACAAAGGATAAAAAAAAACAGCTCACAGCGTTTGAGACTAAGGAACTCATTACTCCCCGGACGAAGTCCAGAAGACGTCAACAGTTCCCTAACCAAGGATCTGGCCGCCAACACCATAAGCTCAGAGGCACAGACAGGCCGCATGGCCGACCCGACGCTAATAAAACCATGGCAAGCCATCTGAGCAATACGCGTATCCTCCCCGTCCTTGAGGGTGGAACAATCAGGTCTATTTAGGACCGAGGAGTTTGATAACCCCAGAACCGGGGCGTCGGCCTCGGGCGGGGAAGCCCCGCGCTTGACCACCTCAGCAGGGAAGGGATATTTCCTATCCCACCCTTGCGGGATGCCCGGGAGCCGTGCCGGCCTGTCCCAATCCTTGTCAATGATTTTGTCAAAATGCCGCTGCCTAGGGATTCCAAGCGCGGCCTGGATTCCTCAAACAGCTCACCATCCTGCTGCGATGCCGTTGCAGGGGGAGAGATGTTCAGAACCTCCAACATCAAGGCAAGAGCTTGAAGGGAGTCCGCCGATCTTCCCAGCTCACTAAGCTCGGCATCGGCACCTGCAGAATACTCATCGTCAGTAACCTCTGACCCATCGGACACCTCTCCGTCCTCCGGGACAGAAAAATCAGACCAGTCAAGATTATTACTATCATCTCCGTCATCCCCCGGCGGGGCCGGGGACAAATGTTTCCACTTGGCCGGGGCCTTGCGGGCGGCCGACGAGGAAACAATCTTTTCCAGAGCTGCCAATCTGGCGCACATATCAGCCTGCAAATCCCTGCCCTCGACCGCGACGCACGTAGCCCGCGTCAGGGTGGGAGGTGGAGATGACCGGCGGTGCTGATCCCGAGGCCTGGGATCCGGACTGCCGGGTAATAGTAAGCTGTGCACAGGGAATACATAGCAGTACATCGTCCCGAGATGGACACACCGCACAATATGCATTTCTTGGGATGCCCCGAAGGGGTGCCCGCCCCCGTATCAGGGGATGCCTCCATAAAGGTGATTTTGTGTGGTCGCTAAGACCCAGGGAATTACGCCAGTAGGCAACCCGGGATGCCCCTTTTATTGTCCCGAGTGGGAGGATATAAAAATGGACCCCAGGAATTTAGGACAGGGAAGGACCCTCTAATCCCGGAAGGAGAGGATTCCCACACGGCCCTAAAAGACATAAGTGACCCACATGAGTAATGGCACTATAACATGCAACTGAGACAAACAAGCGGGGCCCACAGGGCCACTCACAGTTAGTAGTCAGCCAGGAAGCGCGGGAGGAACCTCAGAGGCCAGAGAGGAGGAGGAGGAGGAGGCAGCACAGGAGCAAAGAAAAAAGGCGCGATCAGCGTCCGCGTCATATGACGCTCGTGCCCCCCCCCCCCCCCCCAGTCAGACACGCAGCCACAAAGCGCGCCAGCGCTGAGGAAGGAGAGGGGCGGGGCCGCGGCGATGACGCGCCGCGAGCTGGCCCCGCCCCCCCCCCACCGCCATGAGAATGTGGCTCCTTGTGAGCAGCGGGCGCCGCCGCCGCGGCGCCCGAAAACACCGCCCGGCGGGTGCCCCCGCCACGCGGGGCACCCCCTGGGCAACCCCCAAAACAACGGGCAGTCGGGCCGCGGCACGCGCCGCCGCCAGGCCCCGCCCCCCAAGCAAGCAGGCACAGGCGTGAGGTAACTGACCTCACGCCTGGCGCCAAAGGCCAGCGCCCCGCGCTGCGCCCATAAAGTAAGCCCTAAAAAGACACACACACACACCCTAGCAATGTGGGGGAAGGGAGAGGGGGGGGGGGAGGGGAACCGAGGGCCCTACAACCCCAACCCCAAGGGAAACTCTAGGATAATATACAGGGACGGGGCATCCCAAACCGGGATCACCAACCCGGACCGCCGCCTACCCTCTCTAACAGGGTCTCACGGGGGGGGAGCGCAGCTCCGCAGCACAGTGGTGCACCTATACCCTCGCTCGGCCCGCAGCCTAAGCTGAGGAGGCATACACAAGAGAAAACCGGGATCCCTAGGGAAACAAAAAGCCGAGCGGAAGTATAAAACAAATGGGCCGGGGGCAACCCCGGCTACCTTAACTCCCCCTGAGCGAGGAGGAGACATCATCTTCTGACTTGCTCGCCGTCTTGCAGAGATGGAAAACTGGGTAATGTGTGGGAGGTCCCAGGTATTTATGGATCAGGGAGGGGCTTTTCTCTTTGCATCATCTCTGCAGGAACGCCTCTTAAGGTGGTATTACCCATGTGTTATGGATATCTGAAGCGGGGTGTGTGACATACTTAGAATATAATAAAGGTCTGATATAAAAATTTGCGAAAAAAATTTAGAAAAAACTCGAAAACAAACGGTGACAACTTTTTGATAGTATCAATCGACTTTTAAAGGGGAAGGCTGCTGAACTCTGTCTCATGAGCGTATGCTAGAGTAACAGCTTATTGCTATCACCAGGGCCGGCGTCAGCTGCCAGGGGCCCACTGACAGGGCCGGCCTTTAGGGTGTTTGCCGTCGCTTGACCGGCGGCGGACTGGGAGGGCACCACCACAGCTGGTGACCACATCTCCTCAAATGGCGGGGTTCCACACAACGGGGCATCTCGATTTAGATACCAGGGGTGGAAGTGCTGGGTTTTGTTCAGCTTTTAAGTTGCCCACTCCAACTGATTTCCTTTCCCTGGAGCATCCCAATCTGTGATACCCTACTGTGTGAAACCCCCTGGGATGGCTGGTGATCCCACAGTGCATTTACCAGTTCCAGGAAAGTAATGAACAAAGGGGGGGGGGGTGCCACACACAGGGGCATCCAAAACCAGGAGGATCTAAATTTGTTTAGACTCCAAGGTCACGTTTAAAGGGGTTTGGTGTGCTTCAAAGTAGACCAAAACTAGAGTTTTGGTCCAAATAGCATGATCCTTAGGGGGCATCCAGATTTGGGACATCCCTCAGGGATGGACGTGACTCTTCACAACAAAGGGGCCCACTGAGACCATGCCGTCCAAGGACCCACATAAACCTGGAGCCGGCCCTGGCTATCACAGTTTTCTGTGAGCTGTAGTGTGGAATCATGCAGATTCCCTAGTTTAGCTGCCGATGGCTGTTTTGCTACAATCGTTGTTGCTGCTCCTGGATTCACCAGTATGTGTCCTTCAACAGCCTGGAAGCTTGATGACTCTGCTAGAGTCACTAAAATGTTGGAAACCAGTTACGGATTCTCACAGTGGGTGGGGGGATGCCATAATGATCCAGTCCATGAGAATCCAATGCAGGGCCAGCTCCAAGGTTATGTGGGCCCTTGGGCAGCATGGTCTCAGTGGGCCCCTTTGTGGTGAAGAGTCACGTCACATCACCGAGGGACATCCAAAATCTGGATGCCCCCTAAGGATAATGCTATTTGTTCCAAAACTCTAGTTTTGGTCAACTTAGAAGTGCACCAAACCCCTTTAAACCTGTGCTCGGAGTCTAAACTAATCTAGATTCTCCTGATTTTGGATGCCCCTGTGTGTGACCCCCCTCCTTTGTTCATTACTTTCCTGAAACTGGTGAATGCGTTGTGGGTTCACCAGTTTCAATTAACAGCCAAACAAGGGGGGTTCTTTCACAAACAGGGGCATCCCTGTTGAGATGCTCCTGTAAAGCGGACCAAAACTCAGGGGTGGAATTGCTTGCATAGTGGGTACGCCAGCGATTCCAGAGGGTTTCACACAGTAGGGTATCACAGATTGGGATGCTCCAGGGATAGGAAATCAGCTGGGGTTGGCAACTTAAAAGCAGAATAAAACCCAGCACTTCCTCCCCTGGAATCTAAATCGAGATGCCCCGTTGTGTGGAACCCCGTCATTCGAGGAGAAGTTGGGCACCAGCTGTGGCGGATCCCTCCTAGTCCGCCGCCGGTCAACCGCCCCAAAGGCTGGCCCTGTCAGCGGGCCCCCCTGGAGGGTGGGGGCCCCCGGCAGCTGCTCCGCCTTGCCGTGTGCTGACGCTGGCCCTGTTCCAATGCACTAGTTTCTATTCTACACCTCCTCTAGGAAGTATTATACGCTTCCACATTACCACTTCATTCATTGTGGCATGCCTTTCTGGAGGAGGCAGAAAATGCAGAGCTGTGGGAAACAAAGAGTGAGTATAGATTTTTTTTTCTTTTACAGCCTGGGCAGGGATTTTAAGGGTGATGTATGTGATTACAAAGGGGCCCATTGTCATGTACCTGGGTCTTTGGTACAAATGCAATCTAGTTTGTTAAGTGTGGTTCCTAAGGCACAAGAATGGGTTCAAAACAAGCATTTAGGTGTGAGGTACAAAAGTGGACAATGGATGCCATTGCACAGTCAAGATTTTAAATTAACCAATGAGAACGATTGACGCATGCCGGGTTAATGTTTTACAGCTTGCCTGCTGACTAAAGTAAAGCAGGTTAATTAGACAATGCAGGTGGGCTTGTCAGCTAAGAGAGAGCAGGCTTATTAGTTAACGCAAATGTACTTGTCATCCGACTAGGACAGAACCAATCCTGCTACTCTAAGCCGTTTATAAGGAAGTCTCAGGCCCTTATTTATGAAGGAATAGCGACAGGTAGCGACGGGTGAGCGACCGGTAATGACGGGCCCCGCCACGAGAACGCCGGCTCCCCACCACAATCACACATTTATCAAGTCAATCCTGCTTAGCGACTGAGATAGCGCCATATAGCCACTCATTCATCATTATTCCAGCCTCAGCCCACAGCGCCAGCGTCCGACCTTGAACAGCGACAGGTATGACCTCTCGCTACCTGGCACTCTCCAATGCATTTCAATGGAACAATCTTTAAATATTCATAATTAATTGTTATTAATGTTTTTTTTTTTTTTAAATGTGAAAAATTCTGTCACCACTTCTGCCATATTAGATAATTTTTTTAAGGTAAAAAAAAAAAAAAAAAAATGTGCAGAATCAGTATTACAGGTCTGATATTATTGTATTCATATTACTAAATTCTTTAAAATTTTTTTTTTTTTTTGGTTTCCAAAAATATGGTGGTTTGGGGGTTAAAAAACTACTTTTAACACATCGCCGCCAGTGCTCTGGGGTTTAAACATGCATTTCACAGCGCGAGAATTTTTTGAGCGTGATTTTTTGATGAATATGGTGGGAGCCGGTCGCTCTGACCAGTCGCTATCATGCGCACCCATACATCGCGGAACCTGTCAAATAGCGACTCGTCACCCCGTATTCAACATTACTGCACACCGACTCAGTCGCTATCAACAACCGAACAATGGCCAAGCACAGCGACTACTAGCGGGCGCTGTGAAAATACTGCTACAGTCGCTCAACTATCGCTACCTGCCACTATTAATGAATCGGCCTCTCAGACAACAAGATGGAGCCAGTATATTCTCATGTTAATCTTCTGTGTTCCTCCATTCATCAGTTCAGTTCCTAGATTACCTTTAAACCTGCTTTTTCGTGTATGACCTTTGGCTGACCCTTGCTACTGGATTACCCTTTGTATTTGCCTTTTACGTGAATGACCCTTGGCTAACCCTTCCTGTATGTTTGGATTATCCCTGAATTGTCAATACGTGTCTTACTTTGGACACTCTCTTTGACCTGCATCTTTGCCTGTGACCCTTGAATTTGGCTTCTGTGTTTTCATCTGCCTCTCCATCAACCAGGTGATCATTGCTGTCTACTCAGACCCTTGACTCAGTCAGGCCCTTGACTGCATCAACCAGGTGATCACTGCTGTCTACTCAGGATCCGTGCAGTCATCTCTGTTGCCTGTCTCCAGCAGTGGGAACCAGGTATCCCTGCCATCAGTGCTTACCACCAGGTTAGTGACACCCACTGAGACTGGCTCACTCTATAAACCTGCTGTTGGCCCTGCATAGGAAACACGGGCCTTTTTTTTCCAATAAAAAATTATGACGCTGTTGCACCGCTCAGCGCTTCAGAATATAGATTGTTTGGGATGATAAAACAGTGCTACAATAGTTGATGCCACCACAAAAAATTCAGAACAAATATTGGCCGGCATTTATCTCTTGAAGGTTGAATCCTAAAACTGTCAGGATTGGCTTCGACAGGGTCTTGAACCACTGTGCTATCTGCAGTGGTGTAGCTCTTCCCTGGGTCCTAGAGCCTCATGGTTTGACCTCACTCAGCATTAATCATGCTGTTGAGGTTCTTTATAAATGCATGTGCTTAGCTCCGTCCCTGTTGTTGGATCATTGCATTGTCTTTTCAAAGCCTAGCCGTGCTCTGCAATCTCCCTGCATACCTATCTGTGCTTGTGGACCTTCCTTAGTTCATGTCTTGTCTGTGCTGGGGCTCCCAGCCCTTCATAGTTTGTGTCTATGTCTGTACTCGGGCTTACTGCCCATCATAGTTTCTGTCTTTGTCTTTGCTGTCTGTGCTGGTTCCTGTGGTTCACCACAGTTTTGTCCTTTTCTGTATTGGGGCCTGCATCCCTCCCAGTGTCTGACCATGTTTGTCTTGGGCCTCAGACTCTTGTTGTAGGTTACAAACTTGCACTGGGGCTAGCTCCATTATAGCCTGCACTGGCGCCCAGCTCTGTCATAGCCTGCACTGGCGCCCAGCTACTTCATAGCCTGCACTGGGGCCCAGCTAATTCATAGCCTGCACTGGGGCCCAGCTACTTCATAACCTGCACTGGGGCCCAGCTCTGTCATAGCCTGCACTGCAGTTCCGCTATAGTCTGCACTGTGGCCTAGATCATTTTGTTTGTGTCTTGTGTACATCTGCCCTGTGTTTCCCCTTCCAAAGTTTGCTACCACAAAGGGACTACCTGGATCCCCACCTTTAGAGGCTCTGCTGAAGAACTGGGTGGATTAGGGGCTCTCCGGGTACCGGACCACCCATGCCCCGGCTGGCCAGCAGCTTGCCTTTTTGGTAGCGCAGGCGGGTTGTCTGTCCTTCAGTTCCCAATCAGTTTCCTAGCTTCCTCCGTCCCCAGATTATGGCCTTCTGGGAGGATTTACCTGCCGGGCTGAGAGCTGCCTCCCTGTCCCGGGTTCCGATTCCAAACCAGGAATTTCCCAACACACCTTGAATACCAAGCAATGTCATTGGCCTGGGTGTGACAAAAACATTCCAACATTTTAGAACTTTGGACCCATTTCTTGAGAAACAAGCAAATAAAGACACATCTATTGCAACTCCACTTCCACCCCTGTGGAATCCCCTAAATGCCCCTGAAAAAAACATAATTGTATCTGATAAAAAGAAGGATAATCATATTAATACTGTCAGAGTAAACTTTTCTGGGCTCCGGTCCCGCGGTGTCTCCGGGCACCTGGCCGGGACTCTTCCCGCCCTCCTCCTCCTCTGCTCTCTGCACGCGCAAGCACGTCTCTCATATGCTTGCCGGAGGCTGAATTAAAGGGACCAATCCCTTTAAACTGTGTCCTGGGCGAAACGGCCTTCAAAGTGGAAATTGGGCATCAGTCCAGAGTTTGAAGAGTGCACTAATCACTGACACGCTCCCTTTGTCCAATCCTGTGGGGTTCAGTCCTATAAAGGGATTATCTCTTCAGTGTGTCTGTGCTCATTATAGCGTTTAGCTGGGTGTGTTATCCTGAAATTTTCCATGTTGATTTCCGTTGCCGACCTTGCTTGTTTTGACTATCCTGACCGCCGCCTGTACTGACCTCAGCCTGTATTACGACTACGAACCTGTCTGACCCTTGGTGCCGCAAAGCTCTCTGACCCTCGGCGTGACTTTGACCTCACTTGAATTCTCCGCCTGAGCACCCGAACTGTTTCAAGTACTTACTACTTCCTGTTACGCCCAGTCTGACCTTTGGTGCACCCGTCTTCACCCCTCCGTGACCTTACATCCTTTGAGCCAATAAGTCCTAGGGGCAACCGTGTATGGTGAGGCGTTTAAAGCGTCCCAGCAAACGGGGGCTTGGCTAAAGGTGAAGCTGGCTGCGGAGATTGGGGGTTGTAGGCTCACAAAGAAGACGGGTGTCCCCAGGGTTTGACAAATACATTGAAAACTAGATCTTGTAAAGCAGCTCAATTAGCATGATGTAGAATATTTAATGTGTGCTGAAAAGTCTCCACCTGACAGCAAAATAAGATTAATGAGGTTCAGGCCGACCTCCTACCATCTACATTAAATCAATCACATCATTTTTTCCCATTGTTAGGTAGGTACATGTCAGCCTTAACTGTATAATTGTCGTTTTTCTTCTAAACTATGACAGATATTGAATGTCTGACAGGGAATGCTTCTACGACGAAATCCCATTCTCAGATAGTGATCACTCCCTCTTATTTCCAAATGTCAGTTTGATTCCATGTCAACTTTCACATTAGTTAATAAAAGCTGATATTTAGAATCATAATTTTCACATTAAAAACCATCTACCGGCGTATTAAATTGTAATAAATTTAATTGAGATTGAATGAACACAACATAATTACATCATTTAATTTTGAAAAAAGAAAGTTTCATTTCTTTCACGTTGAGATGATTGATTGAACTCTGTGTGGAATGTGCTGTATGGAAATGAACTTAACAGGGTGATATATGATACTCGTACCTAAATAATTGCTCTCATGATGTTTATAGCGCACAGGCTTCAGGTTAATGTATAAAGGGGATCTATCACTAAAACATTTCAACATTAAAAATCTATAGGAATCTGATATTATTTATATTACCGTATTTTAGCTCTATAGGTTCGATTCAGAGAGACAAAAAAAAACTTCCATTTTAGTGCCGATCTGTTTTTTTTGTGAAATGTTTCCGCTCCCGTATGAGTGTACGAGCGATTCTATGCATGCATTGCAATCCTTCTGTAAAGTTTCCGTCCGTTCGTACGGCAGATTACGAATACGAGGATGTCATTTTCCAGCGTGACTTTTCCGTTTCATTTTCACATGATACAACTTAGGCTTTCGTTTTTGCCCTTTTCCCATCGTTTCCCCCCCACGAATCCTTTACGTTTCCAGATAGATTCTGTTTCCCTTTTTCAAAAAATATTCGTCCAGACGGAAATCCTTACGATCTTGCGCCTGCGCACTACAAACTTAACTCATTAAAGTGCTCGCCTACATATTTGCCACCCTCACTTCTACTACAATGTTTAGCTAAATCACTTAGCACTATCCTCCATCTTCCCTTTTGGACCCTTAAAGCTCACCCAAACCACTTAGCACTATCCTCCATCTTCCCTTTTGGACCCTTAAAGCTCACCCAAACCACTTCGCGGTTAGGTTCTTCTTCCATTTTAGCCCCCTAAAACTTACCCAAATCACTTCTCGGTCATGTGAATATTCATCTTTAAATATTTCTGGGCCCATTAGTTTTGTGTTAATGTATTTTGTAAATGAACTACAATAGGGGTGCACCACAATAATAAGTCAGCTGTGCTACACTGTATCAAAGCACCTGAAGAAACCAAAACATTTGGCTAAGGGGAAAAAAGATTCCCACTCCACCACATTAACAGGAGCACCAAAAATTCAATTACCATCAATTATAATTAATGCATCATTTATTAATAACAGCAAGACAACATACAATCACAAACAAGACACATTAAAAACTCCTCACCCCACAATCCTTCCAGTGCCTCCAATAAAAAGCAATCAATAGCTGGGAAATCTCCTCAATATACCTAGTGTAAGGACTACAAGTAATACCTAATATTTTGTGCCGGTTTAATTAAAATATAAAAAATCCATGATCAAAATCTAAAGTACAATAAAGTGACTGTGCATACAATATATAAAAAATTCAAACGTGACCAATATTATAATACTCTGAGAGCAAACATGCATTAGTGCTAATATACAGACAAACATACACTCCACTAATACTATACAATTAGAGATGAGCGAACTTCTTGAAAGTTCGATTCGGGCGATTCGCCGAATTTCCCCAAGAAATTCGGGTTCGCCCGAATCGAACTTTCACGAATCGCTCATCTGAAAAAAAAAATGCCGGCATGGTGGGAGCGGGCAGGCCGGCTACGCCTGTCAGCAGGCCGCCGCCGCCGGCCCGCTGACAGCGTAGCCGGCCTGCCTGCTCCCACTATGCCGGCATTTTTTTTTAAGCAAAAATGCCGGCATGGTGGGAGCGGGCAGGCCGGCTACGCTGTCAGCGGGCGGCGGAAGCCGGCCCGCTGACAGCGCAGCCGGCCTGCCCGCTCCCACCATGCCGGCATTTGTTTAAAAAGCAAACACTTACCTGCATGGTCGGAGCGTGGAGGTCGGCCTCTCAGCTGTCATCAGAGGACGCGTCATCAGAGGGCGCCGGAGAGCGGCGCCGGCCTCCACGCTCCGACCATGCAGGTAAGTGTTTGCTTTTTAAACAAATGCCGGCATGGTGGGAGCGGGCAGGCCAGCTGCGCTGTCAGCAGGCCGTCTTCCGCCGCCCGCTGACAGCGTAGCCGGCCTGCCCGCTCCCACCATGCCGGCATTTTTTTTTTTATTTCAGGGAAAATTAGATCGGCACGAACCAAAAAAAATTCGGGTTCGTGCCGAATCGAATTTTCCCTGAAATTCGAAGCGAATTCCGGTTCGTCCGGTTTGTCCGGTTCGTATATCATATATACAATAATCCGCACAAATGGCTGAAAAAAACCTTTTCTAACAAGAAATTAATAAGAAATTAAACAAGACTATACGTGAAACAACTGATCATGGACACCTGTGCATATGAAAAATAGGCAACCAGATATATTGTCAAGAAAATACACAAAAACGCATAAAAAGCATGAAAGATATAGTAACCATGCGCCGGGCAATAAGGTCCAAACACGTGTAGAGGAGAGTGGGACTAGCAGGTGTTAATGTGGTGGAGTGGGAATCTTTTTTCCCCTTAGCCAAATGTTTTGGTATTTTGTAAATGAAATGACACTGTAACATTTTTTTTTATTCCATCATAAAATATACAAATTTAGAAAAATTCACATTTTTACAACTATAAAAAACAAAATACATAGCAATGGCAAGCCACAGAACATTATTCTTCATCTGTGGTCCCCAACGAGTTGCGCAGCTCCTGCATCTCGCCCACCAACTGAAGGACCCTGACACTCAGTTGTGCCACTCTGGCACGTGTGGTCCCTGTTAAAAAACGTAAATTAAAATATTGGTATAACCTTGTTGGGGTCATACTGCAGTGCCCCCCCTCCCCGTATGGTCCAAACACCTAAATCTGGACTTCAAAAGCCAGAGGGCCCTCGCCACCACGGCCCGGGTTTTGCATAGTGCAGATTAGAGAACCCCTGGCCCGCATTCTGCAGGCAAAGAATGGGCATCAGGAGCAAGGGCAGGAGTGGATATCCAGAATCCCCTGAAAGAATTTAAAAATACTAACATAAAATACAAATTCTAAGCTACAATATTGTTTAACATGTCATCAAAGGCTAAAAACAGCCATAGATTAAGACATGAGTCATCAACTATATTCATTGCCATACAGTGAAAATGGATTGATGGAATGTGAGCAAACTTACCCTGGAGCCATCCACCAGATAATTCTCCTGACTCAAACTGACGAAATAAGCCGGAGCTCTGCAATATATAAGCATCATAGGATGACCCTGGATGCCCTGCAAGAACACTGAGGAATCGCATAGCTGGACCAAACACTGCTTTTATGTTGTGTGAGTGGCACATCTTGCGGTTCCTGCAACCAAATATAAAATAATTACACAAAGCAAAGGTAACCGACTAAGACAATAACTCCTACAACTTTAGATTCAAGTTCAACAATCCAAATATAATTCACAAAGGACATAAGTCTAAAAAAATATAGCAATTATATGGATGTGTGGGAAAAAAAATGTTTACATGCTAAGGACTAATTAAGGTCAGCATTAAAATGCATCTATAAGGCATACATGAAATGTATTGATTCAGGTATGCATTGCTATACAATTTATGGCCTCGGCCATGCTGATACATGCAATGCCTTGGTGCTAAAGGCGCGCAGACTCCTCCACATAGCCGCAAAACATGTTCAACAATAGCAATCCGAGGCCTCAAAGGTCCCGTAAGTGGATCGGAAATGAAACGGATTTATAGGGTGGTGATCCGTCGGAAATCAGCTCTCTGAATCAGACGCAAGCCCATCCCAACAACGCAAGTTATCTGAACGAACGAAAAATATCAGATTTTGTTTGGAAAATGATCCGATTTGCCTCCGTTCATCGAAAGCGCATTCCCGAACGTTCGTACGAATGAGAAATTAATGAAACAAAGCAAAAAAAAGACTAACACCCACCAAAACTTTCACAGACAGCTACGGAAGTCCGGACGACTGTGTCTTTGAATCGAGGCTTATAAGACGCACCCAGGATTTGGAGGAGAAAAATTAGAAAACAAATATTCTGAACCAAATAGTGTGCTAAAATACCCCCTCCCAATCACCCTATTATAGACAGTATGCAGAATTCCCCCAATCACACCATTACAGACTCCACATTACAGGCAGTGAGCGGTATCTCGAATTACGGACAGTGTACGGGCATCCCAATTACGGACAGTGTACGGGCATCCCAATTACGGACAGTGTACGGGCATCCCAATTACAGACAGTGTACGGGCATCCCAATTACAGACAGTGTACGGGCATCCCAATTACAGACAGTGTACGGGCATCCCAATTACAGACAGTGTACGGGCATCCCAATTACAGACAGTGTACGGGCATCCCAATTACAGACAGTGTGTTGGCATCCCAAATACAGGTAGTGTGCGGGCATTTCAATTACAGACAGTGCACGTGCACCCCAATTACAGACAGTGTGTGGGCATCCCAAATACAGACAGTGTGCAGGCATCCCAAATACAGGCAGTGTACGGGCATCCCAAATACAGGCAGTGTACGGGCATCCCAATTACGGACAGTGTGCGGGCATCCCAATTACGGACAGTGTACGGGCATCCCAATTACGGACAGTGTACGGGCATCCCAATTACGGACAGTGTACGGGCATCCCAATTACAGACAGTGTACGGGCATCCCAATTACAGACAGTGTACGGGCATCCCAATTACGGACAGTGTACGGGCATCCCAATTACAGACAGTGTACGGGCATCCCAATTACAGACAGTGTACGGGCATCCCAATTACAGACAGTGTACGGGCATCCCAATTACAGACAGTGTACGGGCATCCCAATTACAGACAGTGTACGGGCATCCCAATTACAGACAGTGTACGGGCATCCCAATTACAAACAGTGTGCAGGCATCCCAATTACAGACAGTGTACGGGCATCCCAATTACAGACAGTGTGTGGGCATCCCAAATACAGGTAGTGTGCGGGCATTTCAATTACAGACAGTGTACGTGCACCCCAATTACAGGCAGTGTACGGGCATCCCAAATACAGACAGTGTGCAGGCATCCCAAATACAGGCAGTGTACGGGCATCCGAAATACAGACAGTGTGCGGGCATCCCAATTACAGACATTGTGCGGGCATTTCAATTACAGACAGTGTGCGGGCATCCCAATTACAGACAGTGTACGGGCATCCCAATTACAGACAGTGTACGGGCATCCCAATTACAGACAGTGTACGGGCATCCCAATTACAGACAGTGTACGGGCATCCCAATTACAGACAGTGTACGGGCATCCCAATTACAGACAGTGTATGGGCATCCCAATTACAAACAGTGTGCAGGCATCCCAATTACAGACAGTGTACGGGCATCCCAATTACAGACAGTGTGTGGGCATCCCAAATACAGGTAGTGTGCGGGCATTTCAATTACAGACAGTGTACGTGCACCCCAATTACAGGCAGTGTACGGGCATCCCAAATACAGACAGTGTGCAGGCATCCCAAATACAGGCAGTGTACGGGCATCCGAAATACAGACAGTGTGCGGGCATCCCAATTACAGACATTGTGCGGGCATTTCAATTACAGACAGTGTGCGGGCATCCCAATTACAGACAGTGTACAGGCATCCCAATTTCAGGCAGTGTGCGAGCATCCCAAATACAGGCAGTGTGCAGGCATCCCAATTACAGACAGTGTGTGGGCATCCCAAATACAGGTAGTGTGCGGGCATTTCAATTACAGACAGTGAGCGGGCATCCCAATTACAGGCAGTGTGCGGGCATCCCAATTACAGACAGTGAGCGGGCATCCCAATTACAGACAGTGAGCGGGCATCACAATAACAGGCAGTGTGCGGGCATCCCAATTACAGACAGTGTGCGGGCATCCCAAATACAGACAGTGTGCAGGCACCCCAAATACAGGCAGTGTACCGGCATCCCAAATACAGACAGTGTGCGGGCATCCCAAATACAGACAGTGTACGGGCATCCCAAATACAGACAGTGTGCGGGCATCCCAATTACAGACAGTGTGCGGGCATTTCAATTACAGACAGTGTGCGGGCATTTCAATTACAGACAGTGTGCGGGCATTTCAATTACAGACAGTGTACAGGCATCCTAATTTCAGGCAGTGTGCAGGCATCCCAAATACAGGCAGGGTGCAGGCATTTCAATTACAGACAGAGTACAGGCATCCCAATTACAGGCAGTGTACAGGCATCCCAATTACAGGCAGTGTACGGGCATCCCAAATACAGGCAGTGTGCGGGCATCCCAATTACAGGCAGCGTACTGGCATCCCAATTACAGGCAGTGTACGGGCATCCCAAATACAGACAGTGTGCAGGCATCCCAATTACAGACAGTGTGCAGGCATCCCAAATACAGGCAGTGTACAGGCATCCAAAATACAGACAGTGTACGGGCATCCCAAATACAGGCAGTGTACAGGCATCCCAATTACAGGCAGTGTACGGGCATCCCAAATACAGGCAGTGTGCAGGCATCCCAATTACAGACAGTGTGCAGGCATCCCAAATACAGGCAGTGTGCAGGCATCCCAATTACAGGCACTGAACAGGCATCCCAATTACAGGCAGTGTACGGGCATCCCAAATACAGGCAGTGTGCAGGCATCCCAATTACAGGCAGTGTACGGGCATCCCAATTTCAGGCAGTGTACGGGCATCCCAATTACGGACAGTGTACAGGCATCCCAAATACAGGCAGTGTGCGAGCATCCCAATTACAGGCAGTGTGCCGGCATCCCAATTACAGGCAGTGTGCCGGCATCCCAAATACAGGCAGTGTGCCGGCATCCCAAATACAGGCAGTGTGCCGGCATCCCAATTACAGGCAGTGTGCCGGCATCCCAATTACAGGCAGTGTGCCGGCATCCCAATTACAGGCAGTGTACAGGCATCCCAATTACAGGCAGTGTACGGGCATCCCAAATACAGGCAGTGTGCGGGCATCCCAAATACAGGCAGTGTGCAGGCATCCCAATTACAGACAGTGTGCAGGCATCCCAATTGCAGACAGTGTGCAGCATACACCCCCAAAAAAATATTCATCAGCAGCCGTCTCTCTTACACACACTCTCACACACACACATACTCCCCTTACCGGCGTCAGCGAACTTCCAGAATCATCGCCCCCACTTCTCAGTCCCCGTAGCTACCGCTACCTGCCGCCTTACGCTCTCGCCAGTTCCAACCACGGGGCGTGGCCTGTTACTCCTGCCAGCATCATTGAACGCTGGCAGGGCTTACGGGCCACACCCCACTCGTTTGCCTAAATGAGGTATCTGGTTACAGTGTGCAGCGGGCAGCAGCGGCAACTATGGGAACAACTGCGGCAGCCAACAGAGGCGGCAACGAGCGCAGTGGAAGCTGGTAATGAATGTATGTGTGTTTGTTTATGTCGGTGGGAGATGGCTGCTGAGGTGTGGGAGCTGGGAATGTAGGTTTTTTTTTGTTTTTTTGCATTCGCTCGATAATCCCCCCCACACACTTCTGGGGGCAAATACGTGAGTCTTATATGGCGAAAATGTGGTAATTCTATTTTGGTCATTTATAAAGTGCCATCATTTGTTGTGATGCTGAGCAAGGTACAAATTTTGGGTTGGGTCTAAAACATGTTATACTTCAAGGAAAACTCAAGTTTTTTGGTCTTTTGCCTTATTGTTTTCCACTTCTGGGATTGTGTTAGAATTGTGCCCCCAGACCTGTAATTTACTTATCACTATGCTGTTTCCAAGTTTCCTTTATTCCTGTGGCTCTGTGTTGCATTCCACTGACATGGGTGAGCTCCCCTCCCCCTACAAAGCATAACTTGGAAAAGTCAGGCAAAAGTAATGGCCCCGGGTGAGAACGATGCAAGTCATCCTTTTAGCTACTGCAACACAATATTGTGATCCTCTCATCTGAAGAGGTTGAATTAGATCAGGAGCAGTAAAACCTGTGAGCTCAGCAATGTGAAGCGTCAGATTATAATCAGATTATTAGCAAGCCATAGTCAGGAAGTCTCTGCCTCGTACACAAAACACGCTGCTTTGGTGTACTGCTGCTAACGTAAACACTAGAGAAAACGGTTTATTTAAAAAAAAAATTATTAAAAATTCAAAAAATAATAATGAACAGATAAGCTCAGCAATTTAGGGACGTCCTTTTGGCACACAATAATTTGCATATTTAACAATGCTATTGAAAGTGGAAATAAAATAAAAATAATATTTAAATGAATTAAATAATATTAGGCAGGGTATAACAGAAGTAGCAGAAGTAACAGAAGTAGCAGATAACAAACAAACACACACACGCTGGAATACACTAGAAGTAAGGGCACTGCTCTAGAAAGGTTACAAACCCAAGTAGGAGCATGAAGGTGAAAGGACAGGTCCTATGTAGTATCAATTAACATGATGGTAAGTACTTTTAAGGGTATCAAGGCCGTTTAGTGGATTGCATAAGCCTCATCTCAAAAGGTGAGTTCTTAAGGCACCTTATGAGAGGTGGTATGGGAAGGGGCTTGGCCCAGAGAGTTTTTTTTTTGGAGCTTTTTCATGGAGTAAATCATGGACATCGAGATGCGCAACTTATACAGGAACAGAATACCCCCGTGAAATCACCATGGGATATTAGGTGGGTGTTTGTCTTTTTTTTGTTTTTTTTCGTTCATTTTTCATTCGTACGAACGTTCGGGAATGCGCTTTCGATGAACGGAAGCAAATCGGAACATTTCCGTTAGTTCGGATCATTTTCCAAACAAAATCGGAAATTTTCCGTTCGTTCAGATAACTTCCGTTGTTGGGATGGGCTTACGTCTGATTCAGAGAGCTGATTTCCGACGGACCACCACCCTATAAATCCGTTTCATTTCCGATCCACTTACGGGACCTTTGAGGGCTCGGATTGCTATTGTTGAACATGTTTTGCGGCTATGTGGAGGAGTCTGCGCGCCTTTAGCACCAAGGCATTGCATGTGTCAGCATGGCCGAGGCCATAAATTGTATAGCAATGCATGCCTGAATCAATACATTTCATGTATGCCTTATAGATGCATTTTAATGCTGACCTTAATTAGTCCTTAGCATGTAAACATTTATTTTTCCACACATCCATATAATTGCTATATTTTTTTAGACTTATGTCCTTTGTGAATTATATTTGGATTGTTGAACTTGAATCTTAATTTGTTGTAGGAGTTCTTGTTTTAGTTGGTTACCTTTGCTTTGTGTAATTTTTTTATATTTGGTTGCAGGAACTGCAAGATGTGCCACTCGCCCTTGCTCCTGATGCCCGTTCTTTGCCTGCAGAATGCGAGCCAGGGGTTCTCTAATCGGGCACTATGCAAAACCCGGCCCGTGGTGAGGGCCCTCTGGCTTTTGAAGTCCAGATTTTGGACCATACAGGGGGGGGGGGGGGGGGGGGGGCACTGCAGTATGACCCCAACAAGGTTATACCAATATTTTAATTTACGTTTTTTAACAGGGACCACACGTGCCAGAGTGGCACAACTGAGTGTCAGGGTTCTTCAGTTGGTGGGCGAGATGCAGGAGCTGCGCAACTTGTTGGGGACAACAGATGAAGAATAATGTTCAGTGGCCTGCCATTGCTATGTATTTTGTTTTTTATAGTTGTAAATATTTGAAATTTTCATAATTTTTTACAATTTTATATTTTATGATGGAATAAAAAAAATGTTACATTGTCATTTCATTTACAAAATACATTAACACAAAACTAATGGGCCCAGAAATATTTAAAGATGAATATTCACATGTCCGAGAAGTGATTTGGGTAAGTTTTAGGGGGCTAAAATGGAAGAACAACCTAACCGAGAAGTGGTTTGGGTGAGCTTTAAGGGTCCAAAAGGGAAGATGGAGGATAGTGCTAAATGGTTTGGGTGAGCTTTAAGGGTCCAAAAGGGAAGATGGAGGATAGTGCTAAGTGATTTAGCTAAACATTGTAGTAGAAATGAGGGTGGCAAATATGTAGGCGAGCATTTTAATGAGTTAAGTTTGTAGTGCGCAGGCGCAAGATCGTAAGGATTTCCGTCTGGACGAATATTTATTGAAAAAGGGAAACAGAATCGAACGGGAAACGTAAAGGATTCGTTGGAGGATACGATGGGAAAAGGCCAAAAACGAGAGCCTACGTTGTAACATGTGAAAATGAAACGGAAAAGTCTGGATGGAAAATGACATACTCGTATTCGTAATCTGCCGTACGAACGGACAGAAACTTTACAGAAGGTTTTCAATGCATGCATAGAATCGCTCGTACGCTCATACGAGAACGGAAACATTTCACAAAAAAAACAGATCGGAACTAAAACGGAAGTTTTTTTTCTCTCTGAATCGAGGTTTTAGTTCTGACCAATGGAGATCTGATGTCAGGGTTGAAGAAAATCTGGGTTCCAGTGACCATCAATGCTTATGGTTCAGGATAAAAGACACAGACATTGTGCAATCCCACACCAGAACCAAAGTGCTAGACTTTAGGAAAACAAACTTTCAGGAAATGGCGGAGTATGTAGAAAGAGAATTAGGTGAGTGGAACAGAGTAGCAGAAGTGAGTGCCCAGTGGTCACTATTAAAAATGGGCAACTAAGCAATATACGTGAAACACACTAGCAAGAATAAAAGAAAGAAGAAACCGCTATTAGGGAAGTCGGCACTATCGTAAAAGAAAAGAAATATAAGTATAAAGAAAGTGGAAGTGTAGCTGACAGAGGTGTATAAAATTAAATAGACGGAAGCAAAACTGATTATAAGGGGCAAAAGGAGGAAATGGCCAAATCTGTGAAGAAGGGAGATAAAACCTTTCTCCTATATATTGGCGCCAGAAAGAAGAATAACAGTGCAGTCTCAAAATATAGAAATATGGGAAATAATTATATTGACGCAGATAAGGCTGTGGCTGACCATCTTAATAGCTACTTTCAAACCCATAGCAGGTATGGCCATAGCCAGGGGCGGGCTGGCCATAGGGCATCCCGGGCAGAATCCCGAAAGGCCGGCACATGGGAAGGCCGCAGGTGGAGGCCCATGAGCAGAGCAGTGTAATAGGTGGAGGCCGCTCTCACACACACACTAATCTTTACACCCAGATTACCTGGGTGTAAACAGTGTGTGGTGTGAGAGCAGCGGCGGGCAGAGCGGCCTCCACCCATTACACTGCTCTGTGCATCGGCCGCTGTTAAAACATTGGCTCCGCGCAGGCTGGGCATCGGCATCAGCAATTACACTTACAGGGACAGGTAAGCAGAGGAGCCGTCATAGCTGTGTGTCATGTGACCAGAGCAGGACATGTGTGCACGCTGATGCCCCCTAGTGACAGTGTCCCAGGAGCTGGAGGGCAGTGGATGCTTCACACCAGGTTCTGCCATTTGTAACTCGGCTGCGGGGACAGGAGAACGTGTAACTGCTGCTGCTTCCTGCACACTGTAAAGCCTTCCCTTTGTGTGTCCTCCCTCCTGGCAGTTCATAAGGGAAGGTTTAGATGTTCAACCCCCCTCTACAATGCAAAGTCTCCCATGTGCTGTCCATAGACTCGGCCGTGCAGAGCTCCATGTTCCCTGTCCTTCATATACTGTATGTCCGCTAAATGGAGCCCCTCACAGCTCTGTAAGAGGAGAGAGGCTGACCTCTCAGTGTGACCAATGAGAAAACTTCTACAAAGCCACCTCACATCTGTGTCCAAATCTGATTTGTCCCCCGACCAATCTGTGTCCAAATCTGATCTGTCCCCCGACCGATCTGTGTACAAATCTGATCTGTCCCCCGACCGATCTGTGTCCAAATCTAATCTGTCCCCCGACCGATCTGTGTCCAAATCTGATCTGTCCCCCGGCCAATCTGTGTCCAAATCTGATCTGTCCCCCGACCGATCTGTGTCCAAATCTGATCTGCCCCCGACCAATATGTTTCCAAATCTGATCTGCCACCTGACCAATCTGTGTCCAAATCTGATCTGTCCCCCGACCAATTTGTATCCAAATATGATCTGTCCCCCGACCTATCTGTGTCCAAATCTGATCTGCCACCCAACCAATATGTGTCCAAATCTGATCTGTCCCCCGACCTATCTGTCTCCAAATCTGATCTGTCCCCGACCAATCTGTGTCCAAATCTGATCTGTCCCCGACCAATCTTTATCCAAATCTGATCTGTCCCCGACCAATATGTGTCTCCAAATCTGATCTGCCACCTGACCAATCTGTGTCCAAATCTAATCTGCCCCCTGACCGATCTGTGTCTAAATCTGATCTGCCCCCGACCGATCTGTGTCCAAATCTGATCTGCCCCCGACCAATCTGTGTCCAAATCTGATCTGTCCCCCGACCGATCTGTGTCCAAATCTGATCTGTCCCCCGACCGATCTGTGTCCAAATCTGATCTGCCCCCGACCGATCTGTGTCCAAATCTGATCTGCCCCCGACCGATCTGTGTCCAAATCTGATCTGCCCTCGACTGATCTGTGTCCAAATCTGATCTGCCCCCGACCGATCTGTGTCCAAATCTGATCTGCCATCGACCAATCTGTGTCCAAATCTGATCTGCCCTCGACCAATCTGTGTCCAAATCTGATCTGCCCCTGACCAATATGTGTCTCCAAATCTGATCTGCCACCAACTGATCTATATACTAAACTAAATAGTGCTGCTAACTGTTCTGTGCCCCAGTTTTATCCACTACTGACTCATCTGTGCCCAAATGCATACCTGCTAACTTTTCAGTGTGGGAAATAGGGACATTTGTTAAATTAAGCCTTTAAAGTGGGATGCCCCCCTCTGCCTGTAAAGCTGGATGCCCCCCTCTGCCTGTAAAGTGGGATGCCCCTCTCAGCCTGTAAAGTGGGATACCCCTCTCTGCCTGTGATGAGGGATGCTCCTCTCAGCCTGTAAAGTGGGATACCCCTCTCAGCCTGTAAAATGGGATGCTCCTCTCTGCCTGTAATGAGGGATGCTTCTCTCTGCCTGTAAAGTTGGATGCCCCTCTCTTCCTGTAATGAGGGATGCTCCTCTCCGCCTGTAAAGTTGGATGCCCCTCTCTGCCTGTAATGAGGGATGCCCCTCTCTGCCTGTAATGAGGGATGCTCCTCTCTGCCTGTAAAGTTGGATGCCCCTCTCTGTCTGTAATGAGGGATGCCCCTCTCTGCCTGTATCGAGGTATGCCCCTCTCTGCCTGTTATAAGGGATGCCCCTCTCTGCCTGTTATGAGGGATGCCCCTCTCTGCCTGTAATGAGGGATGCTCCTCTCTTCCTGTAAAGTTGGATGCCCCCTCTGCCTGTAATGAGGGATGTCCCTCTCTGCCTGTAATGAGGGATGCCCCTCTCTGCCTGTAATGAGGGATGCCCCTCTCTGCCTGTAAAGTTGGATGCCCCTCTCTGCCTGTAATGAGGGATGCCCCTCTCTGCCTGTAATGAGGGATGCCCCTCTCTGCCTGTATCGAGGGATGCCCCTCTCTGCCTGTAATGAGGGATGCCCCTCTCTGCCTGAAATGAGGGATGCTCCTCTCTGCCTGTTATGAGGGATGCCCCTCTCTGCCTGTAATGATGGATGCCCCTCTCGGCCTGTATCGAGGGATGCCCCTCTCTGCATGTAATGAGGGATGCTCCTCTCTGCCTGTAATGATGGATGCCCCTCTCGGCCTGTATCGAGGGATGCCCCTCTCTGCCTGTAATGAGGGATGCTCCTCTCTGCCTGTTATGAGGGATGCCCCTCTCTGCCTGTAATGATGGATGCCCCTCTCGGCCTGTATCGAGGGATGCCCCTCTCTGCCTGTAATGAGGGATGCTCCTCTCTGCCTGTAAAGTTGGATGCCCCTATCTGCCTGTAATGAGGGATGCCCCTCTCTGCCTGTAATGAGGGATGCTCCTCTCTGCCTGTAAAGTTGGATGCCCCTCTCTGCCTCTCACAAAAAAAAACAGATCGGAACTAAAACGGAAGTTTTTTTTCTCTCTGAATCGAGGTTTTAGTTCTGACCAATGGGGATCTGATGTCAGGGTTGAAGAAAATCTGGGTTCCAGTGACCATCAATGCTTATGGTTCAGGATAAAAGACACAGACATTGTGCAATCCCACACCAGAACCAAAGTGCTAGACTTTAGGAAAGCAAACTTTCAGGAAATGGCGGACTATGTAGAAAGAGAATTAGGTGAGTGGAACAGAGTAGCAGAAGTGAGTGCCCAGTGGTCACTATTAAAAATGGGCAACTAAGCAATATACGTGAAACACACTAGCAAGAATAAAAGAAAGAAGAAACCGCTATTAGGGAAGTCGGCACTATCGTAAAAGAAAAGAAATATAAGTATAAAGAAAGTGGAAGTGTAGCTGACAGAGGTGTATAAAATTAAATAGACGGAAGCAAAACTGATTATAAGGGGCAAAAGGAGGAAATGGCCAAATCTGTGAAGAAGGGAGATAAAACCTTTCTCCTATATATTGGCGCCAGAAAGAAGAATAACAGTGCAGTCTCAAAATATAGAAATATGGGAAATAATTATATTGATGCAGATAAGGCTGTGGCTGACCATCTTAATAGCTACTTTCAAACCCATAGCAGGTATAGCCATAGCCAGGGGCGGGCTGGCCATAGGGCATCCCGGGCAGAATCCCGATAGGCCGGCACATGGGAAGGCCGCAGGTGGAGGCCGATGAGCAGAGCAGTGTAATAGGTGGAGGCCGCTCTCACACACACACACACCCAGATTATCTGCGTGTAAACAGCGTGTGGTGTGAGAGCAGCGGCGGGCAGAGCGGCCTCCACCCATTACACTGCTCTGCGCATCGGCCGCTGTTAAAACATTGGCTCCGCGCAGGCTGGGCATCAGCAATTACACTTACAGGGACGGGGAAGCAGAGGAGCCGTCATAGATCTGTGTCATGTGACCAGAGCAGGATATCTGTGCACACTGCTGCCCCTAGTGACAGTGTCCCAGGAGCTGGAGGTCAGTGGATGCTTCACACCAGGTTCTGCCATTTGTAACTCGGCTGCGGGGACAGGAGAACGTGTAACTGCTGCTGCTTCCTGCACACTGTAAAGCCTTCCCTTTGTGTGTCCTCCCTCCTGGCAGTTCATAAGGGAAAGTTTAGATATTCAACCCCCCTCTACAATACAAACAGTGTCCCATGTGCTGTCTATAGACTCGGTCGTGCAGAGCTCCATGTTCCCTGTCCTTCATATACTGTATGTCCGCTAAATGGAGCCCCTCAAAGCCCTGTAAGAGGAGAGAGGCTGATTGGCCAGTGTGACCAATGAGAAAACTTCTACAAAGCCAGATCACATCTGTGTCCAAATCTGATCTGTCCCCCGACCAATCTATGTCCAAATCTGATCTGTCCCCCGACCAATCTGTGTCCAAATCTAATCTGTCCCCCGACCGATCTGTGTTCAAATCTGATCTGTCCCCCGACCAGTCTGTGTCCAAATCTGATCTGTCCCCCGACCGATCTGTGTTCAAATCTGATCTGTCCCCCGACCGATCTGTGTCCAAATCTGATCTGTCCCCCGACCGATCTGTGTCCAAATCTGATCTGCCCCCGACCAATATGTTTCCAGATCTGATCTGTCACCTGACCAATCTGTGTCCAAATCTGATCTGTCCCCCGACCTATCTGTGTCCAAATCTGATCTGTCCCCCGGCCGATCTGTGTCCAAATGTGATCTGTCCCCCGACGGATCTGTGTCCAAATGTGATCTGTCCCCCGACCGATCTGTGTCCAAATCTGATCTGCCCCCGACCAATATGTTTCCAAATCTGATCTGCCACCTGACCAATCTGTGTCCAAATCTGATCTGTCCCCCGACCTATCTGTGTCCAAATCTGATCTGCCACCCGACCAATATGTGTCCAAATCTGATCTGACCCCCGACCTATCTGTGTCCAAATCTGATCTGCCACCCGACCAATATGTGTCCAAATCTGATCTGTCCCCCGACCTATCTGTGTCCAAATCTGATCTGTCCCCGACCAATCTTTATACAAATCTGATCTGTCCCCGACCAATATGTGTCTCCAAATCTGATCTGCCACCTGACCAATCTGTGTCCAAATCTAATCTGCCCCCTGACCGATCTGTGTCTAAATCTGATCTGCCCCCGACCAATCTGTGTCCAAATCTGATCTGCCCCCGACCAATCTGTGTCCAAATCTGATCTGTCCCCCGACCGATCTGTGTCCAAATCTGATCTGTCCCCCGACCGATCTGTGTCCAAATCTGATCTGCCCCCGACCGATCTGTGTCCAAATCTGATCTGCCTCCCGACCGATCTGTGTCCAAATCTGATCTGTCCCCCGACGGATCTGTGTCCAAATGTGATCTGTCCCCCGACCGATCTGTGTCCAAATCTGATCTGCCCCCGACCAATATGTTTCCAAATCTGATCTGCCACCTGACCAATCTGTGTCCAAATCTGATCTGTCCCCCGACCTATCTGTGTCCAAATCTGATCTGTCCCCCGACCTATCTGTGTCCAAATCTGATCTGCCACCCGACCAATATGTGTCCAAATCTGATCTGACCCCCGACCTATCTGTGTCCAAATCTGATCTGTCCCCCGACCTATCTGTGTCCAAATCTGATCTGCCACCCGACCAATATGTGTCCAAATCTGATCTGTCCCCCGACCTATCTGTGTCCAAATCTGATCTGTCCCCGACCAATCTTTATACAAATCTGATCTGTCCCCGACCAATATGTGTCTCCAAATCTGATCTGCCACCTGACCAATCTGTGTCCAAATCTAATCTGCCCCCTGACCGATCTGTGTCTAAATCTGATCTGCCCCCGACCGATCTGTGTCCAAATCTGATCTGCCTCCCGACCGATCTGTGTCCAAATGTGATCTGTCCCCCGACCGATCTGTGTCCAAATCTGATCTGCCCCCGACCGATCTGTGTCCAAATCTGATCTGCCCTCGACCAATCTGTGTCCAAATCTGATCTGCCCCTGACCAATATGTGTCTCCAAATCTGATCTGCCACCAACTGATCTATATACTAAACTAAATAGTGCTGCTAACTGTTCTGTGCCCCAGCTTTATCCACTACTGACTCATCTGTGCCCAAATGCATACCTGCTAACTTTTCAGTGTGGGAAATAGGGACATTTGTTAAATTAAGCCTGTAAAGCGGGATGCCCCTCTCTGCCTGTAAAGCTGGATGCCCCCCTCTGCCTGTAAAGTGGGATGCCCCTCTCAGCCTGTAAAGTGGGATGCCCCCCTCTGCCTGTAAAGCTGGATGCCCCCCTCTGCCTGTAAAGTGGGATGCCCCTCTCAGCCTGTAAAGTGGGATACCCCTCTCAGCCTGTAAAGTGGGATGCCCCTCTCTGCCTGTAAAGCGGGATACCCCTCTCAGCCTGTAAAGTGGGATGCCTTTCTCGGCCTGTAAAGTGGGATACCCCTCTCTGCCTGTAATGAGGGATGCTCCTCTCAGCCTGTAAAGTGGGATACCCCTCTCAGCCTGTAAAGTGGGATACCCCTCTCTGCCTGTAATGAGGGATCCCCCTCTCTGCCTGTAATGAGGGATGCCCCTCTCTGCCTGTAATGACGGATGCTCCTCGCTGCCTGTAATGAGGGATGCTCCTCTCTGCCTGTAAAGTTGGATGCCCCTCTCTGCCTGTAATGAGGGATGCTCCTCTCTACCTGTAATGAGGTATGCTCCTCTCTGCCTGTTATGAGGGATGCCCCTCTCTGCCTGTAAAGTTGGATGCCCCTCTCTGCCTGTAATGAGGGATGCCCCTCTCTGCCTGTAATGAGGGATGCCCCTCTCTGCCTGTATCGAGGGATGCCCCTCTCTGCCTGTAATAAGGGATGCTCCTCTCTGCCTGTAATGAGGGATGCTGATCTCTGCATGTTATGAGGGATGCCCCCTGACCGATCTGTGTCTAAATCTGATCTGCCCCCGACCAATCTGTGTCCAAATCTGATCTGCCCCCGACCAATCTGTGTCCAAATCTGATCTGTCCCCCAAACGATCTGTGTCCAAATCTGATCTGTCCCCCGACCGATCTGTGTCCAAATCTGATCTGCCCCCGACCGATCTGTGTCCAAATCTGATCTGCCTCCCGACCGATCTGTGTCCAAATGTGATCTGTCCCCCGACGGATCTGTGTCCAAATGTGATCTGTCCCCCGACCGATCTGTGTCCAAATCTGATCTGCCCCCGACCAATATGTTTCCAAATCTGATCTGCCACCTGACCAATCTGTGTCCAAATCTGATCTGTCCCCCGACCTATCTGTGTCCAAATCTGATCTGTCCCCCGACCTATCTGTGTCCAAATCTGATCTGCCACCCGACCAATATGTGTCCAAATCTGATCTGTCCCCGACCTATCTGTGTCCAAATCAGATCTGTCCCCCGACCTATCTGTGTCCAAATCTGATCTGCCACCCGACCAATATGTGTCCAAATCTGATCTGTCGCCCGACCTATCTGTGTCCAAATCTGATCTGTCCCCGACCAATCTTTATACAAATCTGATCTGTCCCCGACCAATATGTGTCTCCAAATCTGATCTGCCACCTGACCAATCTGTGTCCAAATCTAATCTGCCCCCTGACCGATCTGTGTCTAAATCTGATCTGCCCCCGACCGATCTGTGTCCAAATCTGATCTGCCTCCCGACCGATCTGTGTCCAAATCTGATCTGTCCCCCGACCGATCTGTGTCCAAATCTGATCTGCCCCCGACCGATCTGTGTCCAAATCTGATCTGCCCTCGACCAATCTGTGTCCAAATCTGATCTGCCCCTGACCAATATGTGTCTCCAAATCTGATCTGCCACCAACTGATCTATATACTAAACTAAATAGTGCTGCTAACTGTTCTGTGCCCCAGTTTTATCCACTACTGACTCATCTGTGCCCAAATGCATACCTGCTAACTTTTCAGTGTGGGAAATAGGGACATTTGTTAAATTAAGCCTGTAAAGCGGGATGCCCCTCTCTGCCTGTAAAGCTGGATGCCCCCCTCTGCCTGTAAAGTGGGATGCCCCTCTCAGCCTGTAAAGTGGGATGCCCCCCTCTGCCTGTAAAGCTGGATGCCCCCCTCTGCCTGTAAAGTGGGATGCCCCTCTCAGCCTGTAAAGTGGGATACCCCTCTCAGCCTGTAAAGTGGGATGCCCCTCTCTGCCTGTAAAGCGGGATACCCCTCTCAGCCTGTAAAGTGGGATGCCTTTCTCGGCCTGTAAAGTGGGATACCCCTCTCTGCCTGTAATGAGGGATGCTCCTCTCAGCCTGTAAAGTGGGATACCCCTCTCAGCCTGTAAAGTGGGATACCCCTCTCTGCCTGTAATGAGGGATTCCCCTCTCTGCCTGTAATGAGGGATGCCCCTCTCTGCCTGTAATGACGGATGCTCCTCGCTGCCTGTAATGAGGGATGCTCCTCTCTGCCTGTAATGAGGGATGCTCCTCTCTACCTGTAATGAGGTATGCTCCTCTCTGCCTGTTATGAGGGATGCCCCTCTCTGCCTGTAAAGTTGGATGCCCCTCTCTGCCTGTAATGAGGGATGCCCCTCTCTGCCTGTAATGAGGGATGCCCCTCTCTGCCTGTATCGAGGGATGCCCCTCTCTGCCTGTAATAAGGGATGCTGATCTCTGCATGTTATGAGGGATGCCCCTCTCTGCCTGTAATGAGGGATGCTCCTCTCTGCCTGTAATGAGGGATGCTGATCTCTGCATGTTATGAGGGATGCCCCTCTCTGCCTGTAATGAGGGATGCTCCTCTCAGCCTGTAAAGTTGGATGCCCCTATCTGCCTGTAATGAGGGATGCCCCTCTCTGCCTGTAATGAGGGATGCTCCTCTCTGCCTGTAAAGTTGGATGCCCGTCTCTGCCTGTAATGAGGGATGCCCCTCTCTGCCTGTATCGAGTGATGCCCCTCTCTGCCTGTAATGAGGGATGCTCCTCTCTGCCTGTAATGGGAGATGTTGCACACTGCCTCTAATGTGGGATGCTGCTCATTGGCTGTAATGAGGGAACCTGCTCACTGGCTGTAATGGGGTGATTCTGCCCACTGTCTGCTGATTCGGAGGGGGGGATTTTAGCACACTATTTTTGTCCTCTAAACCCTGGTAAACCATGGAACAAAATACGGTATATATATATATATATATATATATATATATAAAATTATGTGACATTAAGATACTATACTGGGCCAGGAACAGTAAAGCAGGGCCGCTGTGCCGTCTTTTAGTCCCAGTCCGCCCCTGGCCATAGCCTAGCAGCCTGCATGTTAATAGTTCGTTAAGAGTTTGATAAGGATTAACACAAATTTCTTGGGGAAATTTGGCAAATCAACCAAATTGAACATTTTGAAAGTTTGTTCATCTCTACTGTTGAATTATTGCACCAATGATGGAATCACTAGAGCACAGAGGAGTGAGAGGTCATCCAATTTTAGGCATCCCAATCAGGGATTGCTATGATTCCCTTGTGGGTTTATTTCCCCCACAGCTCATCTATTTAGGGAGTTATTCATGAAGGGATAGCGCCAGGTAGCGCCTCGTAGCGGCAGGCAGCGTCTGGTGAACGCCGGGCGCTGTACGCAAAAACACATTTAGGAAAGTGGATCTGGTGAGCGACTCTAAGAGCGCCGTGTAGCGTCCGATGTATTATTACAGGCAGCTCAGTGTATAGCGCCGGAGCTCTAGCTTCCAGAGCGCCAGGTATTACCTTTCTCTCAGTGTCGCTCTCCCATACATTTCAATAGCCGTTCATTTGCTTGTGTTTAAACAGTGTGTTTAACATTTTTTTTTTTTTTTGCTCCAATCATTGTGTGACCTCTCCTGGCTGCAAAAAAACATTTTTAGAAACTTCTTATATTTTTATGCAGAATTGTCATTACAAGTCTGGCACTAAAGTGTTAATGTCACAATGTTGCAACAATGTCATTCCATGTGTTTTCGCTTTGTTACTGGTGGATATGTGTTCAAAAACGGACTTTAATCACACGCTGTAAGCACTGTAACAGAGCGCCTCAGTCGCCTGGCCCGCAGTGATGAATGTGATGTATGTTGGGCGCTCTAACACCAGTACAGTGCTGCAGCGAGCGAAAGGTAGCGCCAGCTCAGTGCGACCGACTCTCGGTGACTCACACCATACTTATCAAAAATGGACAAAAAAAAGCATTGGCAATCTGGGCGCTGTAGCATAGAGCGCCAGATGCTGTGTGATTACAGTCTGTTTTTGAACACATATCCACCAGTAACAAAACACATGGAATGACATAACACTGTGACAATAACACTTTAGTGCCAAACCTGTAATGACTATTCAGCATAAAAATATAAAAAATCCAAAAAAATGTATAAAAGTTTGTTTGCAGCCAGGAGACGTCACACAACGATTGGAGCAAAAAAAAAAAAAAAGTGTCAAACACGCTGTTTATACACAAGCAAATGAACGGTCATTGAAATGTATGTGAGAGCGACACTGAGCGACAGGTAATACTCTGAGCCGTCTGTGATAATACATGTAACGCTACATGGCGCTGTTAGAGGCGCTCACCAGATTCGCTTTCTGAAATGTGGTTTTGTGTACAGCGTCCGGCGTTCACCAGACGCTGCCTGCCGCTACGAGGCGCTACCTGGCGCTATCCCTTCATGAATAACCCCCTTAGTCACACCCCCTCATTGCAGGATGGGTATGAGATCAATAGAACAATATAAACACTTTGAATAGGCAAATTAATTATTTTTTGTTGTAGATCTGCATGTTAAACTTCAGAAAGGTAAAAAGGTAAAATAAATGAGGATGAGGGACAGGGTTACGTGGACTCAAAAGAGGGAAAGTCCCTCCAATGAGGGACAGTCGAGAGATATGCAAAAACTCCTTGCACCCTATTGCCCCCAATTTTTCCACCGCTGTGCTGCACTCTGAAATTACTCATCTGAATCTAACCTAATAGCTGCTGGTACCAGGGGTTGGAGCTGCCTTGCTAAAATGTGACCCCTTAAAGTGACCCAAAATCCATGCCTCGACGGCCCTGGAATCTATAAGATTTCAGGGCCGATAGATTATCTCCCCCTGGGGCATCCGGAATCGTGTGAAACCCACAAGTTCTCCTGGAAACTCACCTTCTTTCCTGGTCCAACGGAGAATGTGCGAGCAGCGGACGCAGCCCCGCTATCACTTTAGCAATTTAATAAGAGAAGGCAACTCGAGTGCAGAGAACCTTTCTAACTCATTGTAGGACTCCTCCTGAGTAAAGAATAAACAGGGAATCGGGATGCTCTGTTGTACGAAACCCCCCAGTTCTCCTGGAAACTCACCTTCTTTCCCGGTCCAATGGAGATTGCATGAGCAGCGGCCGCTTCCCTGCTATCCCTTTAGTGGGCTAGGCATTTGTGAATGGCCGGCATGGGCAAGCTCCCTCTAAGAGGGTAGTGGGGGATGTGGCCACCAGCGAGTTCGGATCTGCTCACCTTAGACAAGCTCTTAGATGAAGGGGTGGGAGCAGATCTGAGCAGGCTGATTGGAATGTGCCGTAGGACCAGGGAAGAGTAAGTGAGATCGGGCGACCTGGGGGGTTTCACAAAGCCGGACATACCCGATCAGTGCGCCCCAAAGGCAAGGATCAAAACCCAAGATAGTCAAAATCCTGGGTTTTGGTCCACTTTGACTGCAGTAAATTCTGATTCCACACTGATGACAGTTCATTTTTCCTGGGGCTGATGCAAGAGAGGCTGAAATATATTCTATAAAGCTGTGTGATGTGCCAGGGTTTGTTGAGTACAGGAAATAATAGCACTGCATACAGGGAGCATCCTTATTAGTTTTTACGGCAAAAGCTCAATCAATTAGCAAAACAGCCTCCTAAACGTAGGGAAGGAAAACAGAAAGGTGCAGCGTTAGTGAAAGCATGCGGCCATTACCTTTATTTATCTCTGCACCGGTGCTATAACGTAAAACACAGAGCCCAGGGTGACACCTACGTGTTCATCTTTTCCTCTGAACGGCCAATGTTTGCTCGTCAGTAAAGCCATATCTATAAATCGGGCTCTGTGGAAGTGACACTCGGGCGAAGCCACATACTAAATTGCGAGCTCCTTGAATAATTTAGTGAATGCGGACGTAATATTTAATAGCGCCATTAGAACGTCTTCACCGGCATTAGACTTAAGTAGAATGGACACATTAGGCTTTTTCTTAAGGAAAGTGCTCTACTATGCTTGAGATCCCCAATCCTACAGGGAGCGTCCGCGGGGCAACACATCCAACCTCTCAGATTTACTTATGCACATGGAAGTACAACTGACATTTAAATTTAATAAGAGAAGGCAACTCGAGTGCAGAGAACTTCTCTAACCCATCGTAGGACTCCTCCTGAGTAAAGAAGTTCTTGTGCATCACCGACAAAATGTGACATTTCTTTCCAAACCTTTCTGAGTGGCTTGGATGGCACCAAGACATAAAGAGATGATTTGCATGGCCCTGCCTACTGAAAGGAATGATGGGTACGTGTATTATTCCTTGTGTTGGGTGCTGTATAAACATTTTCCATTCCAGGACAACACCTTTTTTCTTTGCCTTTGAGTATAGGGCTTTTTGGTTTCCTTAGTCCCCCTATATTAAAGTGGACCAACACCCACGCCGATCGGCCCAGGAAATCTAAAGGAAATATAGCAAGAAGTAGAGCTTGATTCTATGCGAACGGTCAAAAACTTGCATGTCTCTTTAAAGCAGTGAATGGAGGGGCGTGCCAGCATCACTGTGACCATCACTAGGAACAATGATCAATTGGTCGTTGTTCCCTGGGAAGGGGGGTATCCTGATTTTTGGTGCCCCTAAGCATTAACGCCCAGTAAAGTAAATAATCTTAGCTTGTAACTTCGCCCCCCTTGCAAAAAAATCAGCCCTGTGATTGGCAGCAGCAGTTATGTGGCCCACAGGCCTCCCCTGGGTATCCAGCAATCAGGGTGATCGCAGCTGCCAATCACGTGGCTCAATTTCAGCTGGGAAGCGAGTTGATTATCTATAAGATTTCCAGGTCGATCGATTCCCTCCCCCGGGGCATCCAAAATCGAAATGCCCTGCTGTGTAAAACCCCCCAGGATGACCCCATACACTTGTCTTGCTTCCCAATCCAAGGGCACATGCGCGAGCTGCGGCTGCATCCCCGCTTTCCCTCTAGCAGGCATGCTCCCTGTTAAAGGAAGCAGGGATGTGGCTGCCAGCACGCTGGAAGCCGCCACCTAAGACGAAGGCTTAGAGGACGTGACGTCAGGGTCTCCAAGCGCGCTGATCGAAAGAGCACCGTAGGACCGGGAAGAGGTGAGTTACCTCATCGGGTTGCCCCGGGGGAAAGGTCCAAAGGTCCAAAACCCAGGATAGTCAAAATCCTGGGTTTTGGTCCATTTTAAGCCTAACGTGGGTCTCTCCACATGGTACTTACCAAGTCTTACCCTTCATACAGCCAAATACTTACAGCCTTGTGCTGAATGTCTGAAACACGTGTTGACAAGAGGAAGTTGTGTAAGACCCAAGATGGCTGGGCCTGGAATATAAAAAGATTCTTTGGGCTGGTTTTTGGCCTTCTCCTGGGTAATTCCGAAATTGGAACCCCCATCGCACAAAACCCACCTTTGTTTTTGGTGGCTACCTCACCAATGTAAACATGGTAACAATGCAAACACGGGCAGCCGCATCCCTGAGGTCTTTGGGCTAAAGTGAGCTCCCACGTCCAGCCATTCAGATCGCCTGGGAACGGGAGCATATCCGAAGATGCGGCCTCTCTTTCTCCCAGTTGCTGAGCGCAGAGTCGTAGGCCCAGTATTAGCATGAATGGCAAATGGCTATGATTGGACAAGAGCCAGCGCATGCACCATAGAACCAGGGTGAGTTTTTCTGGGTGATCATGGGGTTTTCACACAGCCAGGCATCCCAAATCTGGATGCCTTGTGAGCAAGCAAACAAAACCTGGGAAAGTTAAAAACTTGGGCTTTGAGCTAATCCTTGGCATTGCATTCTCAGGGGCTTTCTTCGTGCCTTGGATGACACACAGATATAAAGAGATGATTTGCATGGCCCTGCCTACTGCAAGGAGTGATGGGTAAGTCTATTATTCCTTGTCTTTGGCGCAGTGTACATAATTTCCGTTCTTGGAAAGCGGATTTTTCCTTTCCAAACCTTTACAATTCCAGGAATAAAAACAGAAATACCGCAAGGTAGAGCTTAATTCTAAGCAAAGTGTTAAAAACTGTCATGCCTCTTCGATGCAGTGAATGGAGGGTTGTGCCAGCATCACTGTGACTGTTGCAGAATCCCATCATGAATGCAGGTGCATTGGGCTTGGGAGGCTGATCTAGCCATCACTAGGAGCAATCATCAATGGTGGTTGTTCCCTGGGAAGGGGGGGTAGGTATCCTGATTGTCGGTGCCCCCAAAACATTAACGCCCAGTAAAGTAAATAATCTTAGCTTTTAACTGAATACCCCTGGCAAAAAGTTAGCCCTGTGATTGACAGAAGCGGTCATGTGGTACACGGGCCTCCCCTGGGTATCTGGCCATCAGCAACTAGGTGATCGTGGCTGCCAATCACATGGCTCGATTTTGCCAGGGAAGCAAGTTGACGGGTTATTTTACTTTTTAATGCGTAGCGGCAATCTGGATGTCCCCCCAGGGCAATACCCGTTTTATAAAAAATTATGTTTTTCTGGTTAAAGTATGGATTTTGTTCTGGGCCCAACTGGGGCATAGATAAGAAAGAGTTAATGCTCTACCGCATGTGCAGCTGGGTGCTCGGCCCCGGTCAGTCTCAAGCCCAATTAGGTTGTAGACAGGTGAGTCGTTCTCACTCCATAAGTTAAAACATCCTTTTATTACTTATCTTAAAAGCATCTTCATAAATAACAGGAAAACCTCTAAAACCATTGAAACTGTGGACCTGGCAGCACAAGGATCCCCAAGGATTTCGGACTACTCCTGGTCCTTAGTCCTAGACTATGACTAAGGACTCATAGACTATGACTAAGGTCCTCTGACGAGTTTCGGACTACTCCTGGTCCTTAGTCATAGACTTCTCCTCTGGAGAAGCTGCAGGAGAAGCGGAACGCCCCCCTACACCTCCCTATGGATGACAATATATTTCTATAAGGGAAAGTATTTCATGTGAATTTGCTTAACAGTCTGGTTATATTACTGCTTTTTTATCTCCTTTACTCCCAGGTAGATTGGGTGTTGATTGAGTTAGATATAAATCTTTGGGAGGGTAATATATTGGTAGTTTGGCCTGAAGTTCCTTTATTAGCACAAGTCCTTCAAGCGGACCTATATTATTTGAGCATTGCACAGTAGATCTATATGCACAAGCACTTATAGTATTACATTAATTCTGTTTTGGCTGCGTTTTTGCACTGTGATATTTTTCATAGTACTTTAATATTTTGTATGCACAAGGATAAATATATAAAGGTTGTTTTTTTTTTTTTAGCACTTGCAATATAAAGGACTGACTTATTTATGTGGAGGGAGACATGCAGTGGTTCCCTTATGGACATAATTGTACCTCTGGTGTGTAAGATAGCTACACCAGAGCTAAGGGCTGATGAGTTGGTGTACATGTTTTTAAATTGCCTGTATATATATATATATATACATGCCTCCCAACTGTCCCGATTTTCCCGGGATTGTCCCGATTTTTCAACAAAATCCAGCGGTCCCGGACCGTTAGCAAGTGTCCCAGGACGCCCTGCGCTGTGGCGGTGTGCCCAGTGCCGCAACGACGCCGGCGTCTTCAGTATAAACACTGGCCGGCGCGAAGATACTGGCTTGCAGGTGAGCGCGCAGGAGGCGGGGGCGGCGCGCGGGGGGCTGGGTTGGGGATAAAAAAAACTTACGCAGGCTGGCATGCAGGGGTGAAGGCAGCCGACATTGCTGGAGGATCGGAGCTGGAGGGCGTGACAGGGGGGTGTGGTCGGGGCGTGACATGGGCGCGGCCGGGGGCGTGGCTTGTCCCGCTTTCACATTTTCAGAAGTTGGGAGGTATGTTTATATATATATATATATATATATATATATTGTGGAGATTAGCTCTGGTAGGCGACCGGGTGTCAGCAGTATAGAGGCGGAGGCAAACAGTTCAAAGTAAAGTCTGTGTTTATTTCACACAAAAAATCCACAAAAGCACATGTCCATACAGGTTACATCACCTTTTCAGGAAACCGCAGCATAAATGATTCAATCAGGCAAACAGCTTTTAGTCCTTGAGCAAAAGTCCTGTTTACAGTCAAAATAGGCCTCAGGTCCGCATGAAACAGCCTCCACAGGAGATTTCAGCCAGGCTCACAGAGTCTCACTCCCATGTGAGCTCTAGACAAAGGACAGGCCACAGCTGATTCCCCAGGCTATTTAAACAGCCCGCAAAACCCAGACCTGGGTAGTGGGATGGAGTCCCACCCTGCTCTACTCCATCCCAGTAAAGCCGTCCCAGGTTAGCCTTTCGGCTATTCTAAAGCAACAGCAGCAAACTGCCACCAGCAGCTGATGCTGGAAATCAGACTACACGGCTTTACTGCACCAATGCCAGGTACATTGGTGCTACATACCTGCCGTCAATAACGGCCCCTTGCACCTTACCACATACCCCCCCCCTTTGTTCAACCCTGAGGGGGTGGACACATGCCAAACAATGTGCTCGGGACAGGGCATCCGCGTTACCCAATAATCGTCCCGCTCTGTGCTCTACTGTAAACTTGTAGTTTTGTAATGACAAGAACCATCGGGTGACCCTGGCATTCCTGTCCTTAGCCTGGCACATCCACTTGAGGGGAGAGTGGTCCGTAATCAGCCGGAACCTTCTCCCCAGCAAGTAGTAGCGAAGAGACTCCAGGGCCCATTTAATGGCCAAACACTCCCTCTCCACTATACTATACCGGGTCTCCGCGGGTGTTAATTTGCGACTCATGTAGACAACGGGGTGCTCCTCCCCGTTGACTTCCTGAGACAGTACAGCACCGAGACCTACCTCGGAGGCATTGGTCTGCACTATGAACTCCCTCTTAAAGTCGGGTGTCACCAACACCGGAGACCCACACAGGGCAGACTTCAAAGCGGAGAACGCTTTTTCGGCCTGTTCATTCCACTTCACCATGACAGACTTGCGTCCCTTTAACAGGTCTGTCAATGGTACCGCTAGGGTGGCAAAATTGGGAATGAACCGCATATAATATCCCACCAACCCCAGAAATGACTTTACTTGGCGGGTGGTGTTAGGACGTGGCCAGTTACGGATGGCTTCTAGTTTGTTGACCTGGGGCTTGACCACTCCTCGCCCAATCACATAGCCCAGGTATTTTGTCTCTTCTAGGCCTAAAGCACATTTTTTCGGGTTTGCCGTCAACCCAGCCTTCCTGAGGGAATCCACTACGGCCTGGACTTTGGGTAGGTGACTTTCCCAATCCGTGCTATGGATAATTATATCGTCCAGATATGCTGAAGCATACCGACGATGTGGCCTGAGGACAATATCCATTAACCTTTGGAACGTAGCGGGAGCGCCGTGTAACCCAAAGGGTAATACCTTGTATTGGAACAGTCCCTCTGGTGTAATAAAGGCTGTTTTCTCCTTGGCAGCCTCAGTCAAGGGCACCTGCCAGTACCCTTTTGTGAGGTCCAAAACCGAAAAGTACCTGGCTTGGCCTAGCTTCTCAATGAGTTAATCTACCCGGGGCATAGGGTAGGCATCAAACTTGGAAACTTCATTAAGTTTGCGGAAATCGTTACAGAACCGCAACGTACCATCGGGCTTGGGAATCAAGACTATGGGGCTGGCCCACTCACTCTTTGATTCTTCAATCACGTCTAACCGGAGCATTTGCTGCACTTCCTCCGCCATAGCTTGTCGCCGGGACTCAGGTACCCGGTAAGGCCTCAACCGGACCTTGACCTGAGGTTCCGTGACAACATCATGTTGGATGACCGAAGTGCACCCAGGGAGTTCTGAAAACACGTCCGTGTTTCTGCTAACAAACTCCCTGGCTTCCTGAGTCTGTTTAGAGGAGAGGTTGTCGCCAGTTTTCACCTCGACTACTGCTTCTCTAATAACAGACCGAGGAATGGGAAGCTCCACCCCCACCATACCTGGTCGGGGACTGTAACCCCAAGGGGTCTCCCTGTCTTTCCACAGTTTCAGCAGGTTTACATGGTACACCTGCTCTGGCTTCCTCCGCCCAGGCTGATGTACCTTGTAAGTCACTTCCCCAACTTTTTCAATGACCTCATAGGGACCCTGCCACCTAGCTAGAAATTTACTGTCCACCGTGGGTACCAGAACCACAACTCTGTCACCTGGGTTAAAGTTCCGTACCCTGGCTTGCCGATTATAAATCCTGCTTCCATGTGTTCTCTGACAAGCGGCAAGACGGTCTCTATCCGTTCCTGTAGGTGAGTAACGTACTCTACCACACTTTTGTGGGGTGTGGGTTGCTGTTCCCAGGCCTCCTTGGCTATATCCAACAGGCCCCGTGGATGTCGACCGTATAAGAGTTCGAAGGGCGAGAACCCCGTAGAGGCCTGGGGCACCTCTCGCACTGCGAACATCAGATAGGGCAGCAGCAAGTCCCAATTCTTCCCATCCTTGGCGACCACCCTTTTTAACATGGTCTTTAAAGTTTGATTAAACCGTTCTACTAGGCCGTCTGTTTGCGGGTGGTAAACGGATGTCCGCAACTGTTTCACCTGCAGCAGTTTACAGAGCTCTTTCATTACTTTCGACATAAACGGGGTACCTTGATCGGTCAGGACCTCTTTAGGCAGACCTACTCTGGAAAACATTTCCATAAGCTCCTTAGCAATGAGCTTGGCAGAGGTGTGACGCAGGGGCACTGCCTCAGGGTACCGCGTGGCATAATCCAAGATCACCAGAATATGTTGGTGCCCTCTAGCGGACTTTGGCACTGGACCCACTAGATCCATGGCAATCCGCTCAAAGGGTACCTCAATAACTGGGAGAGGAACTAAGGGACCACGGTAATGAGGCTGAGGGCTGGTCATCTGACATGTTGGGCAGGACTCACAATATCTCTCCACCTCCTTGTACACACTGGGCCAGTAGAATCGTTGTAAAACGCGGTCTAGAGTTTTCTGCTGGCCTAGGTGTCCACCCAGAACATGTTGGTGGGCCAAATCCAACACCAACTTGCGATATGGATTGGGTACCACCAATTGTTCCACCACCTCTTCACGTACCTTGTTTACTCGGTACAACATTTCCTGGTGAACCACAAAGCGAGGAAACTGTAACTCCGCCCCTGGCTGTTGTGGTTCAGCTTCCACCTCAAGAACATTCTCCCAGGCCAGAGACAGTGTCGGGTCCTGGTGTTGAGCGGTACCAAAGTTAATTGTGGAGACATGGAGATCTGCCAACTCTGGACCTGTTGCCAACTCTTCCACATCTCCAACCATAACATTTAGTGGGGTTGACTCCCCCTCTTCCATTTTAGGGGCGGGCACCTCTTCCACGGTGCCTCCTGATTCCGGTTCCCAGGGCACCGGGGTCTCCCCTGAGTAGGGCCAGTCTATAGGGGACACACCCGCCTCGCGGGTTTCCGGAACTGTCAACTTGGCCCACAGTGACCTGAACCCTGGAAAGTCTCTCCCAATAATCAGTTCATACGGGAGTTTAGCGGCGACAGCGACTTCATGTTTCCAGCTGCCGGAGACGGTGGTGAGAGACACTTGTGCTGTGGCATAGTCTCTCAAGTCCCCATGAATGCACAAAACCCCGGTTTTCCACCCAGTGTACTCATCGGGCAGTACTAAGGTGGGTCTCGCCAGGGTAACCATACTCCCCGAGTCCAAAAGGGCCACAGCCAGGGTGTCTCCCACTTTCACCTGACAGAGGTGACTTTGCCCCACGAGCTCAGGGACACCGGCAGCACACAGCCTCCTGGCATACATGGAAGGGCGGTAACCAAAGTTCACGTCCATGGGCTCCCCCTGGTGGGGACAATTGGCTCTGATATGTCCCGGCTCCTTACATCCCCAACACAACACTTGGGCAGGGACTTTGGGGGGGTAGGTCCTGAGGGGGTTTAGGGGACGCCACTCGCCTGAGCTGGGGCGGGGACCTCCGGGGTTTCCCCGAATCCCTCCTCATGGAGCCGCCTTGCAAGTTCCTGGTGGCCTCATATCGCTCCACTAGGTCCACCATCCCTAGGGCGTTGTCAGGGGATACCTGGCCAACCCAGTGCTGAAGAGGGTGCGGTAAAGCCCTCCAGAAAATGTCCGCCAGCAAGCTGTCCAACATGGCAGTGGGGCTTAACAACTCCGGCTGCAGCCATTTTTGCAGCAGGTGCAGCAGTTTATAGTACTGGGGCCGGGCGGGCTCTGCCGACTGGTAGCTCCACTGATGCACCCGCTGAGCCCGAACCCACACATTCACCCCCAGTCTGGCCAGTATCTCACCCTTCAGAGTCGGGTAGTCAGCGGCTTGGTCCTCTGGGAGATCAAACAACACCTGCTGGGGTCCAGACGCCAGAAATGGAGCGATGACATCAGCCCACTGGTCATGCGGCAACTTCTCCCTTGCAGCCACCTTTTCAAACACCGCCAGGTAAGTCTCAACGTCATCTGAAGGGGTCATCTTTGTGAGCGCCGAGCGGACAGCTTTCCGGGCATCAGGAATACTTTTGGGCGCACCTGCAGCTTGCTGCGCCATCATATGTTGCAAAAACAGCTGGTTGGTCTCCTGCTGCTGCTTGTTGGCCTCCTGCTGCTGCAGATTCACCTCCAAGAGCGCTTTCACGACCGCCTCCATTTTGTCTGCAGTCCCAGGTAGCAGCCTGGCAGGTTTAATATAGGACATGCACAAAACAAAAACTTTTTCGTCGGTTGCTCCTAGCAACGGCCTCACTGTTGTGCCCGCATCCGACACCAAATGTGGATATTAGCTCTGGTAGGCGACCGGGTGTCAGCAGTATAGAGGCGGAGGCAAACAGTTCAAAGTAAAGTCTGTGTTTATTTCACACAAAAAATCCACAAAAGCACATGTCCATACAGGTTACATCACCTTTTCAGGAAACCGCAGCATAAATGATTCAATCAGGCAAACAGCTTTTAGTCCTTGAGCAAAAGTCCTGTTTACAGTCAAAATAGGCCTCAGGTCCGCATGAAACAGCCTCCACAGGAGATTTCAGCCAGGCTCACAGAGTCTCACTCCCATGTGAGCTCTAGACAAAGGACAGGCCACAGCTGATTCCCCAGGCTATTTAAACAGCCCGCAAAACCCGGACCTGGGTAGTGGGATGGAGTCCCACCCTGCTCTACTCCATCCCAGTAAAGCCATCCCAGGTTAGCCTTTCGGCTATTCTAAAGCAACAGCAGCAAACTGCCACCAGCAGCTGATGCTGGAAATCAGACTACACGGCTTTACTGCACCAATGCCAGGTACATTGGTGCTACATACCTGCCGTCAATAACGGCCCCTTGCACCTTACCACAATATATATATATATATATTTTTTTTTTTAAATCTGTGGATTTTGCTGTGCCCTTTGTTGAGGTTTCTTGGTGCCTAAACGAATTGTGGATTCAGTGGAGTGGCACAGACCTAGGAGCACACATTACTATTTATATTTAGGCTGTGCCTGCTGTGTTTTTCGGCCTGGGAATCTATAAGATTCCTGGTCCTATCGATTCCCTCCCCCTGGGGCATCCAAAATCGAAATGGCCCGCTGTGTGAAACCCCCCAGGTCGCCCCATAAACTTAACTTGATTCCCGGTCCAACGACGTATGCGCAAGCCCTGGCTGCATCTCCGCTATCCCTCTAGCAGGGCACGTGCCCTAGTCAGGCATTTGTGCATAGCCGGCGTGGGCACTCTCCCTGTTAGAGGGAAGCAGGGGATGCGTGCGCCAGCGCGCTCTGAGCCGCTGGCCATAGATGATGTGGCTTCAGTGGCTCCGAGCTCGCTGATTGTATGAGTGGCCATGCATGTGCCATAGGACCGGGAAGAGGTGAGTTGGCATCTGCGATCTGGGGGGTTTCCCACAGCGGGGCACCTCCGATCGGGGTGCCCCAGGGGAAGGAGCTAAAACCCAGGTTAGTCAAAATCCTGGGTTTTGGTCCACTTTAAAGGGTAGCAGCTCAGATCCAGTTCCCTTAGACAAGCTCTCGGATGGAGGTGCAGGAGCGGATCCGAGCACGCTGACTGGACCGAAGAAGGTTGAGTGAGATTGGGCGATCTGGGGGGTCAAACACCTGGGTTTTGGTCCACTTTAAAATGTTGATCTAGGCATTTAATGAACATTGCAATCCCCCAAGATTTTCTCAAGTTCTGCAGGAAATGTTTGAGTATACTTAAATGTTTGAGCACCGAATGTAAGGACTTAAACCCAGGATAGTCAAAATCCTGGGTTTTGGTCCGCTTTAAAATGTTGATCTAGGAATAAATTAAATATTACACGCCCCCTCAAGGTTTTCCCAAGTTCCGTAGAAAATGTTTCAGCATACTTAAAGTGGATTCCCGGGCCGATCAACTCCCCCCACCGCGGGGCATCCGAAATCGGGATGGCCCGCTGTGTGAAACCCCCCCCCGGATGCCCACAAACCTTACCTTCTCTGCGCCGCCGCCGCCTCTCGCGCATTCCTCTAGCGGGGCGCGCACCCGCACCGGCTGTTTGTGAATGGCTGGCGCGGGCGTGCTCCCTGTAAGAGGGACGCGCGAGAGGCGGCGGCCCCAGCTTGTCCGTCGCTTATCCGATCGGGGTGCCCCGCGGAAGTGAACCAACACCGAGGATAGTGAAAATCCTGGGTGTTGGTCCACTTTAATGCTCATTTGACCAGGCCTTGAACTGCACTTAAGAGGCCATCTTGCAAATTTCAAGGAGCGCTTGGCTTATTGTAATGTACTTTTTTTTGCTGGCCTTCCACTGTTCTGCTGATGCCACTGAAATTTGTAGAGTGGATGATTTCTTTATGATTGATGAGGGCTTCAGTAATGCTCAACCTTTTCGCATTGTTTGGGAAACGTTCATGACAGCAACAGTTTTCATTTTCAATTAGGAGCTTTTAAAATCTGCATTACAATAAAACCCGGCTAAATAGATTCTGGGTCATTATGCTGATTGTAGGATATTCTGTTCACATCGGAGCAACTCCTCCATGTTTTTTTCAGTAGTTAGAATGAGATCTGTTTTCATGTTTTAGAATTTTAATAGAACATTAGCATGCGCTAGGAGCAACAAAGAACTACGAGAAAATAGAAGCCTGGGTGAGTAGTGGAAAACTAAAGAAGACATCTTCCTTTCCATTCGGTATGCGTTCATTAAATGTCCCATAAAAATAAGGACCATTTCAGGCTTCGGCATTGATGGGGAGGCTGATTCACTACTAGCGCCAGGTATCGCAGATGAGCGTCTGTACAGAGGCGCCAAAAGCGACCGCTAGAAGATGCTGTAAGCGTGTATCAGGCACTGTAACCGAGCATCTCAGTTGCTGTAGTAACCTGGCCGGCATTGATGAATGAGATGTATGTTGGGCGTTCTAACACCAGTGCAGCACTGCAGTGAGCGAAAGTTAGCGCCAGCCCAGTGCGGCCGACTCTCAGCCACTCACACCATATTCAACAAAAAAAACAGACTCACATACACAGCGTTGGCGCTCTGGATCTGGGCACTATAGCATAGAGCGCCAGACGCTGTGTGATTAAAGTCTGTTTTTGAACACATATCCACCAGTAACAAAGCGAAAACACATGGAATGACATTGTTTTAACATTGTGGCACTTTAGTGCCAGACCTGTAATGACAATTCTGCATAAAAATATTAAAATTCAAAAAAGTTTTAAAAAATTTCTCTTTCTATGCCAGGGGAGGTCACACAATGATTTGAGAGAAAAAAAAATAAACATGAAAAACCCTGTTTAAACAGAAGAAAAGGAACAGCCATTGAAATGTCTGGGAGAGCGACAGGTAACGACAGGTAATACCTGGCCTTAAAATATCTAATGAAAATTAAGGGGGTTATTCATGAAGGGATAGCGCCAGGTAGCGCCTCGTAGCGGCAGGCAGCGTCTGGTAATCGTCAAGTGCTGTACGCAAAACCACATTTATAAAAGCGAATCTTGTGAGCGACTCTAACAGCGGCATGTAGCGTCCGATGTATTATTACAGGTGGCTCAGCATATAGCGCCGGCGCTCTAGCTTCCAGAGCGCCAGGTATTACCTTTCGCTCAGTGTCGCTCTCCTATACATTTCAATGGGGTTAAATTTGTTTGTGTATAAATAGCGTGTTTGGCAATTATAATTTTTTTTTGCTGAAATCATTGTGTGACGTCTCCTGGCTGCAAACAAACACTTTTATATATTTTTCTGACTTTTTATATTTTTATGCAGAATTGTCATTACAGGTCTGGCACTAAAGTGTGATTGTCACAATGTTAAAACAATGTCATTCCATGTGTTTTCGCTTTTTTACTGGTGGATATGTGTTCAAAATCAGACTTTGATCACACAGCGTTTGGTGCTTTTTGATAAGTATGGTGTGGAGCGCCGAGTGCCGGACGCACTGAGCTGGCGTTACCTCTCGGTAAAAAAAAGAATGTGTGGCCTAGTAAAAAACAGGGGTACATAAAATATTATAACTATCCCTGTACAGAAACAGCCTAGCTGTGTATAATAAAAAAACTACAGTTATATAGTTAAACACTCGAGGCTACTGTGAGGGAGTGACATCACAACCAGAGGTCTTAAAGTGGACCAACACCCAGGATTTTTCACACCTGATCTCGGATGCCCCGCTGTGTGAAACCCCCCCAAAAAAGTACCTTTTCGGCGACGGACAAGCGAAGGATAAGCCGCCGCCGTCTCCCACGTGTCCCTCTTACAGGGCGTGCGCACTGCTAGAGGGGCGCACGGGAGGCGGCGGCGGCTGATCCGTCGCCGATAAGGTAAGGTTTTTTTTGGTCTTTGGGGGGGGGGGGGTTTCACCCCGCGGGACATCCCGATCTCGGATGCCCTGCGGTGAGGGAGGTGATCGGCCGATCACCCCTGGATGTTGGTCCACTTTAAATACTTCTGCCACTTCCTGGAATAACCGGTAGTAGTAGTAGGAGTCATGTAGTGAGGCAGCAGTTACAGTGCAGTGTGGAGAGTGCTCCAGAGTAACATACAGGGCACAGGAGGCCTAGTGAAGCAGCTTGAGAGACAGAAAATGGAAAGAAAACACTGTTTTGGAGAGAGTAAACACACATAGATGTGAGGAGTGAGATATCCTGGCGAGCCAGCAGAGCAAGACAGCGAGCCTCTGAGAGAGAATCCATGAGGTTCTAGGAGAAGCATGAGGAGTACACTAAAGACCATCATATAAGGTACTGCAGTTGTATAGTCCCAGCCCCTAGAGTGACCCCAGGATCCAGAGACTGTGTTTGCTTACTGAAGTTGCTGATTTGAAAGTTGCTGTGTGCAATAAACGTTGGTAAGAGACTTTTGAAGAGTGTAGTGACATCACAGGCCCCAAACCCAAGTCCGCTCAGAATCCTAAAGAACTTGTGAATAACTCTCCCCACGTCGTCCGGTCCTCTTAGTGGCGTGTGGGTTACAACTGGAAAAAAGGAGAACTTGTCCAATGCTCAAGATCTGACCCTAAAACTACTCCCAGGACCCCTCACCCAGAACCAACCCCCACATATGTCAATAGTAGGTTTTTTTTTTACTTTATTGGCCACAGGCCAGGTGGTGCTGGTATTTGTTTTTAATGGTAATCGAGGATGGGAAAATTATACCCACAATTAGAATTACCAGTAAAAAAAAACACATATTGGCACCGCCAGGTGGCAACCCAATGCCAGCCATGGGTCCCAAAAAAGGGGAGCCTCTCCATTAAGACAGCAGTAAGGCATTTGTTAACCATAAGACATGAATAGCTTCTAACTTGCAAACTCTGTATCAACTATGTCAGAGGCACAGAGGCAAGACTGAATTTCCCATTTGGCAACCCTAGGCACGTGCCTAGGGTGTCAACCTGGAAGGAGGGGTGTTACCCTTTCTACCGTAGTAGAGAAAAGAAATTAAAACTCCCATAGCCGGAAACATTAAGGCCTCCTAACAAGCAGCTACTTGTGCGCTGTCAGACTATCGGGGACTGCCCTGGCCGCATTCCGGACCTCGGGTGTACTACGCCTGAAGATAAAGTGATCCAGGGCTTAGCAGGCTTTGGAGAAAAATAAAAAATTAAAACAAAACATTGGCAGCAGCCTATCTGTCCAGTGGTTCCTCAGGGAGGTAACACAAAGAACTGAGGTGGAGAGGAAGAGGTGGGGTTTTAACCTCTGTTCAGTTTGTGTTTCCTCGCAGGGGGTGGAGCCTCTCTCTCCGTGGGTTGGCCTGAAGGACGAAGAGAGAAAAAAAAGACACTCCCCTAACCACGAATCCAGAAGTCCCAGACAGCCGCTTGGAGCCGACGCTCTCTGCATCGTGGGTAGGTGGGAGCATGCGAGATGCAGAGACCCCCAGCTCCGAGCGGCCTGCCAGGACCACAGGAACATGGTGACAGCCAACTGGATTCCGGGGTTAAGGGGAGAGTCTGTTTTTTTCTTTTATTAGACGTTCAGTATTGCTACTAGGAGGGGGCAGTGTGGGGGAGTACATTTTTGTGAAAGGGGCTGAAGGGGCCCTCTTAAATGCCTAGGGCACCAAGAACATCAAATACGGCTCTGGTCAGAGGAGATACATGATCATCCTCGCTCTGTTTTTTATCTGTACTTATATATATAAAAAATGTTGATCAAAAGTAAAAAAATAGACCCCTGTTCATGTCACCACAAGACCTTTGTTCATGTCACCACTAGAACTTGCTTATGCAAGTAAAATATAAAGAATTTAAATCTATACTGACAGGGACCTGTGATATATTAAACAAAATTTGGGTTGTTTTCCTCCTTTCCCGTGGTCCAGAAGGATTCCTCCAGGCCACCTTCACAACCAATCAAGGTATTGGAGTGGAAGAGGAGTCTGTTGGAAACCTCCAGGTCTCGGGAGGAAGAAAGGGGGGGCCCTCTAAGTCACTCCCTGGGGAAGTTAGGTTAAGCGTAGCACACAAACAATTATTGCAAAGGCTCAGTATATGCCAGTAGTAAAACCTTGGTTTAATGCTCATTCCATTTGTGTGATACAAAAAAACAGTATTACATTCATACTTGTTTCTGCAGGTTCATTTGTTTAGAAAACAAAGTCCTTAAATGTATTAGGGGCTTGTATTTGCCCTCAGCCTGTAGCAAGGCTTATTGTGGTCTGTTGTTGTGGACCTCTTTCACAGACGCGTTTCGCTCTTTTGCTTCTTCAGTGTGAGGGTCCTTGTGTTCTAGTTATGATGCATCAGTACATGGTTAGTTTGTATTAAACAGTCATGTATATTTGTTGTATATAGCAACATGGAGATAAATGCATTGGTCAATATATAAAAAAGCACTTACAATTCCTTATCTTTGTTTCTACAGAGACACTGGCATGTTTTAACTCATGATCCGGACCTGGCACCTTTGGTCCCTAAAAAACCCCAATTGGTCTTCAGGAGAACCAAATCCATCAAAGACACACTGGTCAAGAGTCATTACTCACAACCCTCAGACGAGAAATGCTGCAAAACCGTAGGCCTTTACAGCTGCGGGGGATGCAACACGTGCCAGTTTCTAAAACAAGGAACCACTCTAGAATTACCCAACAAACAGACACATAACATGAAACATTTCGTGAACTGCAACTCCCCACACATCATATACCTGATGACATGCCCATGCAAGAGGTTTTATGTGGGCAAAACAAACCGTAAATTCAGGGTAAGGATCCTGGAACATCTGAGAGACATCAGAAATAGGAACCACACCACACCGATAGGCCGACACTTTTCAATAAATCACAATGCAGACCCAAAGGGGACCACTTTTCAGGCACTTGACAGACTGCATATACATAAAAGGGGCGGAGACATCCAAAAAAAGACCTTACAAAAAGAGACTAAGTGGATAGTCAAACTCAAGGCAACACATCCACCGGGACTGAATGAGACGTGCAGCTTCGCCCCTTTTCTAAAATGACCCAGACTACCAAACAAATATAAACCGTTAAAATGACCCGGACCGAATAAAAGATCCCCGTGACGTACCCAAATAAGGGACACTGAAAACTCTTTAGTCCTGACCTTTTACCCCAGATGGAGATACCTCAAAAACATGCGACAACCCACTCAATTGAGTCCAATGAAAGAAACCAGTAAGCACATAAATAGAGAGTTACTAAAAACATAGGAGCAAGCAACATGGGAAGGGACAAGCAAGCAGGCAAACTGAGTACATCAATTCACTCCACTATATCTTACTTGGTTTTACCTTAAAAATTAATGCATGGTGCCGTAAAACTACTTTCCGGTGCACAAAGGGACATAATGAGTAATTTCTTAATATTATATGGTTTACAATGTGTACAATGCCTTGACATAGCTCAAGTCATTGAGGGTAGAATATGTGAACTAAAATTCATTGTTTAAAATCATTACCTAATCACCGTTCTAACATTGCTCAAATCTTTGATTGTGGAACACGTGGACTATGTTACATTGTTAATCTCATTGCTCTAATATTATCTGTGGAATATGTGAATAAACCTATGTAATTACCTCTTAGAGCATTGGAACTGGGAAACAGCGCTTCCTCCCAGCCAAAACAATCACAACAAAAACGACAGCCACCAACAAAATGGCTGCCGCCAGACCTGCGGACAGGAGCCCATAGTAACACAGAACATATAGACACTAACAACAGCATACATAAGAACAGCAGTCACTAACAAAATGGCCGCCTCCAGGCCAGGAGACAGAAGCCTAAACAACTGGGAAACAGTGCTTCCTCCCAGCCAATACAATCACAACAATAACGACAGCCACCAACAAAATGGCCGCCGCCAGACCTGCGGACAGGAGCCCACAGTAACACAGATCATATAGATACTAACAACAGCACACATAAGAACAGCAGCCACTAACAAAATGGCCGCCGCCAGGCCAGGAGACAGAAGCCTAAACAACATTGAACAAGACGGACACAGAAACCAGCCAATAGCCAGGCGGGGCCGGCGAGAGGAGAGTGCGTGTGACGCACCTCCGCCCCTGGGGGAACAACCAACCAGGGGACTAGCAGGAAGTGCGGGGAACGGAAACCCCGCCCACCCTGCAGCACACGGCCCCGTATATCTGCAGACAGCACAGAGCCCTACACATACGGCTACAGCAACAGAAATAGACACACCGCTCACAGAGCAGGAAAGCAGACCCAGCGGGACACCAGCGCATAGACACAGCGATTACATACTGCAGAATTGCCCCCTGATGTGATACAGAAGGGGGTACTGGCTTTATGGCGAAAGTGACCAAAGGCAACTGATAAAAAGGTAAGCAACAATTTTTAAGGGGGCCTTCCACCCCTCACACGGAACCCGCCCAAACCAACAGGGCAATTACTTCTTAAGGGGGCACGGGAGACACATAGCATAATAAGACATACCTTCGGTGGCACACACATATATACACACCCCACCCCTTCTCCAATATAGACCAAAAATACCATTGCACAGCAAATGACATCTGTACTCCCTATCTTATACCTATTTTAAAGGCAACACCTTGGGAGTCCGCATATACAAAAAAGCTGGGAGGAACCGCTGCAACCAAAGCTCTAAAGCCGCGACAACAGCCGTTTTTAGCTGCAAAAGAATTCAGCATCCATGTAGAAACAAAGATAAGGAATTGTAAGTGCTTTTTTATATATTGACCAATGCATTTATCTCCATGTTGCTATATACAACAAATATACATGACTGTTTAATACAAACTAACCATGTACTGATGCATCATAACTAGAACACAAGGACCCTCACACTGAAGAAGCAAAAGAGCGAAACGCGTCTGTGAAAGAGGTCCACATCAACAGACCACAATAAGCCTTGCTACAGGCTGAGGGCAAATACAAGCCCCTAATACATTTAAGGACTTTGTTTTCTAAACAAATGAACCTGCAGAAACAAGTATGAATGTAATACTGTTTTTTTGTATCACACAAATGGAATGAGCATTAAACCAAGGTTTTACTACTGGCATATACTGAGCCTTTGCAATAATTGTTTGTGTGCTACGCTTAACCTAACTTCCCCAGGGAGTGACTTAGAGGGCCCCCCCTTTCTTCCTCCCGAGACCTGGAGGTTTCCAACAGACTCCTCTTCCACTCCAATACCTTGATTGGTTGTGAAGGTGGCCTGGAGGAATCCTTCTGGACCACGGGAAAGGAGGAAAACAACCCAAATTTTGTCTACAGTGCCCAAGAGGCCAACCTCTACACCCCTGGGACACTACAAGAAGAGAGGCACCCAACCCACCAGTTCCCTCCCCTCACCTTTCCCCCCCCCCCCCCTCAATTCCTGTGATATATTCCCCAGCAGTATTTGTACTCACCGCACGCCTATATTTTCTCACACATTGACGCAGCAACATATTCCTACAGAAACATGAACTCAATATTTCATATTTTTTCTTTTACATTTTTGTTGGCATTATTTTCTCCTCTCGCAGCTGACCGCCATCCTCTATGTCCCTTGTCATTATTCTTGTGTCAGCAAAGCTGGAAGCGACCACACCAATCTTTGTCGGGTCATGTCATTCTTTGGCAGGTCTTACGCGAAAACTCTGCCAGAATCCCCCCGGATGCCATCAGGGTAAAGAGCATGACTTGGAACTGCTCAGACTGTGGAGATCAACTTGCCGAACATGCAATTTCCACATTAAAATGCGAGACTGCTGCTTCTCACTTTGCTTAGATATGTCAGCTCGAGCGCAGATTTTTTTCTTTCAAACCACAAAATAAGATGATCAAGCTGAGCAACTCCAGACAGCGGTACAGTCAATACTCGTACGGAAAAATGCTTGACAGAAAAAAATATTCCAAAAAAGTTCTACATGCAGGAAAGTTAACTTTAGAACTGGTATGATAAAAATGGTATCCGAGGAGTAAAAGGAAAAAGTGAGCCAAAAGTGTGTATTTGCATTTGCTGTGCATGGTGTTATTTAGCATTTTTTGGTTGCACTTAGGGGGTGATTTACTTTGTTCCCTAACGTTCGCTGCTTTACACATTTGCTGTCCATGGTGTTATTTAGCATTTTTTGGGTGCACTTAGGGGGTTATTTACTATGTTCCCTAACGTTCACTGCTTTACACATTTGCTGTGCATTGTGTTATTTAGCATTTTTTGGGTACACTTAGAGGGGGATTTACTATGTTCCCTAACATTCGCTGCTTTACACATTTGCTGAGCATGGTGTTGTTTAGCATTTTTTTGGGCAGACTTAGGGAGTGATTTACTATATTCCCTAATGTTCGCTGTTTTACATATTTGCTGTGCATGGTGTTATTTAGCATTTTTTTGGGGTGCACTTAGGGTGTGATTTACTTTGTTCCCTAACGTTCGCTACTTTACACATTTGCTGTGCATGGTGTTATTTAGAATTTTTTTGGCCGCACTTAGGGGGCGATTTACTTTGTTCCCTAGCGTTCGCTGCTTTACACATTTGCTGTGTATGGTGTTATTTAACATTTTTTTGGGTGCACTTAGAGGGGGATTTACTATGTTCCCTAACATTCGCTGCTTTACACATTTGCTGAGCATGGTGTTGTTTAGCATTTTTTTGGGCACACTTAGGGGGTGATTTACTATGTTCCCTAATGTTCGCTGTTTTACATATTTGCTGTGCATGGTGTTGTGACAGACTCTCTGCCCCTTTGGACTTTACACAGGTTCATTACTTTCCTTTTCTTAAGCATGTTACAGACTGCCAGTGTATTGATTGATTACGTTATTCATTGTTCTGACTGCCAGTGTATTGATTGATTACGTTATTCATTGTTCTGACTGCCATTGTATTGATTGATTACGTTATTCATTGTTCTGACTGCCATTGTATTGATTGATTACGTCACAGACAATGGCATTGTTCGGATTGAGTGTATTACAGACGTCTATTGTATTTCTGATTGCGTCACCGGCAGAGTTGAGGGATTGTGTGCCCTGCTGCTATTGGTCGGTGTGTGTGTCATGCAATGGAGACTTGTGTATATAAGGCCTAGAGTGGCACTAATAAAGTCTACTTCACCTTCACCCTCAATACTGAAGTTCTGTCTCTTATTGGGGGAAACGCTATATTACAATTCACTAGCCCTTGTAAGGGCTGTTCCTGTTTCCTCACGGACGACTCTGGAATTCCAGCAGCACCTCTCACCATTGGGAAAAGGACGTCTCGGGCGGTGAAGCCCTCCGGCGATAAGGGTTATCGCTACAGGTGTTATTTAGCATTTTTTTTTGGGTGCACTTAGGGTGTGATTTACTTTGTTCCCTAACGTTCGCTACTTTACACATTTGCTGTGCATGGTGTTATTTAGAATTTTTTTGGCCGCACTTAGGGGGTGATTTACTTTGTTCCCTAGCAATTCGCTGCTTTACACATTTGCTGTGCATGGTGTTATTTAGCTTTTTTTTTGGGCGCACTTAGGGAGTGATTTACTATGTTCACTAATGTTCGCTGCTTTACACATTTGCTGTGCATGGTGTTATTTAGCATTTTTTGGGTGCTCTTAGGGGGTGATTTACTATGTTCCCTAACGTTCACTGCTTTACACAAAAGTATGTTTGCCAGACACGCAACGCACATGTGACAGACCGGCGAGCAACTTACTGTAGTGAACACCAGTGAATGCAGACTTTGTAATGCCTTTTACTGTGTGTTTGCCAGGGGCATAGCTAGGGGGAGCAGGGGGGGCATGTACCCCAGGTGCAGCAAATCAGGGGGTCGCCAAAGGGGGGCCTGAGCACAGGTGGGGAGTGCTATTTTGAATCTTTGCCCCGGGTGCCATAAAGCCTAGCTACTCCTCTGGTCTTCCCCGCAGTTTGGCGGTGAAAATGTGTGGTATTTACTAGCGAACACGGTGCTCTTGACAGCAGGCGAACTGTGGTGGTGCAATTTGTTGTAACAAAAATAGAAATGGTGCTGGAAACCCACGTAACAGCTTAGGGCAGCATGGAATTTGTTTTGAATCCGGACCACAGGCTTCCAGTTGTCTGGACCTCATAGGACAAGCAGCACCTGCAGTGGGGGTCAGCCTTTGGGCTCCTGCTGATGCCGCCTGCTTGTTGGAGGGGGGCACCGAAGTGCCCGAGATTGGTGGCAGTGCCGCGCTTCTGTTGTGGGACAGGGAGCAGCCTTGGTTGTTGTTGTAAGGGCTGTAGCAGCCCTGATTGGCTGCGGCCCTGCGGGCAGGCTGCACTTATTGATGTGGGGGCGGGAGTGGGTGTGATTCAGGGCAGGCAGGCCTGTGACTGTTTGAGCGGCGGTGATGGGTAGCGGCCAGGATGCTCTTTTTGGCATGGACCCAGAAGAGTCCGCGAGTGCTGTTGGGCAGAGCATGCACGATTGTCAGTGTGGGCGCAGGAGCGTAATGGCGGACAGACCGGGAAAGATAGTGGCAGGGCGCAGGCAGAGCCATTTTCAAGTCAACACATGTTGATCTGAAGGGCCGCAGGGCCAGCAACAAAGCTATCATCAGCAGTGGGGCCCCCCTTGCCTGGGCAAGCCATTTTGTTTTTGTAAACCTGCAGCCAAAGCCACCACAGGGCAGGACGGAAAATCTAGAGCAGCAAAGCCGCCGCCAGCAACGCTACAGTGATGGGTGCAGAGCTGTCATTGCACATAAGCCACCAAGCACAGCCGCTGGCAGCTCAATGCAGGGGACTGTTTTCTGCTGGACCAGCCGGGCGACTACACTACCCCCCCACCCAGAATGGCAAAGCAGGAGTTCCCGAGCAGCACGCACCCGCACAAGGGTGGCACAAGGGACTTGATTACAATAAGTGGGCGGGTGCCAGACAACCACCAATCAGTTACTTGGCTGGACTGTTATTTTAAAGGAAAAAAAATACTGCATCTGGGGCATCCACCAGATTTTGTGCCCAGGGGCCTCCACCACACTTAATCCGGCCCTAGGTGCACCCATTGGGAGAGCCCACTGGCTGCTGTTAGCTGAAACAAGACTCAGCACACGGGTATGTTACCAAGCAGAAGAGATGTTAGAATCCAGCTGCAGGTTACTTTGTTTCTACAAGCACATGGTAGAAATGTTAATACTGTATTTTTGTCATCCAAACAGCACAGATACAAAAAAAGGCCAACCAAGTTAACAGCGAATTGATGGCGACATGACATGTTTATGACGGAAATGTCCAAACCTTCAGAAATTCTCCTTGAAAGTGTTTATTTTGTAGCATTTCAGGGCGTTTAGTCAGAAAGCAAAGATGGATGCTGTTCGGGGGCCAAGCGATCTTGTCTCCATCATTTCTAATGATGAACAAGAGCATAAAACGTTGCGTTTGGAGAATTTCATAGCGGTTTTGGGGGGGGGGGGAATGCAATCCGAGCTGCAGGACCATTAAATGGAAATGGCTTTTGGGATTGCATGAAGAACATGTCATGGGTTTGGCTTAACACAGCGAGCAGATGCCTTTCTCATTTATTGGCTGTCATTCTGCTGACACGCAGACATTTATCTAAATAGCTCAATTTTGGGGATTTGGTGGAACGTTGAAATGACCTTAAACCAATCCGGATAAAAGACAGAACTTTGCAGAACATGAGTTTGGAACAAAACTTTTCTTCGTGGAGTTTGGTTTGTTGTTTTATGTAATGGCTGAGTTTTGACTTGAATATATTACTGAAAAACCTAATTGGCTTACCGGTAATAGGATTTCCGGTAGTCCACCAGGATGGCCCAGCTGAGTAGCTCCTCCCACCTACACAGTATACACTGGACAAGTTTAAACCGGACTGAAACTGAGCCCTGATCGGGATCTGTTCCCTCCCCCCAGGGCATCCAAAATCAGGATGCCCCGCTGTGTGAAACCCCCCAAGACGCCCTCTGTACTTACCTTACTTGCCGGTCACATGCGCGGGTTGTGGCCGCATCCCTGCTATCCCTCTAGCCATTTGTGAGTGTTAGAGGAAAGCGTGTGATGCGGCCGCCAAGCGCGCTCGGGGCGGCTATGCTAAGACGTCACTCAGACATGCATTGCTCAGTAGCTCAGAGCGTGCTGATTGGACGAGCGGTGGTGAGGTGAGTTGATGTGGGAGAGCTGTAGGGTTTCACATAGCGGGGCACCCTCGATCGGAGTGCCCCGGGGGGAAGGACCAAAACCCAGGATAGTCAAAATCCTGGGTTTTGGTCCACTTTAAATACCCCATCCCTTCCTCCGGGACCTTGGTGTTTTGTGTTTCCTCCCAAGGAAACAGGCTGGACTCGTCGTATGTTTTTATTAAGGAGACACAAAGCACAGGTTACCATCAGCAGAATCATGCAGTGTGACATCAAAAGCAACTGGACATGAGGCTATACAGTGACCAATTTACTCTAAACAGTTGCCCAAATCGTAATCACATTGCATACAATGAAGTTTTTCTGGACATCTCCTGCGTCTCGCCTCTCCTCATTCCATTTTTGACATATCACAACATAGTAAGCAAGACTAAGAATGGAAACGAGGACACACCAATGGTGCATCAATGAAAAATGAAAAAAAAACCTTTAGAAAAGGGGATAACAGACCAAAGAGGGGGAAAGGGGAAGAAAGAGAAAAGAAAAAACAAGGGAGGGGAAGGGTCGAGTGGGCAAAGGAGACCCTCGTTGCAGCCGGTCTTCAGTTACTCCTGGAGGAATTTGATGTAGTTGGCAGATACCGTGAACTGCACCCATGAACGCCAAGTCTCCCTGTGTTTCTCTAGGTCATCCCGTTTTTTTTGTTTTTATCCCCAGGGAGAATGGCAGTCCCAGCCTCCCTCTCCGTACTCTAGCAGGCGAATCAGAGGTCCAGGAGGCCCCTTGCCTGCTACAGCCGAAGGTTTCCCCCGCTGGAACCACACCCTGAGGGAATTCCTCGTCCAGGAGCTAGTCCTGGCAGCAGGATGGGACCCCATCGGGGGCTTTGGATCCCTCCTAATCCCCTACAGTTTAGATGGGAATATGGCACATGGTGGTAAGGACCCCCTGACTCCCCCCTAACTTCGACATATGGATTTGCCCACGGGGAGGGGGGGCGGAAGGTAAGTAGGGAGCCCAGGTAGGACTTGCCGTTTCTTCCGGGCTCCAGCGTCAAGGGTCCTCTGAAATGCGGTGTCTTCTGTGCAGCCAGTTCCAATGTCCGCACATGATGAAGCCGGCTGGAGCGTTCACATGTGTTCAGGCTGGCCGGCGTCGGACATACTGCTTTCGGTTTTTCGGGACGGGCAGTCTCCAGGATGGGACCCCATCGGGGCTTCGGATCCCACCTAATCCCCTACAGGTTAGATGGGAAAACGGGGCATGGCGTTAAGAACCCCGACTCCCCCCTAACCTCTCCATATGGATTCGCGCGTGGGGAGGGGGGGTGGAAGGTAAGTAGGGAGCCCAGGGAGGACCTACCATTTCTTCTGGGCTCCAGCGTCGGGGATCCTCTGGAACGCTGTGTCTTCTATGCTGCCAGTTCCAGAATCTGCACATGATGAAGCCGGCTGGAGCGTTTGCATGTGTTCAGGCCGGCCGGCGTCGACCATACTGCTTCTGGTTTTTCGGAGCGGGGGCAGTCTCCAGGATGGGACCCCATTGGGGGCTTTGGATCCCATCTAATCCCCTACAGGGGATTGCATTCCAGTGATGCAATATCGGAACCATAAGGTCCGCGCCTGCCCCTCTAGAAGGCATTCCAGGGCATTAAGGGGAGAGGAAACCTTGTGGCTCCCTGTTGTATGGTTGCGTCTCCAAACTGGCAGTGTGTAACGTCGGCGCCCCCGGTGTGCTCACAGATGCTGATGGGAGGGGACGGATCATCTGATGGGGTAAGTCAGGAGGTTTGGGGGATTGCCTATATATCACTGAAAGGTTTTTTCCTGGCTATAAAATTTGGAACTTACCGGAACTGGAGGGGTATCCTCTTCTTACAATTACAAAAATTCGTCCCAGCAACGGAACTCCAAAGAAAAAACATAACTTTTACTGTATAAACATTTCAGGGGAAGCACCTCTATTATCAGTCTGCTTGATAAATGGGGTGCTTCCCCTGAAATGTGTCGCTGCCTGTTTGAGGTTCAGAGAATGGGACAGTCAGTCCCTGTGTAAAATTATTTTAATGTTTATACAGTAAAAGTTATGTTTTATCTCCGGTGCTGAAAGCTTTATGGACAAATTCTTGTACTTGCTTGTGTGGGCTTAGCTGCAGCCCTGTGGTTTCGTGCACTCAGGTCTCCAAACCTTTCTGAGATTAGGCCTAATTGAGCTGCATTTCCTTTGGGACATTGTATTACATTCCAGGCAAAGGGTTGATTAAGGGTGCTATCCTCTCTCATGTTTGTGTCAGGGGCTGTGTTAATAACTAGTCATAGGCCTTGATTCACTAAGAGTTGAAAAAAATTCTCATGGTAGTAAAATTCAATTCATGAGAAAAAAGCCTGATAATTTCACTGTTAGTGAATCACCAGATAGGAATGGCACTTTTTTACTCCTGAAAAAAATATTGAACTTTTTACCCCTTTTTACCTGTAGTAAAAAGTGCCATTGACTTTCATTGTCTACCTATCTGGTGATTCACTAATAGTGGCATTGTCTACCGTTTTCACTTCTTAAAGCATCAGAAGGTCTGACACACAACAGTGGCAATGAATGGAGGAGGCGGAGCATTACAGCTAAAACAGGCGCCATTATCTGGGATTAGAATGAAGCAGGAGCAGTGGAAATTGGCAAAAGGTAATCTTCATGGGGAGAGCAATTCAGGGGATGCTAGTTAAAAACGTGGGTTTTGGTCTGCTTTAACTAAAACGTCCTTGTCTTCATGTTTTTCAATGAGTGTTGTTCAGCGCTCCCGCCCCCCCCCCCCCCCCCCCCCGCACATCAGGAAGGTATAGCTGAATAAAAGGCAACTTTAAACAATATTTGACGATAAACATAACCTTTGAAACAAACATGAGATGACATGTTAGCACACTTAGTCAACCCTTTGCTTGGACATTCACTTTAAAGAGGAACAACACATAGGAAAATCACTTTCCAGTGTGTTGTTCCTCTGTGTGGCGGCATCACGAATTGGGATACCCCACTGTGCGTACCCCACCCGGTCGCCCCATTTATTCACCTTCCTTCCACTCCCACTGCGCAGACTTGGGCGAGAGTGAGTGTGCTGATTGGTTGAGTGGCGCACTCAGCCAATCAGCGGACCCTCTGTCACTGGGCTCGCTTCTGCACCACTGCCGAATGGAGCCAAGCTGCGCCGCCAGTCGCAGCCTCAGCCCACCTTGCTGCAGTACTGTGCTGGCAATGCCCATTCAGAAAGGCCGGAAGCACGCACAGCTAGAGGTGAGCGGGGCCAGCCAGCCAGCGGGGATGCAGGCAGACAGACAAGGTGAGGGCTCCAGGAGGTGAGTAAAACTGGGGCATCACAATTCAGGAACTCGTGGAACTCAGATGGCCCCGGAGTCTTTCCGATGCACCCCTTTAAAGTCCCTTTCCAGACACAATCTAACTTTCTCCTGTACATGTTTTTATAGAGCCATTAACATAGGCGATAACGTTTGCTGGGCGCTTGTTGGGTGAAGTCCTGAATGTATTTATTTAGGGGAAATAAAGCTAACGATCACAAGTGTGATCACTCATAAAACACCAGCAAACCGCCGGGAACAGGTCACTCGTGTTGAGATATTGATCACCGCTAGAGATGAGCGAACTTTTGAAAAATTCGATTTGACTGATTCGCCGAATTTTCCGACAAAAATCGTTTCGACCCGAATTTATTCGCGACGAATCGCTATTAAAAACGGCTATTTCTGAGCCTCCTAGAGTCTCAATAGGGTTGTAAACCATTCTGCCTTGCTGTAACACGCACAGGATGCGTGCTGGGTTAGTTAAATAATACTTTGAATAAATATCACATGCAGGAGGGCAGCAGGAGCCCAAAAATTGGATGAATCACACCCTGGAGTTGCAAGCAGCAGCAGCAGGAGCCCAAACATTACTTTAAAGAGACACTGGGGTTGGCTTCAGGAGCCCAAAAATTGGATGATTCACACCCTGGAGTTGGCAGCAGCAGCAGCAGCAGCAGCCCAAATATTACTTTAAAGAGACACTGGAGTTGGCTTCAGGAGCCCAAAAATTGGATGAATCACACCCTGGAGTTGGCAGCAGCAGCAGCAGCAGCAGGAGCCCAAACATTACTTTAAAGAGACCCTGGGGTTGGCTTCAGGAGCCCAAAAATTGGATGAATCACACCCTGGAGTTGGCAGCAGCAGCAGCAGGAGCCCAAATATTACTTTAAAGAGACCCTGGGGTTGGCTTCAGGAGCCAAAAAATTGGATGAATCACACCCTGGAGTTGGCAGCAGCAGCAGGAGCCCAAACATTACTTTAAAGAGACCCTGGTGTTGGCTTCAGGAGGCCAAAAATTGGATGAATCACACCCTGGAGTTGGCAGCAGCAGCAGCAGGAGCCCAAATATTACTTTAAAGAGACCCTGGGGTTGGCTTCAGGAGCCCAAAAATTGGATGAATCACACCCTGGAGTTGGCAGCAGCAGCAGGAGCCCAAATATTACTTTAAAGAGACACTGGGGTTGGCTTCAGTAGCCCAAAAATTGGATGAATCACACCCTGGAGTTGGCAGCAGCAGGAGCCCAAATATTACTTTAAAGAGACCCTGGGGTTGGCTTCAGGAGCCCAAAAATTGGATGAATCACACCCTGGAGTTGGCAGGAGTTGGCAGCAGCAGCAGCAGCAACAGGAGCCCAAACATTACTTTAAAGAGACACTGGAGTTGGCTTCAGGAGCCCAAAAATTGGATGATTCACACCCTGGAGTTGGCAGCAGCAGCAGCAGGAGCAGCAGCAGCAGCAGGAGCCCAAACATTACTTTAAAGAGACACTGGAGTTGGCTTCAGGAGCCCAAAAATTGGATGAATCACACCCTGGAGTTGGCAGGAGTTGGCAGCAGCAGCAGCAGCAACAGGAGCCCAAACATTACTTTAAAGAGACACTGGAGTTGGCTTCAGGAGCCCAAAAATTGGATGAATCACACCCTGGAGTTGGCAGCAGCCGCAGCAGGACCCAAATATTACTTTAAAGAGACACTGGGGTTGGCTTCAGTAGCCCAAAAATTGGATGAATCACACCCTGGAGTTGGCAGCAGCAGCAGCAGGAGCCCAAATATTACTTTAAAGAGACCCTGGGGTTGGCTTCAGGAGCCCAAAAATTAGATGAATCACACCCTGGAGTTGGCAGCAGCAGGAGCCCAAATATTACTTTAAACAGACCCTGGGGTTGGCTTCAGGAGCCCAAAAATTGGATGAATCACACCCTGGAGTTGGCAGTAGCAGCAGGAGCCCAAATATTACTTTAAAGAGACACTGGGGTTGGCTTCAGTAGCCCAAAAATTGGATGAATCACACCCTGGAGTTGGCAGCAGCAGCAGCAGGAGCCCAAATATTACTTTAAAGAGACCCTGGGGTTGGCTTCAGGAGCCCAAAAATTGTATGAATCACACCCTGGAGTTGGCAGCAGCAGCAGCAGGAGCCCAAATATTACTTTAAAGAGACCCTGGGGTTGGCTTCAGGAGCCCAAAAATTGGATGAATCACACCCTGGAGTTGGCAGCAGCAGCAGCAGGAGCCCAAATATTACTTTAAACAGACCCTGGGGTTGGCTTCAGGAGCCCAAAAATTGGATGAATCACACCCTGGAGTTGGCAGCAGCAGCAGGAGCCCAAATATTACTTTAAAGAGACCCTGGGGTTGGCTTCAGGAGCCCAAAAATTGGATGAATCACACCCTGGAGTTGGCAGTAGCAGCAGGAGCCCAAATATTACTTTAAAGAGACACTGGGGTTGGCTTCAGTAGCCCAAAAATTGGATGAATCACACCCTGGAGTTGGCAGCAGCAGCAGCAGGAGCCCAAATATTACTTTAAAGAGACCCTGGGGTTGGCTTCAGGAGCCCAAAAATTGTATGAATCACACCCTGGAGTTGGCAGCAGCAGCAGCAGGAGCCCAAATATTACTTTAAAGAGACCCTGGGGTTGGCTTCAGGAGCCCAAAAATTGGATGAATCACACCCTGGAGTTGGCAGCAGCAGCAGCAGGAGCCCAAATATTACTTTAAACAGACCCTGGGGTTGGCTTCAGGAGCCCAAAAATTGGATGAATCACACCCTGGAGTTGGCAGCAGCAGCAGGAGCCCAAATATTACTTTAAAGAGACACTGGGGTTGGCTTCAGTAGCCCAAAAATTGGATGAATCACACCCTGGAGTTGGCAGCAGCAGCAGCAGGAGCCCAAATATTACTTTAAAGAGACCCTGGGGTTGGCTTCAGGAGCCCAAAAATTGGATGAATCACACCCTGGAGTTGGCAGGAGTTGGCAGCAGCAGCAGCAACAGGAGCCCAAACATTACTTTAAAGAGACACTGGAGTTGGCTTCAGGAGGCCGAAAATTGGATGAATCACACCCTGGTGCTGGCAGCAGCAGCAGCAGCAGGAGCCCAAACATTACTTTAAAGAGACACTGGAGTTGGCTTCAGGAGCCCAAAAATTGGATTAATCACTCCCTGGAGTTGGCAGCAGCAGCAGCAGCAGGAGCCCAAACATTACTTTAAAGAAACACTGGAGTTGGCTTCAGAAGCCCAAAAATTGGATGAATCACACCCTGGAGTTGGCAGCAGCAGGAGCCCAAAAATTGGCCTAAAGACATAAATATGTTTTGCACCATTTGGAAAGTGTAAAACGTGGCACCATGCTGAATCTAGTCGCATGCATCAGGCATTGGTGGGTGGAAATCCTGGCTGATCCATCCCTGATTCATTTTGCCAAAGTGAGTCTCTCCACATTTTTAGTTGACAGACGAGTTCTCCTCGCCGTAACTATGGCCCCCGCCGCACTAAACACCCGCTCAGATGGCACGCTACTTGCCGGGCAGGACAGCTTTTCCAGGGCAAACTCTGCTAGTTGCGGCCACAAATCAAGTTTGGCTGCCCAGAAGTCCAGCGGATCCTCAAGGTGTGTTGGCATGGTCATGTCAAAGTATGACATGACCTGCTGGTTCAGGTCCTGCTCCAGGTCTTCCTGCTGCTCATGAGTAGCCTCACTATGCGGGTGTAGAAAGCTATTCTGTAGTAGTTCAGTTTGTCCTCCCTCTCGGTGGGTTTAAAAAATGCCCCCATTTTGTGCCGGAAGCGAGGGTCCAATAAGGTGGACAGCCAGAAGTCATCCCGCCGACAGATGGAAACAATTCTGGGGTCACTGCGCAAGCACGTGAGCATGCTTCGTGCCATTTGCGCAAGTGACTCGGATGGACTACCTGTCTCCATCTCCACTGCATACTGCCACGATGTGGCCGGGTCCTCTGTCTCGCCTTCCTCAAAAACCTCTAGCTCCTCTGGCTGCTCCTGCTCCTCCTCTCCTGTCCGCTGACTAGATAAACCAGCCATTTCGCCAAGCCTAAACTGTGTTTCGCTGGGCAACTCCTCCTCCTCCTCTTCCTCCTCATCCTCCAGTTCAGCTCCAACGGGGTTCATGTGGCCGTAAGATGTAAACGCCATGTCTCCAGTGCCCTGACCAGCCATGGTTTCCAACATGTGCTGTAGTACATGAAGCAGTGGAATCACGTCGTTCATCCCGTAATCCTGCCGACTGACAAATAAAGTGGCTTCCTCAAAGGGCCTGAGCAAACGGCAGGTGTCACGTATGAGCTGCCACTGGTTGACATTGAAGTTACACAGGGGAGTCCCCCTATCTGCTTGGATCATCAGGAAATCCGTGATGGCTTTTCTCTGTTCATATAATCGGTCCAACATGTGAAGGGTGGAATTCCAACGGGTGGAAACATCGCAAATCAGACTATGTTGGGGGATACCATTCTGACGCTGCAGCTCAAGAAGGGTGTGTTTGGCAGTGTATGAGTGGCTGAAGTGCATGCAAAGTTTCCTTGAAGTTGTTAGGATGTCTTGCAGATGGGGGGAACACTTCAGAAACCGCTTGACAACCAGATTGAAGACGTGAGCCATGCAGGGGGCATGGGTCAGGCTTCCTTGGCGCAGCGCAGACAAAATGTTCTTCCCATTGTCGGTAACCATGATTCCCATTTTAAGTTTTCTTGGAGTAAGCCATGTTTGGATTTCCTGATGAATACATTTAAGCAGTTCCTCCCCTGTGTGACTTGACGTTCGCCAAGACAAACCATGTGAAGCACTGCGTGACACCTCCGTGCCCTGCACACATGGTAGACTGGAGGGGCACTGAGACTTGAGCCTACAGTGGAGGGTGAGGAGATGGTGGAGGATGAGGAGGCCGAGTCGCACGGTGTCACAGGCCCAACGGGCAGGGAGCGCGGAGGCCGAAGCGGCGTGACCTGTCCAAGTTGCTGCTGCTGCTGCAAAGGGACCACATTCACCCAGTGGGCCGTAAACGACATGTACTGTCCCTGACCGTAGTTACAGCTCCAGATGTACGCGCTGCCATGCACTTTGCTACACACTGACAGGCTCAAGGACTGGCCCACCTTCTGTTCAACAAAAGTGTGCAGCGCTGGTACTGCCTTCTTGGCAAAGAAATGACGGCTTGGGACTCTCCACCTCGGCTCGGCACAAGCCATCAGTTCTCTGAAAGGTGCAGATTCCACCACCTGAAAAGGGAGCGACTGCAGCACCAGCAACTTGGACAGGAGCACATTCAGCTTCTGCGCCGTAGGATGAGTGGGCGCATACTGCTGTCTCTTGGACATGGCTTCGCTGATGGATTGCTGGTGGGATGCATGACTTGGAGGAGGAGGAGGAGGAGCAGGAGCGACAGAGGATGGGTATGACGCACAGCTGCCTTCGGCTGAGGTGCTGGAGCCTTGGCTGGCAGAAATTGGGAGCGGCGTGCCACTTGGTGAGGAAGCAGACTGGACCACCCCTTGGGAGCCTCGGTTCTCCCAGGTCGCTTTATGGTGACGCATCATATGTTGACGCAGGGCCGTGGTGCCAACATTTGGACCCTGGCCACGCTTCACCTTTTGCCTACATATCTTGCATGTGGCCATGTTACCCTCCTGCGGATGCTTCAGGAAAAACTGCCACACTGCCGAGTAGCTACTTTTCCCACCCCCTGGCCTCACTGATTCACTGCTGCTGTTGCCAACTCCAGGAACCCCTGCTCCACTACCTCCCGATAAGGTAGACTGCCGCACAGCAGGTGCTCTACCCCGGCCCTGGCCGGCTCCAGCCTTTGGAATTGTGCCCCCATGCTGACTGCTACCACCTTGCTGCCTCAGCTGCTGACTCCGGGGCAACCTGCGCCCCTCTTCTCCTGATGATGACGATGAAGCCCCTTCATCACCCGGCTCCCAAGTGCGATCGGCTTCATCGTCATCATCATTATCACCGAGTTGTGGCTGTACGTTACTGATGTTCGTGGATTCGTCAACAGTGTCTGGCGCAGGAGCTGGAACGCTCGCAGCACCCACGACACTGTCCACATCACTATTTGTCTGCCTAGCTAAAGAAGCCACCTCCATTTCTTGGCTGGGCAGTAGCTGCTGACTGTCCTCTATCTGATCGTCCTCCTCACTAAAGAGTGGAGCTGAACCCAAAGCATAGGATACCTCGGCGGGGGGAGGGAACGGCGTAGGACAGAGGCAATGGGAGGACAGGGACTGCTCTCGGGGCATGCCAACTCAGGGTTGTGTCAGAGGAACCTACCGACCCTAGACTGGGGGTCTCAGACGTAAGTTGTGATGTTGTTGTTGATGAGCGCGTCAACCAATCTACCACGGCAGATGCGTTACTGGTGGAGACCCGACTGCTAGCAGATACTGGCAGATTAGGTCTCTCAGCGTGACTCCTGCTGCTACTGGCCCCCAGTCTGCTGCGAGCTCTGCCTGCGGAATCTTGGCCTCTGCCACTCCTCTTTTCACTTCCAGGCACTTGTCTGCCCGACATAGTCTAACTGGCTTGGTAGTAGGTGATGTTTTAAGAACCCCCAGGCAGCGGTGGGTCTATATGAAACAGAATATAATGCACACCAAAAGTGAGCAGTAACACTCAGCCTCCAACAGGCCTGCCTAGTGTAAATAAGAGAGCTGCTTAGTGTAAATAAAGAGGGGTATGCTATGTTACAGAATGGGATGCCCCAATAGCCAGCAGTGCACCTGTGAGCAGTACTACTATGCACAGCAAAAGTGTCTTTATCAGGCCTAATTTCAATTAGAATAAGTGCAAATGGTTATGGTCTTAAATAGAGGCTGGTGTAGTCACAGAATGGGATGCCACAAAAACCAGCAGTGCACCTGGGACCAGTAGTGCTATGCACAGCAAAAGTGTCTTTATCAGGCCTAATTTCAATTAGAATAAGTGCAAATGGTTATGGTCTTAAATAGAGGCTGGTGTAGTCACAGAATGGGATGCCACAAAAACCAGCAGTGCACCTGGCAGGGAGCAGTAAGTCTATGCACAGCAAAAGTGTCTTTATCAGGCCTAATTTCAATTAGAATAAGTGCAAATGGTTATGGTCTTAAATAGAGGCTGGTGTAGTCACAGAATGGGATGCCTCACAGCAGAGTGCACCTGGGGCCAGTAGTGCTATGCACAGCAAAAGTGTCTTTATCAGGCCTAATTTCAATTAGAATAAGTGCAAATGGTTATGGTCTTAAATAGAGGCTGGTGTAGTCACAGAATGGGATGCCTCACAGCAGAGTGCATCTGGGACCAGTAGTGCTATGCACAGCAAAAGTGTCTTTATCAGGCCTAATTTCAATTAGAATAAGTGCAAATGGTTATGGTCTTAAATAGAGGCTGGTGTAGTCACAGAATGGGATGCCCCAAAAACCAGCAGTGCACCTAGGACCAGTAGTGCTATGCACAGCAAAAGTGTCTTTATCAGGCCTAATTTCAATTAGAATAAGTGCAAATGGTTATGGTCTTAAATAGAGGCTGGTGTAGTCACAGAATGGGATGCCCCAAAAACCAGCAGTGCACCTAGGACCAGTAGTGCTATGCACAGCAAAAGTGTCTTTATCAGGCCTAATTTCCATTTTGAATAAGTGCAAATGGTTATGGTCTTAAATAGAGATGAGCGAATAGTGAAATATTCGAAATTTCGAATTTCGATTCGAATAGACCGCGTTACTCGACTACTCGACCGATTATCGAATCCCATTATAGTCTATGGGAAAAATATGCTCGCCACTTGGAAATCTCAATTCGACCACTTGGAGGTCACCAAGTCCACCCTGAAACATCAGAAAATGATGCCAACACTGCTGGAATGCAACTGGGACAGCAGGGGAAGCATGTCTGGGTGCATATAACGCGCCCAAGTCGCACTATTACGCCACTATCACAGCCTCTCAACAATACACTCCAAACACAATATAACTTCTACGTAAAGTGAGACAAGACAAGGAAACCTTTCCTCTACATTGCCATGGACCCCAAGCCAAACTGTACAAAAAAGAACAAAATTCTGCACCCCTTAAAATCACGTTGCCTATGACAACCACAGATGGCATAGGCAAGGGGGAAAACAAATAGACCCCACCCCTAATTGTCATTGTGTGTGTGTGTGTGTGTGTGTGTGTGAGATGTGGTCAGACATGTCTTCTTGTGTCATTGTGTCACCCCAGCAGTAAGGGAAGCTTAAAGGAGGAGGTTTGTTACAGTGTGTCACCCCAGCAGTAAGGGAAGCTTACAGGAGGAGGTTTGTTACAGTGTGTCACCCCAGCAGTCAGGGAAGCTTACAGGAGGAGGTTTGTTACAGTGTGTTACCCCAGCAGTAAGGGAAGCTTACAGGAGGAGGTTTGTTACATTGTGTCACCCCAGCAGTAAGGGAAGCTTACAGGAGGAGGTTTGTTACATTGTGTCACCCCAGCAGTAAGGGAAGCTTACAGGAGGAGGTTTGTTACAGTGTGTCACCCCAGCAGTAAGGGAAGCTTACAGAAGGAGGTTTGTTACAGTGTGTCACCCCAGCAGTAAGGGAAGCTTAGAGCTGAGACCTCTTAAAAATTGTATTAAGGCCCAAGAGCTGAGACCTCTTAGAAATTGTGTGGAGTCCCAAGAGCTGAGACCTCTTAGAAATTGTGTGGAGGCCCAAGAGCTGAGACCTCTTAAAAATTGTGTGGAGGCCCAAGAGCTGAGACCTCTTAAAAATCGTGTGGAGGCCCAAGAGCTGAGACCTGTTAACAATTGTGTGGAGGCCCAAGAGCTGAGACCTCTCAAACATTGTGTGGAGTCCCAAGAGCTGAGACCTCTTAGAAATTGTGTGGAGTCCCAAGAGCTGAGACCTCTTAGAAATTGTGTGGAGGCCCAAGAGCTGAGACCTCTTAAAAATTGTGTGGAGTCCCAAGAGCTGAGACCTCTTAAAAATTGTATTAAGGCCCAAGAGCTGAGACCTCTTAGAAATTGTGTGGAGGCCCAAGAGCTGAGACCTCTTAAAAATTGTGTGGAGGCCCAAGAGCTGAGACCTCTTAAAAATTGTATTAAGGCCCAAGAGCTGAGACCTCTTAGAAATTGTGTGGAGGCCCAAGAGCTGAGACCTCTTAAAAATTGTGTGGAGGCCCAAGAGCTGAGACCTCTTAAAAATTGTATTAAGGCCCAATAGCTGAGACCTCTTAAAAATTGTATTAAGGCCCAAGAGCTGAGACCTCTTAGAAATTGTGTGGAGTCCCAAGAGCTGAGACCTCTTAGAAATTGTGTGGAGTCCCAAGAGCTGAGACCTCTTAGAAATTGTGTGGAGGCCCAAGAGCTGAGACCTCTTAAAAATTGTGTGGAGGCCCAAGAGCTGAGACCTCTTAAAAATTGTGTGGAGGCCCAAGAGCTGAGACCTCTTAAAAATTGTGTGGAGGCCCAAGAGCTGAGACCTGTTAACAATTGTGTGGAGGCCCAAGAGCTGAGACCTCTCAAACATTGTGTGGAGTCCCAAGAGCTGAGACCTCTTAAAAATTGTATTAAGGCCCAAGAGCTGAGACCTCTTAAAAATTGTATTAAGGCCCAAGAGCTGAGACCTCTTAGAAATTGTGTGGAGTCCCAAGAGCTGAGACCTCTTAAAAATTGATTGTATTAAGCCCAAGAGGTGAGCCATAATTTTTTTTATTAATACAGCAATTCTACGGCGGTTAAGGAGGAGGAGGAGGAGGAAATGGCACTTCATACAGATGGCACCTCACTCTTGGCTGCTTTCCACTGTTGTACAAGCAAAGTCCGGGTCAATCCACTTGCTGTTCATTTTGATTAGCGTCAGCCTGTCGGCACTGTCGGTTGACAGGCGGCTGCGCTTATCGGTTATAATGCCCCCGGCTGCGCTGAACACCCTTTCTGATAGCACGCTGGCGGCAGGGCAGGCAAGCACCTCCAAGGCGTACAGGGACAGTTCCAGCCACGTGTCCAACTTGGAGACCCAGTAAGTGTAGGGCGCCGAGGGATCGGGGAGGACAGGGGTGTGGTCTGCCAGGTAGTCCCGCAACATCCGCCGATACTTGTCCCTCCTGCTGATAGCGGGCCCCGCAGTGATGGAAGTTGCACGAGGGGGTGCCATGAACGTGTCCCACACCTTAGAGAGTGTTCCCCTGGTGGCTGTGGGCCTGATCGATGTTGTCAGACTCTGGGAGACACTCTCCTCTCTGCCGCCAGCGATGCTGGGTGGGAAAATCTGCATCATGTTCTGCAAGAGTTCCCTCTGGTATTCCAGTAATCGATTCGTCCTCTCCTCTACCGGAATAAAAGAGGAGAAGTTATCTTTATACCGGGGGTCCAGGAGTGCGAAGACCCAGTATAGTTTGTTCTCCAATATCCGGACAACACGTATGTCCCGGGAAAAGCAGCCCAGCATGAAGTCAGCCATGTGTGCCAGACTCTGAGTAGGCATGACGTCACTGCCCCCACCAGAAGGATCATTTTCCATTTCCTCCTCCTCTCCGCCCCATCCGCGCTGAACCAATGGGACGCACACAGCCTGACTGCTACCCTCGCCGCCAGCATCCTCTTCCACAGCCACCTCCACGTTGTCCTCCTCCTCCTCATCCTCCTCCTCCTGCAACTGCCACCGAGCAGCAGACAAAAGTGTGGTCTTACTGTCTACCTGCGTTGCGTCTCCTCCTACCCCCGTCTCCTCTGTGTGCAATGCGTTCTCCCTTATTGCGATGAGCGATTCTTTAAGGACGCATAGGAGCGGGATGGTTACGCTCACTATAGCGTCCTCGCTGCTGACCTTCTTAGTGGACTCCTCAAAGATACGCAATACATCGCATATGTCTGCCATCCATGGCCACTCGTGGTTGGCAAACTGAGGGAGCTGAGTTGGATGCATGCGTGGATGCATCATCTGGTACTCCATCAATGCTCTCTGCTGATCACACACCCTGGCCAACATGCAATAGGTGGAATTCCAGCGAGTGGGCAGGTCGCACAACAGCCGATGTTGAGGCAAATGGAGGCGTTGCTGGAGTTTTTTTAAGCTACAGTTGACTTCCGAAAGTGAGCACACAAGCGCCGCACTTTCACAAGTAGCTCTGCCAGGTTGGGGTAAGTCTTTAGAAACTTTTGTACTACCAAATTAAAAACGTGGGCCAGGCATGGTACGTGATTGAGTTCTGCAAGCTCCAGAGCCGCCACCAGGTTACGGCCGTTATCGCACACGACCATGCCTGGTCCTAGCTGCAGCGGCGACAGCCACATCTCTGTCTGCTGTAATATGGCGTGCCTCACCTCTGCGGCGCTGTGCTTCCTGTCGCCCAAGCTGATGAGCCTAAGCACCGCCTGCTGACGTCTCCCCGCGCCAGTGGTGCAACGCTTCCAGCTAGGGGCTGAGGGCGATGTTAAGGCAGAGGAGGAGGAGGAGGAGGAAGAGGAGGGGGGTCTATCAGAACCCGTGCTGGCAATCTTGGGCGGGGGTGGTATGTAGGCCGTCCCTGTTTGCGACCCCGTCCCCGCTTCCACAACATTCACCCAGTGTGCCGTCAAAGAGATGTAGCGTCCTTGGCCGCAAGCGCTTGTCCACGAGTCGGTGGTCAAGTGGACCTTTGCGCTGACTGCGTACCTCAGGGCCCGCCTGATGTTACGCGACACGTGCTGGTGCAGGGCGGGGACGCCACACCGGGAAAAATAGTGGCGGCTAGGGACGGAATAGTGAGGTGCGGCAGCCGCCATCAGGTCGCGGAAGGCCTGCGTCTCCACAAGCCTAAACGGCAACATCTCCAGGGCCAGCAGTTTGGAGATGAGGCAGGTTAAGGCTTGGGCTTGGGGGTGACTGGAGGCGTACTTCCGCCTGCGGTTGAACGCCTGCGAGATGGACAGTTGATGGGACGAGGAGATGGAAGGTGCAGATGAAGATGCGGGGGAAGGGGGGGCTGAAGGAGAAGGCCCCAAAGTAGCCGAGGCAGAGGCAGATGTGGAGGTGTCCTGTCTGGAGGTCTGGACCGCAGTGGCAGCACACAACAAAGGGGAAGAGGCAGTGGCAGCAAGACCGGGCGCAGGTTGTATTGCGTTTGCTCTCTCCCACTCAGCCCAGTGCTTGACTTCCAAGTGACGGCGCATGCCTGAGGTGGTCAGATTGCTCTTCTCAGAGACCCTACTCAGTTTTGAGTGGCAGATTGCGCAAACCGCGCTCAGTTTGTCGTCCGCGCAAACATTAAAAAATCTCCACACCACAGAAGTATGAGGCCTCGATGGGGGAGCTTCGCGCGACTGCCTGCTGCCGGGAAGAGCTTCGGCCCTGCTGGCTGTGGCCTGCCTTCTCTGTCTGGACTGTCCTCTGCCTCTGGACTGTCCTCTGCCTCTTGCTGCCTTATTCGGTGATGCGCAGACCGCATCTCCACTGCTTTCCCCGCTGGACATCACCCCTGTCCAAGTGGGGTCGGTCATTTCGTCGTCCACCACCTCCTCTTCCACTTCCTCTCTCTGCTCCTCCTCCTGCCCACTGGACATTCCAACAGCCTCCCTTGATGGCAACTGCGTCTCATCATCATCGCTCATGATAGCAGATGCTGGTTCCGGGTCCACATCACTAGGAGATGGCGGATACTCAAGTGTTTGGGCATCACTACAAACAAATTCCTCTGCTAGCTCCTGGGATTCTTGCAGCACATCTGGAAAAGGACCCGAAAAGAGGTCCTGGGAGGGGTCAAGGGTGGGCTGACTCTGTTGGCCAGGTTGGGAGGAAGGAGGGTCAGAGTGAGACTGTGTGGATGACTGGGTGGTGGACAAGTGACTGGAAGCGTTATCGGCCATCCATTGCACCACCTGTTCACGCTGCTCAGGCCTCAACAGAGGTGTACCCCGCCCCCTGCTTAACTGTCCCATAAAGGCAGGGAAGCTGGATGAGCGTAATGCTGGCTGCCCCTCACCAGCACGCATTGTATCCCCACTGGCTTCAACGCGGTTTGTGCCCCCACCAGCATTTCCGCGCCCCCGTCCTCGTCCACGTCCCTTTGCGCTAGCCCTCCGCATTTCAGACGTTTTACTTTTTTGGCCACGCGTTATGCCAAATATATATATATTTTTTAGGAGAACACCTGGCTATACAGCCGTATACTGCCAGAAGGTGAAATGGTGCCTATACGCACCGGGTATATAACAGTGTTTTGTTGGCACAGAGGACACAAAACAGTAGTGCCAAATATAGAAGGTTTTTTTTAGGAGAACACCTGGCTATACAGCCGTATACTGCCAGAAGGTGAAATGGTGCCTATACGCACCGGGTATATAACAGTGTTTTGTTGGCACAGAGGACACAAAACAGTAGTGCCAAATATAGAAGGTTTTTTTTAGGAGAACACCTGGCTATACAGCCGTATACTGCCAGAAGGTGAAAAGGTGCCTATACGCACCGGGTATATAACAGGGTTTTGTTGGCACAGAGGACACAAAACAGTAGTGCCAAATATAGAAGGTATTTTTTAGGAGAACACATGGCTATACAGCCGTATACTGCCAGAAGGTGAAATGGTGCCTATACGCACCGGGTATATAACAGGGTTTTGTTGGCACAGAGGACACAAAACAGTAGTGCCAAATATAGAAGGTTTTTTTAGGAGAACACCTGGCTATACAGCCGTATACTGCCAGAAGGTGAAATGGTGCCTATACGCACCAGGTATATAACAGGGTTTTGTTGGCACAGAGGACACAAAACAGTAGTGCCAAATATAGAAGGTTTTTTTTAGGAGAACACCTGGCTATACAGCCGTATACTGCCAGAAGGTGAAATGGTGCCTATACGCACCGGGTGTATAACAGTGTTTTGTTGGTACAGAGGACACAAAACAGTAGTGCCAAATATATATATATATATATTTTAGGAGAACACCTGGCTATACAGCCGTATACTGCCAGAAGGTGAAATGGTGCCTATACGCACCGGGTATATAACAGGGTTTTATTGGCACAGAGGACACAAAACAGTAGTGCCAAATATATATATATATATATTTTAGGAGAACACCTGGCTATACAGCCGTATACTGCCAGAAGGTGAAATGGTGCCTATACGCACCGGGTATATAACAGGGTTTTGTTGGCACAGAGGACACAAAACAGTAGTGCCAAATATAGAAGGTTTTTTTAGGAGAACACCTGGCTATACAGCCGTATACTGCCAGAAGGTGAAATGGTGCCTATACGCACCAGGTATATAACAGGGTTTTGTTGGCACAGAGGACACAAAACAGTAGTGCCAAATATAGAAGGTTTTTTTTAGGAGAACACCTGGCTATACAGCCGTATACTGCCAGAAGGTGAAATGGTGCCTATACGCACCGGGTGTATAACAGTGTTTTGTTGGTACAGAGGACACAAAACAGTAGTGCCAAATATAGAAGGTTTTTTTTAGGAGAACACCTGGCTATACAGCCGTATACTGCCAGGTGAAATGGTGCCTATACGCACCGGGTATATAACAGGGTTTTGTTGGCACAGAGGACACAAAACAGTAGTGCCAAATATATATATATTTTTTAGGAGAACACCTGGCTATACAGCCGTATACTGCCAGAAGGTGAAATGGTGCCTATACGCACCCGGTATATAACAGGGTTTTGTTGGCACAGAGGACACAAAACAGTAGTGCCAAATATAGAAGGTTTTTTTTAGGAGAACACCTGGCTATACAGCCGTATACTGCCAGAAGGTGAAATGGTGCCTATACGCACCCGGTATATAACAGGGTTTTGTTGGCACAGAGGACACAAAACAGTAGTGCCAAATATAGAAGGTTTTTTTTAGGAGAACACCTGGCTATACAGCCGTATACTGCCAGAAGGTGAAATGGTGCCTATACGCACCGGGTATAAAACCGGGTTTTGTTGGCACAGAGGACACAAAACAGTAGTGCCAAATATAGAAGGTATTTTTTAGGAGAACACATGGCTATACAGCCGTATACTGCCAGAAGGTGAAATGGTGCCTATACGCACCGGGTATATAACAGGGTTTTGTTGGCACAGAGGACACAAAACAGTAGTGCCAAATATATATATATATATTTTAGGAGAACACCTGGCTATACAGCCGTATACTGCCAGAAGGTGAAATGGTGCCTATATGCACCGGGTATATAACAGGGTTTTGTTGGCACAGAGGACACAAAACAGTAGTGCCAAATATAGAAGGTTTTTTTAGGAGAACACCTGGCTATACAGCCGTATACTGCCAGAAGGTGAAATGGTGCCTATACGCACCAGGTATATAACAGGGTTTTGTTGGCACAGAGGACACAAAACAGTAGTGCCAAATATAGAAGGTTTTTTTTAGGAGAACACCTGGCTATACAGCCGTATACTGCCAGAAGGTGAAATGGTGCCTATACGCACCGGGTGTATAACAGTGTTTTGTTGGTACAGAGGACACAAAACAGTAGTGCCAAATATAGAAGGTTTTTTTTAGGAGAACACCTGGCTATACAGCCGTATACTGCCAGAAGGTGAAATGGTGCCTATACGCACCGGGTATATAACAGGGTTTTGTTGGCACAGAGGACACAAAACAGTAGTGCCAAATATAGAAGGTATTTTTTAGGAGAACACATGGCTATACAGCCGTATACTGCCAGAAGGTGAAATGGTGCCTATACGCACCGGGTATATAACAGGGTTTTGTTGGCACAGAGGACACAAAACAGTAGTGCCAAATATATATATATATATTTTAGGAGAACACCTGGCTATACAGCCGTATACTGCCAGAAGGTGAAATGGTGCCTATATGCACCGGGTATATAACAGGGTTTTGTTGGCACAGAGGACACAAAACAGTAGTGCCAAATATAGAAGGTTTTTTTAGGAGAACACCTGGCTATACAGCCGTATACTGCCAGAAGGTGAAATGGTGCCTATACGCACCAGGTATATAACAGGGTTTTGTTGGCACAGAGGACACAAAACAGTAGTGCCAAATATAGAAGGTTTTTTTTAGGAGAACACCTGGCTATACAGCCGTATACTGCCAGAAGGTGAAATGGTGCCTATACGCACCGGGTGTATAACAGTGTTTTGTTGGTACAGAGGACACAAAACAGTAGTGCCAAATATAGAAGGTTTTTTTTAGGAGAACACCTGGCTATACAGCCGTATACTGCCAGAAGGTGAAATGGTGCCTATACGCACCGGGTATATAACAGGGTTTTGTTGGCACAGAGGACACAAAACAGTAGTGCCAAATATATATATATTTTTTAGGAGAACACCTGGCTATACAGCCGTATACTGCCAGAAGGTGAAATGGTGCCTATACGCACCCGGTATATAACAGGGTTTTGTTGGCACAGAGGACACAAAACAGTAGTGCCAAATATAGAAGGTTTTTTTTAGGAGAACACCTGGCTATACAGCCGTATACTGCCAGAAGGTGAAAAGGTGCCTATACGCACCGGGTATATAACAGGGTTTTGTTGGCACAGAGGACACAAAACAGTAGTGCCAAATATAGAAGGTATTTTTTAGGAGAACACATGGCTATACAGCCGTATACTGCCAGAAGGTGAAATGGTGCCTATACGCACCGGGTATATAACAGGGTTTTGTTGGCACAGAGGACACAAAACAGTAGTGCCAAATATAGAAGGTTTTTTTAGGAGAACACCTGGCTATACAGCCGTATACTGCCAGAAGGTGAAATGGTGCCTATACGCACCAGGTATATAACAGGGTTTTGTTGGCACAGAGGACACAAAACAGTAGTGCCAAATATAGAAGGTTTTTTTTAGGAGAACACCTGGCTATACAGCCGTATACTGCCAGAAGGTGAAATGGTGCCTATACGCACCGGGTGTATAACAGTGTTTTGTTGGTACAGAGGACACAAAACAGTAGTGCCAAATATATATATATATATATTTTAGGAGAACACCTGGCTATACAGCCGTATACTGCCAGAAGGTGAAATGGTGCCTATACGCACCGGGTATATAACAGGGTTTTATTGGCACAGAGGACACAAAACAGTAGTGCCAAATATATATATATATATATTTTAGGAGAACACCTGGCTATACAGCCGTATACTGCCAGAAGGTGAAATGGTGCCTATACGCACCGGGTATATAACAGGGTTTTGTTGGCACAGAGGACACAAAACAGTAGTGCCAAATATAGAAGGTTTTTTTAGGAGAACACCTGGCTATACAGCCGTATACTGCCAGAAGGTGAAATGGTGCCTATACGCACCAGGTATATAACAGGGTTTTGTTGGCACAGAGGACACAAAACAGTAGTGCCAAATATAGAAGGTTTTTTTTAGGAGAACACCTGGCTATACAGCCGTATACTGCCAGAAGGTGAAATGGTGCCTATACGCACCGGGTGTATAACAGTGTTTTGTTGGTACAGAGGACACAAAACAGTAGTGCCAAATATAGAAGGTTTTTTTTAGGAGAACACCTGGCTATACAGCCGTATACTGCCAGGTGAAATGGTGCCTATACGCACCGGGTATATAACAGGGTTTTGTTGGCACAGAGGACACAAAACAGTAGTGCCAAATATATATATATTTTTTAGGAGAACACCTGGCTATACAGCCGTATACTGCCAGAAGGTGAAATGGTGCCTATACGCACCCGGTATATAACAGGGTTTTGTTGGCACAGAGGACACAAAACAGTAGTGCCAAATATAGAAGGTTTTTTTTAGGAGAACACCTGGCTATACAGCCGTATACTGCCAGAAGGTGAAATGGTGCCTATACGCACCCGGTATATAACAGGGTTTTGTTGGCACAGAGGACACAAAACAGTAGTGCCAAATATAGAAGGTTTTTTTTAGGAGAACACCTGGCTATACAGCCGTATACTGCCAGAAGGTGAAATGGTGCCTATACGCACCGGGTATAAAACCGGGTTTTGTTGGCACAGAGGACACAAAACAGTAGTGCCAAATATAGAAGGTATTTTTTAGGAGAACACATGGCTATACAGCCGTATACTGCCAGAAGGTGAAATGGTGCCTATACGCACCGGGTATATAACAGGGTTTTGTTGGCACAGAGGACACAAAACAGTAGTGCCAAATATATATATATATATTTTAGGAGAACACCTGGCTATACAGCCGTATACTGCCAGAAGGTGAAATGGTGCCTATATGCACCGGGTATATAACAGGGTTTTGTTGGCACAGAGGACACAAAACAGTAGTGCCAAATATAGAAGGTTTTTTTAGGAGAACACCTGGCTATACAGCCGTATACTGCCAGAAGGTGAAATGGTGCCTATACGCACCAGGTATATAACAGGGTTTTGTTGGCACAGAGGACACAAAACAGTAGTGCCAAATATAGAAGGTTTTTTTTAGGAGAACACCTGGCTATACAGCCGTATACTGCCAGAAGGTGAAATGGTGCCTATACGCACCGGGTGTATAACAGTGTTTTGTTGGTACAGAGGACACAAAACAGTAGTGCCAAATATAGAAGGTTTTTTTTAGGAGAACACCTGGCTATACAGCCGTATACTGCCAGAAGGTGAAATGGTGCCTATACGCACCGGGTATATAACAGGGTTTTGTTGGCACAGAGGACACAAAACAGTAGTGCCAAATATATATATATTTTTTAGGAGAACACCTGGCTATACAGCCGTATACTGCCAGAAGGTGAAATGGTGCCTATACGCACCCGGTATATAACAGGGTTTTGTTGGCACAGAGGACACAAAACAGTAGTGCCAAATATAGAAGGTTTTTTTTAGGAGAACACCTGGCTATACAGCCGTATACTGCCAGAAGGTGAAATGGTGCCTATACGCACCGGGTATATAACAGTGTTTTGTTGGCACAGAGGACACAAAACAGTAGTGCCAAATATAGAAGGTTTTTTTTAGGAGAACACCTGGCTATACAGCCGTATACTGCCAGAAGGTGAAATGGTGCCTATATGCACCGGGTATATAACAGGGTTTTGTTGGCACAGAGGACACAAAACAGTAGTGCCAAATATATATATATGTTTTTTAGGAGAACACCTGGCTATACAGCCGTATACTGCCAGAAGGTGAAATGGTGCCTATACGCACCGGGTATATAACAGGGTTTTGTTGGCACAGAGGACACAAAACAGTAGTGCCAAATATATATATATTTTTTAGGAGAACACCTGGCTATACAGCCGTATACTGCCAGAAGGTGAAATGGTGCCTATACGCACCCGGTATATAACAGGGTTTTGTTGGCACAGAGGACACAAAACAGTAGTGCCAAATATAGAAGGTTTTTTTTAGGTGAACACCTGGCTATACAGCCGTATACTGCCAGAAGGTGAAATGGTGCCTATACGCACCGGGTATATAACAGTGTTTTGTTGGCACAGAGGACACAAAACAGTAGTGCCAAATATAGAAGGTTTTTTTTAGGAGAACACCTGGCTATACAGCCGTATACTGCCAGAAGGTGAAATGGTGCCTATATGCACCGGGTATATAACAGGGTTTTGTTGGCACAGAGGACACAAAACAGTAGTGCCAAATATATATATATGTTTTTTAGAAGAACACCTGGCTATACAGCCGTATACTGCCAGAAGGTGAAATGGTGCCTATACGCACCGGGTATATAACAGGGTTTTGTTGGCACAGAGGACACAAAACAGTAGTGCCAAATATATATATATTTTTTAGGAGAACACCTGGCTATACAGCCGTATACTGCCAGAAGGTGAAATGGTGCCTATACGCACCCGGTATATAACAGGGTTTTGTTGGCACAGAGGACACAAAACAGTAGTGCCAAATATAGAAGGTTTTTTTTAGGTGAACACCTGGCTATACAGCCGTATACTGCCAGAAGGTGAAATGGTGCCTATACGCACCGGGTATATAACAGTGTTTTGTTGGCACAGAGGACACAAAACAGTAGTGCCAAATATAGAAGGTTTTTTTTAGGAGAACACCTGGCTATACAGCCGTATACTGCCAGAAGGTGAAATGGTGCCTATATGCACCGGGTATATAACAGGGTTTTGTTGGCACAGAGGACACAAAACAGTAGTGCCAAATATATATATATGTTTTTTAGAAGAACACCTGGCTATACAGCCGTATACTGCCAGAAGGTGAAATGGTGCCTATACGCACCGGGTATATAACAGGGTTTTGTTGGCACAGAGGACACAAAACAGTAGTGCCAAATATAGTTTTGTATATAGGTGCTAATACACCACTGAAGTCTTTCTGTCCCTATTCCAGCAGCAGCAGCTACCCCTCACTAAAGCAGCCGTTTTGTGCAGAGTGTATATAGTTTTGTATATAGGTGCTAATACACCACTGAAGTCTTTCTGTCCCAATTCCAGCAGCAGCAGCTACCCCTCACTAAAGCAGCCGTTTTGTGCAGAGTGTATATAGTTTTGTATATAGGTGCTAATACAGCACTGAAGTCTTTCTGTCCCTATTCCAGCAGCAGCAGCTACCCCTCGCTAAAGCAGCCGTTTTGTGCAGAGTGTATATAGTTTTGTATATAGGTGCTAATACACCACTGAAGTTTTTCTGTCCCTATTCCAGCAGCAGCAGCTATCCCTCACTAAAGCAGCCGTTTTGAGCAAAGTGTATATAGTTTTGTATATAGGTGCTAATACACCACTGAAGTCTTTCTGTCCCTATTCCAGCAGCAGCAGCTACCCCTCACTAAAGCAGCCGTTTTGAGCAGAGTGTATATAGTTTTGTATATAGGTGCTAATACACCACTGAAGTCTTTCTGTCCCTATTCCAGCAGCAGCAGCTACCCCTCACTAAAGCAGCCGTTTTGAGCAGAGTGTATATAGTTTTGTATATAGGTAGAGATGAGCGAGTAGTGAAATATTCGAAATTTCGAATTTCGATTCGAATAGACCGCGTTACTCGACTACTCGACCGAATATCGAATCCCATTATAGTCTATGGGAAAAAAATGCTCGACACTTGGAAATCTCAATTCGACCACTTGGAGGTCACCAAGTCCACCCTGAAACATCAGAAAATGATGCCAACACTGCTGGAATGCAACTGGGACAGCAGGGGAAGCATGTCTGGGTGCATATAACGCGCCCAAGTCGCACTATTACGCCACTATCACAGCCTCTCAACAATACACTCCAAACACAATATTACTTCTACGTAAAGTGAGACAAGACAAGGAAACCTTCTTTCCTCTACATTGCCATGGACCCCAAGCCAAACTGTACAAAAAAGAACAAAATTCTGCACCCCTTAAAATCACGTTGCCTAATGACAACCACAGATGGCATAGGCAAGGGGGAAAATAAATATACCCCACCCCTAATTGTCATTGTGTGTGTGTGTGAGATGTGGTCAGACATGTCCTCTTGTGTCATTGTGTCACCCCAGCAGTAAGGGAAGCTTAAAGGAGGAGGTTTGTTACAGTGTGTTACCCCAGCAGTAGGGGAAGCTTACAGGAGGAGGTTTGTTACAGTGTGTCACCCCAGCAGTCAGGGAAGCTTACAGGAGGAGGTTTGTTACATTGTGTCACCCCAGCAGTCAGGGAAGCTTACAGGAGGAGGTTTGTTACAGTGTGGCACCCCAGCAGTAAGGGAAGCTTACAGGAGGAGGTTTGTTACAGTGTGTCACCCCTGCAGTCAGGGAAGCTTCCAGGAGGAGGTTTGTTACAGTGTGGCACCCCAGCAGTAAGGGAAGCTTACAGGAGGAGGTTTGTTACAGTGTGTCACCCCTGCAGTCAGGGAAGCTTACAGGAGGAGGTTTGTTACAGTGTGTCACCCCAGCAGTAGGGGAAGCTTACAGGAGGATGTTTGTTAAAGTGTGGCACCCCTGCAGTCAGGGAAGCTTACAGGAGGATGTTTGTTACAGTGTGGCACCCCTGCAGTCAGGGAAGCTTACAGGAGGAGGTTTGTTACAGTGTGTCACCCCAGCAGTAAGGGAAGCTTACAGGAGGAGGTTTGTTACAGTGTGTCACCCCAGCAGTCAGGGAAGCTTACAGGAGGAGGTTTGTTACAGTGTGTCACCCCAGCAGTCAGGGAAGCTTACAGGAGGAGGTTTGTTACAGTGTGTCACCCCAGCAGTAAGGGAAGCTTACAGGAGGAGGTTTGTTACAGTGTGTCACCCCAGCAGTCAGGGAAGCTTACAGGAGGAGGTTTGTTACAGTGTGGCACCCCAGCAGTAAGGGAAGCTTACAGGAGGATGTTTGTTACAGTGTGTTACCCCAGCAGTAGGGGAAGCTTACAGGAGGAGGTTTGTTACAGTGTGGCACCCCTGCAGTCAGGGAAGCTTACAGGAGGAGGTTTGTTACAGTGTGTCACCCCAGCAGTAGGGGAAGCTTACAGGAGGAGGTTTGTTACAGTGTGTCACCCCTGCAGTCAGGGAAGCTTACAGGAGGAGGTTTGTTACAGTGTGTCACCCCAGCAGTAGGGGAAGCTTACAGGAGGAGGTTTGTTACAGTGTGTCACCCCAGCAGTAAGGGAAGCTTACAGGAGGAGGTTTGTTACAGTGTGTCACCCCAGCAGTCAGGGAAGCTTACAGGAGGAGGTTTGTTACAGTGTGGCACCCCAGCAGTAAGGGAAGCTTACAGGAGGAGGTTTCTTACAGTGTGTCACCCCTGCAGTCAGGGAAGCTTACAGGAGGAGGTTTGTTACAGTGTGTCACCCCAGCAGTAGGGGAAGCTTACAGGAGGAGGTTTCTTACAGTGTGTCACCCCTGCAGTCAGGGAAGCTTACAGGAGGAGGTTTGTTACAGTGTGTCACCCCAGCAGTAGGGGAAGCTTACAGGAGGAGGTTTGTTACAGTGTGGCACCCCTGCAGTCAGGGAAGCTTACAGGAGGTTTGTTACAGTGTGTTACCCCAGCAGTAGGGGAAGCTTACAGGAGGAGGTTTGTTACAGTGTGTCACCCCAGCAGTCAGGGAAGCTTACAGGAGGAGGTTTGTTACAGTGTGTCACCCCAGCAGTAGGGGAAGCTTACAGGAGGAGGTTTGTTACAGTGTGGCACCCCTGCAGTCAGGGAAGCTTACAGGAGGTTTGTTACAGTGTGTTACCCCAGCAGTAGGGGAAGCTTACAGGAGGAGGTTTGTTACAGTGTGTCACCCCAGCAGTCAGGGAAGCTTACAGGAGGAGGTTTGTTACAGTGTGTCACCCCAGCAGTAGGGGAAGCTTACAGGAGGAGGTTTGTTACAGTGTGTCACCCCAGCAGTAGGGGAGGCCCAAGAGCTGAGACCTTTTAAAAATTGTGTGGAGGCCCAAGAGCTGAGACCTTTTAAAAATTGTGTGGAGGCCCAAGAGCTGAGACCTCTCAAACATTGTGTGGAGTCCCAAGAGCTGAGACCTCTTAAATATTGTGTGGAGTCCCACGAGCTGAGACCTCTTAAAAATTGATTGTATTAAGCCCAAGAGGTGAGCCATAATTTTTTTTTATTAATACAGCAATTCTACGGCGGTTAAGGAGGAGGAGGAGGAGGAGGAGGAAATGGCACTTCATACAGATGGCACTTCACTCTTGGCTGCTTTCCACTGTTGTACAAGCAAAGTCCGGGTCAATCCACTTGCTGTTCATTTTGATTAGCGTCAGCCTGTCGGCACTGTCGGTTGACAGGCAGCTGCGCTTATCGGTTATAATGCCCCCGGCTGCGCTGAACACCCTTTCTGATAGCACGCTGGCGGCAGGGCAGGCAAGCACCTCCAAGGCGTACAGGGACAGTTCCAGCCACGTGTCCAACTTGGAGACCCAGTAAGTGTAGGTCGCCGAGGGATCGGGGAGGACAGGGGTGTGGTCTGCCAGGTAGTCCCGCAACATCCGCCGATACTTGTCCCTCCTGCTGATAGCGGGCCCCGCAGTGATGGAAGTTGCACGAGGGGGTGACATGAACGTGTCCCACACCTTGGAGAGTGTTCCCCTGGTGGCTGTGGGCCTGATCGATGTTGTCAGACTCTGGGAGACACTCTCCTCTCTGCCGCCAGCGATGCTGGGTGGGAAAATCTGCATCATGTTCTGCAAGAGTTCCCTCTGGTATTCCAGTAATCGATTCGTCCTCTCCTCTACCGGAATAAAAGAGGAGAAGTTATCTTTATACCGGGGGTCCAGGAGTGCGAAGACCCAGTATAGTTTGTTCTCCAATATCCGGACAACACGTATGTCCCGGGAAAAGCAGCCCAGCATGAAGTCAGCCATGTGTGCCAGACTCTGAGTAGGCATGACCTCACTGCCCCCACCAGAAGGATCATTTTCCATTTCCTCCTCTTCCTCCTCCTCTCCGCCCCATCCGCGCTGAACCAATGGGACGCACACAGCCTGACTGCTACCCTCGCCGCCAGCATCCTCTTCCACAGCCACCTCCACGTTGTCCTCCTCCTCCTCATCCTCCTCCTCCTGCAACTGCCACCGAGCAGCAGACAAAAGTGTGGTCTGACTGTCTACCTGCGTTGCGTCTCCTCCTACCCCCGTCTCCTCTGTGTGCAATGCGTTCTCCCTTATTGCGATGAGCGATTCTTTAAGGACGCATAGGAGCGGGATGGTTACGCTCACTATAGCGTCCTCGCTGCTGACCTTCTTAGTGGACTCCTCAAAGATACGCAATACATCGCATATGTCTGCCATCCATGGCCACTCGTGGTTGGCAAACTGAGGGAGCTGAGTTGGAGGCACGCGTGGATGCATCATCTGGTACTCCATCAATGCTTTCTGCTGCTCACACACCCTGGCCAACATGCAATAGGTGGAATTCCAGCGAGTGGGCAGGTCGCACAACAGCCGATGTTGAGGCAAATGGAGGCGTTGCTGGATTTTTTTTAAGCTAGCAGCAGCTACAGTTGACTTCCGAAAGTGAGCGCACAAGCGCCGCACTTTGACCAGTAGATCTGCCAGGTTGGGGTAAGTCTTTAGAAACTTTTGTACTACCAAATTAAAAACGTGGGCCAGGCATGGTACGTGATTGAGTTCTGCAAGCTCCAGAGCCGCCACCAGGTTACGGCCGTTATCGCACACGACCATGCCTGGTCCTAGCTGCAGCGGCGACAGCCACATCTCTGTCTGCTGCAATATGGCGTGCCTCACCTCTGCGGCGCTGTGCTTCCTGTCGCCCAAGCTGATGAGCTTAAGCACCGCCTGCTGACGTCTCCCCGCGCCAGTGCTGCAACGCTTCCAGCTAGGGGCTGAGGGCGATGTTAAGGCAGAGGAGGAGGAGGAGGAGGAGGAGGAAGAGGAGGGGGGTCTATCAGAACCCGTGCTGGCAATCTTGGGCGGGGGTGGTATGTAGGCCGTCCCTGTTTGCGACCCCGTCCCCGCTTCCACAACATTCACCCAGTGTGCCGTCAAAGAGATGTAGCGTCCTTGGCCGCAAGCGCTTGTCCACGAGTCGGTAGTCAAGTGGACCTTTGCGCTGACTGCGTACCTCAGGGCCCACCTGATGTTACGCGACACGTGCTGGTGCAGGGCGGGGACGCCACACCGGGAAAAATAGTGGCGGCTAGGGACGGAGTAGCGAGGTGCGGCAGCCGCCATCAGGTCGCGGAAGGCCTGCGTCTCCACAAGCCTAAACGGCAACATCTCCAGGGCCAGCAGTTTGGAGATGAGGCAGGTTAAGGCTTGGGCTTGGGGGTGACTGGAGGCGTACTTCCGCCTGCGGTTGAACGCCTGCGAGATGGACAGTTGATGGGACGAAGAGATGGAAGGTGCAGACGAAGATGCGGGGGAAGGTGGGGCTGAAGGAGAAGGCCCCAAAGTAGCCGAGGCAGAGGCAGATGTGGAGGTGTCCTGGCTGGAGGTCTGGACCGCAGTGGCAGCACACAACAAAGGGGAAGAGGCAGTGGCAGCAAGACGGGGCGCAGGTTGTATTGCGTTTGCTCTCTCCCACTCAGCCCAGTGCTTTAATTCCAAGTGACGGCGCATGCCTGAGGTGGTCAGATTGCTCTTCTCAGAGCCCCTACTCAGTTTTGAGTGGCAGATTGCGCAAACCGCGCTCAGTTTGTCATCCGCGCAAACGTTAAAAAATCTCCACACCACAGAAGTACGAGGCCTCGATGGGGGAGCTTCGCGCGACTGCCTGCTGCCGGGAAGAGCTTCGGCCCTGCTGGCTGTGGCCTGCCTTCTCTGTCTGGACTGTCCTCTGCCTCTGGACTGTCCTCTGCCTCTTGCTGCCTTATTCGGTGATGCGCAGACCGCATCTCCACTGCTTTCCCCGCTGGACATCACCCCTGTCCAAGTGGGGTCGGTCATTTCGTCGTCCACCACCTCCTCTTCCACTTCCTCTCTCTGCTCCTCCTCCTGCCCACTGGACATTCCAACAGCCTCCCTTGATGGCAACTGCGTCTCATCATCATCGCTCATGATAGCAGATGCTGGTTCCGGGTCCACATCACTAGCAGATGGCGGATACTCAAGTGTTTGGGCATCACTACAAACAAATTCCTCTGCTAGCTCCTGGGATTCTTGCAGCACATCTGGAAAAGGACCCGAAAAGAGGTCCTGGGAGGGGTCAAGGTTGGGCTGACTCTGTTGGCCAGGTTGGGAGGAAGGAGGGTCAGAGTGAGACTGTGTGGATGACTGGGTGGTGGACAAGTGACTGGAAGCGTTATCGGCCATCCATTGCACCACCTGTTCACGCTGCTCAGGCCTTAACAGAGGTGTACCCCGCCCCCCGCATAACTGTCCCATAAAGGCAGGGAAGCTGGATGAGCGTAATGCTGGCTGCCCCTCACCAGCACGCATTGTATCCCCACTGGCTTCAACGCGGTTTGTGCCCCCACCAGCATTTCCGCGCCCCCGTCCTCGTCCACGTCCCTTTGCGCTAGCCCTCCGCATTTCAGACGTTTTACTTTTTTGGCCACGCGTTATGCCAAATATAAAAATATTTTTAAGAAGAACACCTGGCTATACAGCCGTATACTGCCAGAAGGTGAAATGGTGCCTATACGCACCGTGTATAAAACAGTGTTTTGTTGGCACAGAGGACACAAAACAGTAGTGCCAAATATCAATATATTTTTAAGAACACCTGGCTATACAGCCGTATACTGCCAGAAGGTGAAATGGTGCCTATACGCACCATGTATAAAACAGTGTTTTGTTGGCACAGAGGACACAAAACAGTATTGCCAAATATCAATATATTTTTAAGAACACCTGGCTATACAGCCGTATACTGCCAGAAGGTGAAATGGTGCCTATACGCACCGTGTATAAAACAGTGTTTTGTTGGCACAGAGGACACAAAACAGTAGTGCCAAATATCAATATATTTTTAAGAACACCTGGCTATACAGCCGTATACTGCCAGAAGGTGAAATGGTGCCTATACGCACCGTGTATAAAACAGTGTTTTGTTGGCACAGAGGACACAAAACAGTAGTGCCAAATATCAATATATTTTTAAGAACACCTGGCTATACAGCCGTATACTGCCAGAAGGTGAAATGGTGCCTATACGCACCGTGTATAAAACAGTGTTTTGTTGGCACAGAGGACACAAAACAGTAGTTCCAAATATCAATATATTTTTAAGAACACCTGGCTATACAGCCGTATACTGCCAGAAGGTGAAATGGTGCCTATATACGCACCGGGTATATAACAAGGTTTTGTTGGCACAGAGGACACAAAACAGTATTGCAAAATATAGTTTTGTATATAGGTGCTAATACACCACTGAAGTCTTTCTGTCCCTATTCCAGCATCAGCAGCTACCCCTCACTAAAGCAGCCGTTTTGAGCAGAGTGTATATAGTTTTGTATATAGGTGCTAATACACCACTGAAGTCTTTCTGTCCCTATTCCAGCATCAGCAGCTACCCCTCACTAAAGCAGCCGTTTTGAGCAGAGTGTATATAGTTTTGTATATAGGTGCTAATACACCACTGAAGTCTTTCTGTCCCTATTCCAGCAGCAGCAGCTACCCCTCACTAAAGCAGCCGTTGTGTGCAGTGTGTATATAGCTAGAATGAGCTATATACTGTTCAGCGTAGCAGCCCTAATAAGGGCTATTAAGGACTGCCTTGTCTTCTGGTAGCTGGTATATATGGTGGTAAAAGGTATATTCTGAGCTTCTGGGGCCCTGCCTGACTAAATAGAAAATGAGCTATATACTGTTCAACGTAGCAGCACTAATAAGGGATTAAGGACTGTCTTGTCTTCTGGTAGCTGGTATATATGGTGGTAAAAGGTATATTCTGAGCTTCTGGGGCCCTGCCTGACTAAATAGAAAATGAGCTATATACTGTTCAACGTAGCAGCACTAATAAGGGATTAAGGACTGTCTTGTCTTCTGGTAGCTGGTATATATGGTGGTAAAAGGTATATTCTGAGCTTCTGGGGCCCTGCCTGACTAAATAGAAAATGAGCTATATACTGTTCAACGTAGCAGCACTAATAAGGGATTAAGGACTGTCTTGTCTTCTGGTAGCTGGTATATATGGTGGTAAAAGGTATATTCTGAGCTTCTGGGGCCCTGCCTGACTAAATAGAAAATGAGCTATATACTGTTCAACGTAGCAGCACTAATAAGGGATTAAGGACTGTCTTGTCTTCTGGTAGCTGGTATATATGGTGGTAAAAGGTATATTCTGAGCTTCTGGGGCCCTGCCTGACTAAATAGAAAATAAGCTATATACTGTTCAGCGTAGCAGCCCTAATAAGGGCTATTAAGGACTGTCTTGTCTTCTGGTAGCTGGTATATATGGTGGTAAAAGGTATATTCTGAGCTTCTGGGGCCCTGCCTGACTAAATAGAAAATGAGCTATATACTGTTCAACGTAGCAGCACTAATAAGGGATTAAGGACTGTCTTGTCTTCTGGTAGCTGGTATATATGGTGGTAAAAGGTATATTCTGAGCTTCTGGGGCCCTGCCTGACTAAATAGAAAATAAGCTATATACTGTTCAGCGTAGCAGCCCTAATAAGGGCTATTAAGGACTGTCTTGTCTTCTGGTAGCTGGTATATATGGTGGTAAAAGGTATATTCTGAGCTTCTGGGGCCCTGCCTGACTAAATAGAAAATGAGCTATATACTGTTCAATGTAGCAGCACTAATAAGGGATTAAGGACTGTCTTGTCTTCTGGTAGCTGGTATATATGGTGGTAAAAGGTATATTCTGAGCTTCTGGGGCCCTGCCTGACTAAATAGAAAATGAGCTATATACTGTTCAACGTAGCAGCACTAATAAGGGATTAAGGACTGTCTTGTCTTCTGGTAGCTGGTATATATGGTGGTAAAAGGTATATTCTGAGCTTCTGGGGCCCTGCCTGACTAAATAGAAAATAAGCTATATACTGTTCAGCGTAGCAGCCCTAATAAGGGCTATTAAGGACTGTCTTGTCTTCTGGTAGCTGGTATATATGGTGGTAAAAGGTATATTCTGAGCTTCTGGGGCCCTGCCTGACTAAATAGAAAATGAGCTATATACTGTTCAGCGTAGCAGCCCTAATAAGGGCTATTAAGGACTGTCTTGTCTTCTGGTAGCTGGTATATATGGTGGTAAAAGGTATATTCTGAGCTTCTGGGGCCCTGCCTGACTAAATAGAAAATGAGCTATATACTGTTCAACGTAGCAGCACTAATAAGGGATTAAGGACTGTCTTGTCTTCTGGTAGCTGGTATATATGGTGGTAAAAGGTATATTCTGAGCTTCTGGGGCCCTGCCTGACTAAATAGAAAATAAGCTATATACTGTTCAGCGTAGCAGCCCTAATAAGGGCTATTAAGGACTGTCTTGTCTTCTGGTAGCTGGTATATATGGTGGTAAAAGGTATATTCTGAGCTTCTGGGGCCCTGCCTGACTAAATAGAAAATGAGCTATATACTGTTCAGCGTAGCAGCCCTAATAAGGGCTATTAAGGACTGTCTTGTCTTCTGGTAGCTGGTATATATGGTGGTAAAAGGTATATTCTGAGCTTCTGGGGCCCTGCCTGACTAAATAGAAAATGAGCTATATACTGTTCAGCGTAGCAGCCCTAATAAGGGCTATTAAGGACTGTCTTGTCTTCTGGTAGCTGGTATAGATGGTGGTAAAAGGTATATTCTGAGCTTCTGGGGCCCTGCCTGACTAAATAGAAAATGAGCTATATACTGTTCAGCGTAGCAGCCCTAATAAGGGCTATTAAGGACTGTCTTGTCTTCTGGTAGCTGGTATAGATGGTGGTAAAAGGGATATTCCGAGCTTCTGGGGCCCTGCCAGCGACAGCCTGTCTTTCCCTGCTGTGAGCGTCTGTCCCTCACTAAGTTCAAGCTGCTAATGCTGACGAAGAGGAAGTGCTGAGTTTTGTATATTCGAGGTCACATGGTTTTTCCAGCCAATGCGTGTAGACGCCGTTTTCGCGATGCCAGCGTCCTCCCAGGACCTGTCCCACCCCCCCTGCATGGTGATTGGTGTAAAAAACGCGCCAGGGAAGGTGGGAGGGGAAACGAATTGTGAGTGCGCCATCGCCGCTGTACTCGATCGAAATCGAGTATGACGAACAGCGTAGTATTCGATCGAATACCGGCTCGGTCGAATATTACTCGCTCATCTCTATATATAGGTGCTAATACACCACTGAAGTCTTTCTGTCCCTATTCCAGCAGCAGCAGCTACCCCTCACTAAAGCAGCCGTTTTGAGCAGAGTGTATATAGTTTTGTATATAGGTGCTAATACAGCACTGAAGTCTTTCTGTCCCTATTCCAGCAGCAGCGGCAGCTACCCCTCACTAAAGCAGCCGTTTTGAGCAGAGTGTATATAGTTTTGTATATAGGTGCTAATACAGCACTGAAGTTTTTCTGTCCCTATTCCAGCAGCAGCAGCTACCCCTCACTAAAGCAGCCGTTTTGTGCAGAGTGTATATAGTTTTGTATATAGGTGCTAATACAGCACTGAAGTCTTTCTGTCCCTATTCCAGCAGCAGCAGCTACCCCTCACTAAAGCAGCCGTTTTGAGCAGAGTGTATATAGTTTTGTATATAGGTGCTAATACAGCACTGAAGTCTTTCTGTCCCTATTCCAGCAGCAGCAGCTACCCCTCACTAAAGCAGCCGTTTTGTGCAGAGTGTATATAGTTTTGTATATAGGTGCTAATACACCACTGAAGTCTTTCTGTCCCTATTCCAGCAGCAGCAGCTACCCCTCACTAAAGCAGCCGTTTTGAGCAGAGTGTATATAGTTTTGTATATAGGTGCTAATACACCACTGAAGTCTTTCTGTCCCTATTCCAGCAGCAGCTACCCCTCACTAAAGCAGCCGTTGTGTGCAGTGTGTATATAGCTAGAATGAGCTATATACCATTCAGCATAGTAGCCCTAATAATAAGGACTCTCAATGACTCTCTTGTCTTCTGGTAGCTGGTATATATGGTGGTAAATGCGATATTCTGAGCTTCTGGGGCCCTGCCTGCCTACATACAGCTACAGCCTGTCTTTCCCTGCTCTTAGCGTCTATCCCTCACTAAGTTCAAGCTGCTAATGCTGACGAAGAGGAAGTGCTGAGTTTTGTAGATTCGAGGTCACATGGTTTTTCCAGCCAATGCGTCTAGACGCCGTTCTCGCGATGCCAGCGTCCTCCCAGGACCTGTCCCACCCCCCCCCCCCCGCATGGTGATTGGTGTAAAAAACCCGCCAGGGAAGGTGGGAGGGGAAACGAATTGTAAGTGCTCCATCGCCGCTGTACTCGATCGAAATCGAGTATGACGAATAGCGTAGTATTCGATCGAATACCGACTCGGTCGAATACTACTCGCTCATCTCTAGTCTTAAATAGAGGCTGGTGTAGTCACAGAATGGGATGCCCCAAAAACCAGCAGTGCACCTGGCAGGGAGCAGTAAGTCTATGCACAGCAAAAGTGTCTTTATCAGGCCTAATTTCAATTAGAATAAGTGCAAATGGTTATGGTCTTAAATAGAGGCTGGTGTAGTCACAGAATGGGATGCCCCAAAAACCAGCAGTGCACCTGGGACCAGTAGTGCTATGCACAGCAAAAGTGTCTTTATCAGGCCTAATTTCAGTTAGAATAAGTGCAAATGGTTATGGTCTTAAATAGAGGCTGGTGTAGTCACAGAATGGGATGCCTCACAGCAGAGTGCACCTGGGACCAGTAGTGCTATGCACAGCAAAAGTGTCTTCATCAGGCCTAATTTCAATTAGAATAAGTGCAAATGGTTATGGTCTTAAATAGAGGCTGGTGTAGTCACAGAATGGGATGCCACAAAAACCAGCAGTGCACCTGGGACCAGTAGTGCTATGCACAGCAAAAGTGTCTTTATCAGGCCTAATTTCAATTAGAATAAGTGCAAATGGTTATGGTCTTAAATAGAGGCTGGTGTAGTCACAGAATGGGATGCCCCAAAAACCAGCAATGCACCTGGGACCAGTAGTGCTATGCACAGCAAAAGTGTCTTTATCAGGCCTAATTTCAATTAGAATAAGTGCAAATGGTTATGGTCTTAAATAGAGGCTGGTGTAGTCACAGAATGGGATGCCTCACAGCAGACTTAAGATCAGTTCAGTATATATGCACAGTTAGTGTATAAGCAGCCTGAAAACGCTAACAAAGCCAGTCAGCCAGTGAGTAACACTCAGGCTGGATGAAAAAAAAAAAAAATCTCCCTGTGACTGCCTCCGATTTTTCCTAACTTTCCCTGTTTTTCGCTGACTTTCTGTCTGTCTCCTGCCTGTCTCCTGCCTGTCTCCAGCCTGTCCCTGTCTGTCCCTGTCTGTCTAACTGTCTCTCTCCCTGCCTACAGCAGCATTCTGTCTCTCACGAATGCAATACAGAAATGAGGAAAAGCAAGATGGCCGCCGGCCTTAAATAGCGCTGTGACGTCACCGGGCTTGCTGGCTGCTGACAGGCTGCATGTGACTGCCCCAGCTTGCACTGGCGCGGGGTAGATGTCTGGACATGTCCCGTCCGCCATCTTAGAATGCCTGTAATGTAATGAATGGATGTTAAAGGAAAACTTCGAGCAATCGAATCGCGGGGAAATTCGGATTCGATCCGAATCGAATTTTCCATGAAATTCGGATCGAAAAGTCGGATTGAAATTCGGATCGAAAGAGAAGGTGCAATATAAGGGTGAGAGGTGTCCCAGAAGCGGTAGCGCAGGACCAGATCGCGAGCGCTTTGCTATCTATTTTCAACACCCTCCTCGAGCGTCCACCAGACACTCCAATCGACCTGGTTCGAGCTCATAGAGCACTTCGTCCAAGGGGTATGGGGGATTCAAGCCCCAGGGACATTATATGCTGTCTACAAAGCTTTGCTCTAAAGGAAGAGATTATCTCAAAGGCCAGGTCCCGGGACTCGATCCTGTTTAACACTGATGAGATCCAGCTATTCCAGGACCTCTCTGGCATCACCCTTCAACACCATAGAGCCCTAAGACCCCTCACGTCACTGTTGAAGGAGAGAGGCATCCCTTACCGCTGGAGATTTCCTTTTGCGCTCTCGGCTACCAAGAATGGAAAAACGGGCACTCTGCGTGTACCTGGTGACCTTCGGACTTCTGCAATTCACTTCACTTGCCTCAAGTGTCGGTTCCGGACTGGTGCGCGGACTTCGCTATCCCAAATCTTTTGGCGCCCAGGGAATTTCTCCAAAAAGAGCCTCTCCTGAACTCTCGCCGAAAGGTCCCTCAAACCGACGTAACCTCAGGATATGGCAGGAGGGCAGGGACTGAAGAGCCCGACTGGGCCGCACGGATGGAAGGAAGCCCTGTATAGTTGCTGCTATGCCGTGCTGGATGTCTTCTTGGGGTTATACTGTTTGAGTGTGAGGTGTCTTCTGCCGCGAATCTGTGTATCCCATCCCCGCAAGCTGCGGCGAGGGCACAGTCAGACCACCTCCACACCGCTATTATGGGTAGTGTACTATGTATTTTATTATGCTCTTTTTTTTCATTAACAAAGTGTTTGATAAGTTTTGTATTTAGCCTGTACCCCAGGGATCTGGGCATCCTAACTGTGTGGCGGTGGGCATGTCTAAAGAAGATGCTGGCGATCGCTTGGGGGTCGCTTGTTCTGACATAGCCTAGGCTTCTATAGACTGGTCGGTGGCTTCGGGTGGGCCTGGGGGAGCCCTTCCCCCCTCCCCGGTCCCGGTTTGGCATGGGGGTGGGGGGGCTCGTGCTCTCTGGGCGCGGCGATTCCCGGGTCTCCTTATGGGGAAGTAAGGCTGTTTTATATAGAGTTATTAAAGTTTGTCTGATATATGTGTGGACGCCCTCATCCAATGTACGCATTCCATTCCACATGTAGTGGCGAGGGCGACTTTGAACGTAGACGGCTATTATAGTTCTACCTCATACACGTTGAACTCTGTGAGCAGTCATGATGAGTAGCAGCCTTGGCTGTGTTATAGCTGATCCCTGGGTTAATTTGTTAGATAGGCGTGTTTAGACATGTTTAGAACTGGTTGGTGGGCGGAGCAAGTTGGCCTTTCTCTCATGGGTGCAGTTTTCCCCTGCGACAGCCAGAGTTGCACTAAATTGCACTAAGAGTTTTTATATTGCTAGAGAGGGTCCTAAACTTACGCTATAATTTGTATGGAGCCATACCCCTCCATGTGGGGGTGGGGGCCCCTCTCCCTCCTTGATTTTCGCATATGGCCCATCCCTCCTACGCTGGATCTGTCGGAGATTTCACAGCGTTATGATTCGGTTTGCTATTAGGGATGGAGTGGGGCTTTACACATGGCATTGGACAGCTTTCTCCTGCTTTGAACCTCCCTTTTCGAGTTGCTGCAAACGGGGAGTGGAATGGTGAAGAGTTCCCGGGCACTTACACATATTGTCAGCTTGGCTGTGAATGTGAGCTCGAGCTCTTCTAAGGCATCAGGGCTCTTGAATAGTAGAGTGCTGTCTTTTGTCATCTGAGGCTTTATTACTGCTTGATATGCGGGTAGGGTTGACAGATGTCTCTTCGGTCTGGGATGGGCTCATGGGATGCCCCTTTGCCCACCGCTGGTCACTCCCTCGGTGCTTCGACTATGGGGTGGTCCCTGGCGGGAGGGGGGAGCGGGGGCTGGGGTCTCCCTGATGGACACAGCCATTGTAATCTGATTGGTACTGAAGCGGGTGAAGTCGCCCACACCCTTTTGGTCCCCGCTTTCTGGGAAGCGTGTGGAAGCTTTATTGTCCCCTTATTCTAATAGTTTAGATGCTGGGGAGACGGCTGCACTGCACATTCCTGGTGATCTTAAGGATGAGGTTCCACCAGCCAGGGTGACTGAGGAGAGTACCGATCTCCATATTGAAAATCAGTGCATGCCCATGGGAAGGGATTAGTTGCGTCAGTTTGGGATCGCTCACTGTGTAAAATGTTATTTGTCAATTAGCCTATTTTTCTGAATTCTAGCTTTGGCCGGGGGTCTGCTGCTGCCTGGGCCGGCCTTCCATGTTCTCCCTAACATCTTCTCTATTTCAGGAACACCCGGGACCTTATCTAGTAGGGTCCTGACTTTCGCGGGAAGGCGACTGCGGCCTTGCTGCTAAAGGAAAGTATTTGGAGTGGTTCTTTGATCGTATAAGAAATCTACTCCTGGTTAGTTCCTTGTCAATTTCTGTGGTTCTCTAGAACACAGGTAGGTTGTAGTTTCTTCTTTCCCATTTTTCCTGATATTCTAAATTCTTTTCCCTTCTTAACCTCATTTCACTGTCTCTACCCTACTTCTCTTCCCATTCAATACCCATCTTACTCCTGCTGGGGGGAGGGGGGTGACTGGGAGCTTGTTTGCCTGTTTACACCAGGACCTCGTGTGAGAACCCTAGAGGAATTATAGGTTGTAAGGATGGGGGACAACCTCAAAATTAATATTATGTCACTTAATGCTAGAGGTCTTAATACTCCACAAAAAAGGCACTCTCTATTAAGGGAACTTAGGAGGCAGGGAATCCATATTGCTCTGATTCAAGAAACGCATTTCCAGAAGGACAAGGCCCCGCACTTTGGAGATAGAACCTACAAAACTCACCGATATGCTCCCTCCCCACTCTCTAAGACAAAAGGGGTTTCGGTCCTAATTGATAAAGCACTGCCACTTGCTATAACAGCTGAAAGTGTGGATAATGAGGGGAGATTCATTTTTCTGAAGGGTAAGCTTCCTTCTGGAACTCCCATCACGATTGCGAATGTGTATGCTCCTAATAAGGGCCAACAGGGTTTTTTGACTGCAACTCTGAGGCGGCTCAGGTCATTCCAGGAGGAAATTTTGGTTTTGGGGGGAGATCTAAATTGTGCCCTTAACCCACTTGTAGACACATCAGATGCCAAATCAACCATCACTTATAGAGCATTGAAGCAGATTAAGAACTCTCTTTCAAACATTCAGGCTATTGATACTTGGAGATTAATGCACCCTACCGAGAAAGACTACACCTTTTACTCATCGATTCATAACAAATATTCACGAATAGACTATCTTTTCCTATCACAAAGAGATTTAGATAAGATAATGTCAGTTAAAATAGGCTGCTCCTCGTTCTCTGATCACGCTCCTGTGATTCTTGGATTAGAATTCCCTGATAGGGAGCACAAGGAGTGGAATTGGAGGATGAATGCAGGGTAACTGAAAGACAGTAGGATAGTTGACAAGGTGAGAGAGAATATTATACAGTTTTTTAAAGAAAACGCATCTGAGGAACTGAGCCCTTTGACCATCTGGGAAGCTGATAAGTGCACAATTAGGGGTCTTTTGATTCAGGAGGCTAGACTTAAAAAAGAGAGATTGGCCAAACTGGAAGAAATAATGAAGCAGGTGACATCATTGGAGACCAAACACACAAAATCTCTAATGGAGATCCATCTCAGGGAGCTTGAGGAGAAGAGAAGGGAGCTTAAAGATCTAATGGAGAGAGCAATTAGGAGAGCATTTACTTATAGAAGTGGGTTGTTCTATGAGTTGGGGAACAAGGTGGGATATTTGTTGGCAAGAGCATTGAACCCAAGAGGTATGAGGGCCAGGGTTGAGGGGATCCGGGACGCTAAAGGAGTCTTATACCAGAGGGACAGAGACATTGCAGAGCAATTTAGCACCTACTACACTACACTTTATAACCAGGGACAAAGGGAAGCTTTTAGGGGGAAGATGCTGTCTTATCTGAAGGACTCCCAGATGCCCAGACTTACAGAGGAGATTTTAGAACAGCTAGAGTCTCCAATCACTGTCACTGAATTGCAGGAAGCCATTAAGGGTACTAAGCCAGGTAAAGCCCCTGGGCCTGATGGCTTTCCTATATTATATATATTATATTATATTATAATATAAGACATATTCTCCTCAGCTCCTCCCCCATCTGGCCAAGGCTTTTGAAACAACTGCTGAAACCGATGCCCTCTCATCCTCTTCCCTAGAAGCCCAGATAGTTGTCATTCATAAAGCTGGCAAGGATACTTCAGATTGTAAGAATTATAGGCCAATTGCCCTACTGAATGTAGACCTTGCCAAGGCGCTTGCAGGGAGACTGTCAAAGTTTTTGCCCGATCTGATTCTGCAGGATCAGGTGGGTTTTATTAATTCCAGGGAGGCGGGAGACAATGTCATTAAGGCCATAGGTGTCCATTGGTGGGCTACAAATCACAAATCCCAGACGATCATGCTGTCAACAGATGCTGAAAAGGCGTTTGATCCGGTAAGGTGGGACTGGGTAAAAGCAGTTCTAAAGTATATAGGTTTAGGGGAAGCAGCTCTCAATAGGATCCTAGCCCTCTACTCTGATCCGGTAGCGAGAGTGAGAGTGAACAACATATCCTCCCCTAGATTTGAAATCCGGAATGGAACACGCCAGGGGTGCCCCCTATTCCCCTTGATTTTCGCGTTGTCCTTGGAACCCTTCCTTAGGAAGGTAAACCTGAATGAGGGGATTAGAGGTATTATGATAGGTGACAGGGAAAGGAAAGTGGCAGCTTACGCTGATGACATGCTTTTTTTTATAGACTCCCCCAGGATATCGATTCCATCTCTTTTAAAGGAATTTGAAACATTTGGTAAAATCTCAAATTTGAAAATTAATTATAACAAATCTTGCGCCCTTAATATTTCTCTACCAACACAAGAGGCAGAAGCTTTGAAAGCGCTTTTTCCCTTTCCTTGGGGAAGAGATAGCTTCACATATTTAGGAATACAACTTCCTAGGGTATTGAAAGGGTTGTTTCACCTAAACTTTGCTCCCCTAGGGGCCAGGTTGAAGAAAGACCTAGAGGCCTGGAATAAGCTGAAATTGTCCTGGTTTGGCAGAATAGCGGTCTTGAAAATGAATATCTTGCCCAGGATTCTCTCTTCTGCAATGCATTCCAATCACGATACCCCCCCCCCCCCCCCCAGTTTATTAAACAGATGAATAAGGCTTTCAGGGAGTTTGTGTGGCACAAGAAACCTTCAAGAATAAGGAGAGAGATTTTGGTCTGTAGGAGGGAGAGAGGGGGCGCCGGTCTTCCCTGCATTCAAACTTATCTTAAGGCGGTCCATCTGGACAGATTCCTGGATTGGCAGATTAACAAATCCCCAAAAGACTGGGTTAGGATAGAGAATGAGGTGGGTAAGGGAAAATTGGGTAGTATCTGCTTTCTGGAAAAGAAAGATGTCCCGGGTTTTGTGGAAGCACACCCATTGATTCGAGAGACACTAAATAGAGTCAGACTAATAGGCAAGAAGCATTCAGATTTGATCTCAGTCCCGGGCCCACTCACCCCAATCAGAAACAACCCAGCCTTCCCCCCAGGGCTGGATAAAAACTTCCTAGCACAGTGCAGGGGTTTGAAGTCCCCTAGAGTGATACACCTGTATGATAGAGGTCAGTTATTAGAAAGACAGGAGCAGTTTCGGCTCTTTCATACTTCCAATTGCGTCATTTTGCTAAGAGCAAGGAGATGAAGGGAAAAGGAGCAAGGGCGCTCTCAGAGGTGGAAAAGGCATGCTTGGGAGAAGGTCCCAGGAACCACTTGCTATCCTGGGCCTACTCTGTCCTGAGTGATGCTAAATCAGAAATCATGAGACCTTGGGAGGGGAGGACAAGTGGCAAAAGGACCTGGGCATGGACCTTGCACCTGACGATTGGGAAGCTTTGTACAAGGGAGTGCATAAAGGGGTTGCTAATAGCTCCATTCAAGACTAATTATAAAATAGCCACTCACTGGTATAGAACCCCAGAAGGACTTCATAGGACCTTTCCTGGGGTCCCAGATCGATGCTGGAGGTGTGATGCCCAGGGTGCTTCCTTTCTTCACATCTGGTGGTTGTGCCCGAAAATAGCTATTTTCTGGGAGAAAGTTCATGAGGTTACGGGGAAAATTTTGGGTTGCTCTTTGGATTGAGGACCAGCAGGATACCTTCTGAACTGGTCAGCTGATGGTAAAGGTGTGGGGAGTTTGAGTCCTCTGGGGATCCATCTGATGAATGCAGCGAGAGTTCTGATACCTAGGGGTTGGAGAACTCAAAAGACCCCTTCACTTAAGGAATGGTACACTCAAATGAATTATCTGGAAGAAATCCTGCTGACAAAACAGGACAGACTAGAAACCTTTAGAAAGACCTGGACAATTTGGGATATATTCAAAAATTCTGTTGAATTAGCAGAAAAGGATAGTGGATTATATAAGGTGAGAGAAAAAGGAGGAAAAGATTTAAAAGGTTAGGGAACTATGGTTCTTCCTGCCCGGGCACGTTGGAGAGGGCTCCTGCTGTGGTGCCTTGGTGGGGAGCTGGGTTGGCTCCCCCCCTCCCTCTCCCCTCCTCCCACCTCCCCCCTTCTTTTTTCTCCCTCTTTTCTCTCCCTCCCCCCCTTCCCCCCACTCTGTTCATCCCCCCTATACCTACCCTTTGCCTTTCCTTACCCCATTCCCTCCCCCCTTTCTTTGTCTTCATTTCTCCTTCGCTTACCCCCCTTGCCTGCCCTTCCCCCATCTTGTTCACCTATTACTCCTTCCCCTCTTTCCTGTTCTTCATGTTTTGTCTCTCCTCCTCTCCCCACGGTCCATTTGGGACTGCCGGGGTCGTGATGGGGACCGTGGGGAGTAGGAGAGGGATACATGGGTCACTAGCGTCAACATGGGAGTGCAAGTTGTCACCCGGGAGAGGCTACTGGCGGGTTTTGGGCTCTGGCAGCAGCGGATCCTAGGCTATCAGCCAATACCTGTTAGCCAAAATCTTTTTGCAAAGTCTTGTTTATCCACAGAGACAAATAATTGTCTCGTCCTTAATCTCATTACCACCATTTTATGTCTCTCCAGTCATCAATTTTGCCAAATAAATTTGCCTTGACTTGACTAACAGTGATTTTTATATTATTTTATTCCACATCTAATTAGAGACGTAGCCATGCATAATGCATGTCTTCAATCTTTCAAAGTTGTGCTGAAATTATAGATGGTTTGCTTATTGCAATAATTGGGCCCAAGAAGGCATTTAAAATATTTCACCAGAACCAACCATCTGCCTACGCAAGACAATGAGATATATTACAAGGCGCGTAAATCCTCTGTATAAACAATTGAATTCCCTCCGCTGTACGTCTTGGTAAGTACTGATAATCTTAGACATCTAAATAAAACATCTCTGCTCTCTTCACCAGAAGAGAAGTTGCGCTATGGTCGGGTAATTGGTTAATTGCTTCTCTAGAGGAGGGGAGGTTCTTACTGAGAAAATGTGAGCTGCCTTTCTTAAAACAAATGGAGGTGGGTTATAACTCCCTTTTGTGTCGTACCCTCAAGCAGGCCATCTGGATATGGTGTAGCAAGAAAAGTAAACATACCTGACAAGTGTCTTATACAGTGAATGATCTGAAGATTCAATTCAAAGTGGACCTGAAACGGAGAACTCTATCCACGGATCCTGGATCCACGTCCTGAAGAAGCAGGCACCCAGGTCTGTGATACGCATGGGACTCCTGGGTAGTGATGAGGCGAAGTGGGGACTATCTGGTTCGAAAGCCCTGCAGCCAAATAGTCCCCAGTATTCGGCATTAAGCAATCCTGAAAGCCGAATACAATTACTCCAGCTACCACTACTCTTTGAATTGGTATAGGGGTCCCTTGGACCCCTTACCAGTTCACAAACAGTTAATAACATATAAAAAAAAAACCTCCGGTCCCATGCTGCTCGGCAGCCAAGGTGCAGCTGTTGGTGTAAAGGGGGACACAGGTGCTTCTCCCTTCTAACTTGGCGTCTAGCCAAGACTAATAGCTGCATGCTAGGGTGGGAACCTTTTGTTCTACAGTGATTGAGCCTATGTGGAATCCCCCCCAATGTGACTATCGACATCACTGGAGGGGAGGGGCATAGGGGGAGGATCTCCAGGGTGGAGTGAACCAGACCAAATCGGCAAGATCTTGGTCGAATCTAGCTTCGGTTCGGATTCAAAGGTCATCACTACTCCAGGTGCCTCCACACACGGACCCCTGGAATATCTTTCATATGTACTGTAGTATGAGCTGTTCTTGCTACTTTTTTACCTGTTGATTGTGTTTCATTTTGTGGTGGTCTCACTTTAATACCTAATGTTTTCCCTTATCTCTTAGTTTGTTTTATTGTTATTGGATTTTTATACACATTTTGAATATAATTTGTCCCTTTTAGAATAATAGCTTTGGTATGTACAGTACATCTGCATTGTTTTACCATTGGAATTATCAGTTAGCAATCGGGACTTGTTTGGTGTTTGGAGCTTTTGAATGAATGTATTCCATTTCATGTAAATTTGTAACAAAGATTAGAGCATATGTTGCTGTATACTATAAAATGGTCATTCTTATTTGCAGGCATTGCATTCAGTCTAACAGTATGCAATGTCACGCAGCTGCTTCTAAGGACAGCAAGATATTTTCTAGCATTATAAGAGACATGGAATCATGGGATCCTAAGTAATATTGCCCTTTACAGGGCACTGGCTTGGGCTCATCTGTCTTGAGAGGAGATGCCTATGGGGGGCATGATCAACTTGTATAAATATATAAATGACCAACACAAAAAATATGGGTAAACAAATACTTCATGTACACTCCTCTCTGGAGAAAAAAAGATTTGGTCTGCATAGCAAGGTGTGACATCCAGATACTTTCATAAAAACATCAGAACTGCACAGGCCTAAATTTATAGGTCGCTTACTGAAGACATTGGATAGCACAAATAATAAAGTTACGAAAGGAAATGTAATTACAGGAAGCCAGGTCTGGACTATAGGGTAGATGGTTAAATTCCATGAAGATGCAGCAGTTTGTGATTTGTGAGACTTCTGACCTGGTGCATTTTTGTGAAGCTCCTGGTGACAACTAGAGATGAGCGAACTTTAGAAAAATGCGATTCGGCCGATTCGCCGAATTTTTTGGAAAAATTTGTTTAGGTCCCAATTTATTTGCGACGAATCGCTATTAAAAACGGCTATTTCTGGGCTTCCGAGAGTCTCCATAGGGTTACAAAACATTTTGCTTGGCTGTAACATGCATAGGATGCATGCTGAGTTAGTGAAATAATATTGTAAAAAAGTATGACATGCAGATCAGAGGCATCGCTATTAGATTCGCTATCGCAGAGCGGCACAATTAGAGAGCCTTGAGGTGGCATCAGCATGATGAGCCCATATATTGCCTGAAAGACACACTCTGGACTTGGCAGCAGCATAGGGAGCCCATATATTGCCTGAAAAACACACCCTGAATTTGGCAGCAGCATAGGGAGCCCATATATTGCCTGAAAGACACACTGGAGTTGGCGGCAGCATTAGGAGCCCATATATTGCCTGAAAAACACATTGGAGTTGGCAGCAGCATAAGGAACCCATATATTGCCTGAAAAACACACCCAGGAGTTGGCAGCAGCATTAGGAGCCCAGATAATGCCTGGAAGAGACTCTGGAGTTGGCAGCAGAATAAGGAACCCATAAATTGCCTGAAAGACACACCCTGGATTTGGCAGCAGCATTAGGAGCCCATATATTGCCTGAAAGACACACCCAGGAGTTGGCAGCAGCATAGGGAGCCCATATATTGCCTGAAAAACCCACCCTGGAGTAGGCAGCAGCATAGGGAGCCCATATATTGCCTGAAAAACACATTGGAGTTGGCAGCAGTATTAGGAGCCCATATATTGCCTGAAAAAACACATTGGAGTTGGCAGCAGTATTTGGAGCTCATATATTTCCTGAAAAACACATTGGAGTTGGCAGCAGCATTAGGAGCCCATATATTGCCTGAAAAACACATTGGAGTTGGCAGCAGCATAAGGAACCCATATATTGCCTGAAAAACACACCCAGGAGTTGGCAGCAGCATTAGGAGCCCGTATATTGCCTGAAAAACACACCCTGAATTTGGCAGCAGCATTAGGAGCCCACATATTGCCTGGAAGAGACTCTGGAGTTGGCAGCAGCATAATGAGCCCATGAATTGCCTGAAAGACACATCCTGGATTTGGCAGCAGCATTAGGAGCCCATATATTGCCTGAAAGACACACCCAGGAGTTGGCAGCAGCATAGGGTGCCCATATATTGCCTGAAAAAAACACCCCGAATTTGGCAGCAGCATAGGGAGCCCATATATCGCCTGAAAAACACATTGGAGTTGGCAACAGTATTAGGAGCCCATATATTGCCTGAAAAAACACATTGGAGTTGGCAGCAGTATTAGGAGCTCATATATTGCCTGAAAAACACATTGGAGTTGGCAGCGGTATTAGAAGCTCATATAGCCTGAAAAACACATTGGAGTTGGCAGCAGCATTGGGAGCCCATATACTGTATTGCCTGAAAAACACACCCTGGAGTTGGCAATAGCATAGGGAGCCCATATATTGCCAGAAAAACACACCCAAGAGTAGGCAGCAGCATTAGGAGCCCACATATTGCCTGGAAGAGACTCTGGAGTTGGCAGCAGCATAAGGAACCCATAAATTGCCTGAAAGACACACCCTGGATTTGGCAGCAGCATTAGGAGCCCATATATTGCCTGAAAGACACACACAGGAGTTGGCAGCAGCATAGGGAGCCCATATAGTGCCTGCAAAACACCCTGGAGTTGGCAGCAGCATAGGGAGCCCATATATTGCCTGAAAAACACACCCTGGAGTTGGCAGCAGCATAGGGAGCCCATAAATTGCCAGAAAAACACATTGGAGTTGGCAGCAGTATTGGGAGCCCACATATTGCCTGAAAAACACATTGGAGTTGGCAGCAGCATAGGGAGCCCATATATTGCCTGAAAAACACACCCAGGAGTTGGCAGCAGCATTAGGAGCCCACATATTGCCAAGCCATGTCCAAGAGACAACAGTATGTGCCCACTCATCCAACGCGCAGAAGCTAAATGTTCTCCTCTATGCTGTCATTTCTTTGCGAAGAAGGCAGTACCAGCCCTGTACAATTTTGTTGAACAGAAGGTGGGCCAGTCCTTTAGCCTGTCAGTGTGTACCAAAGTGCACGGCAGCGCCTACGTCTGGAGCTGTAACTACGGTCAGGGACAATACATATCCTTTAAGGCCCACTGGGTGATTGTGGTTCCTGCACAACCACAACAGCAACTTGGACAGGTCCCTCTGCTGTGGCCTCCACGCTCCTAGGTCGTTGTGCCTGTGACAGTGCACTTGCACTTAGCAATGGTGTCACAGAAAAAGTGCCTAATTGTCAATTACATATTAATTATTAACATTTATCTTATTTTAACACATTTATAATAATAACATTATAACATATAACATAATAACAATAACATATAACATAATAACAATAACATATAAAATTTATCAAATTTTTTTGGGGGGGTTAATTTTGTATTTTTTTTTTTTATATTTTGTATTTTTTAAAAATATCTATTTTTATTTTTTTTTGTATTTTGGGTTTATTTTAAATATTTTTTTTCATTGTCTTTTTTTTAAATATTTTGTTACTTTTTTTACAATTTTTTTTTCATTTTTGTTTTTTTTTTATATTTTTCAAAATATATATATATATTTTTGTGGTATTTTTCTTTCTTTTTTTCAGTGCCCTTCCAGTCTACCATGTGTGCAGGACACAGCGGTTTCACGCTGTTCTTCAAATGGTTTGCCTTGAGCCACGGAGTCACACATGGGAGGAACTGCTAAAAATCATAAATCAACAAATGAAATCACGAAAACTGCAAATGAGAACCATGGTGACTGACAATGGGAAGAACATCTTGTCTGTGCTGCGACGAGGAAGCCTGAGCCATGCGCCCTGTATGGCACACGTGTTCAACCTAGTTGTCAAGCATTTTCTGAAGTCTTCCCCCCATCTGCAAGACATCCTAACACTGGGAAGGAAACTTTGCATGCACTTCAGCCACTCCTACACCGCCAAGCACACCCTTCTTGTGCTACAGCGTCAGAACGGTATCCCCCAACAGAGTCTGATTTGCGATGTTTCCACCCATTGGAATTCCACCCTCCATATGTTGGATCGACTATAAGAACAGAGAAAAGCCATCACTGATTTCTTGCTGATCCAAGCGGATAGGGGGACTCCCCTGTGTAACTTTAATGTAAACCAGTGGCAGCTCATACGTGACACCTTTCGTTTGCTCATGCCCTTTGAGGAAGCCAATTATTAGTCAATCGCCAGGACTACGGGATGAGCGATGTGATTCCACTGCTTCATGTACTACAACACATGTTGGAAACCATGGCTGGTCAGGGCACTGGAGACATGGCGCCTACATTTCATGGCCACAAGAAGCCGTTGGGCGCTATAGTGGAGGAGGAGTAGGGGGTGGGGCACAGCGAAGCACAGTTTAGGTTTAACAAAATGGCCATTTTATCTAGTCATCTGACAGGAGAGGAGGAGCAGGAGCAGCCAGAGGAGCTAGAGAGTTGTGAGGAAGGCGAGACAGAGGACCCAGACACACCATGGCAGTATGCAGTGGAGATGGAGACAGGTAGTCCCTCCGAGTCACTTGCACAAATGGCACGAAGCATGCTCACGTGCTTGCGACCGCAGAATTGTCTCCATTTGTCAGTGGGATGACTTCTGGCTCTCCACCTTATTGGACCCGCGCTACTGGCACAAAATTTTACAACCACTGAGAGGGAGGACAAACTAACCTACTACAGAAACATTCTACGTAGTCAGTTGGCCGATGCCTATCTGCGCCATGGTCCATACTCTCGCAGGTCTGACTCGGGGGGACCTCTGCGCTCACCTTCCACTGCCATGGCTGCTGGAGGGGGTGGCAGGAGCAGCAGTTCCATCAGCAGCAGCCTGAGTCTTCAGTCGCTAATGAGTAGTGTCACCCGCATAGTGAGGCTAATCATGAGCAGCAGAAAGACCTGGAGCAGGCCCTGAACCAGCAGGTAGTGTCATACCTTGACATGACCATGCCAACGCACCTTGAGGACCTGCTGGATTTCTGGGCAGCCAAACTTGACTTGTGGCCGCAACTGGCAGAGTTTGCCCTGGGAAAGCTGTCCTGACCAGCGAGTAGTGTGCCATCTGAGTGGGTGTTTAGTGTGGCGGGGGCCATAGTCATTCCAAGGAGAACTCGTCTGTCCACGAAAAATGTGGAGAGACTCACCTTTGTGAAGATGAATCAGGCATGGATCAGCCAGGATTTCCAGCCACCAATGGCTGATCCATGGTAGTAGCTGATACATGGTAGCTCCTTATGCTGCTGCCAACTCCAATGTGTGTACTCTTAAAAGACACATGCTAGCATATTTGTGATCCCCCCCGGAAAAAGGCAATGGCTGTTGGCAATTTGACAATGTGACTTTCTTTACAAAATGCAACCAGTTACCAGACAGGTACTCTTGAAATGTTTATGCTAGTATTTGGGATGCCCCTTCTTCAAATACATAGGCTGGCTGCTTTTACAGTGGAAAAGTGACTTTCTTTACAAAATGCAACCAGTTTGTAGACAGGTACTCTTGAAATATTTATGCTACTATTTGGGATGCCCCCTCTTCAAATACATAGGCTGGCTGCTTTTACAGTGGAAAGTGACTTTCTTTACAAAATGCAACCAGTTAGCAGACAGGTACTCTTGAAATATTTATGCTAGTATTTGGGATGCCCCCTCTTCAAATACATAGGCTGGCCGGTTTTACAGTGGAAAAGTGACTTTCTTTACAAAATGCAACCAGTTAGTAGGCAAGTACTCTTGAAATATTTATGCTAGTATTTGGGATGCCCCCTCTTCAAATACATAGGCTGGTTGCTTTTACAGTGGAAAAGTGACTTTCATTACAAAATGCAACCAATTAGTAGACAGGTACTCTTGAAATAATAATGCTAGCACGCTTTTTAAAGAAAGACACCTGGAAAAGGAAAAGCTAAATAGGCAGGTGTGTTATTAAAACTAAATAGGCTTGAAAGCTAATGCAAACACTTTAAACTTTCACTGTCTTTCTCTGTCACTGTCACAGGCTCTCTCCTTCTCTATCTGTTCCTCGCTTCTAATGTTCTTTGTTCTTTCTATCTATCTACTATCTATCTATCCATCCCTCGCTCTCTTCCTGCCTGATCTGCTATGGCCGCAATACAGTGTCAGAGAATGAGCTTCCGCAAAATGGCTGCCGCTTATATAGGCCTGTGACATCATCGGTAAGCCTGTCTGCTGATAGGTAGCATGTGACGCCTACCCAGGATTCCTTGCCCATGGGACATGTCCTGACATGTGGATCTACCATTGGGCTGGATAGCAGTAAATGGAGTTTTAAGGAAGCGATTCGAGCGATTTGCGGCGATATTCAGTATCGTTACGAATCAAATTTTTCCTGAAATTCGTAACGAATTCGGGTTTATCAGATTCAATTCGCTCATCTCTAGTAACAACTATCCACCTGTCAGGACTGTACCGGACACCTGTCTGTCTTGAGCTGATAACCCCCAATCTCCACCGCCTCTTCTGCCTATAGACAAGCCCCCGCTTGTAGGAGACACGGGTAATGCCTCTCCTACTCGGTTACCCCCAGGACTTATAGGGCGCAAAGGTTACCAGCTTAAGATGGAGACTGATGAATGGCAGGGAGTCCCGAATGAGGATGCCGGTTGGCGAAAGTCCAAGTACAGGCCGTGGTCAAACCGGGAGGTCACGGGGCGAGGTATCCAAAGGAGGAAACGAAGAGTGGTCAAACTTGCCGAGGTCAAATCCAGGAGGTCACGGTGCGAGGTATCCAGAGGAGGTAACGAAGAGTGGTCAAACTAGCCGAGGTCAAAATCCAGGAGGTCACGGTGCGAGGTATCAGAAGGGTCAGGCAAACTCGTGGTCAGGCAAGCAAAGGTCAGGGCGGGCAGCAAACAAGAGAGGTCAAGGTCCAAAGCCAAATAGTAACGAGAAACAGGATAAGCACGCTTCCAGAACCCAGAGACTATAACGGGCACTGGGATACCGGAGCAGAAAGGCTTTATAGAAAATACTGGCCATTGGGGAAAAGGGAAAATGGAGGGAATCAGGGTGATAGGTGCATAACAGGATAATGGGATTGGTCCCAGGAGCTGGACGGCCCAGGCCAGACAGGCCGACCAGTCCCTGGGCCCGATCCCAGGATCCAGCCAGAGATTGGATACTTTAAACTTGCCCCCGGCGGGCGCGCTGGGGAAAGCGCCGCCGGGAGGCATAAAGGAGACGTGCTCGCGCGCGCGCGCGAGCACGTTGAGTGTCGGGCGCGCCCCCGCCAGGAGGGGGAAGCGCCGCATCATCGAGGAGAGCAGCAGGTCCGCGCAGCCGCGCGGAGCACGCTGCAACGCAGCCACCAGCAGCGTCCTGCGCCGCCATCCCCTGGACCCCACGACGGCGCCGAGGAGACGGCGGACCCGGGGACAGTCGGGCAGCAGCCCGCCGGGAGCCACCCGACAGCGCGCCGCGGAACCAGGAACGGTGACGAGGTAAGTGCCTAACACCACCACATTCTTCTTTGATTCTCTCACCTAATGCTTCCATTGTTGAAACATGGTGGTCTCCAGTAAAAGTTGTCTTGCGCGGCATGTATTCTAGTAATAGAACTTATTCTGTATCCCAAAAACTGTTGCCACGACCTTTCCAGCTGCTGCACACAACATTTCTTTGGAGTTGATGACCCCTTGTATAGACTCTTGTTTGATCATGGTGGTGGACCCATGTTTCACCATCTATAACAAGCCTTTAAGCCTGTCTAAATTCTCATTGGCTAAATTGCTGGTAACATTTTTTTTCAGGCATCAACATTTGTGGCACCTGATTTGTGACATCATCAAACATCATGAATGATTCTGAAAACTGTGCGAACTGAAATGTCTAATTCGTTAGCTAGAACACAGATTGTGAAAAACCATCTTCCAAAACCATAGCCTCTACTTTAGAGTACTTTTCCACTAAAGATGCTTAAATCAGACCCTCAGCATCATTTGATGAACAGCCCAAACCCTTAAAAAACTATTCACATCTAAAATGAATATATTTTAAGTTTTTAGTTGCTTACTTATTATTCTTTCCCCCACTGATCTTGTTGGGGAAATTTTAGGTAGACTCAGCAGCCTTCGTCAAGGAAGAGCTATGCTTAAATGGATTTCGAATTCTGAGAAACCTCTTGTCACACAAAGACTCGCGGACACTGCGTAGATTGCGTATATCCCCGGAAAGGTCACTCTCGAAAATGCTCCCGCTGGCTTTTATTACAGTGAAACAAATTGGCATCTTAGGACATATTTGGGCACATGTTACATCCAATCACAAATGAGCAGTCAAAACCGTATACATGAGCTCATAGTGCTGGCTCATCTGATAGATGGTAACAGCTGTTGATGGCTATATCACCTTTCTATAGCGAGTGGTTATTTTTACAACAGCTAGTACATTTAAAAAGAGACCTCTATATCTTAGATTATACGGATTTCAGAAGTCAAATCAAATTAAATAATTCTTTAACAATCTTCAACTCTATTCAGGACTCCAGGATACAGGCCATCTTGACTCACATACTGCATCCCATACTGAGGAGAGGGGTCAAAAGTGCAGTGAGGCAGGTTATAGCTGTGCTTTGCACAGACAGAGCAGAGCTGGGGTCAGAAAAAGGATAGCAATCCCAGAATGCAGGGCAGAATAGTCAGAAGACACTTCCTGTCTGCAAGCAGCCTGAGACTCTATGCGCTGACATCTTGGATGTTAAAATGCTCAAAAAACGCGATAGGTGCAAATAGGATGATATTTTAATGTGAGCAATCTGTATGTACAGGGTGAAGGAAACATACAAGATAGGCTCTTTTTCAGGGTGAAGGGCTGGTTTAAACAAGTTGCCCTGAATGGTGGTAAAAGGTGCATCATCACCATATTCAGCAATCATCCTTCCACTGATTTTTTTTAGGCTTCTTTCTTCCTCTGTAAGGAATTGAATCACCAAATGAAGCCCCCAATCTCTTACTTTTCTTTGTAGACCCACCCTGTACTTCACTTGTCATCCTGTCACTTCCAGTGCTTTAATCAGACCAAACTGCTACTGTATGTGTTTCACATCCAGACATGTCTCAACTTGCACAGACAGCTCTCCAACACTGATATAACATACTGGGTTAGATAACTTACTGAATATATATATATATATATATATATATATATATATATTTTCTGCCACTAACGCACATCTTTGCTGAGAAAAATGCGAATGATTTTCCAAGCTGTCCTGATTAATTATTTACCTGGTTTCCCTGACAAGAGAGAATGAGATCCCTGCGTTGTTTGCACGAGATGAGACGCAAAGTTCATCACAAAAAAGATCTGCCAGATGTGCTTTTATACCCGGGAAATCGGATCTCGGTGAGGCGGGATATTGAATAATGCATCCTATGAATTAACCATTAGATACAGTAGACTCTTCACCACTAATAAGATGTTTGTTTATCTTCACTAAGAAATCGGGATTGAATATGTTTTGCTTTTAGTTTTTTGATTTTTTTTTTTTATAAATCAGCAGAAATCATGTTTTTTTTTTAGATAAAATGATGGGATGAATCAGCATATGTCTGGTAAAACATTTATAGAAATACACAACTGACCTGAATAAAATGTTGGAATGTAATTCTTCTGATACGTTATGCTTCTCAGGGGTTTAGTGCATATATGCTCAGAGGTCCAGCGGGCCATAACAGCGGAAAGGCAGCACGCGCCTCTGGTTATGATACCTAGCGCTGCAAGATGTTACAGGCGCTAGGTCAACAGGATGGAAATTTCAAAGGATCATTTACCAGGAGGCTTGAATAATTTACATGAACCTAATGTCATGCAAAAAAATTTTACAATATGGGTTGGTCCCCAACAAGTAGCTCAGGAACCACATCTGGCTCATGGCCCCTGCTGTGTGGCTAGCAGTCTGTCTTTGGGTTAATGAAGAGTTAGACAGAGAGGGGTGCACTGGTATGGAAATACCATTAAAGTAGACTGAAAGTCAAAAAAGCAAGCAAGTAAATTGCACCCCTAAAGCCCTACTCTGGCAATCAGTGGCATCAACTATTTGAGAGGGCTTAAAAATAGTTGATCCATAACTGCATGGCAATCAGTGGCCATCTTGACGCATTCATAAGTTTTAGAAGATACATATGTTTACACTGATTGAATGAAGATTCTGCAGTGAACAGTGATAACGAAACATTGTTATAGCTTTACACACACACACACACACACACACACACACAAACAATCCCTCTATGCTGCATAACTGCATGGCAGCGGCCATCTTGCTACATTCATGAGTCCAGCTTTTGAAACACCCAGTCCCACAGTCAAAATTGCCTCACATATCAGTGCAAACCTCCTTTATTTCTAATAGATATCCATCAGCTGTAATGACTCATTGCTCTGCTGCATAGCTGAAAGAAGTGTAACATTTTAGAAGATACAAATGTTTACACTGAAAAAATGCAGATTCCGCAGTGAACAGTGATAAAGAAACATTGTTACAGCTTTACACATACACACACACAAACACACACACACACACACACACACACACACACACACACACTCCCTCCATTCTGCATAACTGCATGGCAGTGGCCATCTTGCCACATTTATTAGTCCAGTTTCTGAAAAACCCAATCCCACAGTCAAAATTGTCTCACATATCAGTGCAATACTTCTTTATTTCTAGTAGAAAGCTATCAGCTGTGGTGACTTATTGCTCTGCTGCACAGCTGAAAGAATTGTAATATTTTAGAAGCTACAAATGTTTACACTGATTGAATGCAGATTTCGCAGTGCGCGGTGATAAAGAAATATTGTTGCAGCTTTACACACACACAATCACTCTATGCTGCATAACTGCATGGCAGCAACCATCTTGCCACATTCATGAGTCCAGCTTCTGTAAAACCCAGTCCCACAGTCAAAATTGTCTCACATATCAGTGCAATCCTCCTGTAAAACTTTGTCAATACTGTGTCTACATTGGAAGGGGAAAGAGACAAATTAAGGCCCTTATTTAACAAGGGATAGCGACAGGTAGCGACTGGTGAGCGGCCGGTAATGACGGGCCCCGCCACGAGAACGCCGGCTCCCCACCACAATCACACATTTATCAAGCCGATCCTGCTTAGCGACTGAGATAGCGCCAGATAGCCACTCATTCATCATTATTCCAGCCTCAGCCCACAGCGCCAGCGTCCGACTTTGAACAGCGACAGGTATGACCCCTCACTACCTGGCGCTCTCCAATGCATTTCAATGGAACAATCTTTAAATATTCAAAATTAATTGTTATTAATTTTTTTTTTTTTTTTAAATGTGAAAAATTCTGTGACCACTTCTGCCAGGTATGACCTCTCGCTACCTGGCGCTCTCCAATGCATTTCAATGGAACAATCTTTAAATATTCATAAATAATTATTAATTTTTTTTTTTTTTTAAATGTGAAAAATGCTGTGACCACTTCTGCCATTTTTAATAATTTTTTTTAAGGTAAAAAAAATAAAAAAAAATAAAAAGTACAGAATTGATATTACAGGTCTGATATTAATGTATTCATATTACAAAATTATTTAAAAAACTTGTTTTTTTGTTTTTTTTGTTTCCAAAAATATGGTTGTTTGGGGGTTAAAAAACTACTTTTAACCCATCGCCGCCAGCGCTCTGGGGTTTAAACATGCATTTCACAGCGCGAGAATTTTTTGAGCGTGATATGGTAGAAGCCGGTCGCTCTGACCAGTCGCTATCATGCGCTCCCATACAGCGCGGAACCTGTCAAATAGCGACTCCTCACCCAATATTCAACATTACGGCAAACCGACTGAGTCGCTATCAACTACCGAACAACGGCCAAGCTCAGCGACTACTAGCGGGCGCTCTGAAAATGCCGCTACAGTCGCTCAACTGTCGCTACCTGCCGCTGTTAATGAATCGGCCTCCCCGTTTCACTGTCAACATAGCTCTCCAATTCCTGGATGAAACACTGTAGGTCCTGAATGAAGCGGTGGGCTGGTTGCTGCAAATGAGCAGCTGGTTGCCAATAACTAGTCCCTGCAAAAATAGAAAACAAAAAGGTTAGATTGGGTGTCTTGTGATGTGTTTGAGATTGGGAATACCCACTGACCACTCCTATTTGTATACAGTTACAGTCTGAAGCGGGCCATGATCTTGAAGTCTTAAAGGAGCCACAGCAATAGATAAATTGGGAGCAGGCTTACCCGAGGTTGTCCTAAACCTCAAGTGCAAGCCATAGGGTGGAAGGGTCAAAGACCTTGCAATACAGCCTTTGGTTTGCACTTGAGGTTTAGGGCAACCTCGGGTAAGCCTGCTCCCAATTTATCTATTGCATTGTATGTCCCAAATGGGCTCTCAGAGATTAGAGTTAGGACTGCACCCCACAGAGGCACCTTGGCGCTGGTGGTGCAGCTTAAGCATACTTCTGCAGATGTGTGTGACCGAGCCCTCTGTTGTTAACCAAGTTTAGAGACAGATTGTAGGTTGGTCTGCAAGCTAACAGGGTTGAGTGCTGTGGCTCCTTTAAGACTTTTGTATTCTAATTGCCCTGCTAACGTGCACCTCCCAGCTTAGTTATAAATGGTCTGAGCGACTGCCACCCCTCCTTTGGGCCATGATCTTGGGGAGCTACATCCTGTTGGTGGCTTCTGGGGCATTTTGAGCTCTCTTCCTCTGGGTCCTTTCATCTATTTGGGGAATAGGTCAAAAATATATATTTGTGTCATGTGGAAAGGCTTTTAGAGTGTCCCTATTAAACAATTATTGTTTTCACTTTTGGACGTACCAATGCTGGTTGGGCGAAGGATCCAATCTGAGGGTGAATCATGGCTCCTGCCCAATGCATTCACCCCTGGGTTCGGGTGTCTGGGAACATGGGAACAGTGGTGCCATGGAAGAAGACAAGGGAGGAGGACAAGAGGATGTGGGCAAGGGGAGGGAGCAAACCCTTTGACCTGCCTGGCATAGTATCCGCCGGGGTGTGTGGAGACTGCGTCTTTGAGGCATCCTGCATCTTATGCAGGGTGTTGAGACAGCGCCTTTGGGTGGGCTGGTGTGTTTTAAACGCATGTAGATCACAGTCTAAATGCATTGACGCATGCAGCTTGAACAAGAAGTGCATGGGAGTATGAAGATCGCATGATAAATGCATGGGCAGATGCAGGCAGATCGTAGATTAAGTGCATACACACAGGGATATTCCATAACATGTGCATACAATTACAGCAAGATGTAAGAATGCCTGCATGGACGTGGATCCACTAGTTCCCAGGAAGACCAATTACACTTAACCTAGCCAGGCCCTACATTGATGCAGCCTCCGTGCCATCACTGGCCTCAATAGGCCAAAGGCACTTAACACACAGGCCCTGTGCCTTGGGGCAGGGTTCGGTACAGTTCCTGGGGGCACAAAAACACAGTTAAAGAATGCATGGATAACAGAGGCTGGTTTGGGAGCAAACTAATTAAATGAATGATTCAGATATCCTACTCTTACGTACACAGCGCAGGTGCCATCGGGCATGCTCCTCTCCAGCATGTGCATCCAGGTGGATCCCGGAAGTGTGTGACGTCATTCAAATAACGGCAGATGCAGTGCCCTTCAATTTGGCTTGGCATCTCCTGTGTTGTCCCCGACGTGTGACTTGCAACAAGGGCTAATCATACATAGTGAACAAGCAGCAAAGACATTGGGGGCTGGTAGGAACATTGATTTAGTTAGACACTCGACATTGGGCAAAAGGGGGAAATAAATGGAGCTAGCAAGAAGAGGAAAAGAGGGAAACGGTAACCTAGCTGGAACAACATGATACAGTTGAACACGAGAAGTAACAGGACAACCAATCCCAGAAAGGATAACTAACTCTCCAGTGGCGAATGGGTCTAATACTGGTGAAACGAGCAATTGATGCATTGCTTGACTTTGGACTTGGTGTGGCAGAGGCTACTTGACAGAATTCTCGCACTCACTCGCATGCTGATGGACATTACTCCCTTGTTTTATGCATGATTTAGGGAGAGAAGTCAAATATATGGCACATGTTGAGAAGACTTGCGCGTCATTCTCGCACATGATTGCATGTCGTGAGATATTTCTTGCAACAATGCAAGTTACTCACACCCCATGATGAATTAGGCCTTCAATGGCTTGTTTGTAATTTTAAAAGAAGGCACCTCTTATTGATTGTAAAAGCCCCATTCCTCCAGGTTACATCAGTACCACATATGTATAAGTAGATGCCAGTTCCTGCCCAAAAGACATCCCAAACTGAAAAGAGCACTTTATGAGAATTTCAAACAAAGTACATTAGTGTACACTATCAAATTTTTAAGGAAATTGTCCTGAGCTGGTTCTGCTGGGAAGGGGGGGCCCTAAGCTTTTATTAAGGGGTTAAACCCTTAAAGATGTTTAAAAAAATGTTGTGGGGATTCCCCCCAGGTCACATTCTTGCCACAGGTGACTTGCCAGTCCCTCCGGCCCTGTGAACTGGTATAAAGGTCTCAGGGATACCAGTTCACAAAGGGTTAAATATAAAAAAACAGACATAAAAAAGTATTTTATTTATTTTTTTATTTTAATGAAATTAATTTAATGTAATTACCTCCATCGCTGATTGCTGCCTCCCACACTGTCGCTGACAGCCGCAAGTGATTGGTGGAAGCAGGGTGCGTGGGCAAAGGATCAGATTCCTCTGCCCCCCACACCCACTTCCACTGATCACCTCTGGTGTCTTCTGCTCACTCCCACCGCTGGGAGAAGTCTTTTGTAGCAGCTGACTGAGATGATGTCATCTCTCTCGCCCAATAAAATTCCCCTCCCTGCTGAATCCGCCGAGCTACCAGAAGCCACATGGGGCAGAGAATGGGTGTTCTCTGCCCCGCTAAAGACCCCAGGGGAGGATCAGATGCCCCCGGGGAAAGAGGAGACCCCCCCCCCGGTACTGGATCTCGGAAGAAGGTGATCGGCTTTCTTATTTTTGGCCCGCAAAGCTGGGGAAACACCAGGCACATAGATTCTACGGGTTATATCTTTATTTATTACTTTATAATTTTGGTATATTGTAATCACTCACCATTTGGACTGCTTGTTTTGAAGATCTTGATCTAGGTAGTGTTAGATACTTACAGGAATCACCGCCCACTGACCTCCTCTGTTTGGATATTCATGTATATGTTTTAACTATAGTTTGTAATGTATGTGTTGATGATCCAATTTAATAAAATGAAATGTGTTTAATGACTAATGTGTCAGTGCAAATAATTTTTCCTTTTAAAAATCTGCCATTGCAATGTATGGAGCCGGATGACAGATGGCTTTAAACAATATAACAGTGGGAATTTGTTGTGCTTGTTACATTGTACAGCAGGAGGCAACAGCATAAATTATAAAGCTCTGAATACAGCTGCATCTATAGGTTTGATTCAGCACCAAGAGAATTTTCTTTCTCATTGTTTTTTTTTGGGGGGGGGGGTGAATTGCTTTTTCTCATGATTTTTTGTCTTCGGTCCAATTGAGCACCTTATGGTTGATTCAGAGCCCCTTGCTCGAAATTTTTTTTTGCATGAATATTTCAGTTCTCGGCCACTTTTCCACCTCGTCTGACTGGTCTGCGAGAATTTTTGGTGTGAACTGTTTTTTAAAATTTTTAAATAATTTGCACCGCTTAAAACAGCTTAAATCATTTTCTCTCTAATCATTGGCAAAGGCATTTTCTCTAAAGAAAAGTGAGAAAAATGCTCACGGTGCTGAATCAACCCTTATATGGTGTGAGATGAAAGTTGCAAGAATATCAGCTTTTCCAAGCAATGTATTTTTGTGTAGCGTTATGCAGCATTCTTCACTGTAAATTCAAAATCACAGAAAACACACTCAGGCATCACAGAAAGCTGTGATTCATCTATGAGCTGTTTACATTATATTAGTGGGCTTATGTTCAGTATACAAGGTATTACAGCAGCCACAGCTCTCAATTGTAACCATAAGCCCTAGCCTTATTATTACAATTACAGAGCATGACTCATCCCTGCTTGATACATTGTACAGCAGGAAGGAGGCAACAGCACAAGGTAAAAAAACTCCAAGCTAGAGATTTACAGGCTGATTCATTACTAACGCCAGGTAGCGACAGATGAGCGTCTGTAGTGTGGATTTCAGAGCGACTGCTAATAGTCGCTGTGCTCGACCATGGATCTTTGATTCAGAGCGCCTCAGTCGCTGTGCGGCATTGATGAATATGATGTGTGAGTTGCAGTACTACACTGTATGGGAGCGAATGGTAGCACCAGCTCAGTGCAACCGACTCCCACTACATTCATCAAAAAAACAGCCTCAAACAGCGCCGGCACTCAAAATTGGGTAGTTGTAGCCCATAGCGCCAGAGGCTGTGTGATTAAAGTCTGTTTTTGCCCCCAACTTTCTCAAGCGAGCATTATCCCAATAGCCTGGTCTGATCACGAGCTGGTCTCAGTTGACCTTTTGGCCCTTACCCAGAGAAGCCCCCAGGAGTCTTGGAAGCTGTACGAGCCAATGTTGGCCGATGAGGCCCTCCTTGAGCGGGTCCGCACGGGGATTCAAGAGTTTTTTTGACTCAATAAAGGCTCAGTGAGTTCAAATGTCATGCTCTGGGAGGCGCACAAGGTTGTGATCAGAGAGCTATTAATGCAGGAATCTGCTAGACGTATAGCGTCCCACAAAGAAAAATGGCTGGCGCTAACTGGCGCGTACCAATCGGCTTCGACCGACTTCAAAAACCGTCCCTCCAAACAGAATAGGATCCGCCTTAACTAGGCAGCTAGTCAGCTCAATCTGTGTTTATCCGGCGAGGCTGCCCGCCAATTAAAACAAACCCAAGTTCCATTGGTACTGTACGAGTAATAAGCCCAACACTCCTCTTGCAAAAAGACTTAGGGGGATAGTACTGAGACCCAAACCGGTGCGCATTAGGACAACAGAGGGCCCTCTGTCTAGCAACCCAGCAAAGGTGGTGGCTAACTTTTCCAAACATCTGGAGGGGTTATATAAACCCAAATCGTGTTTAAATAAAATAAACAAAGCAGAGGAATTATTCGGCCAACTTAATTTGCCCCCTCTTCCCCCAGGCGCCAAGGAGCACATTGATAGGCACATTGAGACTGATGAGGTTCAGGAGGCCATAACATCTTTAAAGGTTGGTAAGCAGCCAGGACCTGATGGCTTCACAACGCTTTATTATAAAAAGTTTAGCCAGATATTGGCCCCACATTTGACGATAGCTTTTAACGCTCTGAGGGAGGGAGCCACCTGGAGTTCTGACTCACTCACAGCAGCTGTAAGTATGATCCCCAAACCTAACACTGATGATACGGTATGGTCTAACTATAGGCCTATCTCCCTGTTGAATGTTGATGTTAAAATTCTGGCAAAGGTACTGGCCGCACGGCTTAACGGGTTCATCATTTCCAAGGAACAGGTGGGTTTCATGCCCCAGCTGGTGACAACATTAGGAAAATTGCCAACCTTATATATCACTCCAGTGTGGAAGGCTATCATACCATGCCGTTGGTGCTAGATGTACGCAAAGCGTTCGACACCGTGGCGTGGGACTACTTGCACTTCACCCTCAATAAATGGGGCTTGGGTCCATCTTTCCTGAATTGGATTTCCTCCTTTTATGCCAACCCGGGGGCATACGTCATGTACTCGGGGTATTCCTCTGACCGATTCCCTCTGGGTAGGGGTACAAGACAGGGCTGTCCCCTCTCCCCCCTCCTCTTTGCCTTAGCCATTGAGCCTCTCTCCAGACTTATTCAGGCCAATAGTGGTATTGCAGGCACCGGGGTGGGGGGATACAGGAAATAAGATTTCACTTTTTGCTGACGATATCCTAATGGTGATCAAGGACCCGGTCATATCCCTCCCGAGCCTTTTTAAAACCCTTGATTCTTTTTCGAGGCTTTCGGGCCTGCAAATCAATTCTGCCAAATCTCAGGCCCTTAATATCTCCCTACCTGATAGAGTTCTGAGTATTGTCAAGCCCTCCTTTGACTTTTATTGGCAGGTCAGGCATATTAAATACCTAGGGATACAGCTGGCATCTGACTATAACTCTCTTTAGGGGGCAAACTACCCTAATATGTTTAAGACCTTGAGGTCCCTCTTATGTAACTGGGCTAAATTAAATCTTTCTTGGCTTGGTAGGATTGCTGTAGTGAAAATGGCGTGGCTCCCCAAATTACTTTATTTTTTCCGGGTGCTGCCGATTTCTGTCCCGGCCTCTGCTCTGAAACCTCCAATCTGACCTAAACAAATGTATCTGGGGGGGGGGGGGCGTTAATGGCGAGTTGACCATGGAACGCTTTACAGAGCTAAACAGAAAGGTGGCTTGGGAGCCCTAATCTTGCACGCTATTACAGCGCTTGTCAAATTGCCCAACTGACAGTCCTGCACGGGGGAAGCGATAGACCTTTGTGGGTGGTCATTGAGGAGCCGTACTGTTCCCCAATCTCTATATCCAATTTGCTATGACTCCCCCCCCCCCCCCCCGCGGTCTGTTCACTTAGAATCTGGAGGGCTAATAAGAAGCGGGGAACCTTGCCTCATCGCATTGCCCACTACTCCAATTTTTGGGCAATCCGGAATTTGTCCCGGGCTTTTCGGAACCTGCGGCGTTCGAGTGGTGGAAGATTCAAAATCTGACCAGAATTCAGAATCTGTTTTCGCGTCAAGGCTCGCTCTCCTTTGCCGAATTGAAATCCTCTTATGACATTCCGGGGAAGGAATTCCTCCGCTTCTTACAAATCATCCACTATGGCCGGTCTAAATGCAAGTCGGCCACCCCACTCCTTCCTCTCACGACATTCTGTCTAGAACAGCCTATGGGTAAAGGAGTGATCGCGTTGGCCTATAAACTGCTGTCTGAATCGGAAGGGGTGAGACCTCCGAATCATGTGGCAAAATGGAGCAACGACCTCAATCTGACCCTATCGAATGGTGACTGGAGGGCAGTCTGGAGGCACACTTTCTCAGGTTACCTAAATGTTGGTGCCCAGGAGGTCAACACCAAGGTCCTCCTCCGGTGGTACCTCGTTTCCGGAAAGAATACACAAATTCTGCTCCTCCTATCCGCGGGATTGCTTCAGAGGCTGCGGGCTCCCCGGTACTTACTTGCACACTTGGTGGGAGTGCAGGGTAGTGAAACAATTTTGGATCAAAGTCCTCTAAGTTATTAATAAGGCCACCGGGCTAAAGCTGGGCCTCTCCCCTCAGGTGTCCCTCATTAACCCTGAAACCCTCTGACTGCACAAGAACCCAGTTTGACCTCATAAGGCACATTACTACAGCAGCCAAATTGATTATTGCCCAGTCGTGGAAGAAATCAGTCATTCCCCGGGGAAGCCTGATCACCCGGGTTAATGAAGCCATGCTGTTTGAGAAGATGGAGGCCATCATAAAAGGGGATTTTGTCCCCTTTCTATCCACCTGGGAAGGTTGGATTACTCATTTTAATCCGGGGGGGTCTCAATTGTCTTCTCCTTTCAAACTAGATCCCCGCCTTGTTTCTCCTCACGATACCAATGGAGGCTCGGAACCCACCCTTTACCCTTCTTCTTCTCTGTCCCTTTTCCCCTTTCTTTCCTTCTACTTCACACCTTTAATTTCCTCTTTAAACTCTTCTTTTGATGATGCTTGGGAAATGTTCTTTCTATCTCCATGGATAATTTTTGTCAGTGTTCTGTTCATGATGGTCGTATTCTTCTGTATGCTAGCTAATTATTGGCACTTTTGTATGACCTTTTGCGCAGTATGGAAGGTATCCTGACTGTAGTCCTATGCTGTTTATCTCTGCTTTTATCTCAATAAAAACTATAATTGAAAAGTCTATTTTTGAACATGTATCCACTGGTAACAAAGCGAAAACATATGGAATGACATTGTTATAACATTGTAACATGAACACTTTAATACCAGACATGTAAGGACAATTCTGCATAAAACTATTATTAATACAAAAAGTTTTCAAAAACGTCATTTCTAGGCCAGGATACATGTCAGAAGTTTTGAGATTAAAAAAAAAAAAAAATTGGGATCAAGAAAGGCATTTAAGAATCGTCCATAGAAATGTATGGGAGAGCGGCAGGTAGCGAGAGGTAATACGTAGCGCTCTGCAAGGCTGAACGCCAGCGCTGTACGCTGAGCCTGGGATAATGATGAATCGGACGCTACATGGCGTTGTTCCAGTGGCTCACCAGATTCGGCTTCATATATGTGGAATTGCTGCCGTCTCCGGCGTTCACCTGATGCTACCTGCCGCTGTACAAGCACTACCTGGCGCTAGAGCTTCATGAATAAGGCCCTTAGTGGAATCAGTGCTGCTGTCTCTGTATCTAGTCTGTTCCACTATCACCAGCTGGTGATTATTATGTGAAGTAATTATTATCAAGTGAAGCATGTCAGTTATTTAGTTGCCATATTGTATTACTGCATTGAATGTATATCATGAGAAGTTGGCGTCTTAAAGCCAATATCAAGATCGATATTCTTTTTTATAAAAAGGCTATATCTTATCATTCCTGCAATGCCTGTTTTCACTTTTGAGCCAGAACAGATGCGTGGCTCCAGCTGTGCTGAAAATCAGTTTTTGCAGAGCACAGTACACAACATGCCGCTTCTGCCTTCTTATACTGGTGAGACAGATGAGCAGTGTGGAAGTGTCTGTAAGTTAAGTGGGGAGCCTCGTGCCCTATATAGCACTTCTGCTCCTACAGTACCCATGTAGCTCCAGGTGTTGGTACCGCCACTATAAGACATGCTGGGGGGGGGGGCATCCAGAATGCTGGAGCCCCCCTCACACATAAGCGATTGGCCGTCTTGTGCTCATGTCCGTAGTGATGGTTCGCCACCAGAAAGCCCCACCCACCTGAACGCAGGCGGGCAATGGCAGCGCTTTATTTCCAGTGGAGGATCAAGGCTAAGGTAAGGATCATGGGAGTTCTTGGGGGTTATGTGGGGGGGGCTTCAGCATTCTTATGTCACTGTCTTATAGCGTCAGGGACCAACACCCACACCTGCACGGGTATTGGTCCACTTTAAGGCTGAGAAAAGTCCATATATATCCTTAGTGAACAAAGGGGGAGTGGCAGCTGCTCAGATCATTTTATAACTAACCTGGGAGGTGCTAGTCAGCAGGGCAATTAGGTTACAAAAGACTTAAAGGAGCCGCAGCACTCAACCCTGTTAGCTTGCAGACCAACCTATAATCTGTCTCTAAATCTGGTAAAAACAGAGGCTCGGTCACACACATCTGCAGAAGTATGCTAAGCTGCACCACCACGCAAGCACATGGGGTGTGGGGTCTAGGCTGTATTGCAAGGTCTTGACCCTTCCACCCCATGGCTTGCACATGAGGTTTATGGCAACCTCAGGCAAGCTGCTCCCTTTTTATCTCTTGCATTGTATGTCCCAAATGAGGCTCTCGTAGATTGGAGCTTGCGTGGTGGTGCAGCTTAGCATACTTCTGCAGATGTGTGTGACCGAGCCTCTCTTTTTACCAGATTTAGAGACAGATTATAGGTTGGTCTGCAAGCTAACAGGGTTGAGTGCTGCGGCTCCTTTAAGTCTCTCATATATATCCTTACCTCACTGGAAAAAAGGAAAAAAACATATTTCAAATCACAAAAGCACATCCAAACTTGCTTTACCAATTATTTAGCATGAACCCCACTGCCGTTCACATGACACGCCACCAGCCATAAATAACAAATACAGAATCCAAGGTTACGCAAATTTTAAAGCAACACTAAAGTCTAGTGTCCCTTCCTATTGGCCTCAAAAGAAAGAGTTGGCTAAATAGAGATCATAGACCACGCTCAATGATATACTGAAAGGGAATCTGGTGAGCGCCTCTAACAGTGCCATGTAGCGCCACATGTATTATTACAGGTGGCTCAGCGCTGGCGCTCTAGGCTCAGGAGCACCATGTAGTACCTGTCGCTCAGTGTCGCTCTCCCATACATCTCAATGGGGTTTCATTAGTTTGTGTATAAACAGCGTGTTTGGCGATTTTTATTTTTTTTTGGCTCAAATCATTGTGTGACCTCTCTTGGCTGTAAACAAACACTTTTATAAATTTTTTTGACTTTTTATATTTTTATGCAGAATTGTCATTACAGGTCTGGCACTAAAGTGTTATTGTCCCAGTGTTAAAATAATGTCATTCCATGTGTTTTCGCTTTGTTACTGGTGGATATGTGTTCAAAAACAGACTTTAATGACACAGCGTCTGGCGCTCTATGCTACAGTGTCCAGCCAATGCTCCGAGTGAGTACTTTGAGTATGGTGTGGACCGCACTGAGCTGGCGCTGCCTCTCGCTCTCTGCAGTGCTGTACTGGTGTTAGAACGCCCAACATACATCACATTCATCAATGCCGGCCAGGTTACTAGAGCGCCCGATACATGTTTACAGAGTCCACTAGTGGTCGCTCTAGGCGCCGCTATACCGACGTTCATCTGCCGATACCTGGCGTTAGTAGTGAATCAGCCTCCACATCATTTTAATAAACACAAAAAAAAAAACACAGACAAACCCCTCCCAAAGAATCTTAAAACCATCTAAAACACATAGACATATACTTATATAGTAACATAGTAACATAGTATGTGCGGCTGAATAAAGACTTTAGTCCATCCAGTTCAGCCTGTTTAACTCCTTCCAGTGGTCTAGTAGCCATAGCTGGAAATTTTATTACATGCCAGGAAGGAATCAAGGCCACTTTTGAAGGTTTTTACTGTATCCCTCATTACTACCTCCTCTGGCAGCGAGTTCCATAGTCTCACTGCTCTTACAGAGAAGAATCCCCTCCTATGTCGGTGGAGAAAGCACCTTTCCTCTAACCTTAGTGGATGCCCTCGGGTTATGGTTACACTCCGGGGTATAAATAGATTGTGGGACAGATCTTTGTATTGACCCCGAATATATTTATACATAGTTATTAGATCACCCCTCAATCATCTTTTTTCTAGACTAAATAAGCCTAACTTGGACAATCTTTCAGGGTACTCTAGCCCCCGCACTCCTTTTATTAACTTTGTTGCCCTTCTTTGAACGCTCTCCAGTTCTGATATGTCCTTCTTAAGCACAGGTGCCCAGAACTGTACACAGTATTCCATATGGGGTCTGACCAGTGACTTGTACAGGGGTAAAATGATGCTCTGGTCATGAGCACCTATGCCCCTCCTGATGCACCCCATGATCCTATTTGCTTTGGCAGCAGCTGCCTGGCATTGATTACTACAGTTGAGCTTATTGTCAACTAAAACTCCTAGGTCCTTTTCCATTGTTGTTTTACCAAGTGTTTGTTTATTTAGTGTGTAATCATGACACAGATTTCTCCTTCCCATGTGCATAACCTTACATTTATCTGTGTTAAACTTCATTTGCCATTTAACTGCCCATGCTTCCAATTTATCTAAATCTGTTTGTAGCTGCCTGCTGATTCAGTTAATAAACTAAGACCCTGATCTAAAGTGCTCACAAGTATGGAAGCAGCATTATTCGCTGTAAACTTAAAATCACAGAAAACATACTCACACATCGCAGAAAGTAGGCTCGTGGCTGTTACAATATGTTACACAGGACGGAGCTGGCTGTCTTTTACAATGTAAGAGCATAACTTGCACGATGGAGAAATGTTGCAGTGCGAGGTAAATACCTACCAGCCCAAGATCCAGTGCATTTGTTGACTTTTTGTTGTTTTTAGCCTGGGAAGTCTGTTTAAATGGCTGTTTGCAGCTCTGTTTTTTTGTACTAGAATCCCAGTTACTTATCATTAATAAAAAAACAACTGTTTTCTGTTTACTTTTCTCCAGGCTTTTTTCAGGCATCCTTAGGAACGTTTGTTGCAATTTACCAATCCTATCTCTATCTCATTTTTATCCTTTATTTTTTCTACCTGTTTATCCTTTTTCTCTCATAGAAGAATTTAATAAAAAGTAAGGCAAAGTTATTTCTAGCCATATATCTCCTGCTGTTTACTCTTTAAGTGCCTGTAACACAGCCATTCAATGCCCGGAATGTCATTGGACATGACAAGCTGCAGGCACCCCCTGTCTCGGCTTTAGCCAATATGTTATGAATAATAGTACAAAGAGTATCCGGTCACATCACAGCTCTCATTTTTAACTGTTGCTCACATGTATTTCTGCAGTAGAAAAACCCTTTTTTCGAATTGCACTTTCATCGATTTCTTTCTTTAAAAGTTATCTGATCAATTTTTATGACACTGATTGTGGATAAAAGTTATGAGCCTCGCGCGATGCCTGCAGGCCCTCTGCGGATTGTTTCACAATTTGATTTGACAACTTGTTTTAGTGTATTTGATGTTTTAATACAAAGTGGGAACACCTGAGAATTGAATTCTTTTTATATGTTATTTATGGTTTTGTTTGTGAAGAATTTGGAAAGTGCAGTTTGTTCTCTGGAAGTCCAATCACTGCAAGTCATTGTAAAAGTGGACAGAAATATTGGGCTCTGTAGATGTACTTTTGGGTTCAAACTATGACAATTTTAAATCATGATCATATGTTTTTTTTCAGTTGTTTAATAAAATGATGATTCTACAGTCTCCAATAAACGCCATTCATTTTGATGGAGAAGGAATAGCTGCTCTGTCTAGGACTATTGCCAGATATACACAGTTAATGCACATTATTATACCTAGTGATGGGCTTCGGATCCTGGTGGAAGCTAGATTTGAAGCGGATCTTGCGGAATGGCATGCTGGCCATCACTACCCTGTAAAGTGTTAAAGCATTGACCCTTTTTCCTCCACCAGTCCCCTGTTGGGTGGCATCCTCTCTGCAGATCTGCAGGGTTGGGGGCTCCTTTCTGGTTTGGCGACCACTGGTTTGCTGCTGGCAGGAAACTGCTATTGCAGCTGCCCTACCAGCATCTGTAGGGAGAAAGGGCATGAAGTGTAGTGTAATGGAGGGGAGGAACATAGATGGGGATATTCCATGTCCTTCTATGTCTTTCCCCTTCGGTGACATCATTAGCTACATTAGATTCCACAGGGACTTCTACTCTGGGGTATAAAAGGCTTCATAGTCCGGTAGTCAGGGAACTTGCCACCTTCAGGTGAATTGCCATCTCAGTCACCATCTATATTATGGGTAGTGATGAGCGGGTTATTTGAAGTGCATGTTCATCCGAACTTGCAGCCAAAGTTCGGGTCCGGGGCCCCCGAATCCGAACCCCATTTAAGTTAATGTGGATCCGAACTTGGGGGCCCAAAAATGGCTGTAAAATGAGGGTAGCAAGGGCTAGAGAGCTGAAAATCAAAGGGAACCCCAGGGTGATTGCCCTGCACAAAACTGGCTAGCGAAAGTTCTCAAAACAATAACAGAAACACAAAAAATGTAAGAAATACACAAATAAAAAATGACTTTTTTTTTTAGAGGTGTTGGAGTCTAAATTAAGGGGTTAACACCTGAACGACTGCCCTGCACAAAATGGGCTAGGGAAAATACTCAAAACAATAACAGAAAACTAAAAAAAGAAAGAAATACAAATAAAGAAAAAAAAACAAATAAAGAAAAAAAACTAATTAATCAATGTATTCATTACATATATAAAAATGTATTCATATATACATCAATAAATAAATATTGTGAGCGGTTGGGCGAACGGCAGTGACACAGTCTTGCTTTCAACAGCAAAATGGCTTTATTGAGCAAATAAAGTGTTCAAACGCAAATTATCACTCACTTCAGGGATTGCAGCATCAAATGCAATAAATCAAAAGTGGTTACTTCACCAAACAAATGTAAGTCCAGGGCTGGATACGCCAGCAAGCTGCAAACCCAGGGTAAGTCCAGTCCACTTTGCAGGGCAAACAAGCTCTCCACTGCTCATCCCCACAAGTCCAAGATTAGGGGCGCAGAAGCCAAGTCCTTTGGCTTAACTCCAGTATTGTTATTCACCAATGTGCAGTTCGGCCTGGGCTCCTTCCTTCAGGCTGGTCAAAGACAACTGACAGGCTCAGTGCCAGCTTTTTATTTAGGCTTTCTCCTGCCATCAGTCTGATCAGCTGTGCAAGGCCTGAGATCAGGGAACAAACCTAGGACTGGGGAGTGTGACCTGGGTCCTGAAAACCCGGCATGGACCGTGCCTGATACAGCATAGCAGGGGGAAAATACACGTCATTCAGGACTTTTCCATACACTTTACCACAATATATACACAAATAAATCAATATATACATCAATCTATACTTATATAAATAAATAAATACCTATTTACATACATATATACATAAATAAATACATTAAAATATTTCATTTCTTATAGGTGTCAGAGGTCGGGGGGTGGTGGATGTGGTGGTTTAACCCTTTAAATGCCAGCCACGTAAAATTTACGTGGTTGCCTCTCCGTCACTTAAAGTGGACCAACACCCAGGGGTGATCGGCCCGGAAATCTATAAGATTCCCGGGCCGATCACCTCACACACCGCGGGACATCCGAGATCGGGATGTCCCGCGGGGGGAAACCCCCCCAGAAACCCCAAAAACATCTTACCTGATCCGCCGCCGCCAGCTCCCGCGCGCCCCTCCAGACGTGCGCATGCCCGCGCCGGCCCTCTGTGAATGGCCGGCGGAGGCGCGCGCGCGCCGAGAGTGACGCGCGGGAGGCGGAAGCGGCTTGGACGTTCCTGTCCCCCGCCTGGACGTTGGCGGGGATTGGCTGCGGCGTTCACGTGGGAGCGTTGAGAGGTGAGTTTTTTGGGGTTTCTGGGGGGTTTCACACAGCGGGGCACCCCCGATCGGGGTGCCCCGCCGAAGTGGACCAAAACCCAGGATAGTCAAAATCCTGGGTGTTGGTCCACTTTAAGTGCCAGCCACGTAAAATTACGTGCCTGGGATTTACCCCTGCTAGCGGGCAAAAAAAAATACTCACCTGACCCCTCGTTGGATCCGGCCAGGTCTCCTCTTTAATTTGGTGCCATCCGATCCCCCGTGGGGTCCATGAGACCCCTATACCAGTTCTCAAGGCTGGGGGGATGGCAAGTCACCTGCGCTAGCCGGTGACTTGCCATTAACCCCCGGCACCCCCATTACCTGCCGCCCCAAAGGCCAGGGAGGGGGCAGAAGAGCCTGTGGCCACGGGCTATGCGGGCTTGTAGCCTGCAGGGCCAGGGTCCACAAAAGCTGGCCCCTGCGCCCTGTTCCTCCAAGCCCTGCATAGCTGGTCCCGGGCTGGTTACTTTGGGTAAGGGGGGCCCCATGTCATTTTTTTGGGGATTTTTAAGGGTTTTTAACCCTTAAAAATCCCAAAAAAAATGCCCAACCTGGGAGGGGGGACCCTATGTCATTTTTTTTTCTCGATTTAACCCTTTGTAGTGTGGATGGTAGTTGTATTTTATTTGTAAATGTTAAAAATTACTTGTTTCAGTTAGGGGGGGTCTCCTGGGCAGGAACAGGGGGCTACCGATAAATATGTGGTACCGTTCTAATCGGTAGAAATGGGGCTTTCACATGCAATATGGTTTTCCCTAATAAAATACATTTTTTATTTAAAATAAAGGAGGCAATTTTCTAAAAAAAATGTTCATTTATTTTTTACTTAATAATAAATAAAATTAATAATAAATAAAATTTACAAACAAGACATTTCATGTTAAAGCCAAAATCTCAAGTAGGCTGGCAATTAAAAGGGTTAATAGTACCTCTGCATGTTGGATATTGTTCTGTTCGGGGGACCTTGCTCTTTCAGACTTAGCTTGTTTTTTCTTGTTTGCATATTTATATTTTAGGAAAAGGTGTTTTTTATTCTGCTTTTTTATACATTTTTTAGGGAAACCCTGCGCAACCAAAGAATTCTTTGAGGGATCAATTCCAGAAAGATGAGCCCACTACAACAAGCTGGGTACGCTTAGAAAGCTTAACATGTGTACTTTCAGGGAATATATGGTTTATGGGGGATATTCCAAATGCAAAGGGTTGTTTTGGTTGAAAAATCGCAAGGTGCGCACTTTGTCTGCAGAACTGAAATTTTCAAGAAAAATTACCGTTACGCACATGCTTTACTTTGGGGTGTTTGGCAACTCTTCCCTTGACAGTAGCTATGCATGTTGGGTATCGTTCTGTTCGGGGGATGTTGCTTTTTCAGATTATATTTGTTTTTCTTGTTTATATATAGTTTTTTTAGGAAAATGTGGCTTTGATTCTGCTTTTTTATCCTTTTTTTAGGGAAACTCTTTGCAACCAAAGAATACATTGAGGGATTACTTCCAGAAAACTGTGGCCACATCAACAAGCCTGGTAAAAATAGAAAGCCTGAGGTGTGTACTTCCAGAGAATATATAGTTTGTGGGGGGTATTTCAAATGTAAAGGGTTGTTTTTCTGGAAAAACTGCAAGGTGCGCATAGCGCATATCACAGTTGTATTTTTTCTGAAAATCCCCTAAAGCTCTGTTTCAGTTTGGGGGAGTCTCCTGGGCAGGAAAGGGTGTCTACCTATACATATGTGGTATTGCTGTAACCGGGAGAAATTGGGATTTCACACGCAATAAGATTTTATTGACAAACTTACATTTTTTATTACAAAAAAACACTACAAATTGTAAAAAATAGATTTTTTTTAAATTTTTTTGCACATATTTCGCCAAAAAATATTGAGAATACACCTAAAAATTACAAACAAGACATTTCATGTTAAAGCTCAGACTTTTCTGAAAAAACAATATATCATTTTCCTGGGAAATCCCTGGAAATCCCTTCAAAAATCACATTTGAACATGGGGAGCGCAAAATAGTGCAAAATGGTCTGGCAACAGAGTGTGACAAAAACTCCAGGTAGGCTGGCAGCGAAAGGGTTAAGCGTAAGAGGCAGAAGAGGAGTGGGAGGTAGCAAAAACTTTAACCAGTCACTCAGGTGCTGGCACAGTCAAGTCCCGTGAGATCCACGCCTGGTTCATCTTAAGGAATGAAAGGATATGTGGATCCTCTTGTTGCTAATGACAACCTTTGCAGTGCTAAACACACATTCTTGCCACAGGGCAGCCCAGCACCTCCAAAGCATAGAGGGAAAGTTCTGGCTACGTGTCCAATTTTGCAACCCAAAAATAGAATTCAGAGGACCCATCGCTTAGTAGCAGGTAGTCATCCAACATGCGAGTCAAAGTTTGCCTCCTGGTACTAGGGCTGTAATATACGATGGTGGTGGATGTGGCAGACAATGCAATAGGTTGTTTCACACTGTAACCATGCTCACCATCCCCTGTGAGGTGCTGCTGGTGCCCCTGCTATGTTGGCAACTTGCGCATCCTCGGCCTTGTGCCACCACTGAGCCCTCAGGGTCAGCTGGGAACTATGCCAGTAGTGCGACCATCAGAGTGCGTTTCTGCTATCTCATTTTTTGATCCCGCTCCACTGCTGGAATCAAGGAGGTGATGTTGTCCTTATAGCCAGGATCAAGCAGAGTGGCCTCCCAGGAATCAGCACAGGTGACTATGCAGGCAACTCTGCAGTTGATACACCCCAGTACTTGTGGGATCACAGTACACACAAACCCCAGTGCTTAAAGTGGACCAACACCCAGGCTGATCGGCCTTTAAGATTCCTTTAAGGCCGATCAGATCCCTCCCCGTGGGGCATCCAAAATCGGGATGCCCCGCTGTGTGAAACCCCCCAGGACGCCCCATTCACCTTATCTTACTCCCGTTCCAACGGCGCATGCGCGAGCCGCGGCCGCATCTCACGCTTCTCTCTAGCAGGGCGCGTTTGTGAATGGCCAGCGCGGGCGCGCTCCCTATTAGAGGGAAGCGCGAGATGCGGCCGCCAGTGTGCTCGGAGCCGCTGTGGTTGTCCATCCCTGTACGTGCATACCACAGCGGCTCTGAGCGCACTGATTGGACGAGGCTCGCACATGCGCCGTAGGAGCGGGGTGAGGTGAGTTTTTTCTGCCATTCTGGGGGTTTTCACTCAGCGGGGCCTCGTCTGATTGGGGTGCCCCGCGGAAGTAGACCAAAACCCAGGATAGTGAAAATTCTGGGTGTTGGTCCACTTTAAATGAAAAGGTGGATTAAGGGGGCACACAAAACACAGTGCATAAAGGAAGCTGTGGGATAAGGGGGCACCCAGACCCCAGTAGTGACAAGCCAGTGGTATTAGTGTAGCTAATCATCCTCCTCCTGTGTCCTGCCCAAATGACGAACGCGCACACAGATTTCAATTTGAAATCGGTGATTGGCTTCGGGCACACGAACTCACAAAGTTCAGCACAGATCCAAACAGCAGGTTGGATCCGCTTATCACTAACGATGGGAAAATGCTTGTCAAGCAGCAATGGAAGATAATTTACATTTTGGTCACAGATACATTTGCAGCTGATAAGTTGAATTATTTGTCTTAAAATGTAACTTTAGTCAAACCGTTTATGATGTACCTACATGTTCCTTTGATATAAATAAAACCTCATATTTAAATTCATTGAAAAAGATTCAAACGGAACCGGAGTTCACGAAAGTTCTGTGAGGCAAGATAAGCTATTTAAAGGCACGGGAACAGCGTCAGTTATAAAAAGAAAAATAATCCGATGTTACAGCTACATCTGTTCCTGTTTTTCCCGGAGCTGCATTTTGACAAAGTTTGTCGAGTTTGTATAAAAAATACAATTAGAACAAGTTTAAATTCAAATAACTTAAAATTAAATATAGAACGTAGATTTATGAAAGAATAAATGGGTTGTTGATTTTTAAGGGACTGTATTGCAATGTTTAAAAACCATATAAGACACTGGATAGTGAAAGAAGTTACTCCCCAACCGAAAAACATATCCTGTCAAGCTTGTGATTTTCTTCTCTTTTGGGAAATAAAATTCGGGGGGGGGGGGGGGGGGCAGTTTTTTTTGAGCACACTACTTAACTTCCAGAGGGTTTATCTGCTCCATTCAAATGTCTGTCTTTAACCACATTAATTATCCCCCTAAGCATTGCATAATAGGTAAGAGTCTACACACAAATTGCAAATTGAAATTGCAATAAGCTGTTATTCCAGCACAGGCTGGTTAAGAATAAAGGCAGATCCCCCCTGTAAAAGCAGAATGGTTTGTTCTAAAATTGTCACCCCAGATTCTCCTTCCTTCCATTAAAGTGGACCAACACCCTGCTGGATCGGCCCGGGAATCTATAAGACACCCAGGCCGATCCGATCCCTCCCCGTGGGGCATCCAAAATTGGAATGCCCCGCTGTGTGAAACCCCCCAGGATGCCCGTTAACCTTACCTTACTCCTGGTCCAACGGTGCATGCGTGGGCCACGGCCGCATCTCGCACTTCTTTCTAGCAGAGTGCTCGCGCCGTCCATTTGTGAATGGCCGTCGCAGGCGCGCTCCCTGTTAGAGGGGAGCGCGACGTGCGGCCGCCAGCGTGCTCGGAGGCACTGTGGTTTGACGCCCCTTTGACGCGCATACCACAGCGGCTCCGAGCGAGCTGATTGGACGAGCGGCCGCGCATGCGCCGTAGAAGCGGGGTGAGGTGAGTTTTATCTGGAAATCTCGGAGGTTTCACATAGCGGGGGAACCCACGATCGGGTTGCCCCGGGAAAGTGGACCAAAACCCAGGATAGGGTTTTTTTTTTTAAAGAAACAAAATGGCTTGTCTGAATTTGTTTTGATTGTAGGAATATGTCACCCGTCTTCTTGGTATATATAATTTATATGTATTTGCATTTTTGTTATTATTTTGTTATTGTACCATTTTTTGGAGATAGACCACAGTCATATTATACATGGATGCTGATTCATTACCAACGCCAGGTATTGCTAGATGAGCGTCTTTATAGCGGCGCTTAGAGCAACTGCTAGTAGACGCTGTAAGCGGGTATCGGGCGCTGTAGTAACCTGGCTGGCATTGATGAATGTGATGTATGTTGGGCGCTCTAACACTAGTACAGCACTGCAGGGAGCGACAGGTAGCGCCAGCTCAGTGCACCCGGCCCTCAGCGCTCCACACTATACTTATCAAAAATAGACACACACACAGCGTAGGCGCTCTGGATCTGGTCGCTGTAGCATGGAGCGCCAGATGCTGTGTGATTAAAGTCTGTTTGAACACATATATCCAGTAACAAAGCGAAAACACATGGAATGACATTGTTTTAACACTGTGACAATAACACTTTAGTGCCAGACCTGTAATGAGTGACAATTCTGCATAAAAATATAAAAAAAAAAAAAAAATTATAAAAATGTTTGTTTGCAGCCAGGAGAGGTCACACACTAATTTGAGCAAAAAAAATGCATAACACTCTATTTATACACAACTAATGAAACCCCAATGAAATGTATGGGAGAGCGCTACAGAGCGACAGCTACTACATGGCGCTCCTGAGCCTAGAGCTGCCTGTAATAATACATGTGACGCTACATGGCGCTGTTAGAGGCGCTCACCAGATTCGCTTTCATAAATGTGGTTTTGCGTACAGCGCCCGCCGTTCACCAGACGCTGCCTGGTGCTACGAAGCACTACCTGACGCTATTTCTTCTTAAATAACCCCCTTAGATTTTTTTATAAAAACTGGAATCTCTCAATTGTCCCTGCACTTCAAGAATATACTGCTCAGGTGAGAGTATAACAACATTTCCACCCTTATCGGCTTCCTTAAATATGCATTTCTTTTGATTTAATCTTTTTGACGCATCGAATTCAGCAGAAGTCATGCAATTCTTACAGGGAGTCAATGGCAAATGTTGTAAGTCACTGCTAACAAGGTCAAAAAATACCTTGACCGCAGGACTAGTGTCTAACGAGGGAACAAGTAGATCTGTCATACCAGGACACTCATTATTGTCTTCACAAACAACCCCCCAGAAGCAAGTCTATTGGTTTTTTGGACAGCCATTTTTTTCAAGACAAATTTGCTACAAAACAAAAATGAATTTGTTTAAACCCTGAGTGGGGGAAAAGGACAAACCTTTGTCCAATACTGACCTGTCCACTGTATCCAAGGATTCCTGGGTTAGATTAATAACACTTAATATGTCATTGCTTTGTCTTGTCTCAATTCTGGCCCTTTAAAATTATTAGTACGCTGGTCAACCAATTTTCTGTCCCGTCTGGACAGTGAATATGTCTGTTATTAATAGGCTAAGTTCCTTCTGCATCACCCCCAGAAGATATTATTAATTCACTGTTGACACTTGAGGAATATATCGGTTTGCAATCTGTCTAGATGAAATGTTAGTGTCATGCTTCTTAAAGGTCCTTGTATTCCCTCTATGGGTCCACTTAAAGACCCGCTGGGTCTCAAAATCCAATCTATCAAGACGCCACAATGTCAGAAAAGTTTGTACCTGTTGGACGTTATTATACTGGGTGAGGTGTTCATGAAGAATACACAGCTCTCTTTTAGCCTCAAACATTAATTTGGGGGTAATGAATATCAGGTTTTTCTGCTCTATAACACCTAAAAAAATATTTCCAGGCACTAAAAATGACCCATTAACGGCCAGCCCATTGTCCCTGCCAGTTCACCAGCTATTATGCTCTTTGATACAAGTCCGGTACCTGGGGCATCCCTGGAAGAATGCTAGACCAATACAGATGGACACAAGGATGTTCTGCACCTTGAATAGCTAGCCCCTGTTCATCAGTCCTTTTGTCCAGTGCCCTTTCAGGGGTGTCCCTGGAAGAATACCAGACCCATACCGATAGATACAAGGCTTTTCTGCTCCCCGAACGGCAGGACCATGTCCCTGCCAGCGCACTAGCTTTGGTACAGGTCCAGTCCCCTTTAGGTGTGCCAGAGGCAACCCTGGAAGAACACCGGACACATACCAATGCACACAAGGATGACCTGCACCCCGACCATCCAACCCCTGTCCCTGACAGTTTACCAGCCCTTATGCGCTTTGATACAGATCCAGTGCTCTTTTAGTTGTACCAGCGGCAACCCTGGAAGAACACTGGACCTATACTGGACCCCGTCCCTGCTGGTTCACCAACCCTTATGCTCTTTGGAACAGGTCAGGTCCACTTTCAGGGGTGTGGGGGCAATCCTGGAATAAAACCAGACCCATACTGCTGGACACAGGGCTGTTTGCACCCCAAACAACCAGCCCCTCCCCTGTTGTTTCACATTCCCTTGGGTACAGATGCAGTGGTCATTCGCCAGGGAAAACCCTGGAAGAACAAAGGACCCATACCGATGCACACAAGGCTGTTTGATGCCCCAAATAGCCACCCCCGGCCCTGCTAGTTGATCAGCCCTTATGCCCTTCAGTACAAATCTGTTGCTTTTTTAGGGGTTCCGGAGGCAACCCTTGAAGAACACCAGGCCCATAACGATTTGCCCAAGAGTGATGGCGGTTAGTAAGCTATTTGAAAATAGCTCTGATCAAATGTGTGAAAAAAATGCTGCACAGCCCCCCCTTTAAAACTATCAGCCAGCATATCAGGGTTAGGGGCTGGGGTCTCCTTAGTTCGGAGGCAGGACTCCGGCCTTTGCAGGGGAACAGCCCTTATGCTCTCTAGTGCAATTTTGGTGCTCCTCCAGGGATAAACACCAGGCCTGTGTTAATGGGCAGGAGGCTCTTGCACAGTCATTTGACACCTAGAAAGATTTCTGTGAAGCCACTCCTTGGGGTATAAATACCCCTACCATTGGCAGGGAGCGAACAGAGCCTGGCAGAGTGCCAGCATGGAAGGAAGTAGGAGACTCATCCTCCTTCCTCTGAACTGCCGGCTGATTGGTCATTGTGACCACTTATGCAGACGAGACGAGAAGCCGACTAGGGATCCCAGAAGCGCTGGGGCACCATCCGATGCTGGATGAAGATAGCGGAGGTAAGTTTAGTGTAAATTCAGAATAATTAAATGTTTCTGTGTTCATTTTTGCATTCCCATCATTGCAGGCCCAGTGTTTACTCCTGGGGGAGCACCATACCCGGACCGAAGGGCATAGAGGCTGGTGTTCTGCCTCCGAGCCTTAGGGAACCAAGCCGCTACATCTGGTATGGCAGCTGGTAGATTCAAAAAAGAGGGGGCGCATTTTTTGTGAAGCCCATCTTGATGAAAGCACTGATAATTTGCATAAGGATGGTCTTAGAAACCACCCATTATGCTGTTTTTAAGCACAAGAACTGCTTGAGAAAATAATTCCTTCGGTAAAACTTCAAACCTCAATATCTTGGCCATTTCTACCTCAATTTTAAAAGGAAAACAGTTTAGGACATGGTCAGATGACACAATGGTCTAACCCTTGGTTATGCCTCAGCAATGACTTTAATATTCAAAATTAAACAGTACTCACTAATCCCTGGGAGAAATAAAATCCAGGGGTGACATGGTTTTTGAGTGTATCATTCCTGCTTTACAGGGGGGATCTGCTTCATTCCAATACCCGTCTACTGAACCACCCTGTGGGGAACAGCAGCATTAATCACTCTAAGGCCCTTATTTAACAAGGGATAGCGCCAGGTAGCGAATGGTGAGCGAACGGTAATGACGCTCACCGCCATGAGAACGCCGGCTCCCCTCCGCAATCACACATTTATCAAGTCGATCCTGCTTAGCGACTGACAGAGCGCCAGATAGCGAATCATTCATCATTATTCCAGCCTCACCCCACAGCGCCAGCGAGCGACCTTGAACAGCGACAGGTATGACCTCTCTCTACCTGGCGCTCTCCAATGCATTTCAATGGAGCAATCTTTAAATATTCATAATTAATTGCTATTAATTTTTTATTTTTCTTAAATGTCAAAAATTCTGTGACCACTTCTGCAATGTTAGATTTTTTTTTTTTAAGGTAAAAAAAAAAATAAATAAATTTGTGCAGAATTGATATTACAGGTCTGATATTAATGTATTCATATTACAAAATGTTTTGAAAAACATGTTTTTTTGGGGGGGTTAAAAAACTACTTTTAACCCATCGCCGCCAACGCTCTGGGGTTTAAACATGCATTTCACAGCGCGAGAATTTTTGGAGCGTGATTTGTTAATGAATATGCTGGGAGCCGTTCGCTGTCATGCGCTCCCATACAGCGCGGAACCTGTCAAACAGCGACTCCTAACCCCGTATTCAACATTACCGCACACCGACTGAGTCGCTGTCAACAGCCGAACAACAGCCAAGCACAGCGAATACTAGCGGGCGCTGTGAAAATAACGCTACTGTCGCTCATCTGTCGCTACCTGCCACTATTAATGAATCGGCCTCTAAGTATCTGTGCAAAGCATGATGGGTAAAAGAGTCCATATACATAAGAAGAATTGCAATAGCAATACGTTCTTGTTCTGGCACAAGCTGACTCAGGGGAAAGGCTGGGCGTGGGCAGCTCTCCCCTGTAAAAGCAGAATAGTACATTAAAGGCCTGTTACCCAAGATTCTTCTTTCTTCCGTTAAAAGAAAGAGACCTGGGTCTTTATTATTGGACCCTTTTTTCAAGATAGTGTTCCTTTAACTACAGTTCCTATAAAAATAAACAAAAATACTCCTGAAAATGTGTCTCCCTCTATTAGCAGATTTTAAAACGTGCAGGCTGATTCATGACTAGCACCAGCTCTCGTCACATGAGCGTCTGCACAGAGGCGCTAAGAGCGACCGCTAGTATACGCTGTGATCGGCTATCGGGCGATGTAATAGAGCGCCTCAGTAGCTGTAGTAACCCGGCCGGCATTGATGAATGAGATGTATGTTAGGCGTTATAACACCAGTACAACGCTGCAGGGAGTGAAAGGTAGCGCCAGCTCAATGCGACCGACTCTCAACGACTCACATAATATTCAACAAAAAAACAGACACACAGTCACACAGCGTCGGCGCAGCGTAGCATAGAGCGCCAGACGCTGTGTGATTAAAGTCTGTTTTTGAACACACATCCACCAGTAACAAAGGGAAAACACATGGAATGACATTGCTGTAACATTAACAATTCCAGACCTGTAATAACAATTCTGCATAAAAAAGTAAAAAAATCCAAAAAGTTTTCAAAAATAATTTATTCCAGGCCAGGAGAGGTCAAAAAATTATTTGAGAGTTAAAAAAAAAGTGGGATCAGTAAAAGAATTAGAAGGAACGTCCTTTGAAATGTATGGGAGAGCCTGTAATGATGAATCGTACGCTACGCTACATGACGCTCACCAGAATTGCCTTCATAAATGTGGCTTTGCGTACAGCACCCGGCGTTCACCAGACGCTGCCTGACGCTACGAAGCACTACCTGGCGCTAGAGCTTCATGAATAAACCCCAAAGTTTGGTGTCCTGGTATAAAGGCTGAGGGTGTTACTCAGCAGCAGAGGGCAGCAGGTAGGTGTCTACTCCAGAGAAACAGTGAGCTCCTTTACTCACTGTCCGAGTATAGCTTGGGAAAAACTGTTAAGGGGTTAATAGGTGTTTCAGGTCATAACAAGTATGATTCAGTCTCACATTTACTGTAGGGCCCTTTAAACACTGCAGATACCTACTGTTAAATTAGTTCAGGTCAATGTAGGTCCTTTTAAAGAAGGAGTTTAGTATAGAAGGGTTGTAGTATAGAAGTAATTGGGGAAGGCGATATTTTTCATCATCACCCATTTCAAAACGTGCAACCTGGAATTACCAATTAAAACCTGACAGAGCGTCAAGGCTTCTGTGATCTAATTACAAATGCTGGGTATGGTGCTGTGCTAAAAGCATCTCAAAAGTACACGCGATACACTACATAAAGCTGTTATTTTTCAGTTCACTTCAAAATATGTACTTAATAAATTAAACTATAAAAGTAAAAGAAAGTACTGACCAGCATAGCAGCTGCAGGGAAAAAGAATAATGCCATGGTAACTACGTACTCCCACCTAAAGTTCATTCTGGAGATTTAGTTTCAAAAACATACTATACTTCTGCTACAAAAAAAAAAGAAAAAAAATGAAAAGTAGAATAAAAATTGTGAAATATAGTTTAGACATGAAGCAAATATAGCAGCAACTAAAAGGATACCATTAACTACTTACACCTTAAAAAGCAAAAAAAAAAAAGGTTAAAAAGAAACATCAGAACGAAAATAAAAAGGGGCTCATCCCCCCCTACCATCGGCCCCTACTTACCTTTTGGATGTTGCCGTGGCCTGCTGTGGTGACATCCGGCTGCTTTAGGGCTTGATCGCTGCCGAGCCGCCTGTTAGTGGCAGCATGGCCTTAGCCATGCTCTTTCAAGTCCCGTGCCGATCAGCGAAGTCTCGTAGGATTTCAGGCGACCCCATTGCATCCCATTTATGGGCATTGCGCAGGCGCAAGATCGGCGGGGGCCGCGCACAGTTCCTTATGGGATGCAAGTAGGTGCTGCCCATCAGAAGGTCGCCCAGAAACCGAGGGACCTAGAAGATGGTGAGGTGAGTAAAGAATGTCCTAAGGTAAAACCAGAGGGGGGGGGGGGGAGCAGATCGGTGAGGCTTGCGGGAGATTTTAACTAGAGATGAGCGAACTTTTGAAAAATTCGATTCGACTGATTCGCCGAATTTTCCGACAAAAATTGTTTCGACCCGAATTTATTCGCAACGAATCGCTATTAAAAACGGCTATTTCTGAGCCTCCTAGAGCCTCAATAGGGTTGTAAACCATTCTGCCTTGCTGTAACACGCATAGGATGCGTGCTGGGTTAGTTAAATAATACTTTAAATAAATATCACATGCAGATCAGAGGCATCGCTAATAGAATCGCAGAGCGGCACAATTGCAGAGAGTTGAAGTGGCATCACTATGAGGGGCAGGAGCCCAAACATTGCTTTAAAGAGACACTGGAGTTGGCAGCAGCAGGAGCCCAAAAATTGGATGAATCACACCCTGGAGTTGCAAGCAGCAGGAGCCCAAACATTGGCTGAAAGAGACACTGGAGTTGGCAGCAGCAGGAGCCCAAAAATTGACTGACACACCCTGGAGTTTCAAGCAGCAGCAGCGGCAGCAGCAGCAGCAGGAGCCCACACATAGCTTGAAAGAGACACTGGAGTTGGCTGCAGGAGCCCAAAGATTGGATGAATCACACCCTGGAGTTGCAAGCAGCAGCAGCAGCAGGAGCCCAAATATTACTTTAAAGAGACACTGGATTTGGCAGCAGGAGCCCAAAATTGGATGAATCACACCCTGGAGTTGGCAGCAGCAGCAACAGCAGCAGGAGCCCAAACATTACTTTAAAGAGACACTCGGGTTGGCTTCAGGAGCCCAAAAATTGGATGAATCACACCCTGGAGTTGGCAGCAGCAGCAGCAAGAGCCCAAACATTACTTTAAAGAGACACTGGGGTTGGCTTCAGGAGCCCAAAAATTGGATGAATCACACCCTGGAGTTGGCAGCAGCAGCAGCAGGAGCCCAAACATTACTTTAAAGAGACACTGGGGTTGGCTTCAGGAGCCCAGAAATTGGATGAATCACACCCTGGAGTTGGCAGCAGCAGCAGCAGGAGCCCAAACATTACTTTAAAGAGACACTGGGGTTGGCTTCAGGAGCCCAAAAATTGGATGAATCACACCCTCGAGTTGGCAGCAGCAGCAGGAGCCCAAACATAACTTTAAAGAGACACTGGAGTTGGCAGCAGGAGCCCAAAAATTGGATGAATCACACCCTGGAGTTGGCAGCAGCAGCAGCAGCAGGAGCCCAAACATTACTTTAAAGAGACACTGGGGTTGGCTTCAGGAGCCCAAAAATTGGATGAATCACACCCTGGTGTTGGCAGCAGCAGCAGGAGCCCAAACATTACTTTAAAGAGACACTGGGGTTGGCTTCAGGAGCCCAAAAATTGGATGAATCACACCCTGGAGTTGCAAGCAGCAGCAGGAGGCCAAACATTGGCTGAAAGGCACACCCTGAAGTTGGCATCAGCAGGAGGCCAAAAATTGGTTGGAAGGCACACCCTGAAGTTGGCATCAGCAGCAGGAGCCCAAAAATTGGCCTAAAGACATAAATGTTTTGCACCATTTGGAAAGTGTTAAACGTGGCACCATGCTGAATCTAGTCGCATGCATCAGGCATTGGTGGGTGGAAACCCTGGCTGATCCATCCCTGATTCATTTTGACAAAGGTGAGTCTCTCCACATTTTTAGTTGACAGACGAGTTCTCCTCGCCGTAACTATGGCCCCCGCCGCACTAAACACCCGCTCAGATGGCACGCTACTTGCCGGGCAGGACAACTTTTACAGGGCAAACTCTGCTAGTTGCGGCCACAAATCAAGTTTGGCTGCCCAGAAGTCCAGCGGACCCTCAAGGTGTGTTGGCATGGTCATGTCAAGGTATGACATGACCTGCTGGTTGAGGTCCTGCTCTAGGTCTTCCTGCTGCTCATGAGTAGCCTCACTATGCGGGTGTAGAAAGCTACTCATTAGCGACTGAAGACTGAGGCTGCTGCTGATGGAGCTGCTGCTGCTGCTGCTCCTGCCAACCCCCCCCAGCAGCCATGGCAGTGGAAGGTGAGCGCAGAGGTCCCCTCGAGTCAGACCTGCGAGAGTATGGACCATGGCGCAGATAGGCATCGGCCAACTGACTACGTAGAATGTCTTTGTCACTATACTGGTGAATACTGCTGGAGTCCAATGGCAGAGACTAGGCCAAAGCGCAGAAGGTCAAATTCCAAACAGGGAAGCAGATCAAAGCGGAGTCAAAGTCCAATCCGGGTCAGCAACAGGGAAGCAGATCAAAGCGGAGTCAAAGTCCAATCCGGGTCAGCAACAGGGAAGCAGATCAAAGCGGAGTCAAAGTCCAATCCGGGTCAGCAGCAGGGAAGCAGATCAATGCAGAGTCAAAGTCCAATCCGGGTCAGTAGGTAGCAAGGATTTGCAGGGTAAACCGCAAGTGGAGGAACAAACCGGAGAGTAAGTTCCAGGCCAGAGAACTGCACAAGCAGGAAGTCTAACACAATACTCAAGCACTGAGCAACAGGCCTGAGAGGTTTATATATATGACAGGAAGTAAGATGGCACCCAGCTGAGACACAATCCGCCATCTTAACTAAGGGAAAACTTAAGGGAAACAGTCCAACTAGACAGACGTAACAAGGCTATTCCTGACATTACTCCCACCTCAACAGCGGCCTCTGGACGTGACCTGCCTCGGCCTCCCAGGATGTAATTGGTGAAACTGTCTGATCAGTCGGGGAGCATTAATATTACTCACAGGTTCCCAAGAATTTTCTTCAGGCCCATAACCTTGCCACTTAATGAGGTATTGTAATTGGTTCCTAAAGATTCTAGAGTCCAAGATTTCCTCTACAATAAACTGTTCTTGCCCATCTACCTCCACTGCATCGGGAGGAGAAGGAATAAGTTCTGGAAAAGGGTTGAGCACAACAGGTTTTAACAGAGACACATGAAACACAGGATGAATCTTCATGGACTGTGGGAGTTGAAGCTTAACAGCTACAGGACTAGTAATCCTGATAATCTTATAGGGCCCAATAAATTTCTGTCCCAGTTTTGGTGAAGGCAACTTGAGTCTCAAATTTCTGGTGGAAAGCCATACTTTATCTCCCACTTTAAACAATGGTGCTGGCCTACGAAATTTATCTGCCGCCTTCTTATAATTTTCTTGAGCCTTCTCCAACGTTGTCTTGATTAGTTTCAAATTTTGCTGTAATTTAGAGATCCTTTCCGCAACTGCAGGCATAGGTAAAACAGCAGGGAATTTGGGTAGAATATTTGGATGATACCCCAAGTTTGCAAAGAAAGGAGTTTGCTTAGTGGAGGCATTTTGGGAGTTATTGTAGGAGAACTCAGCCACCGGAAGCAGATCGACCCAATCATCTTGTAAATGACAGATATAGCATCGTAAGTACTGTTCCAGGGTCTGATTTGTGCGCTCAGTTTGTCCATTAGTTTGTGGGTGAAAGGCGGTTGATAAGTTAACCTCAATATCAAGTGCTGAACAAAAACTCCGCCAAAATTTTGACGTAAACTGTACCCCACGATCCGAGATGGCTTCATCAGGAACTCCATGAAAACGAAACACATTCTGAACTACAAGGTCAGCAGTGTCTGTAGGCCGGAAGGTAGGCCGGTACATGGAATGAAGTGTGCAGCCTTGGTGAGCCGGTCAACTACAACCAGAATTGTATTTTGTCCTTTAGAGGTAGGTAGATCTACTATAAAGTCCATGGAAATTTAACCCCAGGGACGAGAGGGGATCGGCAAAGGCTGTAACAAACCCAAGGGTGAAGAACGTGGAGTCTTGCATCTAGCACAAACGTCACATGACAATACATATTTTCTTACGTCCTGTTGATAATTGGGCCACCAAAAGAAACGAGATAGGAATTCCTGTGTCTTCTGCACTCCCTTGTGACCAGCAATCTTAGAATCATGGACTAGCTTTAGAATTTTCAATCTTACTGTTTCGGGTATATATAGCTGCTGCCCATGGATCCACATCTTGTTCTTAAGCGTTAAGTGCACCTCATCAGATGGTTGAGACAGCAAGGAATCGGTGTTATAGGCCTCTTTTATCTCTTCCAGCAAGTCCTTATTTTGGATTACTCCAATAAAATTAGACTCAGGAACAATAGTTTTGGGTGGAATAATAGAAGTGGAATCTTCGGAAAAAATTCTAGATAGAGCATCCGCTTTGTCATTACGAGATCCAGGCCGATATGAGATTACAAAGTTGAATTGGTTGAGAAAAAGACTCCAACGAGTTTGGCGAGGAGATAGACACTTGGCTGATCTAACAAACTCCAAGTTACGGTGATCAGTTAGAACAATTATTTGCTGTGAGGTTCCTTGAAGGAGATGCCTCCATTCTTTAAATGCTGCAATGATGGCCAACAGTTCTTTATTACCCACATCATAATTCTTCTCAGCGGGTGATAAACGGCGAGAGAAAAAGGCACAGGGATGCAATAACCCCCTGTCTCCTGTTCTCTGAGACAGAATAGCCCCTATAGCACAGTCTGAAGCATCTACTTCCACAATGAAGGCGCATTCTGGGTCGGGATGGATTAGCACTAGGGCTGTAGTGAACTTGGACTTTAGGAGACAAAAGGATTCTTGTGCTTGAGGAGACCAAGCAAAGGCATGTCCTTTCTTAGTCAACTGTGTAATAGGAGTTATGATCTCCGAGAAATTCCTAATAAAACGTCTATAAAAATTGGCAAAACCTATGAAACGTTGAACATCCTTTATGTTTTTTGGAGTAGGCCAGTCTACTATTGCTTTAATCTTGCTAGGGTCCATGTGTAAACCACGGGGTGAAATTATATAACCCAGAAATTGTATTTCAGTTTGATGAAAATCACATTTTTCAATTTTAATGTAGAGTTGATTCTTCCTTAGACGATCCAGAATCAATTTCACATGTCTCTGATGTTCTTCCATAGAGTTGGAAAAAATTAAGATATCATCCAAATAAACGACTACAAACTGGTCCAAAAGATCTCTGAAGATATCATTGACAAGATGTTGGAAGGTAGCAGGGGCGTTGCAAAGACCAAAAGGCATCACGAGTTATTCATGATGTCCATAACGTGACCTAAACGCTGTCTTCCATTCATCTCCGGGTCTTATACGGACCAAGTTATAAGCGCCACGCAGGTCTAACTTGGTGAACACCTTTGCATGTCGTACTCTCTCCAAGAGCTCAGGAATCAATGGTAGAGGGTAGCGGTTCTTGATTGTAATTTTGTTAAGTTCCCTGTAGTCAATACACGGCCTTAGAGAACCGTCCTTTTTTTTGACAAAGAATATGGGAGCCCCCGCAGGTGAAGAAGATGGGCGAATGAACCCCTTAGCCAGGTTTTCTTCTATGTAGTCCTTGAGGGCTTTTAGTTCGGGGTCTGCCAAAGGGTAAATGTGTCCAAAGGGTATAGGTGCACCAGGAAACAATTCTATGGGACAGTCATAAGGTCTATGTGGGGGAAGCTTGTCGGCATTTTGTTTTTCGCACACGTCCGCATAGTTCTTGTACACAGAGGGTAATTCTACCATTTTATTATTTTCAACTGGTTCCTTAGAATCTTGTTCAGAGTACCCTGTCAAAAGACCATCTTCCCCAGGGAAGCTTATTTCTTTAGTTTCCCAGTTGATGACAGGGTTCTGTGCTTGCAACCATGGTAGGCCTAAAATAACAGGAAAATGTGGAGATGAGATCAACAGGAAAGAGAGGACTTCACGGTGCTGGGGTGTTATAATGACCTCAAGTGGCTCCGTCTCTTGATCCACAGGCCCTGAGCTCAGTGGAGATCCATCTACGGTTTCCATTACCAAGGGTGAGAGTTTTTTGTTAAATCTGACCCCATGCTTTTGGGCAAAAGAAAGGTCCATGAAATTGCCACTAGCCCCAGAGTCCACCATAGCAGAGGCAGAAATCCACTGAGAATTAGTCAGAAACTTAATGGGAAGAAAGCAATGGGAGTCTTTATTTTCTTTCTTAATATGAGGGGCCACCGATAAGATGGAATGGATAACTGCTTCCTCAGATAATTCTGTTTCGGAAACAATTGATTCTCTGTCCGAAAAGTCAGGATCCATAATAGCTGCTACCAATCTCCGAGGGCGGCTAGGGCAGTTGATAAGGAAGTGGTCAGATTTTCCGCAGTAGAAGCATAAGCTTTCCCGGAGCCTGTGCTCTCTTCTGTCAACGCTTTCACGCCTTAGTATTCTCTTTGAATCTTTCCTTGCGGTTCCTTAGAAATAGCTACAGGGAAAGAAGGGTACTGCTTAGTATCAAAATTCAAGGTAGCCCATTTCTCTTGTCATCGTTCAGATAGTCGGGTGTCAATTCTAATACAATGGTTAATAAAGTCATCTAAGCCTAAAGGGGCCTCTGCACGGGCAAGTTCGTCTTTTAATGCGCTGGAAAGTCCTTTCCTAAAAAAAGACATTTTCGCCGCGTCATTCCAATCAGTGTCGATAGCCCACCTCTTGAACTCCATAGCATACTCGGTGACGGGGCGTCTGCCTTGGCGCAAAGCTAGTAGTGCTGCTTCAGCTGTAGCTCCTCGATTGGGATCATCAAACATTTGACTCATGGCGTTGATGAAGTCTTCAAGGTTGTTCAGCCGGGGGTCTTGGGTCTCAATTAATGGACTAGCCCAGGCTATGGCTTTATGTGTCAGCAACATGATGATACACAGGACTTTAGACCGGTCAGTAGGAAACTGGGTTGGATTTGCATCAAAGTATAGCCTACATTGATTGAGGAATCCCCTGAATTTGTCACGGTCTCCGCCAAATCTGAACGGTGGCAACTTAGGACTCATGGCAGGCACGGAAGTAGGTAGTACAGAAGCTTGAGCCTCCAAGTGAGCCATCCGGTCAGATAATGTCTGCACCGTCCCACGTAGCTCTTGAATTGTTTGTCCATAAATATGGACATTGTGAGAAGTCTGTCCTTCAAAGGCATCATATTTGTTTTTCAACGTCTGCATCTCGGCGTGCATATTAGCCAGAGTAGACTGCAGCTGGTTAATGCGAACCTCCAAACACCCAGTCCCAGCGGACTCCATTTTTGGCTTGAGTATCCTGTCACGATACTGGTGAATACTGCTGGAGTCCAATGGCAGAGACTAGGCCAAAGCGCAGAAGGTCAAATTCCAAACAGGGAAGCAGATCAAAGCGGAGTCAAAGTCCAATCCGGGTCAGCAGCAGGGAAGCAGATCAATGCAGAGTCAAAGTCCAATCCGGGTCAGCAGGTAGCAAGGATTTGCAGGGTAAACCGCAAGTGGAGGAACAAACTGGAGAGTAAGTTCCAGGCCAGAGAACTGCACAAGCAGGAAGTCTAACACAATACTCAAGCACTGAGCAACAGGCCTGAGAGGTTTATATATATGACAGGAAGTAAGATGGCACCCAGCTGAGACACAATCCGCCATCTTAACTAAGGGAAAACTTAAGGGAAACAGTCCAACTAGACAGACGTAACAAGGCTATTCCTGGCAGTCTTTGTAGTAGTTCAGTTTGTCCTCCCTCTCGGTGGGTTTAAAAAATGCCCCCATTTTGTGCCGGAAGCGAGGGTCCAATAAGGTGGAGAGCCAGAAGTCATCCCGCTGACAAATGGAAACAATTCTGGGGTCACTACACAAGCACGTGAGCATGCTTCCTGCCATTTGCGCAAGTGACTCGGAGGGACTACCTGTCTCCATCTCCACTGCATACTGCCATGGTGTGTCCGGGTCCTCTGTCTCGCCTTCCTCTAGCTCCTCTGGCTGCTCCTGCTCCTCCTCTCCTGTCCGCTGACTAGATAAACCAGCCATTTCGCCAAGCCTAAACTGTGCTTCACTGTGCCCCTCCTCCTCCTCTTCCTCTTCCTCCTCCTCCAGTTCAGCTCCAACGGGGTTCATGTGGCCGTAAGATGTAGACGCCATGTCTCCAGTGCCCTGACCAGCCATGGTTTCCAACATGTGCTGTAGTACATGAAGCAGTGGAATCACGTCGTTCATCCCGTAATCCTGCCGACTGACAAATAAAGTGGTTTCCTCAAAGGGCCTGAGCAAACGGCAGGTGTCACGTATGAGCTGCCACTGGTTGACATTGAAGTTACACAGGGGAGTCCCCCTATCCGCTTGGATCATCAGGAAATCCGTGATGGCTTTTCTCTGTTCATATAATCGGTCCAACATGTGAAGGGTAGAATTCCAACGGGTGGAAACATCGCAAATCAGACTATGTTGGGGGATACCGTTCTGACGCTGTAGCTCAAGAAGGGTGTGTTTGGCGGTGTATGAGTGGCTGAAGTGCATGCAAAGTTTCCTTGAAGTTGTTAGGATGTCTTGCATATGGGGGGAACACTTCAGAAACCGCTTGACAACCAGATTGAAGACGTGAGCCATGCAGGGGGCATGGGTCAGCCTTCCTTGGCGCAGCGTAGACAAAATGTTCTTCCCATTGTCGGTAACCATGATTCCTATTTTAAGTTTTCTTGGAGTAAGCCATGTTTGGATTTCCTGATGAATACATTTAAGCAGTTCCTCCCCTGTGTGACTCCGTTCGCCAAGACAAACCATGTGAAGCACTGTGTGACACCTCCGTGCCCTGCACACATGGTAGACTGGAGGGGCACTGAGACTTGAGCCTACAGTGGAGGGTGAGGAGATGGAGGAGGATGAGGAGGCCGAGTCGCACAGTGTCACAGGCCCAACGGGCAGGGAACGCGGAGGCCGAAGCGGCGTGACCTGTCCAAGTTGCTGCTGCAAAGGGACCACATTCACCCAGTGGGCCGTAAACGACATGTACTGTCCCTGACCGTAGTTACAGCTCCAGATGTCGGCGCTGCCATGCACTTTGCTACACACCGACAGGCTCAAGGACTGGCCCACCTTCTGTTCAACAAAAGTGTGCAGCGCTGGTACTGCCTTCTTGGCAAAGAAATGACGGCTTGGGACTCTCCACCTCGGCTCAGCACAAGCCATCAGTTCTCTGAAAGGTGCAGAGTCCACCACCTGAAAAGGGAGCGACTGCAGCACCAGCAACTTGGACAGGAGCACATTCAGCTTCTGCGCCGTAGGATGAGTGGGCGCATACTGCTGTCTCTTGGACATGGCTTCGCTGATGGATTGCTGGCGGGATGCATGACTTGGAGGAGGAGGAGGAGGAGGAGGAGGAGGAGCAGGAGCGACAGAGGATGGGTATGACGCACAGCTGCCTTCGGCTGAGGTGCTGGAGCCTTGGCTGGCAGAAATTGGGAGCGGTGTGCCACTTGGTGAGGAAGCAGACTGGACCACCCCTTGGGAGCCTCGGTTCTCCCAGGTCGCTTTAAGGTGACGCATCATATGTTGACGCAGGGCCGTGGTGCCAACATTTGGGCCCTGGCCACGCTTCACCTTCTGCCTACATATCTTGCATGTGGCCATGTTACCCTCCTGCGGATGCTTCAGGAAAAACTGCCACACTGCAGAGTAGCTACTTTTCCCACCAACAGGCCTCACTGATTCGCTGCTATTGTCGCCAACTCCAGGAACCCCTGCCCCACTACTTCTCGATAAGGTAGCCTGCCGCGCAGCAGGTGCTCTACCCCGGCCCCGGCCCCGTTTGGCTCCAGGCTTTACAATTGTGCCCCCATGCTGCCTGCCAACCATGCTGCTAACACCTTGCTGCCTGAGCTGCTGACTCCGGGGCAACCTGCGCCCCTCTTCTCCTGATGATGACGATGAAGCCCCTTCATCACCCGGCTCCCAAGTGCGATCGGCTTCATCGTCATCATCATTATCACCGAGTTGTGGCTGTACGTCACTGATGTTCGTGGATTCGTCAACAGTGTCTGGCACAGGAGCTGGAACGCTCGCAGCACCCACGACACTGTCCACATCACTATTTGTCTGCCTAGCTAAAGAAGCCACCTCCATTTCTTGGCTGGGCAGTAGCTGCTGACTGTCCTCTATCTGATCGTCCTCCTCACTAAAGAGTGGAGCTGAACCCAAAGCATAGGATACATCGCTGGGGGAGGGAACGGCGTAGGACAGAGGCAATGGGAGGACAGGGACTGCTCTTGGGGCATGCCAACTCAGGGTTGTGTCAGAGGAACCTACCGACCCTAGACTGGGGGTCTCAGACGTAAGTTGTGATGATGTTGTTGATGAGCGCGTTAACCAATCTACCACGGCAGATGCGTTACTGGTGGAGACACGACCGCTAGCAGATACTGGCAGACCAGGTCTCTCACCGTGACTCCTGCTGCCACTCGCCCCTAGTCTGCTGCGACCTCTGCCTGCTGAATCTTGGCCTCTGACACTCCTCTTTGTACATCCTGCCACTTGTCTGCCTGACATTTTTATGCATTTCCTTATTTAGTATAAACAGATAGGGTTCAATGTGCAGTTTTGCGGTGCCCTGCGGCCTGGTTTATTAAAAGCAGTCAAAAACAAATGGGATGCCCCCACAGCAGACCTGAGATCAGTATATATGCACAGCAACAGTGTCTAAGCAGGCTCCAACAGGCCAAATTACTTTAAATACCTGTGCAGCTTAGAGTAAATACAGAGGCTAATGTGATGTTACAGAATGGGATGCCCCCAAGCAGGCTTTATAACAGTATATATGCACAGCAACAGTGGATAAGCAGGCTCCAACAGGCCAAATTACTTTAAATAACTGTGCAGCTTAGAGGAAATACTGAGGCTAATGGGATGTTACAGAATGGGATGCCCCACAGCAGACTTGAGATCAGTATATATGCACAGCAACAGTGTCTAAGCAGGCTCAAACAGGCCAAATTACTTTAAATAACTGTGCAGCTTAGAGTAAATACAGAGGCTAATGGGATGTTACAGAATGGGATGCCCCACAGTAGACTTGAGATCAGTATATATGCACAGCAACAGTGTCTAAGCAGGCTCAAACAGGCCAAATTACTTTAAATAAGTTTGCTGCTTAGAGCAAATACAGAGGCTAATGTGATGTTACAGAATTGGATGCCCCACAGCAGACTTGAGATCAGTATATATACACAGCAACAGTGTCTAAGCAGGCTCAAACAGGCCAAATTACTTTAAATAAGTGTGCAGCTTAGAGTAAATACAGAGGCTAATGGGATGTTACAGAATGGGATGCCCCACAGCAGACTTGAGATCAGTATATATGCACAGCAACAGTGTCTAAGCAGGCTCAAACAGGCCACATTACTTTAAATAAGTTTGCTGCTTAGAGTAAATACAGAGGCTAATGGGATGTTACAGAATGGGATGCCCCACAGCAGACTTGAGATCAGTATATATGCACAGCAACAGTGTCTAAGCAGGCTCAAACAGGCCAAATTACTTTAAATAAGTGTGCAGCTTAGAGTAAATACAGAGGCTAATGGGATGTTACAGAATGGGATGCCCCCAAGCATGCTTTATAACAGTATATATGCACAGCAACAGTGGATAAGCAGGCTCCAACAGGCCAAATTACTTTAAATAACTGTGCAGCTTAGAGTAAATACAGAGGCTAATGGGATGTTACAGAATGGGATGCCCCACAGCAGACTTGAGATCAGTATATATGCACAGCAACAGTGTCTAAGCGGGCTCAAACAGGCCAAATTACTTTAAATAACTGTGCAGCTTAGAGTAAATACAGAGGCTAATGGGATGTTACAGAATGGGATGCCCCACAGTAGACTTGAGATCAGTATATATGCACAGCAACAGTGTCTAAGCAGGCTCAAACAGGCCAAATTACTTTAAATAAGTTTGCTGCTTAGAGTAAATACAGAGGCTAATGGAATGTTACAGAATGGGATGCCCCACAGCAGACTTGAGATCAGTATATATGCACACCAACAGTGTCTAAGCAGGCTCAAACAGGCCAAATTACTTTAAATAAGTTTGCTGCTTAGAGTAAATACAGAGGCTAATGTGATGTTACAGAATGGGATGCCCCACAGCAGACTTGAGATCAGTATATATGCACAGCAACAGTGTCTAAGCAGGCTCAAACAGGCTAAATTACTTTAAATAACTGTGCAGCTTACAGTAAATACAGAGGCTAATGGGATGTTACAGAATGGGATGCCCCACAACAGACTTGAGATCAGTATATATGCACAGCAACAGTGTCTAAGCAGGCTCAAACAGGCCAAATTACTTTAAATACGTGTGCAGCTTAGAGTAAATACAGAGGCTAATGGGATGTTACAGAATGGGATGCCCCACAGCAGACTTGAGATCAGTATATATGCACAGCAACAGTGTCTAAGCAGGCTCAAACAGGCCACATTACTTTAAATAAGTTTGCTGCTTAGAGTAAATACAGAGGCTAATGGGATGTTACAGAATGGGATGCCCCACAGCAGACTTGAGATCAGTATATATGCACAGCAACAGTGTCTAAGCAGGCTCAAACAGGCCAAATTACTTTAAATAAGTGTGCAGCTTAGAGTAAATACAGAGGCTAATGGGATGTTACAGAATGGGATGCCCCACAGCAGACTTGAGATCAGTATATATGCACAGCAACAGTGTCTAAGCAGGCTCAAACAGGCCAAATTACTTTAAATAAGTGTGCAGCTTAGAGTAAATACAGAGGCTAATGGGATGTTACAGAATGGGATGCCCCACAGCAGACTTGAGATCAGTATATATGCACACCAACAGTGTCTAAGCAGGCTCAAACAGGCCAAATTACTTTAAATAAGTTTGCTGCTTAGAGTAAATACAGAGGCTAATGTGATGTTACAGAATGGGATGCCCCCAAGCAGGCTTTATAACAGTATATATGCACAGCAACAGTGGATAAGCAGGCTTCAACAGGCCAAATTACTTTAAATAACTGTGCAGCTTAGAGGAAATACTGAGGCTAATGGGATGTTACAGAATGGGATGCCCCACAGCAGACTTGAGATCAGTATATATGCACAGCAACAGTGTCTAAGCAGGCTCAAACAGGCCAAATTACTTTAAATACCTGTGCAGCTTAGAGTAAATACAGAGGCTAATGTGATGTTACAGAATGGGATGCCCCCAAGCAGGCTTTATAACAGTATATATGCACAGCAACAGTGGATAAGCAGGCTTCAACAGGCCAAATTACTTTAAATAACTGTGCAGCTTAGAGGAAATACTGAGGCTAATGGGATGTTACAGAATGGGATGCCCCACAGCAGACTTGAGATCAGTATATATGCACAGCAACAGTGTCTAAGCAGGCTCAAACAGGCCAAATTACTTTAAATAACTGTGCAGCTTACAGTAAATACAGAGGCTAATGGGATGTTACAGAATGGGATGCCCCACAGCAGACTTGAGATCAGTATATATGCACAGCAACAGTGTCTAAGCAGGCTCAAACAGGCCACATTACTTTAAATAAGTTTGCTGCTTAGAGTAAATACAGAGGCTAATGGGATGTTACAGAATGGGATGCCCCACAGCAGACTTGAGATCAGTATATATGCACAGCAACAGTGTCTAAGCAGGCTCAAACAGGCCAAATTACTTTAAATAAGTGTGCAGCTTAGAGTAAATACAGAGGCTAATGGGATGTTACAGAATGGGATGCCCCCAAGCAGGCTTTATAACAGTATATATGCACAGCAACAGTGGATAAGCAGGCTCCAACAGGCCAAATTACTTTAAATAACTGTGCAGCTTAGAGTAAATACAGAGGCTAATGGGATGTTACAGAATGGGATGCCCCACAGCAGACTTGAGATCAGTATATATGCACAGCAACAGTGTCTAAGCGGGCTCAAACAGGCCAAATTACTTTAAATAACTGTGCAGCTTAGAGTAAATACAGAGGCTAATGGGATGTTACAGAATGGGATGCCCCACAGTAGACTTGAGATCAGTATATATGCACAGCAACAGTGTCTAAGCAGGCTCAAACAGGCCAAATTACTTTAAATAAGTTTGCTGCTTAGAGTAAATACAGAGGCTAATGGAATGTTACAGAATGGGATGCCCCACAGCAGACTTGAGATCAGTATATATGCACACCAACAGTGTCTAAGCAGGCTCAAACAGGCCAAATTACTTTAAATAAGTTTGCTGCTTAGAGTAAATACAGAGGCTAATGTGATGTTACAGAATGGGATGCCCCACAGCAGACTTGAGATCAGTATATATGCACAGCAACAGTGTCTAAGCAGGCTCAAACAGGCTAAATTACTTTAAATAACTGTGCAGCTTACAGTAAATACAGAGGCTAATGGGATGTTACAGAATGGGATGCCCCACAACAGACTTGAGATCAGTATATATGCACAGCAACAGTGTCTAAGCAGGCTCAAACAGGCCAAATTACTTTAAATACGTGTGCAGCTTAGAGTAAATACAGAGGCTAATGGGATGTTACAGAATGGGATGCCCCACAGCAGACTTGAGATCAGTATATATGCACAGCAACAGTGTCTAAGCAGGCTCAAACAGGCCACATTACTTTAAATAAGTTTGCTGCTTAGAGTAAATACAGAGGCTAATGGGATGTTACAGAATGGGATGCCCCACAGCAGACTTGAGATCAGTATATATGCACAGCAACAGTGTCTAAGCAGGCTCAAACAGGCCAAATTACTTTAAATAAGTGTGCAGCTTAGAGTAAATACAGAGGCTAATGGGATGTTACAGAATGGGATGCCCCACAGCAGACTTGAGATCAGTATATATGCACAGCAACAGTGTCTAAGCAGGCTCAAACAGGCCAAATTACTTTAAATAAGTGTGCAGCTTAGAGTAAATACAGAGGCTAATGGGATGTTACAGAATGGGATGCCCCACAGCAGACTTGAGATCAGTATATATGCACAGCAACAGTGTCTAAGCAGGCTCAAACAGGCCAAATTACTTTAAATACCTGTGCAGCTTAGAGTAAATACAGAGGCTAATGTGATGTTACAGAATGGGATGCCCCCAAGCAGGCTTTATAACAGTATATATGCACAGCAACAGTGGATAAGCAGGCTCCAACAGGCCAAATTACTTTAAATAACTGTGCAGCTTAGAGGAAATACTGAGGCTAATGGGATGTTACAGAATGGGATGCCCCACAGCAGACTTGAGATCAGTATATATGCACAGCAACAGTGTCTAAGCAGGCTCAAACAGGCCAAATTACTTTAAATAACTGTGCAGCTTACAGTAAATACAGAGGCTAAGGGGATGTTACAGAATGGGATGCCCCACAGCAGAATTGAGATCAGTATATATGCACAGCAACAGTATCTAAGCAGGCTCAAACAGGCCAAATTACTTTAAATAAGTTTTCTGCTTAGAGTAAATACAGAGGCTAATGAGATTTTACAAAATGGTAATGTTCCCACAGCAGACTTGAGATCAGTTCAGTATATATGCACAACATCAAAAGTGTATAAGCAGCCTGAAACCGCTAAAAAAGCCAGTCAGCCAGCCAGTAACACTCAGGCTGGATGAAAAAAAAAAAAAAATCTCCCTGTGACTGCCTCCTATTTTTCCTAACTTTCCCTGCTTCTCGCTGACTTCCTGCCTGTCTCCTGCCTGTCTCCTGCCTGTCTCCTGCCTGTCCCTGTCTGTCCCTGGCTCTATAACTGTCTCTCCCTGACTACAGCAGCGTACTGTCTCTCAAAAATGCAATAGAGAAATGAGGAAAAGCAAGATGGCCGCCGCCTTAAATAGCGCTGTGACGTCACCGGGCTTGCTGGCTGCTGATAGGCTGCATGTGACTGCCCCAGCATGCACTGGAGCGGGGTAGATGTCTGGACATGTCCCATCCGCCATCTTAGAATGCCTGTAATGTAAATGAATGGATGTTAAAGGAAAACTTCGAGTGATCGAAGCACGGGGAAATTCGGATTCGATCCGAATTGAATTTTTCATGAAATTTGGATCGAATCCGGCTTCGTCCGGATCGATTTGCTCATCCCTAATTTTAACCTCCCCCGATGTTCCTCTTTAAAGTGACCACCCAAAAGAACCCAGAAGGGTACTCACATTTTGTCTGCACAGCTGATCAGTCCGAGTCTGGCAATGAGCAACTTACCTGATTGCAGAATCCAAGCCGCACTTCCTGCCCCACCCAGGGTCCAAACATGGGGTCAGAATTGATGGGGTGTGGGGCTCCAGAGGCCATGGTCACAGGAGCACTACCCTGCCCTCTCTATTCATTGCAATAGAAGGGTGTATTTGACATACACCCTCCATTGCAGTGAATGCAGAAGGCACCCCTGTGACTGATTGCCGGAGCCAAGGTTAAGAGATTTGGATATGCACAGCTATTTTAGATTGTTTGCAACGAAGAGGGGTGCTGACAGTGGAAGGGGAAAATACTCAAATGAACAAAAACAAAGATGGGGGCCCTAGACTAGCTCCCAATCCCCTATTGCCGCACACCAGAACTTATGCTAGAAACTTCATAAAAATATATATTTATTAAATCAAACTTAAAAATTACAAGAAACATACAGAAGACTCATTAAAAAACATACAAACAATTTAAATGCTGAGGAGGTACTCCCTCTTGGCTCAAATATAATCCCAATATTACATGTTTACATGTGAAAAACAACTGATAGTCTAATCTGAATGTGAATGGCGTATTAGCAAAGTGCAATGTGCAGAAGTAAAAGTGTGCTAAAGTGCTATAAGTATATCTACCGAAGTGCCTAAGTGTCTCATTTGATTCTTTAAAGTGCAAAAGTGTCATATACCATAGTGGTTATATGTCCCACAGACATTTAAGACAAAAAAAGTGTGCAAAGTAATAACCAAAACATCTCCGCCATTATACATTCAATTGCTATGAATAATGCATAAGATTACATCACCAATAGAAAGAGCCCGGGGTCTCCTCACAGCAGCCAGCCACCGTAATAATAGCTGGCATGCCACCCCCCAGCATTGGTTGGTGGAACGTCAGATCATTTGACCCGGATCTGGCTGGTATCCAGGATGAGGGAAATCTGTCAAGATCCAGGTTGAATCTAGCTTTAGCCCAGTTCTGAGGCCCATCACTACTGACTATATGTAATTACCTTATGTAGTCTATATGTAGCTGCTTTCTCCGCTTAACTTTCTGGGTTGTAGCTGAGCAGGGAAGAGCGTGTCTTGGTGCCGGTATAAAAAATAAAAATAAACGTACCTGCTGCAGATGGCTTCTCAGAGGGTGGGAAGGAAGGCAGGATCCGGATCCAGCCGGCCTCTCTGGTGGGTGGGCTGCTGGCTTCTCAGTATGAGGGTTTCGGGGGGTTGTCCCCAGCTGGGCATGCAGATGTGGGTGGGGAGTTTGCCCAACTGGCTTCTCAGCATGTCCCTGGCTAGATTCTCGCAAATCACTTCGCGGTTAGGTTCTTCTTCCATTTCTGACCCCTAAAACTTACCCAAATCACTTCCCGGTCTCATTCTTCTTCCATTTCTGACCCCTAAAACTTACCCAAATCACTTTGCGGTTAGGTTCTTCTTCCATTTCTCACCCCTAAAACTTACCCAAATCACTTCGCGGTTAGGTTCTTCTTCCATTTCTCACCCCTTAAACTTACCCAAATCACTTCGCGGTCCTGTGAATCTTCATCTCTAAATATTTCTTGGCCCATTCATTTTGTGTTAATGTATTTGGAAAATATAATGACACTGAAGCAGTTTTTGTTTTTTGGGGGTTTAATACAAAGTGCCATTTTTTTATGGCTTTTTTAAAAAAATTTTGGATCATAAAAATGTATAATTTTTTTTTTTATTTACAAAATATCAAAATTTTAAATTTTTTAAATTTAAAAAAATATAAAAGTTAAAAACTATATACAAAGCAATGGCAGGACCCAGATCATTAGTCTTCTTCTGTGGTCCCCAACGAGTCACGCAGCTCCTGCATGTTGGCCACCAACTGAAGGACCCTTTCACTCATTGCTGCCACTCTGGCACGTGTGGTCCCTGTATAAAAAAGAAACAAACATTATTTGTTGGCAAATACATGTTTCTCAGCTGTGGATGGAATGTTTTTTAGGTGGCAAGCTAACTCATGAGGCCATATGTCATTATGCTAAGTAATTAATCTAAGGAAGAGGGCATATGTCATTATGTTAAGTAATTAATCTAAGGAAGAGGGCATATGTCATGCTAAGTAATTAATCTAAAGAAGAGGGCATATGTCATTATGCTAAGTCATTAATCTAAGGAAAAGGGCATATGTCATTATGCTAAGTAATTAATTTAAGGAAGAGGGCATATGCCATTATGCTAATGTCATTGACTATGGCTTTAGGTATCTTGGTGATCATGTCAATTATCACATACTCAAAAGAATGACATTACAACTTACTTCGTTGGTGGCCGACGTCTGCGTCGGGGACCACCCTGGGTTCTGGGACCTGCCACTGCTGGGAAGTTGAGGCTGTAGAGACATGTCAAATAGGGTCACTTCTAATGTCTGAGTCAACAGTAAGCAAATGACAATTTGAATGTGTGTGTGACACCTTCTCCATGTGCCTCCTGGGCATGATCTGCTGCAGTCCCTGCTTCAGATCCTTCACCCGCTAACAAATCATCTAAGGGAATCAGCTTTTGTTTAAATAGCATGTATGTGTTTGTGGTTACATTGAGAGTCACATACCTGAGGCTAAGGGCTCCGTCGCTTGGTACGACTTCCTTCCCACGCCGTGACGCCCCTCCTCTGTAGGGGCCTCCGACCAGCCCCTGGACCTTTCTACAGAGGAGGGGCATCACGGCGTGGGAAGGGAGTCGTACCAAGCGACGGAGCCCTTAGCCTCAGGTATGTGACTCTCAATGTAACCACAAACACATACATGCTATTTAAACAAAAGCTGATTCCCTTAGATGATTTGTTAGGGGTAGGACCGTCGCAGCCCAAAAAATCACCGCACCCGGGGCATGTGGAGTCGTTTCAGGTCCGACCAATGCTGCAGGATCTTCGTGTGGGTGAAGGTGGTGTCCGTCTCGTGCTGGATCCTGGAAATGATCTCCAGGGTGATGGTCCTCTTCTCAAAAGAGTTGGGCAGGTAGTTGTACCTGCGTTGAAGCATCGTCTAAAAGACACAAAATAAACATATTTTTTTAGATCAAACTGCATACAAATATCTGTCATAATTAGATCAGTTGACTAAATGACATTCCCAGACACATTTCTAGCCTCAAACTATCCTTCTAGATGTTAGTGAGTTGGTATGCACATGTGCGCACTAACTTCTGTTTGCCACGGAGTTTTACCAACTTTTACACATAACTGTTTCTTTCTGCGCTTCCTTAAGGCCTAGGCATGCATTTAGATGGCAAATCAAAGTCATTACAATACACTTACGAGAATAATCAGCTCTTCTTTTTGGCGGGTGAAGATCGTGGGCGCCATCTTTCTTCTTGTCCGCAGCAGATAAGTAATGCCCCAGCAGTTTCCGGGTTCCGCACGGCCGGACGAATGGTCGTACGCACGCATATGCGTACGTAAGCGTCATACCCAGGTATTAGTATTTAAAGGGTCCTGGACACACAGCTCATTCTCTTTGAGAGTCTCAACATGCCAGCCAAAAAAACAGTCGGGAAGCCCAAACCAGGCAATGAGGCCAGCAGCAAAATGCCACAGCGGCCTGAGGAGGCTTCTTCACGGCCAACCACTCAGTCACAAATACCAACACCGAAGGTGCAGGAAATGTGCAGCCACAGTGACCAGGCCTAGGTGACAATACCCACCAAGTCTGCTAAGCCCAAAACAACCAGCAAAGCAAAGGAGGCAGCGGTGAAGAAGAAGACCACAACCAAGCAGGCAGGTATGCCCGCAAAAAAGGCCACTAAGAGGGTGAGAAGCCCCAGCCCCCAAAAAACACCATCCCCTCCTCCCCGGCCTAGCACATCTGTTCTGAAAGAATGCTCCACTGGCAAGGCCAGTGAAAGCTACAGGCCCAGAGGCCCCAGCCCACCCAGCTCAGCATCTCCTGAGCCACGTGGGAAACACGGCCATGGAACCACTAAGAGCCACAGGCCCAGAAGCCCCAGCCCAGCCAGCTCTGCATGTAGTCAGCCACGTGGGAAACACACCCATGGCCATGGAAAGAGCAAGACCCACAGGCCCAGAAGGCCAAGCACAGCCAGCTCAGCATCTCCTGAGCCACGTGGGAAACGCGGCCATGGAACCACCAAGAGCCACAGGCCCAGAAGCCCCAGCCCAGCCAGCTCTGCATGTAGTCATCCACGTAGGAAACACACCCATGCGCATGGAAAGAGCAAGACCCACAGGCCCAGAAAGCCAAGCACAGCCAGCTCAGCATCTCCAGAACCACTTGCAAGTACCTCCCAGGGGCATGGAACCACAAGTGGCAAGGGCACAAAGAGGCACAGGGCCAGAAGTACCACTTCCTCAAGCACACCCTCTCCTCCTCGGTCACATTTGACACCGGCACAGGTGGCAAGCAACTATCCATATGCCACATCCACGCCTGCAAGTTCAGTGGCCACCCAGGCAAGGACCCCCAGTCCATTTCCAAGTCCACTCCATTTTTTATCCAGCCACCTGTCCAACATTTCAACACAAAAGAGCCAGCCCAGAATGTCCCCCGAATTGCCTACATCCAGAGATGAGCCCGAACAGCAAGCAATAGGCTGGACATTGCGTCGAGGACAGTTGAGTGGCAGGTTTGGTGAGGCCCAAACTCTGGCATTGGCAAGTGGGCTGACCCTACATTATGACGAGCTATATGGGCGAAAATCAAAATCTACAAGCAAAATGCGAAAAAATTGGAGGAGCTCACCAGACAGGTCAATGCAGCGGGGGAGGAGCTTAAAGATGTGTAGCAGATCCAGCGCAAAATTTCTGACCTGAAGTATGCAGAACGGAAGAAAGAAAATAAATGGCACAATTACAGGAACATATTTGAGTTGTGCATTTGTCTGCTTCTTGTATTGTGCCCAATTTCCTAAATTTGTCAACCTATATTTTTCAGCTTACAAATTGGCGGAGGTTTCCCCACAAAATTACAGTTTACCCGAGCTGAGGAGATGGTGCTGGTGCTGATACCCGTGGCATTAGAGGACCACTCGGGGTGACGGGACACGGACATCCCTACTATTCCTGCAGGTTAGTAATGTTAGTGTGTATGTGAAATGTTTTAAACGTGTAGAATGAGGCTCACAGGCATATATAAACACATGCCCCTAGGGAGTGGCTTGGAGGGGAGGCTAAAGTTTTAGCAGGGTGTGTAATGTCTGCGGAATGTTCCTTTTCAAATTTGCAAGGCCATACACGACCTTGGAGAGTATTTATGGTCACTATTAAAGTCTTAATATTAGCAAAGCACTGCCTGTTATGTGATTCTACTTCATATCCAACACTTCCTTCTTTGTCTTTAGGCCACCTGGGTTTTAGCTGTGCTTTGGTCTCAAATACTTGATCTGGGGTCAGGGAAAGATCTACATAGGAAGAATGCCCACCAGCATACTCTTAAAGTGGACCATCACCCTCGGGTGATCGGCCCGAGAATCTATAAGATTCCCGGGCCGATCACCTCCCTCCCCGCAGGACATCCGAGATCGGGATGTCCCGCGAGGTGAAACCCCCCCAAAACCCCCAAACCCCCTTACCTTAGTTTCCCTTGCGCCCCTCTAGGCGTGTGCGCCCCCGCGCCGGCCGTCTGTGAATGGCCGGCGCGGGGGCGCGCGCGTCAAGAGGGACGCGCGGGAGGCGGCGGCGGAGGAGCCACGGACAAGCGGCTGTCAAATCGCTTGTCCGTCGGCGCTGGGAGCGGGGAGAGGTGAGTTTTCCGGGTGTTTGGGGGGGTTTCACACACCGAAGTGGACCAAGACCCAGGATAGTCAAAATCCTGGGTGTTGGTCCACTTTAAGCCAAATGCTATTTGCAAGCTGATTGTGGGTCCCTAATGGCCCTTTAGAGATGTGTGAAGCCTCATAACATGCAGCACATGCATGTTTGTATTATTTAAGATGACCAATGTGTATGTACAGGGTGAGTCATACATATAACAGATAATGACATTCATAGTGAAGGTCACCTTGGACCGTTGGGGGAGTTGCCATTCCTGCTTGCCCACATGTTTTATTGAAGCATATGTAGTAATCCAGATCATCAATGGATATTTGGGTGTTTATGTGCCTTTTTATTTACAATACAGCCCAGCATCAACCCGCAGCAAGTGTGGAAGCCTCATACAGCCGGACCACGCCGTCAACTTCCGTGCTGCCTAGGAGCCAGGAGCAGATATACGGTAAGTGTATTTTGATGATTCTGCTGATGCATGTGAATGAACATGACTAATTTGCATAACTAATATATTTAGGGACCAAACGTAACCTTTTTTTGCACATGTCCAAACAGACCCACACACTGATTGGAGGAAATCCAGGAGATGGAGGAGGATGCCAGCTTGATGGGACCTTCAGAACTGACCCCCCTGAAACCTAATCTGCCACTGCCCCACATGCTACTGCACCAAATCCTCTGCAGCAGAGTGAAGCTGGACGCATGCTGCCAGTCCTTCGTGGGTAGCATGTAGAGACTGAGCCTACAGTCCCCAGTGGTAGCTCTGCTGCAGAGGATTTGCCAAGCACATCTGTGACTCTTGCTCGCCCTAGACCTCCAGCATCTGCAGGCGCTCAAACCCGGGGAATTAGTAGACGTAGTCAGCAAGGTCGACCAGTTTCCCAGGGGAGACCCGTGCCGATCCTGGAGTCAGCGTGGCACCGTGAGAGGCATTTATTTCGCCAGGTGACTCAAAGAACCACAGAGCAGCTTACTGCACAATTAGATACATTAAATAATACATTCACCTCCATGCTGACAGAATTTAGGACGAGCAACAGCCACATGGCCACCTTAACTAATAATTTGACAGGCATGCTCGAGGAAGTTAGAAATAGCAATAGACTCATGTTGGAACAGTGGCAGATTCTGAATGCCACACATGCCCAGGTGATGGGCCATCCCCAAGGCCCACCACCAGGGTTTTATGGGCAACGTGTGTGTGGTATCAAGCGCTGGATAGGAAATGGCAAGGAAGAGGTAGAACAGGAGTGTGGGTGGAGTGCTGCAACCTAGGAAATAAGTGACCGTCTACTCATATTTTTCTTAAGTGGGAAGATGGGTGGAAGTGTTTCTTGTGGTCATCGACTGTGTCCACTAAAGAAAGAACTGCCTTTAGGTTGCACTCTCTGTATAAATGTATCACCGGGAAAGAAAATCCAAGTTAGTACAATGAAGCTTGGATAATATATTTCTCTCTGATGGTTTTATATACGCTGGATAGTATGAGCTCCTTTATTTCTATTTTCCAGCTGTTTAATTTATAAAATACTGCGTTATGAATGTCAAACTTAATTGTGTTACTTTACTTGGATATTCAACAATATATATAAATTGTCAGAATATGTGAAAAGACAGGGCACTTACTGCCGCGGCCCGGGGGTGCTAAACCTACCCAGGGCCTCTGAAGATTTCTTTCCTGTAATCTTATCAATGAATTATTGCACTGTAGATGTCATCCTTAATGACTTTGGTCCAGGCTGTATTATTTTCTTGAATAAAATGGTAAAGGTCTTCAGTTGTTCAATAAAACACTATTTTATTGTTGAAGTTAAAATACAAGGGTTAAAAGGGAGGGTAATCTAGTGTCCGATTAGGTGTCCCACAGGGAGATCTGCTGCCAGGGCGCTGCGTTGAGACAATATGCAATGGTTTCAGCGACGTTCCCTATGTCAGCTGTCTCTGTTGGTAATGAAAAATATGTCCGTGGGTATTTCCAGGATTGAAGTACTACAATAATCCTCAGTAAAGTAGAAATAGGATAATCCTTTTTGAAGTCCGTTGACTCCTCGCAGGGGCGCGCTTTGGCGTCTTCCCTGCTCAGTAAGTAAACACGCGCATAAGACACGCGTTTCGGCTTCAGCCGTCTTCCAGGTGTGAGGGGAGCATGCGTTCCAGCTTCTGTTTTAAATGAAGATGACGTGAAGGAATCCTCGAGCATGCTGGGAACTGTAGTTTTAGGAGGCAATTATATCTTCAGCGCGGAATGTCACAATACCGGCTGTTTCTTGTAGCTGCATAGTTCCGGACAGTTAAAACAGCGGGATGTCAGAAATGTCAGCTGTTCCTTATTGCTGCGTAATTTTTATTTCTCCAAACCAGCAGAGCAAAAAGAGAGAATGAGACGCATGTTAGTCTGATCAATAATTCTAATAAATGGCAGGGTTGGTGCGTGTGTGAGTACATAAATAAAAGTAAAGTGTGAGCAGAACTGCACATAGGAAGTTATTTGAAACAACTGAAATAGTGTTTCCTTTATTACAAAACACCTGGACAGTTAGATATACTTTCATACTTAAAGCGGACCTTCACTCTGAATAAGAGTCTATCTTATATGTTTCCCACACCCTGTACATACAGATTGCCCACATTAAAATTCATCCTACCTGCACCTAGTGCATGTTATGAGCCTTTAAACATCCAAGGTGGCGGATTATGGAAGCCGCCATCTTATCAGGCAGCCTGCAAACAGGAAGTGCCTTCTAACTGTGCTGCTCTGCATTCTGGGATTGCTGACCTTTTCCAGAGCACAGCTCTGCTCTGTCTGAGCAAAGCACAGCTATAACCCACCCCCTGTACCTTATCCCACTCTCCTCTCCTCAGTAAGTGTGATGCTTCTGAGTCAAGATGGCGGCGCCCGTATCCTAAATTCCAGAACAGAGTTGCAGCCCAGTGGGGGAAAGAATAATAAGTTAGTGACTAAAAACTTTAAAAATATTAGTTTCAGATGCTGCGGACTCGTTTTTGAAGAGTTGGGGCTTTTCATTAAATCACGCTGAAGGTCCGGTTTAAGCGCACTGTAGGATACAATGTACATAAACAAATGTTTATTTTGTTACAAACCACCTAAACAGTTTGATGCACTTTGATGCTTGAGTGCACTATTAAATACAATGTACATAAGAATAAAATGTGTGACACAAACTTAAAAAGATTGATATAAATAATTGATATATAATTAGAAAAGGTTACTTTATCTTTTAGAAACCATAAATAAAAAAGTATAGTATCATTTAAGAACTACAATGGGCATTAGCTAACGTAGAGAGACAAATGGTGTATAAACTGTATGGTTATATGGATTAATTACACATTATTTCTGGATAAAATTTCATAATATTTAATATAAATATCTGATACAAATTTAATAAAATTGGTTAAAATAGTTTATTTCAGAAGGTAGGTAATCTGAGCTGAGAATGGGCTTGAGTGCGCAAATTAAAGAACTGCGCATTATGGAATTTGATTGTGATTTAAAAAGTAAAGGTGGACTGAATGTATATGATTGTTAAATTAATGAAAAAAAAATTGAAAAGGCTTAAAAGGAATGGCCAGAAGGTTTAAAAGTTTTTTTCTAGGGATCAGTTGCCCAATAAAATGATGTGTGAAAAACCTTTAAAAAATTATCTAATTAGAATATAACATTTATTGTTTAAGATTATTACTAGAACAAACAGGCACTGTGTAACAAATTTATATAAAAGGGGGTAAAGACACAACATAAAACATATGAGGAGGAGAGAAGGGTTCAATTTGTAAAAATTATGATGGACATGGTGATGAAATGGTACAAAGATGACAAATATAGTTTGATGTTTGTTACTGGGTAGATAAATGAGTTATATTGGCGTGGAATTAAAGTGTATGAGGGTTATAATTGTTAAACATGATTTATTTTCTAAAAAACAGTTCAAATCGATCTCAATATTCAGGCCGTTTGAGGCCAATGTGTCTAGCTCGTAAATCCAGTAGGTTTACCGTTGGGATAATGTATTATCTATATTTGAGCCTCTCCAATTGGGGTAAATCTTTTCTATGATCCAATATTCCAGATGGTATGGTTCTTGATTGTGTTTCTCCATAAAGTGGAGGGAAACACTGTGTGTTCTGAGGCCTTTTGAGATGTTTCTAATGTGTTCTGATAGACGTATTTTAAAAGGCCTTTTGGTTTGGCCTACATATAACTTGTTGCAGGGACATCTTAAACAATAAATCACTTCTTTTGTGTTACAGGATGTCAGGCCTTTTATTTGATATTCATTTTGGTCCAATGGGTTAATGAAGGATGTTATGTTAATTGTGTTTGTTGTGTATTTCAGAGAATTTCTACAGGCTTTGCAGTTCCTGCATTTTTCCTTTGAATTTTTCTTTGTTCTCAGGTGGGTTAATATGACTCTTGACTAAATGTTGTGATACAGTTAGCGGTTTCCTATAAATGAAGTTTGGTTGAGGAGTAATAACATTTTCTAGAATGGGGTCTGTTTGTAAGATGCCCCAATGTTTTTTAATAATAGTTTCCATCTGTTTGTAGTTGCTATTAAATTGGGTGATGAATGGTAGTTTGAATGTTCCTTCTTTTCCAGTTGAATTTTGTGGTTGGTTCATTTTAAAATCAGGTTTGACTCTACTGATTTCTTTAATTGTTTCTTTAATATGGTTTTTGCTATATCCCTTTTCAATAAACCTTTCTCCTAGTATTACTGCTTGCTCCCTGTATTTGTTTTCATCTGTACAGTTTCTTCGTAGTCTTGTTAGTTGACCCTTGGGAATGTTATTTAACCACTTGGGGTGGTGACAGCTTTCTTTGGGGATATAACTATTTCTGTCTGTTGGTTTAAAGAAGGTTTTTGTCTTAATCTGATTGTTTTCTTTGTATATTGTGATGTCTAGAAAATTAATTTCTTTCTCACTTATTTCATGAGTGAATTTTATATTCCAATTATTTATATTTAGAGATGTAAGAAAAGATTGTAATTGGTCAACTGGTCCAACCCAAAGGAATATACAATCATCTATATAGCGTTTATAAAAAACTAGATGTGTTGGAGTGATGGCTTTCAATATATCATTTTCCCATTGTGCCATGAATAAGTTCACTACACTGGGGGCAAATTCCCCCCCCCCCCCCCCATGGCAACACCTATTTTTTGAAGGAAGAAATTTCCCTGGTACCAGAAGTAGTTGTGCAATAGTGCAAATTCTAAGCATTCCAAATGAAATCTGTGATGTAGGTAGTTGACTGTTCTTTTCAAGGAAGAAACGAGTGGCTTCTATACCTTTCTGATGCGGAATGATGGTGTAAAGTGAATTCACATCAGCAGTGGCTAGAACCAGATTGGGACTGTTTTTAAATGCTTGCAATAATTGTAAGAGTGAACCTGTGTCTTTTAAATATGAAGGTGTTTGCTGGACTAATGGTTGCAGAAAGGAGTCTATATATTCCCCTAATCTGCTAGAGATTGATCCAATGCCACTGACGATAGGTCTTCCAGGTGGTTGTGTCTTGTTTTTGTGTACCTTGGGTAGGTGGTACAAAGTAGGAATTCTTGGGGTTTGTAAGTTCAAATAATTGTATTCATTCTTTGTTAAAATGCCTTCTCTCCTTCCTTTGTCTAGTAGCTCCCTTAAATTTTGTTGGAAGGAGTAAGTTGGGTCACTCTTCAATTGTTCATACGTTTCAGTGTCTGATAATAGTCTATTGGTTTCTTTAATGTAATTTTCTTTTTTTAGGATCACTATACCTCCTCCTTTGTCCGCAGGTTTGATTATGATGTCTTCTTTCTTTTTTATGCTTTTTATCGCTCTTAGATCAGTTTTTTCTCTATTGTCCAGTCTATGGTTTAGTTTCGGTTTTAGCTTTTTTAAATCTCTAATGACTGATTCTTTGAACACTCTTATGGCTCCATTATGGCTCTGTGGGTTGAAAGTAGAATTATTTTTTAGTTGACTATGTTTGAATTGTGTGTTGTTGATGCTTCCTATAGATGCTTGATTTTCTGTAACTTCATTGTATAAAGGCTTTTCACTGTCAGTTTTCTCTGCAAAAAATCTTTTTATATTTAATTTTCTTGTCAATTTTAATATATCAATATATGTATTGAATTTATTGATCTTTGTTGGAGGGGCATATTTGAGGCCCTTATTTAGGAGGTTACTCTCTTCCCTGTTTTTGTCCTTTTATGGGCAACACCCATTTTAACAGCTATTTGCCCTGTATCTGTATCCACATCTTTCCTCTACATCCCCACTGTATTGACCTGTCTGGTGAGCGCTACCAAGATTGCCTTTTTTATGACTTTGCTTGTATGATTTGAATTTTCACCCATATAGCTTATTAGAGTGCTGAGATACCCCACTAGCCAATGCCTGAGATAAAGCCTCACTGAACCTGCCGCTCAAGCTGCCACGCTTCAGGCTTTGACCTAATGAAATTGTGTCTGGCTTATCCTGTTTCTAGGCATGATTGGGGGACATTCTGGCCTGGCAAACTACTACCTTGAACCCTGGCAAACATTGGACTGGACTTGCATTTGGACTGGGGGTTATTGTTTGGGTGGGCCACTGACTTACAGGCGTGGATGTGGCATAGGTATGGCTGCTTTCCACCTGTGCCTGTGGCAAATGTGGCCAAGCAGAAGAGGGTGTGTATGTGGCCCTATGTATTACTGGCCAAATATTGACATGCAAATGCTTGCTCCCTATGTCTGTTTATTTTATTTGTTATTTGAACTTCGACCTGGAGTGCGTTACTTTAAAACTCCTGGATGTGGCCAATTGCTAGGTGCCCTGATTCAGCATATATTCTCATTTTTATATAATAAATATAATTATAAAAATTATATATTGAATGTGACTTTAGCTGTTGTTGACTAAGTTGATTCATTAATGTGTGGGTTCTTTTGACATTACTGAAGGTTTTTCCAAACAAACAGTGCCCAAAAAAATGCATGAGTCTCAGATCACGTGTGAATATTTTAGTAATTAACTCATTACTATTTGATACAAAAAAACAATACTAAAGCATTCACAAAGCCAAATTATAGTATAAAATAAGAATTACATGCAACAAACAAACACAGGACAAATTTGGCAAAATGGGTATTAATCAAATTGGCCCGCATAGCTTGGCCAGAGGCACTAGGTGTGCCACTGTAGTTCTCTTCTGGGTCCTGGCTGGGTGGAGAGGGGGGCAGATCCACATACCGGGGGACACGCTGCATGATGGCAAAGTTATGTAGGACCCAGCAGGCCAGTATGATATCAATGACCTTGTTGGGGTCATACTGGAGTGCCCCCCGGTATGGTCCAAACACCTGAAGCAAGTTTTTTAACAGGCCAAAGGCCCTCTCCACAATGTCCCGGGTCTTCCGGTGTGCCCGATTGTAGGCGTCCTGTGCCGCATTCTGTGACCGAAGGACGGGCGTCATCAGCCAGGGAAGTAGCGGATAGCTGGAATTCCCTGAAAGAATAGGAAAATAATAACATAAATTACACATTACAACAAAAAATTTTGTGAAAAGCAGTCGTTCCCCCTGACTAAGAGCCTATCTTATATTTTTGACACACCCTCTACATACAGATTGCTCTGCTAAAAAAACAGCCTAACACAATCTAATGCATGTTCTGACCCTTTAACCCTTTCGCTGCCAGCCTACCTGGAGTTTTTGTCACCCTTGTTGCAAGACCATTTTGCACTATTTTGCGCTCCCCATGTTCAAATGTGATTTTTGAAGGGATTTCCCAGGAAAATGATATATTGTTTTTTTCAGCATAGTCTGGGCTTTAACATGAAATGTCTTGTTTGTCATTTGTTAGGTGTATTCTCAATATTTTTGGGTGAAATATGTGAAAAAAATTAAAAAAATCTATTTTTTACAATTTGTAGTGTTTTTTTGTAACAAAAAGTTTGTCAATAAAATCTTATTGCGTGTGAAATCCCAATTTCTCCCCATTACAGCGGTACCACATATGTATAGGTAGACACCCTTTCCTGCCCAGGAGACTCCCCCAAACTGAAACAGCGCTTTAGGGGATTTTCAGAAAAAATACAACTGTGCAATGCGCTATGCGCACCTTGCAGTTTTTCCAGAAAAACAACCCTTTACATTTGAAATACCCCCAAAAAACTATATATTCTCTGGAAGTACACACCTCAAGCTTTCTAGGTGTACCAGGCTTGTTGATGTGGCCATATCTTTCTGGAAGTAATCCCTCAATGTATTCTTTGGTTGCAAAGAGTTTCCCTAAAAAAAGGATAAAAATGCTCAATCAAAGCCACATTTTCCTAAAAATACTATATACAAACAAGAAAAAACAAGTTTACTCTGAAAAAGCAACATTCCCCCAACAGAACGATACCCAACATGCATAGCTTCTGTCAAGGGAAGAGTTGCCAAACACCCCAAAAGTAAAGCATGTGCGTAACGGTAATTTTACTTGAAAATTTCAGCTCTGCAGACAAAGTGCACACCTTGCGATTTTTCAACCAAAACAACCCTTTACATTTGGAATATCCCCCATAAACCATATATTCCCTGAAAGTACACATGTTAAGCTTTCTAAGCGTACACAGTTTGTTGTAGTGGGCTCATCTTTCTGGAATTAATCCCTCAAAGAATTCTTTGGTTGCGCAGGGTTTCCCTAAAAAATGTATAAAAAAGCTGAATAAAAAACACCTTTTCCTAAAATATAAATATGCAAACCAGAAAAAACAAGCTAAGTCTGAAAGCGCAATGTCCCCTGAACAGAACAATATCCAACATGCATAGCTACTTTTAACCCTTTTAATTGCCAGCCTACTTGAGATTTTGTCACCCTCTGTTGACAGGTCATTTTTCCCCATTCTGCGCCATTTTTGCTGGAATTTTCAGGAAAATTATATATTTTTTTTTTTGCAGCAGAGTTTAGGCTTTAACATGAAATGTCTTGTTTGTAAATTTTATTTAGTTTTTTACAATATTCTTAAGTAATAAAAATAAATAAATACAATTTTTTTTAGAAAATTGACTACTTTATTTTAAATAAAAAAAAGTATTTTATTAAGGAAAACCATATTGCATGTTAAAGCCCCATTTCTACCGATTAGAGTGGTACCACATATTTATCGGTAGCCCCCTGTTCCTGCCCAGGAGACCCCCCTAACTGAAACAAGTACTTTAAACTTTTACAAATAAAATACAACTACCATCCACACTACAAAGGGTTAAATCGAGAAAAAAAATGACATGGGGGGGCATTTTTTTTTGGGGGGGGGGATTTTTAAGGGTTAAAAACCCTTAAAAATCCAAAAAAAATTTACATGGGGTCCCCCTTACCCAGAGTAACCAGCCCGGGACCAGCTATGCAGGGCTTGTAGAAACAGAGCACAGGGGCCAGCTTGTGTGGCCTCTGGCCCTGCAGGCTACAAGCCCGCATAGACCGTGGACCCGGGCACTTCTGCCCCCCAGGGCTTTGGGGAGGCAGGAAATGGGGGTGCCGGGGGTTAATGGCAAGTCACCCGCTAGCGCAGGTGACTTGCCATCCCCCCAGCCTTGTGAACTGGTATAGGGGTCACATGGACCCCTTACCAGTTCACAAGGGGTTAACAGTAAAAAAAAAAAACACCTGGTTGCAGGTGACTTGCCATCCCCCCAGCCTTGTGAACTGGTATAGGGGTCATGGACCCCTTTTAAGGGTTAAAAACCCTTAAAAATCCCCCCAAAAATGACATGGGGTCCCCCTTACCCGAAGTAACCAGCCCGGGACCAGCTATGCAGGGCTTGTAGGAACAGAGCACAAGGGCCAGCTTTTGTGGCCCCTGGTCCTGCATGCTACAAGCCCGCATAGCCCGCGGGCCCGGGCTCTTCTGCCCCCCCTGGCCTTTGGGGAGGCAGGTAATGGGGGTGCCGGGGGTTAATGGCAAGTCACCCGCTAGCGCAGGTGACTTGCCATCCCCCCAGCCTTGTGAACTGGTATAGGGGTCACATGGACCCCTTACCAGTTCACAAGGGGTTAACAGTAGAAAAAAAAACACACACACAGATTAAAAAATTACTTTATTAAAAAATAAAAACTTTTTTTTACTTTACTCACCTCCGATCCTCAGCTCCTGTGTCCCTCGCTGATTTGATGACAGTTATTGTCATCGCTGGGCAGTGGAGGAGAGAGGCAGGCGATCAGATCATCACCTGCCTTCCTCCTCCTGTGGCCAGCGATGACAAGTGTGAGAAATGACAGCCCGGAGCCAGGACGACACCCGGGAGTGACGTCAAAGGGGGCGAACAGTTCAACGTCATGCATGCCTTCGATATGCATGCGTCGCCGATGCAATCTGGCCTCGGCCCTGCTGATACATTCAATCCCCATTAGCTGGAGTTGGTGATGTTCCTCCACAAAGGCACAAAACATGGTGATTGCAAGGTATCCAAGGTTAAAATGGTCCAGTAAGGGGATAGCAAATGAAACGATTTTATAGGGTGGTGGTCCCTCGGCAATCAGCTCTCTGAATGAGACGCAAGCCCATAATAATAACGTAAGTTATCTGAACGAACGCAAAATATCAGATTTAGATGGAAAATGATTAGAACTAAAGCAAATGACCCGATTTACTTTCGTTCATTGAAAGCGCATATACGCATGAGCTTGAACAAACGTACGAATGAAAATGCAACGGAAAAACCTAAAAAAATGACAAACACACACAAAAACATACACAGACAGCAACAGAAGTCCAGAGGAATGTGCCTATGAATCGAGGCTATGGTGCTGATTGGACGAGAGCCCACGCATGCGCCATAGGCCCATATTTATGGGCAATCTGAGGGGTTTCACAAAGCGGGGAATCCCAAATCGGGATTTTTCTGGAGCAAGGAACAAAACCTGTGATAGTTAAAATTCCAGGTTTTGTTCCACTTTAAGGTAAGCTTAGATTTCTTTATCAGACATGGCATTTGGGTTTACAGTCCCTTAAAGGGTAATTCCACTTTTGATGGCTCTTTTATAAGTTTCCATTAGTGTGTGCCAAAATGATTCCCTTAAAGTGCTGAGCTTATCTGTGAATTATTTTCATTTTAATTTGTTAGTAAGTCTGTGTTAGAAAACCTAGTTTACCTTAGCAACTATTGTGTATGGTGTAAGGGGCTGAGACTTCCTGACTCACTGGCTTGCTAATTAAATGATTGACTGAGGCAGAGAACACGCTCCACATTTCAGCGCTCACAGGTTTAACCCCTTCTGCTGTGATTTAGCCTCTTCAGATGAGAAGATCACATTATTGTTTTCCAGTAGCTAAAGGGTTACTGGCAGGGTCTTCACCTGAGGAGGTCATTAAGAATGCTTTATTTTGCCAAAGCTGCTGATGAGCTCACCTGTTACAGTGGAAGTATTCTGGGATTTGTAGTAGAATCTATAATAAGCCCTTTACTAAAAGGCCAGAAAAGCCACTCCCACTTGAACAACACAGAGCCACAGGAATATAAAAACTTGGAAGCAGCATGCTGATAAGTAAATCACAAGTCTGGGGGATAAATAATACAATTCCGTGAGTACTCACCTGTAGAATTGGTATTATAAGTATACAGCACGTCCTGTTCCAGAATATTCCTTACACATGGGTAATACATCCACAAGATGGCGCTGGACTGCAGAAAAAGACTTGTGGCAACTCCCGGCCCCTTAAATAGCCAGAAACCTGCCACTAATTCCCAGTGTTGACAAGCAGTTATACAAGAAGCCGGGAGAATCAATAAACATAAACTGAACAATCACCATACAAAGGTAACCAAGAATATTGATAACAAGGGCGGGATGGAACAGGACCTGCTGTATACATATAATACCAATTCTACAGGCGAGTACTCACAGAATTGTATTATTCCAAGTATACAGCACGTCCTGTTCCAGAATATTCCTTACACATGGGACATCCAATAGCAGTGTCCATAAGGTAGGGTGGGATCCCCAAAAGTAGCAGCGGGCAGTTTAAACCACTGCCGCCTGCAGAGGCCCGCTGAGGCCCTAACATCAACCTTGTAAAACTTAGAAAAGGTATGAACAGATACCAAGTAGCGGTTTTGCAAACTTGTTCAACAGAAGCTTGGTGCTGAAAAGCCCAAAAGGCACCAATAGCACGAGTAGAATGAGCAGTAAGGCAGAAGGGAGGATTCTTCCCCTTAGCAGAATAGGCTTGCACCACAGCCTGACAGATCCACTTACTGATAGTGGACTTAGCCGGAGGCAAACCCTTCCTAGGTCCAGAAGGGATAACAAAAAGAGCATCAGTCTTCCTAAAAGACTCAGTAGCTACCAAATAGAACTTCAAGGTCCTGACAACATCCAAAGAGTGTAAGACCCGCTCCTTAGAGTTACTAGGATTAGGACACAGAGAAGGCAAAACAATTGGGTTGATTCAAAGAAACATGTAACAGCTTGGATTTGGGTCACGATCATCCTATTTTTCACGTCCGCTCGTGCGTTCGTATGAACTTGCGAGTGATTCAATAAGCAAATACGTTTCTATCCTAAAATATACGTCCGTTCGTATGGCAGTTCGGGAATCAGACCTATGTCAGTTTCCATCTTGATTTTTCCGTTTCATTTCTCAGGTTGCAACATTGGTTTTGCCCTTTTTCCTTTTTTGTCTGGACGTAAATCCTTCTGATCTTGCGGCTCCGCACTACAAACTTACCTCATTAAAGTGCATTCTAAATATTTGGTCTTATTTTTCTTTATTTCATTCATTTTGTAGAAACCAACCATTAATGAATGCATTTGCATACTAAAACCTTACTTTGTTTAATTTTTAGTTAACTTGCATTTTTTACTTGTTGATTTAATTTTAATATTTTGGCTTCAAATGGTACAACTTAAATTTTTTGTGTGTGGTTACCCACACCCTCTACATACAGATTGCTCTCAAATATTAAAAAACACCCAGCAACTTCTGCATGTTATGAGTCTAGAAACAGCCAAGATGGCGACTCAGGTATTCTCGGGCAGCCTGCAAACAGAAAGGGCCTTGTGACTGTCCGTGCCCCCAGCTCTGGGGGCAAAATACAGCAGTAACCCACATCCTGCACTTTATCCCGCTCTCCTCTCCTCAGTAAGTGTGATGCATCTGACCAAAGATGTGCTTAAATAATTAAACAAAGCAAAGGTAAACAACTACACCAATAAATGCAATCTAAAAATATTATTCTAGTACATCAATTTGAAAATAAATAACAAAGGACATAAGTTTCTTTAATTAACGCAAATATATTGCAAAATAAAGGTTTACATGCAAAGGACTAATTAAGGTCCACATTAAAATGCTTTTATAAGGCATACATGAAATGTATTAAATCAGGTATGCATTGCCATACAATTTATGGCCTCGGCCATGCTGATACATGCAGTTCATTGGAGCACAAGACGCGCAGACTCCTCCACATAGCCAAAAAACCTGTTCACGAACAGCAATCCGGCTGCTAAAAGGTGTCGGCTGTGGCTTTCTTTTAAAACGCGTTTAGAGGTTTCTCTGAATCACACCTAAACACATCCAATTATCCTAAGTTTTACGTTTTGATCGTAAGTTTTAGGATTTGATCCTAAGTTTTACGTTTTGATCCTAAAATTTAGGAACAAACTTCCGCTGATCGTAAGAGCATATACGCATTCGTACGTAGGCTCGTGCGAATACGAAATGGCCAAAAAAACAGGAAAAAATGACTAGCACCCACCCAAACTTACGATTTTCGATACGAAATCAATTAACTTTTCCTCTTTGAATCGAGGGGAATGTCTTGATTGAGATGAAAAGCAGACACAACCTTAGGCAAGAAATCTGGCTTGAACCGAAACACCACCTTGTCCTGGTGTATCTCAAAGTAAGGAGGTTTAATGGAAAGCGCCGCTCAGAAACACGCCTAACAGAAGTGATAGCCACCAAAAAGGCTACCTTAAGAGTCAAAATAGGCAAGGCAGCCTCACGAATAGGCTCAAAAGAAGGACCCTGCATGGCAGATAAAACCAAAATCAAATCCCAGACTCGTAACAAAGGCTTACGCGGCGGACGCACGTGAGTAACCCCCTGGAAAAAAGTCTTAACCAAATGGTGGTTGGCAAAAAACCTTTGGAAGAAAATAGCCAAGGCTGAAACATGGCCCTTGAGGGTACTAAGTTGAAGGCCCAAATCCAAACCATGCTGCAAGAATTCCAGAATCCTGGGAATATAAAACACCCTACAGGGAAAAGACTTAGACTCACACCAGGCAATGTAAGCATGCCAGACCCTGTAATAGATAAAGGACGAGGACTCCTTCCTAGCCCTAATCATGTTATCAACAACAGAGGCAGGCAACCCCTTTTCCATCAAGATGGAGGTTTCAGCAGCCAAGCCGTTAAAGCCAGCGTTTGTAAATTGGGATGGCACAGCTGCCCCTGAGTAAGCAGATCTGGGTCCTTGGGCAGGACGTACAGATCTACCGTCAACTGCACAATGTCTGCGAACCACACCCTTCTTGGCCAACAGGGGGCCACCAGGATGGCTGCCACGCCCTCCTGGGCTATCTTGCGCAGCACCCTGCCCAGCAGAGGAAACGGAGGGAACACATAGAGGAGCTGAAAGCTCTTCCAAGACAATGCTAGTGCATCCATGGCCAAGGCCAGAGGATCCTGGGACAGAGTGACAAAGACTGGAAGCTTGTGATTGTGACGGGACGCAAACAGATCCACATCCGGCTGACCTCAGCAGTGACACAGAGAGTGAAACACCCTGCTGCTGAGGGACCATTCTCCCAGACGAGAAGTCCCCCTGCTCAGGGAGTCCGCCTCCAGATTTTCCACCCCCGGGATATGCACTGCCGAGATGCAGGAAACATTCTCCTCTGCCCAAGACAGAATCAGGGACACTTCCTTGAGGGCCCTCTTGCTCCGGGTCCCTCCTTGATGATTAATGTAGGCAACCTCTGTCTGGTTGTCCGAGCGGATCTGAACAGCCCGACCCCGAAGGTGTGGGGTCAATTGTGTGAGAACCAACCTCACCGCCCTCAGTTCCAGAATGTTGATAGGGGTATGGGCCTCCTGAGGGCCCCACCGACCCCGGAATTTCAAGAACTTCCAGAAGCCCCCCCAACCTGTCAGACTGGCATCTGTAGTGACAGTCTCCCAGTAAGGTGACAGAAAGGTCCTGCCCACCAAGAGATTCCTTGAGTCCAGCCACCACAAGAGGGACCGCCTGGTCAGGGGGGACAGAACAAACTCCTGATCCAGGGACACAGGGTCCCGATCTCATACCGACAGTAGGTGAAGTTGAAGAGGTCTCATGTGAAACTGAGCATAGGGAACCGCTTCGAAACTGGACACCATCAGGCCCACCAGCTGCATCCCCTGCTGAATGGAGAGATGCGGACAAGACAGTAGTAATTGGGCCTGAGCTTGAAGATTCTCCACCTTCTGCTGAGGGAGAAACACCTTGACCTGAAATGTATCCAGCGTCAGGCCCAGAAAGGACCTCAGTGACGGGGACAGGGAAGACTTGGGATGGTTGATCACCCAGCCGAATGACTCTAGTGTGGTCACCACCACCTGGTAACCAGCCCGGCCTGATGGAAGGACTGAGATGAGATCAGAATGTCGTCCAAATAAGGGAGAATGCGAATGCCCTAAGCTCTCAGCAGAGCCACCACGCCCGCCAGCACCTTGGTGAATACCCTGGGAGCCGAGGTGAAACCGAAAGGCAGTGCCACAAATTGATAATGCTGATCTCCCAAAGCAAACCTGAGGAATTTCTGATGACCTGGAAATATTGGTACATGAAGGTAAGCGTCCTTGATGTCTACAGAGGTCATGAAATCGCCTGGGCGCAGTGAATTGACTTCTGAGCGCAGCATCTCCATGCGAAAATGCTTGAATCTGACAAACTTGTTGAGTACACTTTTAATCCAAGATGGGCCTGAGGGACCCATCCTTTTTGGGGACCGTGAAGAGATTGGAATAGCAGCCTCTGCCCCTTTCCCTGAATAGTACAGGGCAGATGACACCCAACTCCAGAAGGTTTTGGACCGCAAGGTGCAGGCCCTGAGCTGACCGGGGGTTTTGAGCCATCCGGGATCTGAGGAATCTTGGGGGCAGGCAGGCTGCAAACTCTATCTTGTAACTGGAGAAAACCACCTCCTGGATCCATCTGTCTCCTACACATCGCCTCCAGACGTGAACAAAGAGCTGAAGCCGTCCCCCCACCCAGATGGGTGAGGGCGCCTCCTCATGCTTGAGGGGGCTTAGGGGAGGATTTGAGCTTGGGACCCCAGGAGAGGCCGGGGCGGCCACGTCCTCTGCCCTCTGCCCCTGCCCCAATAATCTCCACGTGCTCCAGCAAAGGAAGCTCCTCGACCAGCCCTGGAAGCGCGGAAGGAGGGGAGAGAGGCACCAGTCCCCCGAAAGGGCAGAGACGGCCTCCTACGTTGAGGTAACCTACCACCCCTGGCAAACAAGTCCGTTCACCAAAGAGGCGCAGCCCCTTAAAGGGAAAACCAGTGAGAGCCTTCTTAGCAGCGTTATCAGCTACCCACTGACGCAGCCAGACAGAGCGACGTATAGTCAACAACAGAGCAGACGTCCTCCCACACATTCTAATGGCATCATCTATAGCAGATAGAACATATGTAATTCATAGCAAAGCAGGAGAGATCTATACTCCTCTCCTCCCGCAACATCAGAGGCCCCATCTAAGAGATTCTTAAGCAGCCCTCTAATAGCAATAGCTGTAATGGCAGAGGCACAAACCGGGTGCAGCGCGGTCCCCACACAGGCAAAGGCATGACAAGCCAGCTGGTCCATGCGCCGGTCCTCACCATCCCGCAGGGTAGTAGTGTCAGGAGCATGCATGACAGATGTATTTGACAACCCCAGAACGTGCGCGTCCACCTCGGGAGGACATGACCAACGCTTAATCACATCAGCAGGAAAGGGATACCTCTTGTCCCAACTCTTGGGCACACCAGGTAGCTTGCTAGGCCATTCCCATTCCTTGAGCACCAGATTATTAAAGTGAGTCTGCTCGGTGAGCTCCAAGCGTGGCTTCACTGTATGAAAAAGCTCACCCTGCTGCTGCGGAGCCACTGCAGGAGGGGAAATACAAAGCACTTCAAAAATGTGAGACAACAACCTATCAGTGTCATCTGAGGACCATTGGTCTTCTCCAAAAGGAGACCCGGTATCACCATACACCCTAGGTTGTTCCTCAGATGATTCTGAATCAGAGAACAGTTCCCCCTCCTCAAGGGGACCATAACCCGAGATGTCAAAACATTTCTCAGCCTCAACAGGGAAGAGGGAAACAGCGGGGGATAGATGCCGCTTCTTGACAGAAGCCTTACGCAGGCCTGAGCCAGCAATATGCTTTTCAATGCTGGCCACCCATGCAGCCAAATCCGATTGAGACTCACCGCTAGTATGCCCCTCGCTGGGGGTCAAATGCAGGCATGGGGGGTAGGTGAAGCCAGAGGGGGCGCCGCACCAGGGCCCGTAGCAGGCGACCCAGACTGCAGCGCAAGTACCTGCTGGGCGCAGGTTACACATACCCCGACATCTTCACTTATAGGGGAAACCCCACACGCAACACACATCCGAGCTTGTCCCGAAGGAACCCCAAGCACATTATCCCCAGACGCCTCCATATGGTGATTTTTTACAGAAAGTATGTACAATAGTCAGAACAGGGACACAGCTAAACAGCCACCCTATTTGGGATGCCCCCCGAAACCCCCGAGATAGGCAATAGGCAGGGCCGAGAGAACCACAGTCAAGGGACCCGCCTGCAAGACACAATAAGGTACACCATAATCATCCCTAGCCATACAATAATAAACAAAAGATAAGAAACCCCGTAACGGACTTACGGACCTAGCCGGCAAGCCCACAGATAAGCCGATCACCAACCGTGTTGCAGCACAAAATGGCGCCGACAGCAGTACGTAGAGGGGCGGGCCGCGGGCGCATGACGCGGAACGCGCCAAACTGCGGTACCCGCCCTCCCCGAAGAGCGTGAAAACAAGATCACGTGGCGCGCCAGCGCCATGACAGTTAAACAAAAAGACAGTAAAAGCGCCAACCAGCGCGGAGCGCCGTACAATGGCCTCCACACACACCAAACACAAGTGACAAAAAACACAGTAGTAAAAGCACAAGAGTGTACTCCCTGGGCATCCCCTGCCGATCACGCGGAATGCAATGAGGGGGTCCTGCACAACCAACAGCGTGAAAAGGGAGGGAGGAGGGGGAAGTAGGAATAAATATCCAGAGATAAAGGGCAGGGGGCATCCCAATGAGACTCACCATAAAAAGCCTGTCGCCGACTACCCTTTGGTACAGGGTCTTGAGGCCCGGAGCAACGCTCCTTCAGCACCTGACCCTAGTGCAGTCCTACCTTCACCCGAACCGTCAGCCGTGACTGGGAGGCAGTGGGTCCAGAACGGGTGGAAATAAGCCTGCAGGGCCCTGGGCAAAGCCCACTCCCTGCACAGAAGAGAGCCATCTTCATCTTCGCAGTCCAGACTGCAGAAAGATTCTGGGAATTAGTGGGAGGTTCCTGGCTATTTAAGGGGCCGGGAGTGGCCACAAGTCTTTTTCTGCAGTCCAGCGCCATCTTGTGGATGTATTACCCATGTGTAAGTAATATTCTGGAACAGGATGTGCTGTATACTTGGAATACTAAGACAAATGTTTATTTTACTTTCCAGAAGAGGAAAACAGAACACCAAAAACCTGCCGAAAAGGACCAGCCCGTCTGTAACTGTTATTATTATTTATTAGTGTTTATTCATTTAGCGCTATCTTCTTCCATAGAGCTGTACGAGGTATAATTACAGACAAGGTAAAACAAAGCACAGGGATCATTATAAACTAGATGTTACAAAGTTAAAACCAAATGTGATAACAAGAGATGATAGATAAGAGTGTTCTGCCCTTGCAAGCTTAGAGCCCAAGGGATCTGGGGTGGAGAAAAAAAGGGGTGGATCACAAGTGATAGAGCCTGAGCTTGGTGGCATGTTCATAGTGAAGGTAATGCTTAAAGAAGGAACTTTAGAGGTATTGGGGAGTTAATAAAAACTGGCCCGCTCCCCCTCTTCATTGCGCATCGCGCTCCAGCATCCTTCGGTCCCTCACTGTATTCCGTCGGTCAGCACCATCTTGCCTACCCACCATGCACTGTGCCATCCCTCATATCTTGCGCAAAGGCTGCAATGACACTCGGCACAGATCTTTCAAGATTTGATGAGTGGCCCGAGCCTTTTGAAGAGCAGACGGCGAAGGGTGAGTAGTAAGGCTAAGGCCGTTGCCTTCACTCAGCGACTGCTAAGGGGGGTGGGGGGTGGAAAGGGGCCAGCAATGCTGCCAGATGTCAGAGTTTTAGATAATGCCAACATCCAAAAGGCAGTGAGGGAGAGGGGAGGGATGTTTACAGATGAACATCAGAAAAGGTCTAATGTTCCTCTTTAAGCAAGGTTATGTGCTTCTCTGAAGAGGTGAGTCTTGAGGGCACTTTTAAAGGCTTGGACTGTTGGAGAGTGACAGATTGAGCAGGGGATTGCATTCCAAACAAGTGGAGGGGCATAGGAGAAGTCTTAACGGCCGGAGTGCGAGGAGGTCACCAGTGTCAGACTGGGGCCAAAAATCAGTCCTGGATTTTACTAGGCCGGTCGGAGACATCCTTGCTGAGGCCCCCCAACCATGTTGTCGGGGCCATAGCATTGTTGGCTGGGGTTCCTTGGCTTGTGGGTACAGTGGGGCTGGTTACAGGGGGCTGAGAGGTAGACTAAGGGGGCAGGAATTGAATGTGGGTCTTAAAAGCAGCAGCCCAACTGGCCCAAAAGCAGTGGGTCTCCCTATGGCCAGGCCGCCCTGGGAGATGGTCCAGGGGGAGGTGACCAGAGAGGAGGACAGGAGAATGTGGTTGCGAATGGGTTGGTATCGCTGGATTAGAGATGAAATGAAGGAAGGGGCCTGGTTGGAGGGAGCTTTGTAGATTAGTGTTAAAAGTTTGAACTGAACTCTCTGAGAGACAGGTAAACAGAGGTGGGATTGTCAGAGGGGAGCAGCGCTGTAAAAGCGAGAGGAGAGGTGGATGATGTGAGCAGCATAGTTCAGAATAGGGTAGGGGGGTTTGAGCCACTCACACTGCCTTGGGTATCTCAATGCCCTTGAGAGGGTGGTGGATCATAGGTACAGGGATCAAACCCTCTCCCTTCCTTCTAGCCACACAGCTTAGATATCACAACACCACTGAAGCATAGGGGGAACCCCCACACACTCTTTTCAGCCAACACCTCCCCCCCGACTTCAGAATAAATTGGAGAGGTGCCAGTCTGTTTATTGGCAAACCGCAAAGGAGGGTGTTGCACTAGTCAAGCGGGCCCACTGGCTTTGTCCCGGGTCTTTGTATGGCTATGTCGACCTGGAGGTGATCAAGGAGAAGGTGACCAAGGAGGAGGTGACTAAGGAGGAGGACAGAAGAATGTGGTTGCGTCTGGGTTGGTATCGCTGGATCAGAGATGAAATGAAGGGAGGGTCCTGGTTGGAGAGAGCTTTGTAGATTAGTGCTAAAAGCTTGAACTGAACTCTCTGAGAGACAGGTAAACAGAGGAGGGATTGACAGAGGGGAGCAGCGCTGGAGAAGTGATAGGAGAGATGGATGAGGCGAGCAGCAGAGTTCAAAATAGGGGAGAGGGGGTTTGAGCCACTCCCACTGCCTCGGGTATCTCAATGCCCTTGGGAGGACGATGGATCAAAGGTACCGGGACCACTCCCTTCCTTCTAGCTACATAGCATAGGCACCACACCACCACTGAAGCATAGGGGGAACCCCCACACACTCTTTTCAGCCAACACCTCCCCCCCGACTCTAGAGTTCAGAATAGATTGGAGAGGTGCCAGTCTGTTTATTGGCAAACTGCAAAGGAGGGTGTTGCACTAGTCAAGTGGGCCCACTGGCTTTGTCCCGGGTCTCCGTATGGCCATGCCGACCTGGGAGGTGACCAAGAAGAAGGTGATCAAGGAGGAGGTGACCAAGGAGGAGGACAGGAGAATGTGGTTGCGTCTGGGTTGGTATCGCTGTATTAGAGATGAAAGGTAGGGAGGGGCCTGGTTGAAGAGAGCTTTTTAGGTTAGTGCTAAAAGTTTGAACTGAACTCTCTGAGAGACAGGTAACCAGTGGAGGGTCTGACAGAGAGGATCAGCACTGTAAAAGCGAGAGGAGAGGTAGATAAGGGGAGCAGCAGAGTTCAGAATAGGGGAGGGGGGTTTGAGGCACTCAAAATGCCTCAGGTATCTCAATGCCCTTGGGAGGGTGGTGGATCATAGGTACCTGGATCAAACCCCCTCCCTTCCTTCTAGCCACACAGCTTAGGTACCACACCACCACTGAAGCATAGGGGGAACCCTCAGACACTCTTTTCCCCCAACACCTCCCCCCCCCCCCGACTCTAGAGTGCAGAATAGATTGGGGAGGTGCCAATCCGTTTACTGGGAAACGCAAAAGAAGGTGTTGCACTAGTCAAGTGGGTATATGACTAGGGCATGCACTAACATTTTAGGGGTATTAGGTGAGCAGAAGGCACGGATGAGGGATTTAGGTTGGAGATAATCTCCCTTTTCAGCTCTGTTTCTGGCAGCCGATTTCCCTACTAAGAAAAAAAGATTTCACTACTTTGATTTGTAATTTCTTTGTCTATTTTTCCGTTGTGCTTGTAGCGTGTATTCAGACTTGGTCAATGTGCACTGATAATTCTTTTAACAAATCGCTGTTGGGTTCTTTCAAGTGATTAGTAAAATCAGCGGAACACTCGGAAAAGTCAAAGTTAGGTAATTTTTCGAAAGTATGGCTGCTCCTTCGTTACTATGGCTACCGCGTTTTAAAACGTTCGCCTCCCTCCGCGCAATCAGCTATTGTTAGGCAGAATTTGGGGGGAGGTGTTGTAAATGATGATTGAAGCTAATGACCTTCACACACATATGGCAGCTGTGGCGGTCGGCATTAATGCCGGCTATGTGCTAACATTCCATTCTCTTAAGTCTTAGTAATTATTGCCAAAATAGCCGCCACCAGCTGAATGAACAGCCGTATTATGAAATGCTCGTCTTATCTCCTAACACAGTATAACTCTTGGTAATACTACTTGCTCTTGTTCCCTCGTCGTACTCACTCAAAATTGAAAAGGCCAGATATGACAATCAGTTCAGTGCCAATCAGTGAAATCAATTCAGTTTTTATTTAAAATGAGATGACCAAATTAAATTTGAAGGATTCTGCAAATTTCCCCAAGCAACTAGGGTTTGTCGGAATCCTAAGGGAGGGGCCAGGATTAAGTGTGGTAGAGGCCCCTGGGCATAAACTCTGGTGGAGGCCCCAGTATTTTTTACAGTATTTTTTTTCCTTTGAAATAATAGTCCAGCCAAGTAACTGATTGGTGGTTGTCTGGCACCCGCCTACTTATTGGAACGTCAGATTCAGTCCCTTGTGCCACCCTTGTGCAGGTGCGGGCTGCTCGGGAACTCCTGCTTTGCCATTCTGGCCGCTGGGGTAGTCACCAGGCTGGTCCAGCACGAAACAGTTTCCTACATTGAGCTGCCAGCGGCTGTGCTTGCTGGCGTATGTGCAGTGACAGCTCTGCACCCATCACTGTAGCATTGCTGACGGCTTTGCTGCTCTAGACGCTCCGTTCTGCCCTGTGGTGGCTTTGGCTGCAGGTTTGCAACAAAAGCAAAAGGCTTGCTCAAGCACGATAGCTTTGTTGCTGGCTCTGTGACCCGTCAGACCAAAGACTGAAGAGCCTCCTGGACCAGACCATAACCCAAAGGTTGATGGAGGCCCCCTTTGCAGGGCAAGTGGTGGAGGCCCTGGGGCGCACCGCTTACACCCCCTCATAATCCGGCCCTGGAAGGAGCTATTTATAGGTGGGGAGTGAGACAGATTTCGCAGCCACATGACTCCTCGCCTATAATAGCAGCTCCAGCAGCTCCCGGTGAGTAGCTCTGTTTTTTACTAGCGGCAGTACATGTCCCTATTATGAGACTCATACATATAGAGTAGGGACCACACTAAGCACAGAGTGCCTTGTCGGGGCGGTGTGGCTTCTACATGTATCTGCAGATATATGCGACTAAGCCTCTGTTTTTCTAACTGTTAGACATGTCTGTTGCTTAATACTTAGATGAGACTGATAGGTGGGCCCATATAGGGCCTCCCACACTAATTATTTAATTCCCAGAGCAGCTTGCCATTTCTTTCATTTGCCTATAATAGCCCCTTCCTGTGGCAGGAGGCTAGTGCCAGGCAGAGGATTTGAATCCTCCGCCCGGCTGCAGAGTGTCATGAAACATCCGCACTGAGGATTGCGAGGGAGGAGATGAGTATCATTCAGTTCCCTGCATGCCCCATCGCTCCTGTCTTGTGACTGTAGGTGGACACTGTTTGGGCAGTACTCGAGCAGCTGAAGGTGCAGCCGGGTCCTCCCTTGACCTCTAGGGGGAAGCCGGACACTCTATCAGTGCCTGCCAATGGGGGACCCAGCATGCAGGTAAGTGACAGGGAGTTTTAGGAAAAATTTGATCGGCACGAATCAAAAGGAAATCCAGATTTGTGCCTAATTTAATTTTCAGAGCCAATTCTTATTCAGACGAATAGGTTCGCTCATCTCTAATTAACACTTAAACACCTGAGCGTTCACTTACTTGTCCACCCCATGGACATCCCAACTGTGGGTAACACATTGGTTAAAGAAAGAAAAGGAAGCGGGAAATTGTGCAAAATTAGGGGAGCACCGAAGGGGATGGACTAAAGGTCTGGAATCCCCCAAAGCATCTGGACTCCCTCTAGCAGAGCCTAGAGCTGCTGCAGCTGACTTTTGCATCATATTTGAGCACAGCCTGGTCACTGTTTTTGTTGCTTAATGGCAATCAGTGGTGTAACTAAATGTGACCGGGCCCTCGAGTGAACATTAAATTGGGGCCGCGGCATGGCTCATACAGTGACGGTTTTCCTGTTACTTTAACTTAGTTGCATATACATAGACAACTAAAGACTGAAACAGCAAGAAACAAATGGAGCTACTGGAGCTACTAATCCCATGTTAGCACAAAACTGATAAGGTAAAGGAGCGACAATGATTGGGCCCCCTGACCTTCTGGACCCTCTGCACCCATTGTCATTGCAACCCTGGTGCCAATGACTATGTAACAAGTGAGAGCAGCACTCAAAGGAAAACAGTGATGGAAGAAGAGGCTGGAGAAGGGGGCACAAGTACCACAAGTTCATAGAGCTTGGGACACATCTCAGGAGGAGGAGGATGTCATGGATCAGGATGGGTAGGTTACCGGTGCCTGGACATTAAGCTGGACATGGTAGCACTGCTAGCCCAAATGGTGCAATGCATGTCTACCCAGCAAGCCTGATTATGTATGAACAAGGGCTATTAGGCAAATCATTGAGGGCTATTGGACACTGATTTATCTTATCTTATTTTACTGATGGAGGATCTTGAATCCTTTTTTATAATGAACATTAAAAGTTAAAGCAATCCCACATCCACATCCATTAAGAACCCAGCACAGAGGAGGACAGTGCGGATAATGAAATATGCAGCAACGTTGATGTTGTATAAATCAATGGTTATCAATGTATAGTGGTCTTATATAGAAGTAGCAGGCCCATAACTTTCCAGAGCCATTGGCTTGTATAAGCCAAGATTTACCAATCAGCCAGGACAGGCAACAAGAGTTTGAGAAGATAGACCCTTATTCCTTCAGTCACGGTTATTGTATTCATTCAGTTGTTCATTTGATGATTGATCACTGGCCTACATTTTACAAGTATAACCTATAAAAATATATGCAATCTTTACATTGACAGTATGGGTGAAAAGTTTTTGATTTGCTTATTGACACTGGCCAATCAGGTAGAGAAGAAGTGTCAAAATTTACATTTTTCAGAATGGTCAGTTAGTGTTAACCAATCAGACCCAGAGCAGACTTCAAAAGTTCAAAGTAATTCCTGGACTGGATCGGATCAGAAAGACGGGGCGAATCTAGCTATGGCCAGGATCCGAAGTCCATCACTATACATAATGTATTTTCATACAATCAGAGCTCTTGAGAAGCGTTGAAATGTCTTATTTTATACTGTTCACAAGGGAGATAAAGTGGGATGAAGTTTGTGTGTGCTTGGACAGGAACTAATTAAATGACATAGTTATTTACAAGTTAAAATATTACCCTTGCACAACAGTGGGCCAAGAAGTAAGCAAGCACTTAGGAACATTCTGTTCTACAAAAAGAGGCATATTCTACATCCAAGTATCAATTTGACTGGGTGTTCCATATCAGTCAGGCCGAAGTCCTCTCATTGTGGATCCTGGGCAGCATACGCACCTTTTGTCCTATGTGTGAGCTAATTTGAATGGGTTGGATGGATGTAGAAATTGCCTATTTTAGTATGTTCCTGTAAGTATATTCCTGTGGGCTTACTTTTTGCGCCACTGTTGTAAAAGTGTACAAATTTAGCAATATTTTGTGGTGGCTCTTTTTGTAAATGTGTATTAAGTTTATTGTAGCAATAGTCAAATCATTAGTTAACTAGGTTGATTGTATTTTTAATATATATATATATATATATATATATATATATATATATATATATATATTATATTCTTAGTTGAAGTAGCTCATCACGTATCTGACTTGATTTAGCACTACACATATAATAGGTATATGATTTGGATAATGGGCATGCTAAGGCTTTTAGTTCCACGATAGGTCAGGAAACACAGACAGGAGAAACTTATGGCTCATTCATCGTTGACTTTTCTTATTCTTTGGTCTCATCTTGCTATTAGTAGTATGTGCACATTCCAGGAATGATTTAAAATCTGGTTAACATTTGCTTTTACTTACCGTACATGCATTAATTATTGGCCTGGTTGACTGTTTACAATGCAAGGCTGTTCCATAAGGTCATGGCTCTCTCAAACAGGAATAGAAGCCCCGAGTGAACGCAATTAAATGTAATTTGGAAACTTCTGATTGTGAGGATCACTTGACCTCCTCTATTCATTCGGCCTGGATGAAGAAGCCTCATCTGATACATCGAAAGAGGGTAGCTAGATGGAGGCAGCAATCATATCTATACAGAATGATCCAATTTGCCAGCATTATACTGCGAGTTTATTAGTGAAAATCCAACTTTATGTTTTTAACTATAATTTTTGCCTGTTTCTAGCTAAACTCACACCAGTAAAGATATTAAAGGTTTTGTAAATCAATATATTTCTAAATGATGAAGGGGGTGAGGAGCCAACTATGCCAGTTAGCTAAACTCAGTATTATCTGTACTTGTATTGTTTAACACCTTCCTGACATATCGCATATTATAACACCATGTTTAAATGGCACTTCCCACAATGTGTTACGTCCTGTGAAGCATCTAAAGGGTTAATAATATTCTTTTGCATATGTTGACGGGTGTGGTTTTAAAATAAGGTCTTGTTTAGGGGTTTTCTGATATATAGTCCCCTTAGAGTTATTCAAACTGACATAAGGCTCGATTCAGAGACAAAAAAAAACTTCCGTCTTAGTTCCGATCCGTTTTTCTTTGGAAATGTTTCTGTTCTCGTATGAGCGTGCAAGCGATTCTATGCATGCATTGAAAACCTCCTGTAAAGTTTCCGTCCGTTCTTACGACAGATTACGAATACGAGAATGTCATTTTCCATCCAGACTTTTCCGTTTCATTTTCACATGTTACAACGTAGGCTTTCGTTTTTGCCCTTTTCCCATCGTATCCTCCAACGAATCCTTTACGTTTCCCGTTAGTTTCTGTTTCCCTTTTTCTCAATAAATAATCGTCCAGACAGAAATCCTTACGATCTTGCGCTTGCGCACTACAAACTTAACTCATTAAAGTGCTCGCCTACATATTTGCCACCCTCACTTCTACTACAATGTTTAGCTAAATCACTTAGCACTGTCCTCCATCTTCTCTTTTGGACCCTTAAAGCTCACCCAAACCACTTAGCACTATCCTGCATCTTCCCCTTTGGACCCTTAAAGCTCACCCAAACCACTTCTCGGTTAGGTTCTTCTTCCATTTTAGCCCCCTAAAACTTACCCAAATCACTTCTCGGTCATGTGAATATTCATCTTTAAATATTTCTGGGCCCATTAGTTTTGTGTTAATGTATTTTGTAAATGAAATGACAATGTAACATTTTATTTTTATGCCATCATAAAATGTAAAATGTTAAAAAATTTTGAAAATTTCAAATTTTTACAACTATAAAAAACAAAATACATAGCAATGGCAGGCCACAGAACATTATTCTTCATCTGTGGTCCCCAACGAGTTGCGCAGCTCCTGCATCTCTCCCACCAACTGAAGGACCCTGACACTCAGTTGTCCCTGTTAAAAAAGGTAAATTAAAATATTGGTATAACCTTGTTGGGGTCATACTGCAGTGCCCCCCCCCCCGTATGGTCCAAACACCTAAATCTGGACTTCAAAAGCCAGAGGGCCCTCGCCACGGGCCCGATTAGAGAACCCCTGGCCCGCATTCTGCAGGCAAAGAACGGGCATCAGGAGCAAGGGCGAGTGGCACATCTTGCAGTTCCTGCAACCAAATATAAAATAATTACACAAAGCAAAGGTAACCAACTAAAACAATAACTCCTACAACAAATTAAGATTCAAGTTCAACAATCCAAATATAATTCACAAAGGACATAAGTCTAAAAAAAATAGCAATTATATGGATGTGTGGGAAAATAAAGGTTTACATGCTAAGGACTAATTGAGGTCAGCATTAAAATGCATCTATAAAGCATACATGAAATGTATTGATTCAGGTATGCATTGCTATACAATTTATGGCCTCGGCCATGCTGATACATGCAATGCCTTGGTGCTAAAGGCGCGCAGACTCCTCCACATAGCCGCAAAACATGTTCAACAATAGCAATCCGAGCCCTCAAAGGTCCCGTAAATGGATCGGAAATGAAACGGATTTATAGGGTGGTGATCCGTCGGGAAAACAGCTCTCTGAATCAGACAGAAACTCATCCCAACAACGGAAGTTATCTGAACGAACGGAAAATTTCCGATTTTGTTTGGAAAATGATCCGACCTAACGGAAATGTTCCGATTTGCTTCCGTTCATCGAATGCTCATCCCCGAACGTTCGTACAAATGAAAAATGACCGAAAAAAAAGCAAAAAAATGACAAACACCCACCAAAACTTTCACAGACAGCTACAGAAGTCCGGACGAATGTGTCTCTGAATCGAGGCTTATAATCCTAAATCTTAGTGTGGTGGAAAGGGGGTAAATTCACTGGATGATAATTTCATTTGGTTTGCAAGTATCCAGTCAGCTGACAGATCATCATGGCCGGTGCAGGGTGTCAGTTGGTGGCTGGCCATCAATTAGATGGCAACCCTTTGTTTCCACCTCTAATTCTACCTACCTCCTTCTGTTTGTGTACAGTGAGGTCAGGATAGCTGGATCAGCTACAACAGGTAAGTCTTGTGAGGAATGATTTCAAAGAGTTAAGCAAGAGTGTATCCAGGGTCAGAACAACAGTCAGAGAACAAATGGGCAGAGATTCATGAGAAAGAAAAGCAGAGGAGGGATCAAGCAGGAGTTATCTATGAGTATTGACTATGGTTCACAAGGCCAATGCAAAGCCTAATGTCAGAAGGCTATCATGGGTGGCGCAGGCTTAAACTGACTTTAAGGTAAAATGTGGTCAATGTGGTGTTGGGCAGAAGTACAGAATGGCTATTGATCCCAAACATGACCTGAGCTTACAGATCTGAATCCCCTAAAAAAGACTATATTGGCCCATAACTCCAAATGCCACCTCTGCCACCTTCCTCAAGTGGCACAGCATTTCCTTGGGGTATAAAGGGGACAGGGAGCCTGTATGATCCAAAGGGATGCTGGGGATTCCACCAGAGAATACAGAGAGCCTTGTGGAACTCCTGGAACAGAAAAGTGCAAATTCTTTACAGGCGCCCAATGCACATAAAGAGACAAATGTGAAGAAGAGCAGATGGATAGAGCATTGTTTATTATGTGTTTTATAATATGTTTTTAGTAAAATGTTTTGGTATATTCATTAGCTGCATAAAGGTATGTGTGTGCGATATTCTGTTGGTTACAGAGAGCTGAGAAAGCACCTGTGAGAGTGACTTTTTAAGGGGCCGCTATTAGTTTTATGCAGATTAACTATTCATGCAGACAAACTATTTTATTTATGCTCGGTGAGCTATGGTAATCCTAGTTACTATATTTACTTGAAAAAAATTGCTTGGAAAACCTAATTTCCTCTTTACATTACATTTGGCGTAGTCAGCAGGATTGTAATAATTCAGTGCAAACATGAAGTGCACCTATGATGTGCTTACCCATACTGTAGTTGCCGGACTTGGAGCTTTACCAAAGTTTCTAAATTAAACTCTAGTTGCTCAGAATCTAATTTATGTGACATTTCACTATGTCAGTTCTTGAAAAACTTTTCTGCCATTTCCACATCATTCTTCCAACTGGCTTTTACAGATGAAACTCATAATTCTTGTTTTGTACAAGAACACCCCTCTCCCCACCACCAGAAATCTTAAAAACAGAGATGGAGTAACTACTGCATGTCTATGCATAGGAAGGGTTGGTGAAAGATGCTTATTGTGTAGAACTATTGAAAAAGGAAAACATTTTGTTTCATCCTTACATAACACTTTGGATGTATAAACCATAGGGTGCAAGCTAAGACCTAGCCTGTAAAGCAAGTCGTGTATGTAACTAGGACCACATGCCAAAATTTACTTTAAACATGGCCATTGTAAAGGGGCGTTCCAACCAGAAAAGGTGTGCATGGTGGGAATGTTGCTAACATAAAACTCTCAGTAATTAATTATCTTGTAAAATGTAAAATGCTTAATTATTTTATTCATTTTTTTTAGTAATTTGCCATTAATTGTTAAATTATTCTAGAATTGTACTGTTCAATCATTTCATAAAACTAATTTCTATTTAAAGTGTTAGTGGCTTATATGTTATCTGGCTTGAGTTAGTAATTCATGTACCCTTGTTTTTCTAGTCTTTGGCTCTATAGTATTTAATAAGGTCATATAATAATATCTAAATCCTGTGTGACCTGTGAACCCCACGCTTATAGGCATCTGCTTACTGGGGATCCCCCTAATCCATCCCTTGTTTTTCTAGTCTTTGGCTCTATAGTATTTAATAAGGTCATATAATAATATCTAAATCCTGTGCGACCTGTGAACCCCACTCGTATAGGCATCTGCTTACTGGGGATCCCCCTAATCCATCCAAAGTGTTATGTAAGGATGAAACAAAATGTTTTCCTTTTTCAATAGTTCTACACAATAAGCATCTTTCACCAACCCTTCCTATGCATAGACATGCAGTAGTTACTCCATCTCTGTTTTTAAGATTTCTGGTGGTGGGGAGAGGGGTGTTCTTGTACAAAACAAGAATTATGAGTTTCATCTGTAAAAGCCAGTTGGAAGAATGATGTGGAAATGGCAGAAAAAGTTTTTCAAGAACTGACATAGTGAAATGTCACATAAATTAGATTCTGAGCAACTAGAGTTTAATTTAGAAACTTTGGTAAAGCTCCAAGTCCGGCAACTACAGTATGGGTAAGCTACAGTATGCAGCAAATGTTAGGCCCCTCTCTGCCAGGTAAGTGGCAGAAGGTGTGAGGGGGTGGGGGGGTCTGGGACTTGAAGTAGGTGATACTGGAACGGGTGCACTTACATTTTGTAGATCTTTTAGATTGTATCCAGGAAAGACTTTAGCTGAAGTACAGTTAAAGATGTATTAATGCTCCAAGCTCTTCAAGTTACAGCATATACTTCAGATGCTACAATTCCCAATTGCATTAATTTGTCTTCTAGCTTCACTCTTGAGACCTTCTGGCCCTGCTGGACCTAATCCCAACTAAATGTGCGCAGGTCATCTTTCTGCCTGTTTTACCCTATGGCTTCCACACACTGTCTCCTGTCTCCTTTGGTCTCTCTAATGGCATACTGTAGCGGTCTCTCTCTCTCATTTTCTGATGTTTCCAAGCTGCTCTTCACATTAAAATATATCCCCTTCTGATGGAACAGATTTTAAGAATCGAGAACTATGGCAGCACTCCCCTTAAACCTGAATAAAACCCTTACTTAAAGTTTGGTCTATCTGGATAGCACACCTACGCTATCCAGATAGAGCAAGGTCTAGACAACAGGTCTATGGGACCTGTTTCTATTGGAGTTACCTCACTACTGCCATCCAAATTCTAATTCCTATTGCTACAACTGCGATTAAATCTTCATAGCAATGCATAGGATTCATATTTACAACTACCTCTTATTCAAGTCACTCTCAGGGTCTATTTTTCTAATTGGGTTCTAACCATTTTTAATTGTTACTGTTAACTCGTTCTATCATGCCACACAGATAATACAGGAACACTAAGAAGGAAGAGAAAAGAGGAACATACACTGGCATTCAGACCAAACTCACTAAAATCAAGAATCCTAGGGACAGAATCAGTTACTGTAGGATCGCTGTGATATTCTCATTTGTCTTGAGTAAATGAAGGCTAACCTTAATTTCTTTGAACCCCAAAGAAGACTTGCTGGCATTCACATTAGTTTGTTCTACATTCATGCAGATGAAACCCATTAAACAACATCAAGAGATTGTGAGCTCCTCATGGCTTTCTTTTGAGGTGTGCCTCATAGGAATTATTTCGAAAAATTATCCCTACGGGTTACTATATATATTGTGATATGCGGAAATCCATAGGGAGCGAGATTTAGAACATATGTAAAGGCAAAAGCCATTCTCTTCACAGCGCCTAAAACATCTGGGAGAACAGCCCTTCATAAATCTCACTTTCCTTATTGTGACCTTATTGTTCCAATATAATAAAAAGCTTTTAAGTATGCCATCTTAATGAATAGTTTCTCTGTGAATAGGGTTTGTTTGACAAGTCAGTTGAGCAGAGGCATTATGAAAGCGATGAGGACATGTCCTCGGCTTCCTTTGGCTGGAAAGAAATATTAAACTAGAGATTCTGTTTGAAACTATATTTCATAAGAAACTTCGCCCTTTCTGGTGAGCTCTGATGTGCTTGATCAAATCTCAATGACGTTATGCCGGTGCTCAGGTGTAGAGAGCTTTCACTGATTTTATAAAGTCAGCTTGATGCACACAGAGAAGAAAAAGGCAACATTAAATAGCCAGGTTGTGACTCTCAGCCTCAAGTTTGCTTTGGGAATGTATAAGTGGGGCCCAGCTGAGTCTTTTAAGTGATGCTCTGACGCTCTGTGTGGAATCACATGAGTTCAGGTGGTGTGGCATGAACTTCTATTTTTATCTATGGATTCATTATGCAGTAAGAAATTATAAACTATTATAATACAATTTCTAAATCTTAATTTCTGCATTAGAAAACATACAAATAATGCTTATACAAAACAACCACCCACAACCATACCAAAGACAAACTGCTGCACCACTACAAAGTTCAAAAACCAGCAAAAATTTGTATATAATAAGTGAAGGTTATTACCAGTACATTGGCCAGTGCAGTGTCCCCGCCTCCCCATGCATTCTGTGACGGTGGCGACCCATCACTTCCTCAGAGCGAAGTGTCCTGTTGCTCTTTGCTGGCTCTATTCCCCTCTGGGTTTTCTTCCACTGGAGCATATGCACTAAAGGGACAATATTGTTAGGCACAAGCACTTTAGGATTTATTAAATTGATTATGATCATGGGATCGGTTTTCAGGATTAGATAATACAATTCTGTGATTACTCACCTGTAGAATTGGTATTATACGTATACAGCACGTCCTGTTCCAGAATATTCCTTACACTTGGGCAATACATCCACAAGATGGCGCTGGACTGCAGAAAACAGCTTGTGGCCTCTGCCGGCGCTATATAAGTCAGGGACCTCCCACAAATTTTCCAGTATTAACAAGCAGTTAACAAGAAGCCGGGAGAACAACAATAACCAGAATTCAACAATGAACATAAGAACAATCACCATACAGAGGTAACTAAGAATAATGATAACAAGGGTGGGGTGGAACAGGATGTGCTGTATACATATAATACCAATTCTACAGGTGAGTAATCACAGAATTGTATTATTCTAAGTATACAGCACGTCCTGTTCCAGAATATTCCTTACACTTGGGACATCCAATAGCAGTGTCCGTAAGGTAGGGTGGGATCCCAAAAGGCAACAGCGGGCAGTTTAAACCACTACCGCCTGCGACCATAACCAGCATCAGCTGAGGCCTTAACATCAACCTTGTAAAACTTAGAAAAGGTCTGAACAGAAGACCAAGTAGCGGCCTTGCAAACTTGTTCAACAGAAGCCTGGTGCTGAAAAGCCCAAGAGGCACCAATAGCACAAGTAGATTGAGCAGTAAGGCGGAAGGGAGGATCCTTCCCCTTAGCAGAATAGTCCTGTACCACAGCCTGTCGGAGCCACTTGCTGATAGTGGACTTAGCTGGAGCCAGACCCTTCTTAGGTCCAGACGGAGCACAAAAAGAGCATCAGTCTTCCTGAAAGATTCAGTAGCCACCAAATAGAACTTCAGAGTCCTGACCACATCCAGATGGTGAAAAACCCGCTCCTTAGGGTTACTAGGATTAGGAGAAGGCAAAACAATGTCCTGATTGAGATGAAAGGCAGACACAACCTTTGGCAGAAAATCTGCGAAACACCACTTTGTCCTGGTGTCTCTCAAAGTAAGGCGGTTTGATAGAAAGAGCTGCCAACTCAGAAACACGCCTAACAGAAGTGATAGCCACCAAAATGACTACTTTAAGAGTCAAAATGGACAAAGGGGCCTCACGTAAAGGCTCAAAGGGAGACCCCTGCAAGGCAGATAAGACCAAGTTCAAGTCCCATACTGGTAACATAGGCTTACGTGGAGGACGCAAGTGAGTAACCCCTTGAAAGAAGGTCTTGACCAAACGATGGTGAGCAAAGGATCTTTGGAAAAAAATGGCCAGAGCAGAAACATGACCTTGGGGGGGGACTAAGCTGAAGACCCAAATCCAAACCATGTTGCAGGAATCCCAGAATCCTAGGGATAGAAGAAACCCTACAGGGTAGTGACTTAGACTCACACCAGTCAATGTAAGCATGCCAGACCCTATAGTAGATGGATGACGAGGACTTCTTCCTAGCCTGAATCATGGTATTAACAACAGAGGCAGGCAGCCCTTTTTCCATCAAGATGGAAGTTTCAGCAACCAGGCCGTTAAAGCCAGTGTTTGTAAACTGGGATGGCGTAGCTGCCCCTGAGTGAGCAGGTCTGGAACCTTGGGCAGAACATACTGATCTACTGCCAACTGCACGACATCTGCGAACCACACCCTTCTTGGCCAACGGGGGCCACCAGAATGGTTGGCACCCCTTCCTGAGCACCTTGCCCAACAGAGGAAAAGGAGGGAACACATAGAGGAGATGAAAGCTCTTCCAAGACATTGCTAGTGCATCCATGGCCAAGGCCAGAGGGTCCTGGGACAGAAAGACAAAGACTGGAAGCTTGTGATTGTGACGGGACGCAAACAGATCCACATCTGGCTGACCCCAGCGGTGTCACAGGGAGAGAAACACCCTGATGCTGAGGGACCATTCTCCCAGGCGAGAGGTCCCCCTGCTGAGGGAGTCTGCCTCCAGATTCTCCACCCTCGGGATGTACACAGCTGAGATGCAGCGAACATTCTCCTCCGCCCAAGACAGTATCAGGGACACTTCCTTGAGGGCCCTCTTGCTCCGGGTCCCTCCCTGATGATTGATGTAGGCAATCGCCATCTGGTTGTCCGAGTGGACCTGAACTCCCGTCCCCGAAAGTGTGGAGTCAATTGGGCGAGAACCAACCGTATCGCCCTCAATTCCAAATTGTTGATAGGGGTGTGGGCCTCCTGAGGGCCCCACTGACCCTGGAATTTCAGGTATTTTCAGAAGCCCCCCAACCTGTCAGACTGGCATCTGTGGTGACTGTCTCCCAGCACGGGGCCAGAAAGGATCTGCTCACCAACAGGTTTTTTGAGTCCAGCCACCACGAGAGAGACCGTCTGGCCAGAGGGGACAGAACCAACACCTGATCCAGGGACCGAGGGTCCCGATCCCAAACTGATAAGAGGTGAAGTTGAAGAGGTCTCATGTGAAACAGAGCGTATGGAACTGCCTCGAAGCAAGACACCATTAGGCCCACCAGCTGCATCCCCTGCCGGATGGAGGGACGAGGGCAAGGCATAAGGAACCTGGCTTGGGCCTGAAGACTCTCCACCTTCTGCTGAGAAAAATCTTGACCTGAGATGTATCCAGAGTCATGCCCAGAAAGGACCTCACCATTGACGGTGACAGGAAAGACTTGGGGTGGTTGATCACCCAGCCGAAGGACTCCAGTGTGGACACCACCAGCTGAGTATCCAGCTCAGCCTGCTGGAGAGATTGAGACATGATGAGAATGTCGTCTAAGTAAGGAAGGATGCGAATGCCCTGAGATCTCAGCAGAGCCAGTACGCCCGCCAGTACCTTGCTGAATACCCTGGGAGCCGAGGTGATACCGAAAGGCAGAGACACAAATTGATAGTGCTGATCCTCCAGAGCGAACCTGAGGAATCTCTGATAACCTGGAAAGACTGGTTCATGAAGGTTAGCATCCTTGATGTCTACAGAGGTCAAGAAGTCCCCTGGGCGTAGTGAATTGACAGCTGAGCGCAGAGTCTCCACGTGAAAGTGTTTGAATATGACAAATTTGTTGAGGCACTTTAAATCCAGAATAGGTCTGATGGACCCGTCTTTTTTGGGAACAGTGAAAAGATTGGAATAGTAGCCTCTGCCCCTTTCCCTCCAAGGCACCTGGCAGATAACCAACTCCAGAAGGTTTTGGACAGCAAGGCACAGACCCTGAGCTGACAGGGGGTTTTGAGCCATCCGGAATTTGATGAATCTTGGGGTGGCCAGGCTGCAAATTCTATCTTGTAACCATAGGACACTACCTCCTGAATCCACCGGTCTGAAACGTGAAGCCTCCAGACATGAGCAAAGAGCCGAAGCCGTCCCCCCACCCAGATGGGTGAGGGCGCCCCTTCATGCCTGAGGGGGCTTGGGTGAGGATTTTGGCTTGGGACCCCAGGAGAGGCCAGGGCGGCCACGTCCTCTGCCCCTCCCCCAGTGATCTCCGCGGGCCCCAGTAAAGGAGACTCCTCGGCCAGGTCTAGAACCACGGAAGGATGGGAGAAAGGCACCCATCCCCCGAAAGGACCGAGACAGCCTCCTACGTTGAGGTAACCTACCGCACTTGGCAAACAAATCCAAGCATTCGCCAAAAAGGCGCAGGCCCTTGAAAGGGAAACCAGTGAGAGCCTTCTTAGCAGCAATATCAGCTACCAACTGATTTAGCCAGACAGAGCGGCGTATAGCCAACAACAGGGCAGAAGTTCTACCACACATTCTAATGGCATCATCCATAGCAGACAGGACATATGCAACAAATTCATAGCAAAGCAGGAGAGACCTATACTCTTCTCCTCCCGCTTCATCAGAGGCCCCTTCTAAGAGGCTCTTAAGCAAACCCTTAATAGCAACAGCTGTAATGGCAGAGGCACAAACCGGGCGTAGCGCAGTCCCCACACAGGCAAAGGCATGGCAAGCCAGTTGGTCCATACGCCGGTCCTCACCATCCCTCAGGGTAGTAGTGTCAGGAGAATGCATGACATATGTATTGGACAGCCCCAGAACGGGCGTGTCCACCTCAGGAGGACATGACCAACGCTTAATCACATCAGCAAGAAAGGGATACCATTTGTCCCAACTCTTGGGCACCCCTGGCATCTTGCTAGGCCGCTCCCATTCTTTGCGCACCAGATTATTAAAGTGCGACTGCTCAGGGAATTCCAAACATGGTTTAACCGCATGAAAAAGCTCACCCTGTTGCTGCAGAGCCACGGCAGGAGGGGAGATACAGAGCACTTCAAAGATATGAGCCAAAAGCCTGTCAGTGTCCTCTGAGGACCATAGATCTTCCCCAAAGGGAGACCCTGTACCACCATAAACCCTGGGTCGCTCATCAGATGAGTCTGAATCAGAGAACAATTCCCCCTCCTTCAGGGGGGAATAACCAGTAGTGTCAAAAACTTCCACAGTTTCCACAGGAAAAAGGGAGATGGTAGGAGACAAATGTCGCTTCTTAGCAGAAGCCTTACGTGAGCCAGACCCAGCAATATGTTTCTCAATATTGGCTACCCGTGCAGCCAAATCAGGCTGAAACTCCCCGCTGGTATGCTCATCATAGGGGGTCAGATGCAGTCGTAGGGGAGTAGGCGAAGCCCGAGGGGGCGCAGGCCCAGCAACCGGGGTTACTCACAGACCGCAAGGAGCCAGCAGTGACAGGATGAAGACAAAATGGCGTCCGCAACCTCGAGGGGCGGGCCGTGGAGATATGAGGTAAATTGCATTATCCACAGAGCCCGCCCCTCCCCCCGAAGAGCGCAAAGCGCGCCCACGTGATCTGGCCGGCCAGTAGCGGCCCGGCAGCTCTGAGGTGAATGGAGCTGCCAGGCGTGGAGCGGCGCGGTTTAATAAAGCAACAGGCACAAATATGTCTAAAGTCATAAAACACTAGACAACCCCCCCCCCCCCCCCCCGAGGTCTCCTGAGGGAGGATAATAACAGAATACCCTGGGGGAAACGGCGCCCGGGGCCAATATGAGGAGTGAGGGTGGAGGGGGAATGGGAATAGGGTTTAACTGCACAGGATAACCTGGCCAAATCCATGAGGCAGTGGGGGCATCCCAAAAGGCTCACCATTAGCCTGAACCGCCTACCCTGTTAGAGCAGGGACTGCGGTAGGAGCCTAGCTCCTCAGCACCAAGGTGCTTCTATCGCCTACCTTCACCTGAACCTTATCAGCCGAGGCTGGGAGGCAGTAACTGGGACCGAACGGGTGGAAATAGTACTGCAGGGCCGCAGGCAATAAGCCCCACTCACCTGCGCCACAAGAGAGCTATCTTCTATCTTCTCAGCGCAGACTGCAGAAATAAACTGGGGAATTTGTGGGAGGTCCCTGACTTATATGGGGCCAGGAGAGGCCACAAGCTGTTTTCTGCAGTCCAGCACCATCTTGTGGATGTATTACCCAAGTGTAAGGAATATTCTGGAACAGGACGTGCTGTATACTTAGAATAATTGTTTATTATATTTGTGAGGTAGATGTTGTTTCGCACTTTATTTGATGTATGGAATTTTTTGCACATGATGTTTTTTGCACATGCACGTTGCACTTTTTGGGATGATAGATATGATGATAGATATGATGATGATAGATATGATTATTGATTGATTTTTGGATATTTTGACTGAACAGTGTAGTGTCCCATGCATAACATAGTGTCATATATACATATATATATATATATATATATATATATATATATATATATATATATGTTTCTTTTTATTTTAATCGTGTTTCCTAAAATATTGCATGGTTTTTGAACTTTGTAGTGGTGCGGCAGTTTTGTATAAATTGTAGTGTCCTACCAAAATACTGCACACCTGTGAACTTTGCAAGTGCGGTGTTTTTTTTGTGTGTTCAATGCAAATAATGTTAACAATCATTTGTAAAACTTGATTTTAAATATTCGCTTTTGCAGTTGTGTTTCAAGTTGGCAAATATGGTTTATATTAGAAAAAATTAAATAATATGGTTGAAGTAAAAAATTACTTTAGGTCAATTTAAACCCCAATCCCCAGGACATCCCAAATTAGAATGCCCCTTAATTAAAAGTCTCTTGGAAATCCTATATCTATAGGACTAACTGTCCAGGTTCCTCTGCTCTTACAGCACTTTACATGACCCTTGGCTTCCAAAATGTTTCACAGCAATTTGTATGTGGTGCTGTTCAGGGCTTGCGCATAGCTGGCTGGTAACCCAACTTGGTCACCGATGAAGAAGGGGGACATGTGGATGTGTTTACCACAGCCCCAGGCTTCCTAGGATTTCCAGCCTCTTGTCCTATTCAATCTGTGAGCCAGCTGGGTACCTACAAAACAGAGGATGGTAGACTCATTTCTAGTATTATATTCTTTGTTCTAATCTTGATCTTCGTGTTAGTTTGCAGTCCCCTCATATCTTTTTCTTTTTGTTTGTCTACTTTTGATGGTTGTGTCCTCTTGTCTGTTTACCACCTGTTTCCCCTTTCCCAAGATGTGGCCGCCAAGGGACTGCTTGGATCCTGTGCGCACTCCACCTGGAGCTCAGTTAAAGAATTGGGCTAGTAGTGGGCCCAGTGTAAAGTAAGAGGCCTCACGTTCGCTAGGTACTCAGTCATTTGCCTCTCTGGTAGCACAGACAGGATGTCTCTTTGTGTCTCTTGTCCATTCCCAGTTATTTCTAGTATCTACTACTGCTTCCAGTCTCCACCACTGTTCTCTGTCTGTTCCCAATCTGTGCCCCTCTTACCACTCAGCTCCTGTTCTGCACCCCGCTTCTAAGTCTACACCTCTCTTGGTTGCCTGTGACTCTAATCTTATCAGTGTTAACCTTGTATCCTCCTACTGCTGCTCACCAGTTCCCAGTTCATGCCCACAGATAAAAGGAGATAGTAGTAATGGTCTCCACAGCTGGCCCATTGCTGTGAAAAATCGAATGTCATGACATCAGGCTGGCCGATGGCTTTTTCCCGAACAAGGATAATAACATAATTTATGTCTTCCGCCACCCCATTTTTTATTATGCTCTTAATTTAGACATGCAGCTGAAATGCAGAGCTGACACCACACAAGATCCCGTCATTTTGCACACAGGTTTACAGTGTTAACATGCAATGCGCAAGTTTGCACGAGAATTGGAAACTTGCAATGGCACTTCACATTTTGCGTAATGCGCTTGTGCGCTAATCTAGCATTCAGTGTCATGAATTGCATGCAGAAGCACAAGTTTTTGCATCCAGATTTACTTGTGCATAGTTTTGGGACCCTTACATGTTGGCTGGATATTGACACGGTTTGCTGCCTTCATAACAAAATCAGTCTGGTTTCCAGGGAAAATGCTAAAATATTAATGAGGCCCACTGAACATGTTGGTTGACTGTTCACATTCAGTTTCTGATAATATACTTTGCCATTACATTCAGTTGTAAATGGTGTAGCTGGGTTGGCAAATGGAAAACTCCAAATGATAATTAGTAACAAATGATAGTCCTGCATTGCTGAGTGCAGATAATATGTAGTTGAGCACCTGGGAAATCAGACATGTCATTTATCGCCATCCATAATCAAACACTGTTCTATTTGCACATAATGAACCTAATCAAGCAGTGGCATTGTCAGGGAAAAGTGTAATATGATAACATCTCAATCATCCCTTGGGGACATCTGATGAGGTGTGATTAAGATCACACAGCCATGCCACTTTTTCATACTGTTACAAATGTTTTTGATTTTTTCCCCTTAAAAGAAACTGTTTTTCCAAGGGCAGTGTCACAAAAAGGACTTTACGTGTTTGTAATCCTTCCAACACCACTTCAATCCTAAAGCTTTTCACACAAAAGGCAAATACATATGTAACATACAGTAAATATCTTATGACGTTTAGAACTACAGTTGAGCAAACCGTATCAATGGCAAACTGGAAATTCTTGAGAGTTCCTCTCCGCCCACCAATATGGCTCATGTTGATCTAATGGTATTCCTGACTGTCCCCCATGGGATTTATTCTTTTCAGAAAAGAAGAGAAAACATTACTTGAGAAGGTTTTTTTTTTGTTGGCATGAATGTACATAGCGAAAGTTTGTAATTTCTAACTTTAAAGCAATTCTCTTCAATATGTTAATGACATAGGGTACAGATTAAACACTAAAGTCTCAATCTTTGCAGATGATACTAAACTGTGTTAAGTAATTAACACAAAAGAGGACAGCAGGCAGCTACAAACAGTTTCTGATAAATTGGAAGCATGGGCAGTTAAATGGCAGTTTAACACAGATAAATAAAAGATTATGCACATGGGAAGGAGAAACCTGTGCTATGATTCCATGCTAAATAAAGAAACACTTGGTAAAACTACAATAGAAAAGGACCTAGGGGTTTTAGTTAACAATAAACTTAACTGTAGTAATCAGTGCCAGGCAGCAGCTGCCATAGCAAACAGGATCATGGGGTGCATCAAGAGGGGCATAGGTGCCCATGACCAGAGCATCATTTTACCCCTATACAAGTCACTGGTCAGACCCCATATGGAGTACTGTGTACAGTTTTGGGCACCTTTGCGTAAGAAGAACATAGCAGAACTGCAGCGCGTTCAAAGAAGGGCAACTAAGTTAATAAAAGGAACGTGGGGGCTAGAGGACCCTGAAAGATTGTCAAAGTTAGGTTTATTTAGTTTGGAAAAGACACACCTCAGGTCTTCTCTGTAAGAGCAGTGACACTGCTGCCAGAGGAGGTACTAATTATGGATACAGTAAAAACAAAAGTAGCCTGGATGCCTTTCTGGCATGTAATAACATTTCCGGCTATGGCTACTAGATCACTGGAAGGAGATAAACTGGCTGAACTGGATGGACTAAAGTCTTTATTCAGCCACACATACTATGTCACTATATAATTCTAAAGCATGAAAGGATCCCAGATTCACTTCTTATATTAAATAGATAGCAACCCAAATGACCAGGTCATGCAGGCACACTAAAAGTTATGTGAAAGACACAAATTTGAATTTTGCTTTTTCACACCCAGGTGCTCCTGCAGGTACCTTCTAGTCCTTGTCATAGTCCCTAAAAACTCTTGAAACCCACAAGCCTGCTATCCTCATAGCAAACCTGGTGCCAGGAAAACCAGCTTACCTACGCCTCACTCTCGAGGCATCTCTTGCTGTACACGTGGCAGGACGGCTCTCTTCCTGCATGTTATCTGTGGGCTCCTGGCCGAGGCTTGTCAGGGATCTTCAGCTGCCCTTGCATCCCCGCCCTTATGGTTGTATTGGGCTAATCGGCCCTAGGGGTATTGTGGGACAGTGAGCCTCAGGGAGTCCCAGCCAGTTACCTACACCTTGCCCCTATAAAGGTTTTGTAGCCAACCACTTGGTGCCCATAGTATTTAGCGCTTGCGTTAGAGTTTTTGATCACTATCATCACTGTGTATGACCTTTGAACCTCCAATGACTGTTTTAGCCTGATCCTTTGTTCTGTGACTCTGCTGTACTGTGTATGACCTTGCACCTCCTTGACACGATCAATGCTTCTCCTTTGGTCTGCCACCTATCCTTGTGTCTAGATGCCTGTTCAGAGCCTTGTTTTAGGGTTCCCTACAGCGTTGTCTTTTTGTAGTTATATGTAGTTATTTACTTTTAATAAATTCATATTTTTGATTATTTTTGTACATACTCGGGTGTGCGACCCTTTCTTTATAAGGTTTTTTTCAGGGGCTTCTCCAGAGCCCCAACATTATGAGGCTGATTCACTACTAACACCAGGTATCGGCAGATGAGCGTCTGTATAGCGGCACTTAGAGAGACCGCTAGTATACGCTGTAAGTGGGTATCGGGCGCTGTAACAAAGCACTTCAGTCGCTGTAGTAACCTGGCTCGCAGTGATGAATGCGATGTATGTTGGGCGCTCTAACACCAGTACAGCGCTGCAGGGAGCGAGAGGTAGCGCCAGCTATATGTTGGGCGCACCACACCATACTTATCAAAAAAGGACACACACAGCGGTGGCGCTCTAAAGCTGGGCGCTATAGCATGGAGCGCCAGACGCTGTGTGAATAAAGTCTGTTTTTGAACACATATCCACCTGTAACAAAGCGAAAACACTTGGAATGACATTGTTGTAACATTGTGACATTAGCACTTTAATATCAGACCTGTAATGACAATTCTGCATAAAAATATAACAATTCTAAAAAGTTTTCAAAGATGACTCTTTCTGGGCCAGGAGAGGTCACACAATTATTTGAGAGAAAAAATAAATAACAAAAAAAAACCCTGTTTAAACAGAAGAAAAGTAACAGTCATTGAAATGTAAGGGAGAGCGTCAGGTAGTGACAGGTGATACCTGGAGCTCTGGAAGCTAGAGCGCCGGCGCTATACGCTATGCCGCCTGTAATAATACATGTGACGCTACATGGCGCTGTTACCACTCACCAGATTTGCTTTCATAAATGTGGTTTTGCGTACAGTGCCCCGGGGTTGACCAGACGCTGCCTGCCGCTACAAGGCACTACGAGGCACTATCCCTTCATGAATTAACCCCTAAATTAATTTATTCAGTGCATAGACAAGCTATATATATTTTATTATGAAATGAGACAAAAATTATACCTGGCGCTATCCCTTGATGAATAACCCCCTTATTCTTTTCAGAAATAAAAAGAAAACATTACTTGAAAAGTTTATTTTTTTTTTTGGGCATGAATGTACATAGCAAGTTTGTAATTTTAAAGCAATTCTCTTCAATATATATATATTAATGACATTGGGTACGAAATAAACAGTAAAGTCTCAATTTTTGCAGCTGATATTAAGCTTCGCTTTCATAAATGTGGTTTTGCCTACAGTACCTGGCGTCCACTAGACGCTGCCTGCCGCTACGAGGCACTACCTGGAGCTAGACCATCATGAATAACCCCCAAAGTATATGTATATTAGATGCCTGTTCAGACTGACTCACCTGTGTATGATTCCTGGCTACGCCTCGTCTACCAATGAACCACCCCTGAATGTTTGACCACTTGTAGTCCTACGTTTAAACACTGCCAATCTTCCTAGACTATCCTTTTAACACTCAACTTGATGTACTGATGCGCCGTGCTATCTTGAAATCTTCAATGCATTTCAATGGCTTCTGTGCTGAAATAATCAAATGTATTGAGCTGTGCTCCTGTGATAACGGTTGCTACATATGCAATTATCCAACAACTTTTCACAGCAGCAGAAAACTAACATACTAACACAGAATAACTAACACAGAATTGTGAAGCCCCTCGAATTACAGGGAAATACATAAGTGCAAAAAAATGTGCTATATTTTTAAGGAACAACATTCTCTATTCTTCACTCACTACATTATTAGATATATATTGTTAGGTATTGTTAGGTATCTACTTGTATTTCACTTGAGAGATAGCTTTATTAAGGTGGAGACTAGAGATGAGCGAACTTTTGAAAAATTCGATTCAACTGATTCGCCGAATTTTCCGACAAAAATCGTTTCGACCCGAATTTATTCGCGACGAATCGCTATTAAAAACGGCTATTTCTGAGCCTCCTACAGCCTCAATAGGGTTGCTGCCTTGCTGTAACACGCATAGGATGCATGCTGGGTTAGTTAAATAATACTTTGAATAAATATCACATGCAGATCAGAGGCATCGCTAATAGAATCGCAGAGCGGCACAATTGCAGAGAGTTGAAGTGGCATCACTATGAGGGGCAGGAGCCCAAACATTGCTTTAAAGAGACACTGGAGTTGGCAGCAGCAGGAGCCCAAAAATTGGATGAATCACACCCTGGAGGTGGCAGCAGCAGCGGCAGCCCAAACATTACTTTAAAGAGACACTGGGGTTGGCTTCAGGAGCCCAAAAATTGGATGAATCACACCCTGGAGTTGGCAGCAGCAGCAGGAGCCCAAATATTACTTTAAAGAGACACTGGAGTTGGCTTCAGGAGCCCAAAAATTGGATGAATCACACCCTGGAGTTGGCAGCAGCAGCAGCCCAAACATTACTTTAAAGAGACACTGGGGTTGGCTTCAGGAGCCCAAAAATTGGATGATTCACACCCTGGAGTTGGCATTAGCAGCAGCAGGAGCCCAAATATTACTTTAAAGAGACCCTGGGGTTGGCTTCAGGAGCCCAAAAATTGGATGAATCACACCCTGGAGTTGGCAGCAGCAGCAGCCCAAACATTACTTTAAAGAGACACTGGGGTTGGCTTCAGGAGCCCAAAAATTGGATGATTCACACCCTGGAGTTGGCAGCAGCAGCAGCAGCAGGAGCCCAAATATTACTTTAAAGAGACCCTGGGGTTGGCTTCAGGAGCCCAAAAATTGGATGAATCACACCCTGGAGTTGGCAGCAGCAGCAGCCCAAACATTACTTTAAAGAGACACTGGGGTTGGCTTCAGGAGCCCAAAAATTGGATGATTCACACCCTGGAGTTGGCAGCAGCAGCAGCAGGAGCCCAAATATTACTTTAAAGAGACCCTGGGGTTGGCTTCAGGAGCCCAAAAATTGGATGAATCACACCCTGGAGTTGGCAGCAGCAGGAGCCCAAATATTACTTTAAAGAGACACTGGAGTTGGCTTCAGGAGCCCAAAAATTGGATGAATCACACCCTGGAGTTGGCAGCAGCAGGAGCCCAAACATTACTTTAAAGAGACACTGGGGTTGGCTTCAGGAGCCCAAAAATTGGATGATTCACACCCTGGAGTTGGCAGCAGCAGCAGCAGGAGCCCAAATATTACTTTAAAGAGACCCTGGGGTTGGCTTCAGGAGCCCAAAAATTGGATGAATCACACCCTGGAGTTGGCAGCAGCAGGAGCCCAAATATTACTTTAAAGAGACCCTGGGGTTGGCTTCAGGATCCCAAAAATTGGATGAATCACACCCTGGAGTTGGCAGCAGCAGCAGCAGGAGCCCAAATATTACTTTAAAGAGACCCTGGGGTTGGCTTCAGGAGCCCAAAAATTGGATGAATCACACCCTGAAGTTGGCAGCAGCAGCAGCAGGAGCCCAAATATTACTTTAAAGAGACCCTGGGGTTGGCTTCAGGAGCCCAAAAATTGGATGAATCACACCCTGGAGTTGGCAGCAGCAGCAGCAGGAGCCCAAATATTACTTTAAAGAGACCCTGGGGTTGGCTTCAGGAGCCCAAAAATTTGATGAATCACACCCTGGAGTTGGCAGCAGCAGCAACAGGAGCCCAAATGTTACTTTAAAGAGACCCTGGGGTTGGCTTCAGGAACCCAAAAATTGGATGAATCACACCCTGGAGTTGGCAGCAGCAGCACCAGGAGCCCAAATATTACTTTAAAGAGACCCTGGGGTTGGCTTCAGGAGCCCAAAAATTGGATGAATCACACCCTGGAGTTGGCAGCAGCAGCAGCCCAAACATTACTTTAAAGAGAAACTGGGGTTTGCTTCAGTAGCCCAAAAATTTGATGAATCACACCCTGGAGTTGGCAGCAGCAGCAGCAGGAGCCCAAATATTACTTTAAAGAGACACTGGGGTTGGCTTCAGGAGCCCAAAAATTGGATGATTCACACCCTGGAGTTGGCAGCAGCAGCAGCAGGAGCCCAAATATTACTTTAAAGAGACCCTGGGGTTGGCTTCAGGAGCCCAAAAATTGGATGATTCACACCCTGGAGTTGGCATTAGCAGGAGCCCAAAAATTGGCAAGACATAAATATGTTTTGCACCATTTGGAAAGTGTAAAACGTGGCACCATGCTGAATCTAGTCGCATGCATCAGGCATTGGTGGGTGGAAATCCTGGCTGATCCATCCCTGATTCATTTTGACAAAGGTGAGTCTCTCCACATTTTTAGTTGACAGACGAGTTCTCCTCGCCGTAACTATGGCCCCCGCCGCACTAAACACCCGCTCAGATGGCACGCTACTTGCCGGGCAGGACAGCTTTTCCAGGGCAAACTCTGCTAGTTGCGGCCACAAATCAAGTTTGGCTGCCCAGAAGTCCAGCGGATCCTCAAGGTGTGTTGGCATGGTCATGTCAAAGTATGACATGACCTGCTGGTTCAGGTCCTGCTCCAGGTCTTCCTGCTGCTCATGAGTAGCCTCACTATGCGGGTGTAGAAAGCTACTCATTAGCGACTGAAGACTGAGGCTGCTGCTGATGGAGCGGCCATGGCAGTGGAAGGTGAGCGCAGAGGTCCCCTCGAGTCAGACCTGCGAAAGTATGGACCATGGCGCAGATAGGCATCGGCCAACTGCCTACGTAGAATGTCTTTGTAGTAGTTCAGTTTGTCCTCCCTCTCGGTGGGTTTAAAAAATGCCCCCATTTTGTGCCGGAAGCGAGGGTCCAATAAGGTGGACAGCCAGAAGTCATCCCGCCGACAGATGGAAACAATTCTGGGGTCACTACGCAAGCACGTGAGCATGCTTCGTGCCATTTGCGCAAGTGACTCGGATGGACTACCTGTCTCCATCTCCACTGCATACTGCCACGGTGTGCCCGGGTCCTCTGTCTCGCCTTCCTCAAAAACCTCTAGCTCCTCTGGCTGCTCCTGCTCCTCCTCTCCTGTCCGCTGACTAGATAAACCAGCCATTTCGCCAAGCCTAAACTGTGTTTCGCTGGGCAACTCCTCCTCCTCCTCTTCCTCCTCCTCCTCCAGTTCAGCTCCAACGGGGTTCATGTGGCCGTAAGATGTAAACGCCATGTCTCCAGTGCCCTGACCAGCCATGGTTTCCAACATGTGCTGTAGTACATGAAGCAGTGGAATCACGTCGTTCATCCCGTAATCCTGCCGACTGACAAATAAAGTGGCTTCCGCAAAGGGCCTGAGCAAACGGCAGGTGTCACGTATGAGCTGCCACTGGTTGACATTGAAGTTACACAGGGGAGTCCCCCTATCTGCTTGGATCATCAGGAAATCCGTGATGGCTTTTCTCTGTTCATATAATCGGTCCAACATGTGAAGGGTGGAATTCCAACGGGTGGAAACATCGCAAATCAGACTATGTTGGGGGATACCATTCTGACACTGTAGCTTAAGAAGGATGTGTTTGGCGGTGTATGAGTGGGTGAAGTGCATGCAAAGTTTCCTTGAAGTTGTTAGGATGTCTTGCAGATGGGGGGAACACTTCAGAAACCGCTTGACAACCAGATTGAAGACGTGAGCCATGCAGGGGGCATGGGTCAGGCTTCCTTGGCGCAGCACAGACAAAATGTTCTTCCCATTGTCGGTAACCATGATTCCCATTTTCTTGAAGTAAGCCATGTTTGGATTTCCTGATGAATACATTTAAGCAGTTCCTCCCCTGTGTGACTCCGTTCGCCAAGACAAACCATGTGAAGCACTGCGTGACACCTCCGTGCCCTGCACACATGGTAGACTGGAGGGGCACTGAGACTTGAGCCTACAGTGGAGGGTGAGGAGATGGCGGAGGATGAGGAGGCCGAGTCGCACGGTGTCACAGGCCCAACGGGCAGGGAGCGCGGAGGCCGAATCGGCGTGACCTGTCCAAGTTGCTGCTGCTGCTGCAAAGGGACCACATTCACCCAGTGGGCCGTAAACGACATGTACTGTCCCTGACCGTAGTTACAGCTCCAGATGTCGGCGCTGCCATGCACTTTGCTACACACCGACAGGCTCAAGGACTGGCCCACCTTCTGTTCAACAAAAGTGTGCAGCGCTGGTACTGCCTTCTTGGCAAAGAAATGACGGCTTGGGACTCTCCACCTCGGCTCAGCACAAGCCATCAGTTCTCTGAAAGGTGCAGATTCCACCACCTGAAAAGGGAGCGACTGCAGCACCAGCAACTTGGACAGGAGCACATTCAGCTTCTGCGCCGTAGGATGAGTGGGCGCATACTGCTGTCTCTTGGACATGGCTTCGCTGATGGATTGCTGGCGGGATGCATGACTTGGAGGAGGAGGAGGAGGAGCAGGAGCGACAGAGGATGGGTATGACGCACAGCTGCCTTCGGCTGAGGTGCTGGAGCCTTGGCTGGCAGAAATTGGGAGCGGCGTGCCACTCGGTGAGGAAGCAGTCTGGCCCACCTCTCCGGAGCCTAGGTTCTCCCAGGCCGCTTTATGGTGACGCTGCATATGTTGACGCAGGGCCGTAGTGCCAACATTTGGACCCTGGCCACGCTTCACCTTCTGCCTACATATCTTGCATGTGGTCATGTTACCCTCCTGCGGATGCTTCAAGAAAAACTGCCACACTGCCGAGTAGCTACTTTTCCCACCAACAGGCCTCACTGATTCGCTGCTGCTGTTGCCAACTCCAGGAACCCCTGCCCCACTACCTCCCGATAAGGTAGCCTGCCGCGCAGCAGGTGCTCTACCCCGGCCCCGGCCCCGTTTGGCTCCAGGCTTTACAATTGTGCCCCCATGCTGCCTGCCAACCATGCTGCTAACACCTTGCTGCCTGAGCTGCTGACTCCGGGGCAACCTGCGCCCCTCTTCTCCTGATGATGACGATGAAGCCCCTTCATCACCCGGCTCCCAAGTGCGATCGGCTTCATCGTCATCATCATTATCACCGAGTTGTGGCTGTACGTCACTGATGTTCGTGGATTCGTCAACAGTGTCTGGCGCAGGAGCTGGAACGCTCGCAGCACCCACGACACTGTCCACATCACTATTTGTCTGCCTAGCTAAAGAAGCCACCTCCATTTCTTGGCTGGGCAGTAGCTGCTGACTGTCCTCTATCTGATGGTCCTCCTCACTAAAGAGTGGAGCTGAACCCAAAGCATAGGATACGTCGCTGGGGGAGGGAACGGCGTAGGACAGAGGCAATGGGAGGACAGGGACTGCTCTCGGGGCATGCCAACTCAGGGTTGTGTCAGAGGAACCTACCGACCCTAGACTGGGGGTCTCAGATGTAAGTTGTGATGATGTTGTTGATGAGCGTGTCAACCAATCTACCACGGCAGATGCGTTACTGGTCGAGACCCGACCGCTATTAGGCAGATTAGGTCTCTCAGCGTGACTCCTGCTGCTACTGGCCCCCAGTCTGCTGCGAGCTCTGCCTGCGGAATCTTGGCCTCTGCCACTCCTCTTTTCACTTCCAGGCACTTGTCTGCCCGACATAGTCTAACTGGCGTGGTAGTAGGTGATATTTTAAGAACCCCCAGGCAGCGGTGGGTCTATATGAAACAGAATATAATGCACACCAAAAGTGAGCAGTAACACTCAGCCTCCAACAGGCCTGCTTAGTGTAAATAAGAGAGCTGCTTAGTGTAAATAAAGAGGGGTATGCTATGTTACAGAATGGGATGCCCCAACAGCCAGCAGTGCACCTGGCAGCAGTACTACTATGCACAGCAAAAGTGTCTTTATCAGGCCAAATTTCTATTAGAATAAGTGCAAATGGTTATGGTATTAAATAGAGGCTGGTGTAGTCACAGAATGGGATGCCCCAAAAACCAGAGAGCACCTGGCAGCAGTACTACTATGCACAGCAAGTGTGTTTATCAGGCCAAATTTCTATTAGAATAAGTGCAAATGGTTATGGTATTAAATAGAGGCTGGTGTAGTCACAGAATGGGATGCCCCAAAAACCAGAGAGCACCTGGCAGCAGTACTACTATGCACAGCAAGTGTGTTTATCAGGCCAAATTTCTATTAGAATAAGAGCAAATGGTTATGGTATTAAATAGAGGCTGGTGTAGTCACAGAATGGGATGCCCCAAAAACCAGAGAGCACCTGGCAGCAGTACTACTATGCACAGCAAAAGTGTCTTTATCAGGCCAAATTTCTATTAGAATAAGTGCAAATGGTTATGGTATTAAATAGAGGCTGGTGTAGTCACAGAATGGGATGCCCCAAAAACCAGAGAGCACCTGGCAGCAGTACTACTATGCACAGCAAGTGTGTTTATCAGGCCAAATTTCTATTAGAATAAGTGCAAATGGTTATGGTATTAAATAGAGGCTGGTGTAGTCACAGAATGGGATGCCCCAAAAACCAGAGAGCACCTGGCAGCAGTACTACTATGCACAGCAAGTGTGTTTATCAGGTCAAATTTCTATTAGAATAAGTGCAAATGGTTATGGTATTAAATAGAGGCTGGTGTAGTCACAGAATGGAATGCCTCACAGCAGACTTGAGATCAGTTCAGTATATATGCACAGTTAGTGTATAAGCAGCCTGAAAACGCTAACAAAGCCAGTCAGCCAGCCAGTAACACTCAGGCTGGATGAAAAAAAAAAATCTCCCTGTGACTGCCTCCGATTTTTCCTAACTTTCCCTGCTTTTCGCTGACTTTCTGTCTGCCTCCTGCCTGTCTCCTGCCTGTCTCCAGCCTGTCCCTGTCTGTCCCTGTCTGTCTCTGTCTGTCTAACTGTCTCTCCCTGCCTACAGCAGCGTCCTGTCTCTCACGAATGCAATAGAGAAATGAGGAAAAGCAAGATGTCCGCCGACTTAAATAGCGCTGTGACGTCACCGGGCTTGCTGGCTGCTGATAGGCTGCATGTGACTGTCCCAGCATACACTGCCCCAGCTTACATGTCTGGACATGTCCCGTCCGCCATCTTAGAATGCCTGTAATGTAAATGAATGGATGTTAAAGGAAAACTTCGAGCGATCGAATCGCAGGGAAATTCGGATTCGATCCGAATCTAATTTTTAATGAAATTCGGATCGAATCCGGGTTCGTCCGGATCGATTCGCTCATCCCTAGTGGAGACGTTAAACCCTTAAATATTAAAAAAAAAAGATGGCATAGGGTTCCCCCTTCTCAGCAATATCAGCCTGGGCACCAGCCAGGGACGGCATTAGCACCCGGCAAGGCTGGTCATCTGCCGAGGGTCCCTGTCTCCCAAGGGGGGCACACTTAGAGCTGGCACAATGTGGTTACTAAGTAAGAACTTAAACTATTTTTTACTAACATTGTAAAACTAAAAAACAGCCCCAGTAGGGGATTGGAGTGTAAGAAGCACCTTTTAGTTTTAGCCATGGAATTTATAGACCCCTGACCCGCGACTCTCCACCAAATAGGGGCCCACTGATACCATGCCGCCCGATGGGCCCACATAAACCTAGAGCCACCAGCTATGTGGGCTTATAGCCCATGACTTGAAGGCCAAGCGTCCGTCCCTACCCAGCCCTGAAGTCTATCGGCCCACATAGCCCACGTGGGCACCAGGCTTTTTTGCACCCCCTTGGCCATTGGGGGTGCAGGTAATGGGGCAGGGGGTGTCGGCAAGTCACCCACTTGATGGCAGGTGGTGTGCTAGCCCTTTGAACTGATATAGAGATCTCAATAATCCCTTACCAGTTCACTAAGGGTTTAGTGAAAAAAAACAAAGCAAAACTTGCCCCCTTCTATTGTTGGATACTGTCCCATGCCGTCCGCTGGTCTCCGCTGTCTTCAGCGGAGCAGACGACACTGATCTGCCACACTACCGGCAAAGATACAGATAGTAGCCATGCAGCCGGGAAAAGTTATGGAGGATGTGAATTCAGCACCACATTTTTTTCTCCGCTTTTTAGTGCGAAAAGCATTTTCTCATAAATTTTTTTTAGCGCCATATTTAGCTGTGAATTTTTTTAAATAATATGCTCAGCTTAATATGATGCTGAACTGCCTAGAAGAAAAAAATCATAAAAAAAGGCATTTTCTCTCTAAACAACATGAGAAAAAAAATCTCAGGGTTCAGAATCAACCCTGCCTAATGGCAGTTTAGATTTTTTTGATTTTTGTGCATCTATGGTCATTGTATGCTTGTGCACGCATAGGAATTTTTCTGCATTTCCGCCACTTTGGACCACTTGTGTTTGTCCTGATGTGTTTCCGTGCAGTGAGACAAACACAAGTGGTCCAAAGTGGTGCTTACTGGCGCTAGGATAATTGTCAGTCCGGTCCAACAGGCACTGCCGCCCAATACCCAGTGCAACAATCAAAGCGAACTAATTAGCAGCGACTTCTAGTGCTATTGTAGAACACAGCGCAGAACCAGAAAAGACAAAAATACAGGCGCTCCAAAACTAGCGCTATAGCCACCAGAAAGATGCTAAATGGTGGCCATCATGAATAAGGCCTACTGTATAAAACTTCGCGTTACGTGGTTTTCCTAAATTGTCATTAGCAACCCCCATCTCTTTCATACATTGTAGGCATGTTTGGTGGAGGTCGTGTATATTTGACCCAGGGTGCTAGCTGGGTTGAGATAAGGAATCTCGGAGGCTCTTTGAGGCCGATTCATTAATAGCGGCAGGTAGCGACAGTTGAGCGACTGTAGCGGCATTTTCAGAGCACCCGCTAGTAGTCGCTGTGCTTGGCCGTTGTTCGGTAGTTGATAGCGACTCAGTCGGTTTGCCGTAATGTTGAATATTGGGTGAGGAGTCGCTATTTGACAGGTTCCGCGCTGTATGGGAGCACATGATAGCGACTGGCCCTAGCGACCGGCTCCCACCATATTCATTAAAAAATCATGCTCAAAAAATTATTGCGCTGTAAAATGCATGTTTAAACCCCAGAGCGCTGGCGGCGATGGGTTAAAAGTAGTTTTTTAACCCCCAAACCACCATATTTTTGGAAACCAAAAAAAACAAGTTTTTTAAATAATTTAGTAATATGAATACATTAATATCAGACCTGTAATATCAATTCTGTAATTTTTTTTTTTTCCCCTTAAAAAAATTATCTAAAATGGCAGAAGTGGTCACAGAATTTTTAACATTTAAAAAAAAAAATAATAATAATAACAATTAATTATGAATATTTAAAGATTGTTCCATTGAAATGCATTGGAGAGCGCCAGGTAGCGAGAGGTCATACCTGTCGCTGTTCAAGGTCGGACGCTGGCGCTGTGGGCTGAGGCTGGAATAATGATGAATGAGTGGCTATATGTGTGATTGTGGTGGGGAGCCGGCATTCTCGTGGCGGGGCCCGTCATTACCGGCCGCTCACCAGTCGCTATTCCTTCATAAATAAGGGCCTTTGTTTCAAGTGCTTCTAGAGCACAGAAACCTTTTTTCAGTGTTTTTGTCTTGCCCTGGATCTCTATAGAACGGCAGGTAGGTTGAACCTGCTGTTCTCCTCCCTCCCGGGCAGAGTTTACCTGCTCATCTCAGCCCGTAAAGGTGGTGGTGAGACACAGCCAGTCGCAAGGCTGGTGCCTGTGAAAAGTTTTGCCCAAACTCTGGACCTACTAGTTTGGTTAAAAAACGAGTTGTGCTTATGTTTAACCCTGTAAGGGAAGGACTTTAGGTTGCATTTATACTGCACCCTGCTTGTTTGATGAAATCCAGTGACCTTTTGTTGGACTTTTTGCACAATAAATTGCATAAGGACGGCTGCAGAGTTGTCATTGCCAGTAGCAACCCCCAATCCAGAAAAAAAAAAAAAAAAAAAAAAAATATATATATATATATATATATATATATATATATATATATATATATATAATTACTGTATAGGCAATACTGAATGTTGTGTGGCCTGGATTTTGTCTTTACATTTTTGCATGATCGCACAAATTGGATTTAACCTCCACAATTGATATATGGATCATGCTCTGCCTCTTCCAGCAAATGTCAGGATGCAGTATGACTATAATACAGAACTAAATAACGCCATTCATCAAAGATGTAAACCAGAGGGGAGGGGACTTCTATTAATTACCAGCTGGCTGTATGATAATTTCACATCTTTTACATGTGATTATCCGTGATGTGATAAAATACTGGATGCTTCTATTCATGTTTTCACATGCATTAAACTGTCTTTAGTATTCTGATAAATACAAAATTATTTATTATCCTTCATCTTGCAGAATTAATCATATAACAATGCTTTATTATTAGTGTATAGATAGCAAGAACAAATGGACAGTGTTTGTTGGACCCATTTTTGTGTATTCCTCCAGTTATTCTGTAGATAAAAAAAAAATTTCAAGACACAGTTAAAACAATTAAATCGATGTCAGGACTTTTATTCCTGAAGATGGGGAGGCTAATGGGGAGGCCGATTCATTAATAGCGCCAGGTAGCGCCAGATGAGCGACTGTAGCGTGATTTTTTCAGCGCCAGCCAGTATTCGCTGTGCTTGGCCGGCGTTAGCTTGATGACAGCGACTCAGTCGGTGTGCGGTAATGTTGAATACGGGCTGGGGGGTCGCTGTTTCACAGGTTCAGCGTTGTATGTGAGCGCCTGACAACGAATGGCCAGAGCGAACGGCTAGCTTCATATTCATTAACAAATCACGCTCCGAATGTACTGTCGCTGTCCATTCCTTGTTTAAACCCCAGAGCGCTGGCGGCGATGGGTGTTAACTAGTTTTTAACCCCTAAACAACCATATTTTTTGAATGTAACATTATACATGTTTATAGAATCATTTTGTAATATGAATACATTAATATCAGACCTGTTAGATCAATTCTGCACAAATTATTTTTAAATTTTTTTTTGACTTAAAAATAAATCCTAAC